>JAFEMN010000021.1:660890-1321780 GCA_018801565.1 Epichloe coenophiala | reverse complement strand
GACGACGCATCTGTTTCATCGGGAACTTCATGTACGGATGGGTCGGCGCTTGTGGCAGATACTGGAATGAATTAGGCTTCATGACTATGGATCACATTTGACACTTTTTCTTTTTACGATTTGAAGAAAAACAAAAGTCGACTGGGAGCTCACGAGCGAACCAGGCAGTCCAAGGTACTTCTGACTCCGAGTCTTGTTTCTTTCCTTTTCAGTCTTCAGCCACACATGGGCCGTGGCATGGCGAACAGACATATAGTCAGGGGTACTTTACGATTATGTCGACAAGTTTCGGGCGGGATGGCGGTTCCGGAAGATGCCAAAAAGAAAAAGAAAAAAAAGAGGCCCGTGGGCCCGTGGGCCCGGGGGGACGAGCGAAAGATCAAGTAGGCCGATGACAAGTTCACCACCGACACCGAATCCTTCCGCGGAGACATACATAGGGCCGGGGTCACAGACATTTGTCGACCATCAGCGATCTGCTGTACTTGCCGCTGACAAAGAACACCGAGCAGGAACGTGTCAAGACCATCTATCAGCCCCACTGCACCATGATCCAGCCTCCCGGTCTGTTTCTGATTGGGCTGTTGTGCCAGACGAAGGACGAACCTGTGCTCTCAAAAGGGCGGGCTGCCCAACTCGCCTTCGTGACCCCGAGCCGCTGCCAGATTACTTGGGTTATTCTCAAGATGGTTAGTGGACACTGTGCCGATAATCTTGTGGTGGTTGTTGTGTTGTTGTGTGCCGGAGAATATAATTCGCAGAATGTTACAACTCACGGACTAGACGACGTCGTATCGAGTCATGAAGGAGCGCACGGATTAGGATGCCGAATCAAGCTTGTCAGATACCAGGCCCGGTCGGGGGTCAGTCATGCAAGGCACGACAGTGACAACAACCCATGGCCCGTGGAAGCTCTCACTGTCATGCGGTTTTGCAGTCGGGAGGAAAACCTGGACCTGTTTCAGGTCTACCGTGGGTGTAGACTGTACAGCATCCCGCAGGCCAGTATCAGCCTCGTGGACCGAGTTCGACGCGCGATCCGGTTCGAGCCAGCCACATCGTGGCCGAGGGGCGTGCGTGGGCGATAGATCCCCATTGCGTTGATCGTGGATCGTGTCGTGACTCGTGAGTGAGGATCCATGTCGGCCGGCCATTGATTGATATTTGTGGCATATACTCCGTATTCCGTCCCATATCATGTATGCCCCATGCTCTGTGCAATTCTTGCCGATCCGATGCTGGTCTATAATGAATGCCAAGTGCGACTCGTAGCAAATAGTCCGTAGTGCTGACATATTCAAGGACCAAGTACCAAGTACCGGGTAGGTAGGTAGGCACGGAAGGGCGGCCAGCTGAAGCACCAGACTTTTCCTTCTTTCCTCTGCTTGATGCAACTTGTTCACTTTGTCCGAGGTGGGTCTTTCAACATACGTGTATGTACATACATAGTAGAACGGTCCATATTATCACGGATTATCTCAGAGTCTTATTGGGCCTGCTATTATCAAACTCGGCCGACAGTCAGTGAGTGGCCCACGCGCTTGGCCCCTCGCACCAACTGGCCCCGGTCTGCCAGCAGGCGAAGGAAGACGCTCGATCCGTGACAGTATTCAGCATCCAATCGACTCGCAGCCATTTCGCGTCTCGTCGCCCCATCGGCTGCAGGGAAGCTCCTCAGCCACCTCGGCCACCTGATTGGCCTTCTTGACTTACGCTTAGCCCAATATGGCTGTCGCGCGGAGTCTTCTGAAACCTCAAAAGTACGGCGCTTCGCTCCCCTTGGATCGAGGTCCCACGCAAGTTCCCAACCACAGATTGGCGAGCTCTTGTCGACGATTCGACGATTGCCGGCTATGGATGGATTCTCTGCTTCTCTTCTTTCCTGTGCCAAATGAAGCCGTCGTGTCCGCGGGCGCTTCTTCCGCCGCTCAAATCACCGGGTGCACCACCACACCACAGCAACAACGCATGATATCTTGCACTCCACGGAAGCAATGTCTTCGTTGTCCTCCTGGATGAAGGAGCTGCAGGTACGGTACACCCGACGACGCCCAGTAGAAGGTCCCAGCCCCGGCCGGCACATGTTGGGATTGATTAATCAGTAACAAAGGGCTCGTGCAGTTGCACGAGGCTCATGGTAATATCATGAAATCTGAGATCCGGCAACCGCTCTCGCTCTCATCGGCCAGACGGGACGATCAAACGAATAGTCCCGAGTTTCAGATGCCGAAACAAGTGTCACGCGACCAAGGAATATTGGCCGTTGTTGGGCGGTTGTCGAGCCCTGCCATCTACTTACAGCTCTGTTTAAGCTCCAAGCAGAAGAAGATTTAGTGAAAATCACGACAAGGCCCAAGCATTCTTTCGACGTACATGGGAGCCAAGTACAATGACCTCTGGGGATGGCGCGACAGCGTCCTCGGCGCCTGCATGGATGCGGCACACAGGGTCCCAGGGTCCCAGAGGGAGGGATGATTCTTCTGCAGCAACGCCCCAGGCGCGTTTCATGTTGGGTAGCTTGCCAGCTTCTTCATCCATTTTTCGACTGCAGCCTCGCCGTCTGTGGACCGGGGTTAAGGCGTCAAGGCACCTGATGATGATGGGGTGATGAGAGCCATCAGCTTCGCCCATTCAGGACATTGACTTGGCTGGTTGAAATCAACGACGCTGGTGGGGGAAACATGTACCGAGTAGGGGAACCATCTTTTTGCATGCATTTCGCGGGCCCAGTCGGTAGTTTGCATACATAATAGGAGAAGTCGGCGTGCGCTCTGCTCATCAAGTCCGTAGCCGAAATTGCAGAGAAAGCCATGGTACGAGTTCTCAGGGCCGAGTAACCCGTTCGCCCTCGCCATTGCTTGGCGAGGGATCAATTGCGGGGCAGCCGCAAATGGATGTCGCACTGACCGTCTTCCTGGTGGAGACACGACCGATGATTCTGAAAGCTTACATATGTATGTACTCTGGATATCTTCTGGTCGTGTTCATACGGATGGCGGATGGCGGAGTACGGAGTACTCGAGTTGCATTTCGTGTGACCCTGCGTGATGGGTTTGAAAGCAGAAAGGTGCGCACTATCAAGGCAGGGCTTGACCCGAGAGATGGATGGAATCCGCACGGACGACTGACAGAACGACTGACAGAAAGCGAGTCACCGCATATCAAGAGCCGCCGGCGCTGCCAGTAGTGACATGCTGCCCTGCGATTCTATAGATAGAACTGCGACGCTTCATGCAAGTCATCGATCAACTGGATGCTCGACTGAGGCTGTCCATTATCCTGTCCAACATGGTTGAGCCAGTGCCTCATTCGGAAGTTGTAGTAGAATGAACAGTGCCACCAGTCTTCTAATATGTCGCATCTTGCATTTTACTATTAAGCGTCACGATGGAGAAATGAACCTGCGTGCTGGGGACAAAGGGAGAAGTCCACGAAAAGGGCCGGCGCAGATGCCAGGGATGCAAGATTTCTCCAGGAAGCATGAAGACACCCCACCCCACCACCCCCCCTAACGGCGACTCCTCCACCCACCCACACCCGCGCCCGCGCCCGCGCCCGCGCCCACGCCCACATCCATGAGTTGCATGAGAAGGATCACGCACGAGACGGCACAGGCAGGCGATTTCCAGGCCCAGGACCCAGCACTCTGCACCTTGCTCCATTTGAAGACCCAGCGGCCGTGATGGGGCCCGAAAAAAAGAAAAGAAAGAGTGGTTCAAGAAGATTTGAGTATCACCAGTGCCTGAGCGGAGTGTTGGTGTGTTTGCGCACAGGCGCAGCGTAGCGTAGCGTAGCGTAGCAATCGACGGATGAGTTCACCAGCTTTCCAAAATTACCATAACGGAGTAGATATGGACAGGGAACAAAGAAGGGGATCCCACCGCCTGGGACCTGCTGGCCCGTGACCCTGTGCTATATGTAGACATGATGGTGGTAAAAGTGGTACGACCTGCAGTGTCAACTCAGTCGTCAAAGTCAATTCTGCGTCGTCGCCGGGCCGTCACTGACGACACCAGCGAGCGCTACATCGCGCCGCCCGCAGCAAGTAAGTTCTCAAGGATGCATCCACCGGAAAGGAAACGGGGCTAGCCACGCATTGTTCCCATCCATCCATGGGCCCACGCCAGCGCCAGCGGCTGTGCCTGAGCCAGTGCAATCAACGTCCACCAGCCCGCTCCCACCGCCGATTGGTCAACGTTGACAGGATGGAGCCAGACCCATTGACCCAGAACCGAGAGCGCCCGCGCTGAGAGGCAAAGCCGGCTGCCTGCCCCAGGCGGCGACGCTGCTGGTGCCTGGTGCTTGGTGATGGCGGTCCGGTTCCCCATCGGCTCGCTTGTCTGCCTGTCTGCCTGTCTGCCTGCCTGTCTGTCTGTCCAACTTGGCCTGGCACCATACCCGACCTGGCTTTCGCGCGAGCGCTGGGTCTTCCGAATCCACCGGTCCGTCCACTCTGACTACCTAGTGTCCACAGGCGCCGCCCCCCCAAAAAAAAACGCCACGGGTCGTCGTGGACGAGCCATTAAACACCCCCCAACTGTCATCTTTTCCTCGCATCCTCGCCTCTTGATTTCTGTTCCACGTTGTTTCTTTCTTCGTTTATTTGAGCCCCGTCCCCCACCCCTTCTCATCCTCCCTTCCCTCGACCTTGCGTCGTCTCTTTTTCTTTTTCTTTCCATACCCGAGCCACTTCGCTTCCTTGCGCTCTTCCGACCTCACCGCGGTCTTTTCTTGCAAGACACGGTCCGTCTCTGGTTGACGCCGTCCTTTCTGCCGTATCGTCTTGTCACTACTTCCGCCTCGAATTCAGCTGGCTGTTTGACGGTGTATCCATCCACGGGCCTGGCGACATCGCGTAGTGTGCATCATTTGGCTCTTTTAACTTTTGCTTCTTTCTTCTCCATCTTCCCTCAGCCTTAATTCTGTTCAGTCGGCCGTTGCCTCGAAGTCTGAGGCGTCGAGTCGATCCGCCCTCGACATACTCGGTGTCCACGCCTGGACGACCAAGACGAGATATCGTCGAGCCCTGCCCGATCCGCTCGATGCTAAGGCTGGGCCAATTCTGAGCTTACACTCAATTTCAATCATCCGGGCTGGTCTCGAACTTTTCCTTGTTGCTGTCGCATAGCCGACCCCACCCTCGATAGAGGCAGCGCCTCTTTCCGAACGAATTCCATCTTGACCGCGTCAATTGTCCCGCGTCAGACAGAGCCCTCACACGACGCAGCCCTCGCCGCTCGTGCCCATTCGGTGACAATACTGTAGAGCTTAGCAACTAGCTCTTTTCGACGCTCGCCTGGGACGAAATCCTCCAATCCCACTCTGAGTGGACAAAACGTCATCATGTATTCACAACACGCCACCATGGCGCCTCAAAAACCGGAAACCTTCATGTTGAGCACAGAAGCCCAACAGGCTTTGCCGCACGATGCCCAGGTTGCGCTACAACAGGTTGACAACTGTACGTCTTTACAACTCTTGCACAATCCAGCGTTTGCCTGGACATATTCTTGCGTGATTGGCTCTTCATGATTGACTCTTGGTGCTTTTGCAGTGAAATACTTCCTCATCTCTGCCCCGGTGGACTGGCAACCAGATCAGTATATTCGCCGATTTCTGTTACCTACTGGCGAGTATGTGTCTTGCGTCCTCTGGAACAATCTCTTCCATATCTCGGGAACCGACATTGTGCGGTGTCTTTCGTTCCGGTTCCAGGCTTTCGGTCGTCCCGTGAAGAACTCGAAGAAGTTCGAGGAAGGCATCTTCTCAGATCTGCGAAACCTAAAGTCCGGCACCGACGCCTCGCTGGAAGAACCCAAGAGCGGCTTCCTGGATTTTCTGTACAAGAACAACTGCATTCGAACCCAGAAGAAACAAAAAGTGTTCTACTGGTACAGCGTCCCTCATGACCGGTTGTTCCTCGACGCATTGGAGCGTGATCTGAAGCGAGAGAAGATGGGTCAGGAAGCAACCACTGTTGCCGTCAGCGAACCGGCACTGTCCTTCCAATACGACTCGTCGCAGTCCTTGTACGAGCAGCTCACCAAAACCCAGCAAGCCAACTCGTCATCATTCAGTGCCCAGCAGACTGCTTCTTTTCCTCAGAACCAGTCAACCTCGCCCGTCATGCGAGCGATGGACTCGATGCCACCACCCAGCATGATGCCTCAAAATATGGCGACCCCCATGACTGAGGCATTGGATCCCATGGCTTCCTATGACCACATGCCCATGGCTGCTGCTGTTCCGCAGCACGTCAAGAGAGAGCCCGACTTTACCCGCGTTCAGTACAATCAGAACGGCATCCCAATCAACCATGGCCATCAGAGACATGCTTCTATGCCCTCCTATGGCTTGGAGTACTCACCTGCGCCTTCCTTTGTCTCCTCGCAGTATGAAGATTACAGCAACCGTGGCATCTCGTTCGAGCCAATTACTCCCCCACATCAAGCCATGGGAATGACGGGAGAACCAGCCTACATCGCAAATGAGGAGACTGGGCTGTACTCTGCCATCCCCGATCATCTGTCTGGAATGAGCGGTTTGAACGGGATGGTCCAGTTACCGCCTTCCAACCTCGCCGGATCTCAGTTCACGCGATCGTACGGCACCAACAATGTATACTCGGTGATTGAAGGGTCGCCAACGTACAAGCAACGGCGGCGGCGATCCTCCATACCGCCGTCCATTTCCGCGATCCCCGGCGCGCCCATACCCAATACTGCAGCCCATAGACCCTCAGATTTGAGACGATCGGTTTCTGTCTCGGTTGGCCACCTGGCTGAAGGCGAGGAGTCTGCCGACAACTCTCCCCCTGGCCTCTCCTACAGTGCATCGGGTTTGTCTCTGGGCAGCCAACAACACAAGGACATGATGGACCTATCTCGGCACGGCACTCCGCTGTCCAACGTTGACGGAAGTGTAGCCTTGAACTCCATGGCACTTCAACAGAGCTTTGGAGAGGACATGTCCCATGACGGTTCTTTCAAGGACCACCACCGAACCTTGTCCGGCCCAAACGGCGCGGTTCGACGCGCTCGCTCTGCTACCGTGATGGAATTGGGACCATATCCTCACAAGTCTCACTCGTGCCCGATTCCCACGTGCGGTCGACTTTTCAAACGTCTAGAGCACCTTAAACGGTGAGAGCTGCCCAACCTCCTTCAACCGTACCGTTTTCGATGTTTCATGCAAGCTAATCGCTTCACAGACATGTCCGAACACATACGCAGGAGAAACCCTACATCTGCCCCCACTGCAGCAAAGCATTCTCCAGATCCGACAACCTCGCACAGTATGGCTCCCAGGACCTCATGTTCCCCAGCGAATCCATTTACATTGCTGACAAAATTTTGCAGGCATAAGCGCACTCATAGTCGTGAAGATGGCGGCGAGGGATCGTTCAACCTGTCCGCCGAGGAAGAAGAGGAATACTCTGGCGAGGATCAATTGGGCTCTCTTGAGGAAGCCTCTCCATCCTCCGAAGCAGCATATGTTCCCGGCTCCCTCAATAGTGCTGCGAACGAGGCCGCAACTTCTTCGAATAATGGAAACCCCTCCAACAACAACATGGGCCAGTCTCAGTCTTTCAACAGCTTGCAAACACTCAGCATGCCCATGACCATCAGCCATCCGGCTACGATTAATGCCAGCGGCATGATGTGAAGAAAGAGTCGCATTTTCTTCATGAAGACATTTTCCGGCGAAAATTCCCTAATTAATTTTTTATTCACGACATGTTCCGGGGCATCTAGATCAACTTTATCTCTTCTGAACATCTGTTACTCGAGTCATATTACTTCTGCTCTTTCTTTTTTCCTGTTGGCAAAAATCTGGCCGATCCACGTCTTCTTTTCTTTTTCTTCTTCGAATCTGTCGTGTCACCATTGCCATACTGCTTTGAAACGTCTGAAAGGCGAAAAGGAGGAAACAGCTCATGAATGCTGCAGGGTGATGAAGCGGCACGTGGCGCCATTGTATATTTATTGTTTAAAACTCGGAAGTTGCGGGAGATGAATAGCAGCTAGAATAGTCCTTTGCGAGATTTCGGATATAGTTGGTTACAATGAGCATGTCTGAAATTATGAACAAACGAAGAGTGTTTCATGTGCATGTCTTGATGACTGAAGATGATTGAGGAACAGACGTGAAACTTATTGACACGGTATGATGGATTGATCTAGTGTCGCTTAATATGAGCACGCCTCGTTCATCGTCGACCCCTCCGCCCAAACGCATCCCTCGATCCCTCGATACCGCGAACATCCCTCTCACTGATGCGCAACTCAGCACCCTTGAGTCTTCCCACGCCAGGTCGATCAACACCACCTCCACCATGTCCCCCCCTCTCCTTCCCCCTCTTCTTCTTCCCCGTCTCTCTCTCCAATATGATGCCATTTTCTTTGGCCTCTCTCCTCCGCTTCGCCTCTCGCGCCTCGGCAGCCGCCGTCATCCCCTTGCGCATATGCATTGGCATCTTTTCCTGCTTATGGATCGACAGCTTCGAGCCCAGAGCCTGTACGCGCAGATCCGTGGCCTTTTGGCGTGTGCGACCTAGCGCAAAGGACTTTGGGTGTGCGACGTTGGAGGATACGGACGAGAGAGATTTGGCGGCAGCGTGGGGGGCGAGGAGGTGCGATTCGGCGAGGAGTCGGCGGAGTTCAAGGTCCTGTTTGAGTAGGGAGGGGGCGTCTTCGGGGACGGAGGGAGCGGCGGATGATTTGGAGGGTTCGGCTGCGGTGATTGTGGCCATGGTTTGATCGGGAGGTCGGAAGGACTTTTTTTTTTTTTTAGTTCTGTAGTTCCTTTTCGCCTTTCTTCTCTGGAGAGGGAGGGGGAGGAAGCAGATTACGAACCATGAAGGCTTTCGATTCTCGTTTTGTCATGACGGTCTCCCTGGGGAGCTGGGGTTTCGAGTGATCTACCACCTCGATGTTGGGCGAGTCTTTTTATCAACACGTTAGTTTTTTTTTTTGACAAATCGTCCTGGGCAGCAAAGTATCGAAAAGGGGGGGGGGGGTGTTTCTTCTTTTCTTTGCAGATTCCGCTCACCGTCGTCATCGGAAATATCGTCATCGTCTTCGCTGACACTGCCTTGGTTGTCTGCGTCCGAGAGCCCGTCCCATTCTGAATCTTGGTCCTCTGAGTCCTCGGCTTTGTGGGTGGGCACTGACGGCTCGTCTGAGAGCGGTTGGAAGCGCGCTTCGAAGTGGCGCCGGAGGAGGTCGTTGGCGTCGATTCCCGGCGTCGCTGGCTCGGAGGGAGCTTTGCGCTTGCCCAGGACGGCCATTGTGGTTTCTGTGTCTCTGTCTCTTGGGACTTGCGCGCGGGCGGAAAGTTGCTGGATTGGGAGGTTTCTGGTTTTTTTTTTTTTTTTTGGAGCGCCTCTCCTTGCGCACGCAGCCTGCTGGCGCCGCCGGTGGTGGGGTTTGAACAAGGGGAGCTGAGGAAAGGGCTGAGACGTACTTTACGGGATAAGTCATCTATGCGTCGCGACATGAAGATGACGGCGGGGTGGGACAAAGGAGGATGATTTCTGATGGATGAATTATTGTTTGATTTTGTGTGTATTGTACAGTTCCAGGAATACTGTGTGTCCTGTCTTGGTCGATCTGGTTTGTCGCGTGCATGAAGCCCAAAACTCTTCCTCATGGTATATTTACCGCCCTTGGAAAAAAAAACCCCCCAACAAAAAAAACCCAATGTAATGCAGACGCCGTGATTTTAAGATGCAATCATACTCTCGTAGACATTCGAGCCCTTCTGGCGTCGTCGTCTCGAACAGCCTCGCTTCTCGCCAGGAAATCCTGCCGGGCAGCATATGAATCCTTCGATTTGCTCGCCAGCTCCAACTCGTCCTTGATGCCCTCCTTGTCCACGTACCCAGCCCAGTCCATTCTGCTCTTCTCCACCGTGTTTAGCTTCTTTGCCTGCGCCTCCTTGCCGGCCTGGATTCTCGCGGCGAGACCAAGGTTCAGATCGGTGCGTCCCGGTCTGTTGTCAAGAATGGGCTCGAATGCAGACCGGAAGGCCTTCCTGGTAGCCCGCTTCGTGGGTGAGACGTCTGCGCCAGCGGAAGCCTCCCCATCTTGAGATGCGAGATATAGCTTGGCTTCTGCCGAATCCCGGGCCACGACCTTCTCCTCCGTGTGCACTCGTCCGGCGAAGTTGTATGTTCGCTTGATACGAATGGTGTCTGGTTGCGCGACATCAGTAGACATATTTGCGACGCTCTTTTCGGTTGCATCTTTTTCGGCCGTGGCCTCGTCATTTGCCTCGATCGCTGCCGAATCATTGCCGGGCTTGGCTGGCTCTCCGGACAGCATCTGCGCCCAAACGGCGTCCACGTCAATTGTGACGGGCTCATTGTCAACGACGTATTTGCGTTCCTCCTTTCTATTGCAGGTATGTCAGACCATCCTGTTTTTATGATGAGAGAGCGAGTAAGCTTGGAAAAGTTACTTACTCTGCTGCACGCTGCGCGCGGGTCTTGACTAATCCGCCCTCACCACCTTCATCATCCACATACTGTCCTTTGGCATGGGCTCTTTTTCGCCTCTTCTGTGCCTTGGAAATGATCGCCTCGTCTCCTGAATTGTCGTAGCCATCGTCCTCACCCTTGCCGTCTGCTATTGTCTCTGGGCATTTTCGTTTCGACGGGCCATGTGTAGTTGCGTCTTCAGATTCAGACTCGTCAGCGGGCTCCGGTGCAGCATCAGGAGCAAAGTCTGAGTCCTCGGAGGAAGCATACTGCTCATCTTCGGCCTCTAGTGAAGGACACGGAGGCATGTCCGGTGTTGCAGTTGCGATAAAAGACCCTGGTGGCGATGAGGAAGAAACAAGAATCATCTTTGTTCAGGCGATGGAGCTGTAATTTGCACAGCCAATCAGGGCTCCCGAGCTTCCAGGGTACGTACCTTCTACCTACTTGGGACTGCAAAAACGCATCGCAATCTGAGTGAGTGGCAGCTTGTTTTCTGACAAGAAGCAGCACGTGAGCAGACTTCTAATTGATTTCATCACAAAGAACTCCAGCGAAGCTTCACACCCTGCGGGAGGTCATATTGCATTGCTGGCCCAGAACTCGGTGAAAATTTGCGGCGGCTCTTCTCAAATCTCGTCACAAATCCGACAGACCTGACATGCTTCACCAGTTTCCTTCGGCCGCCGGCCCAACCTACGTCGAAACCAGTCTTGCAGTGTTTTGGGGCTGCAACGCTGACAATCCTCGCGAGCCATCAAAGGCTTCGTCTATGACGGGACACTGCCGGGAGTAAACACAGCTGTCGGTCTTGTGACAAGACGGGCAGTGGTGTTGCACAGCGAAGCACATTGTATATGGATGGTACGAATCGTGGCATCGCACCAGGACAGGGGGGTGATGGCCGATTATACGGATTAGAGCGATGAAATAAACACCGCCTCTTTTTTACGTCCGATAATAGAACAAGGTTCACAGAAAATCTGAACTGGATGCGGTCGATGCCCAACGATTGATAATACTGCTGGAAATTGGGCTCGGCGCATATGTACAAGTTGACCTTTCCGACTGGCGTGTCTCTGTCCCATTGATCAACTCACAGCCTCATTATTGTCAAATACGGAAGAAGGACGACTGGAAAGAAGGAAAAAGAACGGAAATTGGTTTCTAGCAGAGCTCACATGGCCAATGGGTTTGCAAAATTTGTGCTCAAAACCCATTTGAGATGTGCATATCCGTCATTCGATCGTGGACTGCCCCTTTGGCATTCATCAAAGACAACAAGTGCGATACAGCGAAATGACCACCGCAGCCATGATAGCGAAAAAAAAGATCCACCGCCAAATGGAAGGGTCGTCTATCTCGCCCTGAAGAATATTTCCGTGGGCCAGAATGCTCAAGTTTGCCAGAACAAGGCAATACAGAAGCTCATCAGGAATCACAAAGGGCAGGAAGACGTGGCTGATCTGGTTCGTCAACACACCTATGATTTCATTTGTAAATCTGCTCGAAACCTGCTCTGTGATGAGATATCTGCATCTATCCTCAAAGCCAAGATCCGCTTTCGAAATGATTGCCCCAGGTTTTCTTTCCTCCTGTTGCGCGATCCAATTGTTGCGCTTGCGCTTGCCCAGGCTGAACAAGCGAGCGGAGGTCTGGAACGGGGGATTGTGGGAGATGAGATGGCGTTTGACCCTGGCTTCATGTTGCCAATCTTGGCAAGTGCTTTACCGGCATCATATACTCGCTCAAAGTGAAGGGTTAATTGCAACATGAGCCTATTCAAAGGGTCTCCATTGTCCAACATGTGATGTCCCCGGACGCACTTGATGGTACAAGATTTTCTCATCTCGGCACCCCGGCCGGCTTATTGTTTCTTACCTATGCCATATCAGCGCTGTCCCTCATCTAATGCCCGCCTCGCTCCGGGTATTGCGGCTCATGTCTGCGGGTCTGGAGTCTCCCTTGGATAATAGACTTGCGATATATCGGATCGTTGCTAGTCTGGAACCTTTTTGCAGTGTCTTTTTTTTGGCCCTTTCTTCACGGCACATAGGTGTAGAAGCAGCTTCTGATGTTACCAACTTCCTATATCGTCAGGTTCCTGAGATGACAAACGCCAACATCCGCAGGGGAGACGACAGCACCTCCATGTAACACTGCGTTTCCATGGTTGCTTGCCGTTTGGATTCAGGTCTTGCGGGCGAGCACTTATTTGAACCTGGATAGACAGGACATTTCTCGGAAACTCAGTCTGGCCATCCTGAATCAGTATGTAAAGACCTCGAAAACGTTTCCTCGGGAGGTGCGTATCGTGTGGCTCTTCCGTCATTCTCCCGGTTCGCCAGCAGGCATGCGCGGATGCTGCCTCTTTTCAAGAAATCAATCGTACACTCCCAACGAATGATCGGATATGCGAAGCAGTCACTTGAGCGATATCAGAGTCAATGCCGGTCAGATCCAACGACCGCGAGGCAGACATTGTCTACCAAACTTTTCAAGGCCAAGGAAGACGAGAAGATGGGTTTCGAAGACATCCTGATCAATGCTCAGAGATTCATCGTTGCTGGTAGTGACACGACAGAAAATACCTTGGCTTATCTAATCTTGTCCGTTTGCAAGAGGCCCCAACTTCGAGATGCGCTTCTGAAGGAGCTTCGAGCCTTGCCTCGAGACTTTACGGAAAAGAAATTACGAGAACTGCCCTTGCTAAACCACCAAACGATCTAAGAGACGCTTCGACTGTACTCATCAGTTCCAGCAGCATTCCCAAGATCAGTCCAATACGGCGGGGCAGAAGTCGCCGGTTACTTCCTCCGCGAAGGCACCACTGCCAGCACGCAGGCATACACACTACATCGTGACCCGGAAATGTTCGAGAACCCATATGAGTTAGACCCTCGCCGATGGGCGAATCCAACAAAGGCCATGAAAGACGCATTCATGCATGCCCTTTGGTCTTGGCCCACGAGGTAAGTCCAGCGTGGCGTAGACAGTGACAAGACGAGACTCGGTTTGCCAATGAAAGACCACAGTATGCATCGGAGTGCATTTTGGCTGTCATCGGATTCCGGCCAGCCCTGCTGCACGATTTCTGCTGGAGATTCCCACGGTGCATGTATCTACTAGTGAAGAAATGTCGGACGAGGAATGGAGGAATTGGATTATTTCTTGATGTCGCCCAAGGGTAAGCGATGTCTCATTGATGAGGCGGAGGAATTCATGGTGGGGTGGTTTGTGATTATCCATGGGTCTGGTAGCACAAAGTCGTCATCTCCACGTGACTTGCCATCGTCGTCCCAGAGACTTCCTTTCCACGCTCCTGCAAAGTTCTAGTTTCATCAGGCATTATCAGGCCATCGATCGGAGTGCGAAAATCCAGCGAAACCGAATTCATGTCAAGCGACGAGGATTTCGAAGTTGAAGCTCCGGATCTGGCGGAAGATGACCCCATGCGATCTTTCCTTCCAGCTTCATTCGGGAAGAAGTCCAAGGAAGCGAATATTGCAGCCCAGATTGACCGGAGCAGAAGGGCGGTGGACCATTCGGCGGCGACCACTGCGACCGAGCTCAAAAGGTTGACCGAGAACAAACTGGGAGAAAATAGCTCTCCTAGTGACAGCGCCGATAGCGATGGCGACTCGGACGACTCGGACGATTATCCGGTGTCTCACGAACTCGTCCTGAAGACGCACAGTCGCGCGGTAACAACACTATCTTTGGATCCAGCGGGTGGACGACTTCTGACCGCCTCCTTGGATTGCAAGGTGAACTTGCACGACTTCGCGTCCATGACACCATCCACTCTTCGAGCATTCAAAACTGTTGATCCGTCTGAGACAAAGCGATCTGTGGCAACCGCTGAATCCCATCCGATCCACCATGTAGAATTCAACCCACTCTCTGGAGGAGCCTTTTTGTGTATTGCCGCGCTGCCGCAAGCCAAGATCATGTCCCGGGATGGTCAGATCCTGACAGAGTTCGTCAAAGGTGACATGTACCTCAGAGACATGAACAATACCAAAGGCCACATTTCGGAAATCACAACTGGGGCATGGCATCCTACGGACAAGAATTTTTGCGTCACAGCCGGTACCGATAGCACCTTACGAATCTGGGATATCAACAACAAGCGATCGCAAAAAGAGGTGGTTGTGTTCAAGTCAAAGGCTGCTGGGTCGGCCGGCAGGACGAAGATGACGGCGGTTGCATGGGGTACTCCTTCGCGAGGCGGGAACAACGTGCTGGTCAGCGCCGCGCTTGACGGAAGTCTTGTCATGTACGGCGGCAACGGCCCATTTGCGAGACCCGCTGGCGAAATCCGTGATGCACACCAGCCACAGACGTGGACTAGTGGCATCGATATCTCGTCCGATGGTCGCATGGTCGTCACTCGGGGCGGGGATGATCTCATCAAACTGTGGGACACCAGGAAGTTTACGAAACCTCTAGTCAGCGTTTCCCATAAATCTACATCAGATCATTACCCGACAAGCAATATTCGTTACTCGCCAAACTCCACAAGCATCATCACCGGCTCGGAGACGGGACATCTGCACATACTGAATCCAGGAAACCTTCGGCCTGAGCACATCACGCCCATCACACCAGGTTCAGCCTTGATCACTGTGAATTGGCACCCCAAAATTAACCAGATTGTCACAGGTTCAGCCAATGCCGAAGCCCACGTCCTTTACAGTCCAACCAAGTCGAGCCGTGGTGCGGTGGAAGTCATGTCTCGGGCACCGAAGAAACGTCATATTGATGATGACCCAGGCCGAACAATGGACCAGGGTATTGGCTTGTCGGGTGACTCAATTATGACGCCCGGTGCCATGACTGGCCCTCGAAAGTCTGGCGTAACAAGAACTGGTCGGTCCAAAGACCCGCGCCGCCCTCACATCCCACAGCAGACGCCTTTCCAGAAGAACCAGCCGGATGAAAAACATTTGGCCGAAAACATTCCGCTCGCTCGCATGCTGCATGAAGATCCTCGCGAGGCGCTACTGAAATATGCCGATAAGGCTCAGAATGACCCGATTTTCACCAAGGCTTGGAGCAAAACGCAACCCAAGACACAATACGCAGACCTTAGCGAAGATGACGAAGATGGGCCCGACAAGAAGAAGACTAAGAGGTGAAAATCCTACAATTTTTTTTTTTTTTTGGTTCAGTTGACCAGATTCAACACATCATGAATGTGTGTACCAGACATCACCATCGACCCCGCCGCGCCGCCGCCTTAACCAAGGGGCCCACATCCACATGCCTCTGGCTTGGCTGAACGACAATAATAGCTGCCGGGCCGCATCTTCGGTCAAGACAATTCTCTTTCATATCACTAAGCATGGTTTGGTAGGCCAGCCTCAGTCGTAGTAGACTTGACGCCAGTTGGATCTCCAACAGAAAGCCATTGGCTTTCCGCGGCCCAATATTAGCTCCTAGTTTCTGCAGCTCCTCATGGAAGCCGGAATCAAAATGAGTTCCATACGTGCCCGGGCGTTTACAGCAATACCTTTAAAAAAAAAAAGCCGTAGCGTACCTGGTGCACTCTGGCTAAGACAAACACGTGACTGCCCACCGCAGGCCGAAAGCGCCAATCGTTTGCAGCCGCCTGGAGCCTGGGACTCTGCCTGCGCAGGTGCCATGCTGAGATGTACCGTGGCCATGCGTCCAGAGCCCGCACCAGCCGTCACGCTCAATCTTGTCCGTTGTGTCTTCACCACTCCCCATCATCAACCAGCGAGGAAGCGCGCGCGCATCCCGAAAAATCGCCAGGTCCCCTCGCAAACCATCGGCAACCATCTCCAAGCCTCGCCATCTTGGTGTTGCACGCGATTCCCACGCATCATACGCTCGAGGCACTGCCCCGACGCGCCGCGTCACCGCTTTCACACTTTTTCCATTCCCTCTTCGTCTCCTGGCCTCACGCCTGCGAGTTTGCCAGTTTTCCCTTTTTCCCATTCCCGCCCTTCCCCCGCCACGCCTCGCCGGCCGACTTACAGCCCATCCAGCAGCGCGGCTGTAGCTTGTATCAATCCATACTCGACGCGCCTCGACGACGTCACGACGTGACGACGTGTCCACCCTCTCTTTGACGGCTCGCTGTCCTGCGCAACGCTCCATTGATTGAGCCTTGACGCGACTGTGGCCTCGTTCGCATTACGTTTTCGTCTTCAGCCATTACTCCCTTTCTAGCCATCCGGCGCCGTCCGAGTGTCAGTTGTACCCGCGTTACGCCTTTCGACATAGGAAATAGCGATTATCATCGTCATGCACCATAAATAAGCGACAACAACCATTATTTGCTCATTGGCGTGTGTATTCTGGTACAAATATCGAACACAACAACCATCATGGCGTCGGTGCAATCATCGCCTGCGGTGCAACACCCCGGCGCGCCAGTGCCTGCCGGCGCAACCAAGCAGCAAGCCGAGGAAGTGTTCAAGGTATGTTATATTCGCGTGCGGGATGGAGTTCTGCTGCTCGTCTAGATGCACAGACGACACCCTCGCTGAGGAGATGGCTAACAATGGCGTTTGTAGAAGCTGAAGCAGATGAAGGAACAAGGTATTCCCAGTACGGATCCGGAATACATCAAGGCCTCTCACTTTTTGTACAACTTTCAACAACAACACAACATGCGCAAGAACCATCAATCATTCATGCAGCAGCAGCAGCAGCAGCAGCAAAATGGTGTACAGTCAGGTGGTCGACCCCTGCAAGGCACTCCTCAGGGTGGTCAATCCAATAATGGCTCTTCACAAGGAACAGCAGCTTCGACTTCCATCTCAACTCCTGGACTTGTTCCCAGCACGGCCCCTGCCCCTGCCTCTGCATCGTCTCAATTCAGCCAACAACAGCTTGCCTTGTTACGTCAACAGATCCACGCATTCAAGCTTCTTGGCAAGAATGCAGGCATATCG
Organism: Epichloe coenophiala; assembly: GCA_018801565.1. Taxonomy (NCBI): domain Eukaryota; kingdom Fungi; phylum Ascomycota; class Sordariomycetes; order Hypocreales; family Clavicipitaceae; genus Epichloe; species Epichloe coenophiala. The sequence continues at coordinate 1,304,374 of JAFEMN010000021.1, read as the reverse complement.
CTTCAGCTGCAGCAGGCCATTTTCAATCAGCGACATCGCCGACAGGCCACGGCCAATGGCACAGCCGAAAGCTCTGTCAAAACTACCCAGCCCAGCCAGGAGCCTGAGAAGGCCCCATCGACTGGCCCAGAAGCTACCTCTCAGGAAGATTCTCGGTCCTTGCCAAAGGCTCACACGTACAAGACAGTCAAGTCGCCATATGGCACCAGCATGATTCGACCAGCGATCAAATACCTCGACCACGCCCAGCGCAAGAACCGATGGTTCATACCGGGCGTCTTTCCCACTGGCATCGACTTTGACCATCTGCGATACGAGAGAGAAGTGGTCATCTTCAATCGCATGAGCCAGAGATATGCCGAACTGAAAAATTTGCCCGCTAACCTGGCGCACTGGGACTCTTGTAAAGAGACCGTTGAAGCTGACGACACGTTGAAGCGAAAAGCAATCATCGAAATGAAGAGCTTGGCTCTCTATGCCAAGCAACGGGCATTGAGAGAAAAGATCGGCAGGCAAATGACACATTATGACAACCTAGCCATGACAACGAACCGAGCCCACTACCGCAGAATGAAGAAGCAAAATGTTCGCGAAGCTCGCATCACAGAGAAGCTTGAGAAACAACAACGCGATGCTCGCGAGAACCGCGAGAAGAAGAAGCACATTGATTTCTTGCGGGCCATCTGTCACCATCGTGCAGAAATTCAGGACGGCGCCAATACTCAGAGGAACAAGTCTCACAAGCTCAGCCGTCTCATGTACGCCCAGCACTTCAACATTGAGAAGGAAGAGCAGAAGCGTGTTGAGAGAACAGCCAAGCAGCGTTTGCAGGCTCTCAAAGCAAACGACGAAGAGGCCTATCTCAAACTGCTTGACCAGGCAAAAGACACCCGCATCACACACTTGCTCAAGCAGACTGATGGCTTCTTGCACCAGTTGGCGTCCTCGGTTAAGGCCCAGCAACGCCATGCCGCTGAAGCGTACGGTGAAGATGTTGAACAGTTCGTCGAGGAGGAAAGCGAAGAAGACGATGGGGAAAGCGGCAAGAAGATCGACTACTACGCCGTTGCACACAGAGTCAGGGAAGAGGTCACTGAGCAGGCCAACATGCTTGTCGGCGGCAGCTTGAAGGAATACCAGATCAAGGGTCTTCAGTGGATGATATCGCTGTACAACAACAACCTCAACGGCATTCTCGCAGACGAAATGGGCCTCGGAAAGACGATCCAAACCATCAGTTTGATCACATACCTCATCGAACGCAAGCAGCAAAGCGGGCCGTACCTTGTCATCGTACCCTTGAGTACGCTTACCAATTGGAACCTCGAGTTTGAGAAGTGGGCACCGTCTATCAACCGGATTGTCTATAAAGGTCCCCCGAATACTCGCAAACTTCAGCAAGAGAAGATCCGCCAGGGCCGATTTCAGGTGCTGTTGACCACATACGAATACATCATCAAGGACCGTCCAATTCTCAGCAAAATCAAGTGGTTCCACATGATTATTGACGAAGGTCATCGCATGAAGAACTCCAACTCCAAACTCAGCGCCACGATTTCGCAACACTACATGACCCGTTTCCGTCTTATTCTCACCGGTACACCTCTGCAGAATAACTTGGCCGAACTATGGGCCATGCTCAATTTCGTGCTGCCCAATATTTTCAAATCCGTCAAGACTTTTGACGAATGGTTCAACACGCCGTTTGCGAACACCGGTGGTCAAGATAAGATGGAACTCACCGAAGAAGAGCAGATTCTCGTCATTCGTCGTCTGCACAAGGTACTCCGGCCGTTCTTGCTCCGACGTCTGAAGAAGGATGTGGAGAAGGATCTGCCCGACAAGACGGAGAAGGTTATCAAGTGCAAGTTCTCAGCCCTGCAAGCCAAGCTGTACAAGCAAATGGTTACCCACAACAAGCTGGTTGTCAGCGATGGCAAGGGTGGCAAGACCAATGCCCGCGGCTTGAGCAACATGATTATGCAACTCCGCAAGCTGTGCAACCATCCCTTTGTCTTCAGCGAAGTCGAAAACGTCATGAACCCCATGAGCATCAGCAACGACTTGCTCTGGAGGACAGCTGGTAAATTCGAGCTCTTGGATCGGGTCCTGCCCAAGTATAAAGCCACTGGTCATCGAGTCCTCATGTTCTTCCAGATGACAGCCATCATGGACATCATGGAAGATTACCTGCGCTACCGAAAGTTTGAGTATCTGCGTCTCGATGGTACCACCAAGTCAGATGAGCGATCAGACTTGCTCAGGGACTTCAACGCCCCCGACTCAAGTACTTCATGTTCTTGCTTTCTACCCGTGCCGGTGGTCTTGGTCTCAACTTGCAGACAGCTGACACAGTCATCATCTACGATTCCGATTGGAACCCGCATCAGGATCTCCAAGCGCAGGATCGTGCTCATCGTATTGGTCAGAAGAATGAAGTTCGCATTCTTCGATTGATCAGCTCCAACTCGGTGGAAGAGAAGATCCTGGAACGTGCCAGGTTCAAGCTCGACATGGATGGCAAGGTCATCCAGGCTGGTCGATTCGATAACAAGTCATCAGAAACTGACCGAGACGCCATGCTTCGTACTTTGCTCGAAAGCGCAGACATGGCCGAAAGTGGCGAGCAAGACGACATGGAAGACGAAGAACTGAACATGATGCTTGCCCGAAGTGACGAGGAAATCACCGCGTTCCAGAAGATTGACGAGGAGAGGGCGCAGGACCCGATCTACGGCACTGCGACTGGGAATAAGGCCAAGCCGAGACTCATGGGCGAGGATGAGCTGCCCGAGCTTTATTTGAACGAAGGCAATGTTGTCGAGGAAGAAGTGGATGACTCGGTTCTCGGCCGCGGCGCTCGCGAACGAACAAAGGTTCACTACGATGACGGCCTCACGGAAGAACAGTGGTTGATGGCGGTCGACGATGACGAGGACAGTCCCGAGGCAGCCGCTGCCCGTAAGGTAGCCCGCAAGGACAAACGAGAGATCAACAGGGTGAAGAGGACGGCCATGATGAACTCGATGGACATGTCACGTTCGGCCAGCCGCGCGAGCACGGAGGAGGTCGAAACTCCCAAAAAGCGCGGACGCAAGCCTGGCAGCAAGAACGAGAAGCGCAAGGCTGAGGACGGGGACGACGAGCCACCGGCCAAGAAGCGACGTGGTCCTCAGGGACGACCAAGCAAGGGTGCCGCAGCGTCGTCCGATTCACGAGTCAGCCCCCAGCAGCGCGAAATCTTGCAAAAGAGTATGCGAGCAATCCACGATGGATTGATGAACCTCGAGGTGGACGATCTCGAAGCGCCCGCGGAGGATGACGAGTCGGATGCTGGAAAGCGTCTCATCATTGGACCGTTCATCAAACTTCCTCCCAAGAGAGATTACGCCGACTACTACCTTATTATTCAAAACCCCATCTGCATGAACCAGATCCAGACGCGCATCAAGAAGGAAGACTATTCTTGCCTTGGTGACCTGCGAAGAGACTTTGACTTGATGATCCGCAATTGTCAAACATACAACGAGGATGGCAGCATTCTCTACCAAGATGCCAAGACCATGGATGTAAGTACTAACTAGGCTGTCCCTCCAAACCAAAAGATGACGGTTAACAATTTTTTTTTCTCCTTTCTTCTTTCTTTTGCAGGAATATTTCACCAAGAAGATGCAAGAAGAATTAGATGCGCACCCAGAATTACAAGAGCTGGAAGACGGGGGTAGCAAGGCGGGATCTGCTGCCCTCTCCGGGAACGGAGAAAGCACACCACAGCCCAGTGGAACGCGAATCAAGATCATCTCCAGCACCGCCCGCAACAGCGAAGCAGCCAATGGCAGCAAGTCGGCGGCGCAGAGCGATGGGGAGTGATTAAATCGAGGGCAGTGGACGGCACGCCGGGGAGGATGGATCGTTAATAAAGCTCTAGGACGCATTTCGGTTTTGAGGAGTCATGTTATGGCGTGCGGCTCGTTTGGTCTAGGCTGGTTTTTCTTTTCTTCTGCAACTGTTTGATGACACATTTTATCGGCGTTTTTTTTTTTCTCTCAGGAACGGGGCGTTTCATAAATGTCTATCAAAGGATGGAGCGGCCCTGGGGGCGAATTTTCAATACCAAGCGAAAGGCGAGGCGGAGTGAGGATGTTCACGTCACCCGGTGAAAAGCAGTAGGCGGAGTGCCAGGAGTCCGGGACGCCCTACCGTCACGTCACTCTTGGTCATGTTTAGATAAGATGAAAATGTACTTTATTATTCGAGGCCGATTCGAGTGAAAGAGATTGCACAAACCAAGTACAGTACACAGTGCAGTGCGTTGGTGATCCACATGGTGATCCACATGGTGACCCACAAGGTGGTCCACCTCGGATGATGCATCATGCATGTCCGTTCTTTCTCATGGCCAACTCCCTCAACCTGGATCCATCAACGGAGACGACGTTCTCCCGTTCTCCCTGCATCCAGATGGGCCTCTACTGTGAGAGTTGGAGACAAGAGTGAAGGTGACCATGAAGAAGACGCTGGTGTTGTGTTTTATTCATGGCTTCAAGGTGCGTGCGTGAGACGAAAACGAAACGAAGCGACAACACCACGACCTGGGTCACGGTCACGGCGTGCTGACGACAACGTTGCAATCCCAGGGCGGGGAGTCGACTTTTGGAAATGACTACCAATTCACCAAACATCTACGGGATATCGTGGCGCAGAAACTTCCCAAGGTTGATGTGCGCGTGCTGGTGTACCCCAAGTATGAGACCAGAGGGGAACTGGGACAGTGCGTGAGCCGGTTCCGCGACTGGTACGTTGACAGACCGACCTGAGACGGGGGACGGGGGACGGGGGACGGGGGACCGACGGGGGACCGACCATTGGAGAGCTGTGCTGACAGAAGACGCGGCGAGGGGAAACAATGCAGGCTGGAAGAAAAGGTCATAGACATGGAGGTCGCCTCGGGCGCGCCATCCCCAACAGTCGATCCGTCTGTGCGGACCATCCTCATCGGCCATTCCATGGGGGGCATCGTCGCCGCCGAGCTGGTCATTGCCTTGGCGTCAGAGAAGCCCATCTACTCCGAGGACGGGATCGAAAAGGAAGAGAGACCCATCTTCAACAGCCTCATGTTCCCCTACGTCCAGGGCGTGCTGGCGTTCGACACGCCGTACCTGGGCATATCCCCCGGCGTGGTTGCCCACGGCGCAGAGGGGCACTACCAGAACGCGGCCGCCACGCTGTCCCAGCTGAGCGGTTTGAAGTCGGCCCTCTGGGGCGCCAACGCCAACGCCAACGTCGGCGCCAAGTCGACGGCGGCTGTGTCGGCGAGTCCTGCGGCGAGTCCTGCGGCGGCAAGCGGCTGGGGGCCATGGGGCAAGGTAGCCATGTACGCCGGCGCGGCGGGCGCAGTTGCCGCCGGCGGGGCAGCAGCGTGGATGAACCGCGAGCAGATCACCGAGGGATGGTCATGGGCCTCGTCCCATCTCGAGTTCGTGGGGTGTCTTGCCCGTGCCGAGGAGCTCAAGAAGCGAGTGGGATGCATGGTGCAGCTTCACGAGGACCTGGGCGTGGGCTTCGCCAACCTGTTCACGAGGCTGGGCAAGGCGGCTTCATCCAAGAGGATCAGCGTGGTGGGCACGGTGCTGGGCAAGAACAGGACCTTCTGCAACCTGCCCAAGACCATGGCCGCGGGGGAGTGGATGGAGGCCGTGAACGACAAGGCCACTGACGAGACGTTGGCGCACATGGGTACGTCGTTCTGCCGTTGCTCCTTTTCTTTCGAGCTGTGGTGTCTCTCTACATCTTGATTCTATACATTGTCTTTCTTTGGGGGCCAAGCTGCTAACCTGTTGCGTCCAATCACACAGCCATGTTCGAAGAGGGGGAGAATCCCGCCTACGAGAAACTCTCTCACGACGCGGCGGGCTTGATTGCCCAGTGGTCGCGGAACGAGTGGTATGAGACGAGTACAGATGAGGCTGAAAAGGTCCCTATGGATGGCGCGGAGTTGGCCTCCTGATGATGTAGAGACAAACATTGCATTGAAAATATCAACAGTTCCGCGCGTATCTGGGCATGACTGCCTCGGCCTTTGTCTGCTCTGCAGCTCTTTTTTTTTAAAAAAAAAATCACAATCTTGCATACAGAGCTTACGAGGAGCATCATCTTCGCTTTCCTGCAGAAGTAGAGCGAAAATTGCTGTCCTGGACTGCGGCCACAAGTCTCCTTGTATGGAGTATTTGCGCCCACATCTGCGAAAAGTCTCCCCGATTTGACATGGGGGTTAATGGGAGCAGAATGCCTCTTCCATTCAATTCAACCAACCCCGTACACTCTTCGCGTGTCGGGCCGTACAGCACACCCATGCGTGTGCTGTGACTGTGTCAGTCAGCCTTGCCAATTGCCTCGCACATCTTTTCAGCTGAGATGGAGAATGGGACTTGGCACACACATGTCCAAAGGGGCGAGTCGTTCAGCCCACGTGGGCGAAATGAATGTGTTACGGGGGCCGTGTTGATTGCGCTGCCTTGTTGACTGATGGGAACTTGGTATATGTGTTGTGGGATGAGGCACTGCGACTATCTTCTTTCCTTTTACTCTTAGCATCTACACGTCACAGCATCATGAAGCATCGTCACAGCATCATGGAGCATCGTCACCAGCAATGCCATGTGCCCCATGCGCAAACGGGCGCGTCGGCCGGGAAATGGTGGTCCAGACTTAGTCTCCGTCTTGTCTCCGTCATCATCAGCGTTGCCGTCGTTGGGTACTCGGCGTTTTACAACACCAGGTACACCATAGGGCCGCTCATCATGATGGGACCTCCTGTGAGTTGATCCATGGTCCTTTTCTTCTGCCACTTGCCGGGGGAAAAAAAAAAAAAAAGAAGAAAAGAAAAATCCCCCATCATCAATCTGCTCACGCGTCCTAGGCCCTCGTAGCTATCCTCTGGAGCTGCATCGACTGTGCGTGTCTTTGGTTCCGGCGCGGACGCCTCGGCGTCGACCCCATCGCCTGCCTGATAGTCGATCTGCTGCTGTTCCTCAGCCTCGGCGCCATCTCGGGCGTCTTCGTGGTAATGGTCGCGACTTTCAAAGACTCGGGTTATCACTTTGCCTTTCTCGATAAACGGGGTGGCGAGGAATATCTGCGCATTATCCTTGGGTTTGGTATCATGGCGACGTACGTGGTAATTTCTCACCGGGCGATTCGTCTGAAGCGTGAGGAGCAATACTGATGGCAGGTTTGCTAGGCTCGCGCATCTGGCGATACTGATTGTGGCATCCTGTGAGATGAGGAAGCGAGGTGGCAGGGGGTCGCAGCAGCAGGTCATGTATGTTCAAGGCAACGGCAACGAGCCGCCCTATTTCGCCGCACCAGCACCAGCGGGGAGCCGAGGGCCGCCGCCGGCGTACAACAGTGTGCCCATGAATCGAGTCGATGGAATGCACGCCCAGGACCAAACACATGTAGATGCTCAAGAGCTGCCGACGGCAGAATCACATGAAATGCTTGGGAAGAGAACTATTATAGACGTTTAGAGACTGGCGGGATGGACGGCCCTAGATGATGCTCCGTCGCCGAGTCCGGCCTTGACGCCGGAGTGTGTATCATATGAGCACTTCAATTGTTGTACCAGAAGTGTTGGAAAAACATGAGCAAAGAGAAATCAACGTCTTGATGTGGGATTTCTTGATGTTCTACGGACTAGACCCACTTGCAACTACAGTCCACCCCCTGTTTGATTTTACACGACTACAAGCCCCACGCGGGGCGACCACTATCAGCTCTTAGTGGCTGCTGTAGGTGGAGCTATTAGGGATGCTATAGGGGCTTTTGCACTAGTAAGAGGTACTAGAAAGGCCTGGAAAGATACACGTAAATTTAGGTACTTCTTACCCCGCTTAGTGCTACGCTAATCTTCGGTTTAGTATGTGATTGGCCTGCTACCCCTAGTTATGTAGATGTGTAAAATCAAACAGGGGGTGGACTGTACATGTACATGGAGAGGACTTGAGGGCATGGGTTACATAGTATGATTGGTGCGCCATGTTTATGTAGTCCGCGCTGACTAATCTACCCGTCCATAACGGTGACATCTCGATCTCTGTGGCGAGTCTAGCCGGGTGGATCGATCTACGAATGCGGCGTCTGCCTGGTGGCATGGCAAAAAAAAAATGGATTGGCGAATGGATGGCAACCACCTCGCCCAACGCCGGGGTCGATGAGGGATGTGATTTGAAATCACAGACGGCTCTGTTGGGATCAGGGCGGGGAGGGGGCGCGCAACGAGAGCGCGGAAGGATAAATCATAAATTATGCCACTTGCAACATTAATCCCGTCATCACCGGATTTTACTCCGTACACCCAACCCAGGCGGACGAAGAGCATTAACTTAATCATCTGCCTACAACCGCCTGCAACCGCCTGCAACTGCCTAAGCAATTAAATCCACTCCGTCGCTTTCACCCCAATGGAGCCACAACGCGGCGCGCCGGCGCCGTTGAGGGTATCACGCCATCACCAGGTACACTTTACACTCCCCCAGGCAAACCATCAAAGTTAACAGAAACCTCCCCCCCCTTTTCTTCCCACTAGTCAACCCGGCGTCGTGACGAGAACCAAGAGAGAGCATACATTGCCGCATCAAGACGGACGGATCGCAGCATCGAAGCCAGGCTGCAATCTGCCCACAAAGCCAGCGAGCTGCACAAGAAACGCACAGGCAGGTCCCTCCGCATCACGGAGCAAATCGTCTTCAACGACGAGACCTACGAGGAAGAGGACGGATGGATGCGGCCGCCGTCCCGCTCCGTCCTCGGGCCCCAGCTCCAGACGCCGTTCGCAGACTTCAACTCTCGAGTAGAGGTCTATCTGGAGCAGAAAATCGCCATGTCGACCTTTGTCGCGGCCGCGGACCGGCAGCAGACCCATCCTCATCAAGCCTGGGGAGAAATCGACAGGCTCTTCGCGGAATCGTTTCCCAATGCTGCCCAGACGGCGCGACGCCTCGCCGAGGACATGGTCATGGTGCCCGCCGGACCGCCGCCGCCGGCAGGAGAAGCGCCAATTTTCCCGGGTCTGGACGGCACCACCCGTGCTGAGCGATGGTCCATCGCCGTGTTGCCTTCGCACCAGCAAGAACAGGAAGCTGGTGCTGACGACGCGCCGCACGCCGGCAATGAAGTTCCCAGCGGCAGCGCCTCTGGCTCTGCTTTCACGGCAGATCTGCCGCCCGAGGTGCTCTTGTTCCTGGGCCACGAGGGGGACCACGCCAGCGGCTACCACCCTGCTGACGACGGGCTCAAGGGCAGCAGACATGATGCTGGCTTCGTTGGCGGGTTCGCGAATGCCTTGGGGCCCGCTTTTTGCTCCGACGACGACACGCAGAGGGAGGAGGTTGGAGGAGAAGAAGACGCGGCCGTGTGGAACGACGAGCTTGACGCGTACCTTGACTCAACGGCGTGGCTTGGCCTCCCTACCGAGGGCCAGTGTCAACCGATGGAGGGGGAAGAATCAAGATGATGTATTCATTGATGATTTGCTAGCTGACTAATTAACTGCTAATCCAAACAAACACGATGCCCTTGTCATTTCTTTTTCTTCTCTTGTAGCTACTGTTCCCAACTTGAAAATGCGTCATCCCTTACTACAGGCATCAAAGCGCGTCCCGTATGCACGGGCGGGTGGGCTGTTGGGAGAACAGGTAAAAGAACACCTCATACTCTCAGGAACGAGTTTTTTTGACCCGAAACAAGTGGACTGACTGACTGACTGACTCCCAATCTTGGTAGAAGTCGACTTAAAAACATCAAATTTTATTATTATTCACGACTAAGATTACACCCGTCTTTCTAGTCGCCCTTGACTAGCAGAGCATTATTTTCCGCGAGCTAGCATAGACAGCGAGCAGCCAGCGAAATTTCAGACAATAGCTACATTATATTCCGAGTTGTGCGAGCAAGAATTTCTTATCAAAAGCACCACCTACCTCAGAGCTTTCCATCGGCCAGTACGAGGCTACAACCGGTGATGCTCGTCGTTGGCAGGATGCTGTACGTCAGTCGGGTGTGCCGTGCCGTGCCGTGCCGGTAGAAATAAATCATAATCTCTTGACGACGTCAGGATGTGCGGGATAATTCTGAGCAGGACTTGCATACAACACCATCGACTTACCTTCATCCAACACGTCCCAGTCTCCTCCCCCTTATTTGAAATGTTTGTACAAAGCACATGATAGTAGTTCGTGACCCTAGACCGCCGAGCTCACGTGTGTCCCGTGCTCGCATTTATTGAGACTTGCCGTTGCTGGCCTTGAGGGAGCGCATCACCTTTCTTCGCTGCTTCACCATGTGCGTGAAGAGTATGTACGAGCCTACAGAGATGGTCAGCATGGAACAATCTTGTACAAACCGATCAATGCCCCTTGGGACCCAACATACCAGGAACATAAATGGCCAGAATCCCATACAGAATATTCGCCTCGGTTCCGCTCCTCTGCGACGCCGGAATCGTCGCCCCGTAGATCAGCATGCACTCGCTCGTGATGCCCAGCGGGTACAGCACATAAAAGGTCGTGTAGCGAATCCACGTCAACGCATCGGGCAGGAACCCGGCGAGCGAGAGCGCAAAGTACGAGTAGCGGATGACCTCGGTGACGGACCAGGCGATGAGCATGGAGGAGTAAAAGGGCGAGAGGGCGAGGAATGGCCATGCGTTGACGACGGGCCAGACGAGGAGGAGCCGGGAGGAGACCTGCATGATTGTTGTGGAGAGGGGAGCACGAACGATGCCTTTTTTTTTTTTTTTTTCATGCTGTTAGTGTTTTGGGCAGATGCGACGAGATGGAAAACACACCTAGTAGGGAATGAACAATCTCCATGGCCGCCGCAGTCTGCGTCCATTTCGTCCATTCTCCCACGCCGGCGTATACGACCGACGGACCGCGCAGGTACAGGAGGCCGATTGTGCGGCCGAGCACGACGCTCCATGCCACGGCGGATGCGAAGTTGTAGAGAATGAGGTAGCCGGTTTTGAGGGGCGAGGACTGCGCCTTCTTAGGGATGGCAGGCCGGGAGTTGTCGGCCATGATGAGTGTTTGTGCTTGTAGATGAAGCTGTGGATGATGGATGTGACGGGACGGGCATGGAAATGGAAATGGAAATGTTGGGGGGAGATGCGTTCAGATGCGTTGTTGGGAGAGTTGGAGAGTTGGTTGGCGTGGGCCTCGGCAGCGGAGCCGATTCGGCGTCCTCATATTTTTTTTTTTTTGGGGAGGGGAGGGGGTGTTTATCAAAGGCAGCGGCTGTATGCGCCAATTATTACCATCATACATCAACCATGAGTGATTGATAACCATGAGTGATAACCATGAGTGATACAGGGAGGGGTGGCTGGGGAACCACGGACTTCAATAAGTTGCCGTAAGTCTCTTGACCAGATACTCGCCGCTGTTGACGCCCTCGTACTTCTTGTCCTGCTCGGACGCGTACGTCCCTGGCAGAGTTTCAATGAAGCTTTCGGCGTTGGGGTTGCAAAAGTATCTTTTTTTTTTTTTTTTTGGAGCACGTCAGTGGAACTTGCTCCGGGCGAGAAAAGGGGGCCAGAGACACGAGACAACTCACGCAATGCTGTACCGGGGCGGGTGCTCGTCGTCCTTGCCAGGTGGCTCAACCACTCGATGTATGGTGCTCTTGATGGTATCATTGCTCCAGCGGGCCAACAGGTCGCCGGTGTTGACGACAATGGTGCCTTGAATGGGCGTGGCGTCGACGAACTGCCCCGTGGGCGACTTGACTTGCAAGCCGCCCCGGTCATCCTGGAAGAGGAGCGTGACTGAGCCGTAGTCCTAGATGAGGGAGGGCATTAGCTTGACGGTACAACGCACGGAGTATTAGACGTAGCGCAACGTAGCGCATGGCCGGTTTTCCCCGTTTCCCACGGACAGCAACTCACGCTGTGTTCCCCGGCCCTGACCTGGCCCGGATTCACCTTGAACACGTCCGCCTTGACCCCCGGATAATGCAGCAGCCTCAACGTGTTGTCGCCCACGTCGACGTACTGGTCGAAGAAACCTTGTTCGAGCCCCATTGCCAGAGCAATGGCTCTCATCACCTCGACATGCAGCGCCTGGCACCTCCCGAAAAAGGCCACCATGTCCGTCCTGAACCCCCTCAGGTTCACGTCGTCCTCATCGGGCCACTGATTCGGGAAGTTCGGGTCCGTGTCCCGTCCAATCTCGAGGGATTCTTTCAGATCTGGCGCCGCATTGCGCACCTTTTCCACCTCGGCCAGCTCAAGAAGCTGGGTGACCTTTTCGCGGCCCGGCGACGAGTAGCCCCGGTTGGCTTGGGCAGTGGTCCATTTGAGCTTGAGCTTGGCCTCGTCGTCGAGGGCGAAGAAGTCGGCGGACCGGGCAAAGGCGTGCTGGAGCGTGTCGGCGGGGATGGGGTGGTTCTTGAGGTAGATGAAGCCGGCGGTCTGGAAGCCGTGGAGCATCTCTCGGGCGGTGGCCAGGCGTTGTTGCGGGTTGCCGTTGAGGAATTTGGAAAAGTCGATGAGCTGGTTCGGCGGTGAGCAGTTGCATGTTGCATGTTGCATGTTGCATGTTGCTCGGGACGTGCACTTACGGGTATCACGAGACCTTGTGCGGCTACAGCTGCGTCAGAAGCCATGTTGAGTACCTTGTGAAGAGTGTCAGGAGTGTCAAGAGTGTCAAGAGCTTCAAGGGTTGTGAATCGGGTGCCCTGCAATCCGTATGACGACGGGATGGCAGCTAGCTTTATACACATCTATCAATCGCCTTCTACTCCGTACATGCATGCTTATGCAACACGGTCCCATTTCCCATTCCATTGACCCCTCACCTCAACCCCTCAACCCCTCAACCCCGCCATTATTATTAAATTAAATTATTAAATTAATACCCGCTGCACAGGGTGAGTAAGTGGGTAACCAAAGCGGCAGGCAGTAAAGCGGCAGGCAGTACGGATTAGACCGGCCCCTCTACTCTTCCAGCATGAGAAACAGCAGCTGGACAAGACTCCTTCTTTCAATCCGGCTTTGCCGATGCAGCCCTCTCATATTCGACTCAGTAAACACGCGCTCTGGACTCCCGAAGCCGTGTGCCTCGGCAGCCGTCGCTAGAACGAATCCATTGCCCATCATGGCATCCGCCAACTTGACTGTCGTGGATGTCCACACCCACATGTATCCGCCCCAGTACATCAAGATCCTCGAGTCGCGATCTACGATTCCTCTTGTCCGCAAATTTCCTCAGGCTCCGGAACCAAGACTGATACTCCTCGAGTCAGAGCTTGCTGACCTGGACAAGGCCATGAAGGACTCCTCCGCCAAACCTCCTGGCCGTCCATTAACCTCCCACTTCGCCTCTCTTGACCAGAAGATTCATTTCATGGACACTCATCGTATCAACATATCCGTCATTTCACTGGCGAACCCGTGGTTGGATTTCGTCGATTCCTCACAGGCCGGAAATCTGGCCCAGTCTGTCAACAATGAATTTTCCGACATGTGCGGCAAGCACCACGGTCGTCTCTTCTTCTTTGGCACTTTGCCATTGACAGCGCCTCTCGAGGTGCTTCAAGCGTCCATATCGCATCTCAAAGACCTGGAGTATTGCCAGGGTGTCATTCTCGGAACATCGGGACTGGGCAAAGGCCTGGACGACCCCGATCTGCTTCCCATATTCGGGGCAATCGCCGCCGCGAACCTGACCATCTTCTTGCATCCTCACTATGGCCTGCCCAACAATGTCTGGGGTCCCCGCGCCGGCGAGTACGGCCATGTTCTCCCGCTGGCACTGGGGTTTCCGATGGAAACGACCATCGCCGTGTCGCGCATGTACTTGGCTGGTGTGTTCGACCAGGTTCGCGGTCTTCGCATGCTGTTGGCACATAGCGGTGGAACTTTGCCTTTTCTGGCCGGCAGAATCGAGAGCTGCATCTTCCACGACGGACAGTTGGTCCGCGATGGCAAGGTTGGGAAAGACCGCCGCACAGTGTGGGACGTCTTGAAACAGCAGATTTATCTTGACGCCGTCATCTATTCCGAGGTGGGCTTGAAGGCTGCCATGGATGCCGGTGGATCGGATAGACTCATGTTTGGTACTGACCATCCATTCTTCCCGCCCATTGCAAGCGATGAGCAAGGCCAGTGGGGAAGCGTGAGCTTGAACGCTGAGGCTGTGGTCAAGGCAGTTGGCCAAGGTTCTTCAGAGGCAAATGCCATCATGGGCTCAAATGCCATCCGTATCCTCAGACTGGAAGGAATAGGGAGGGGGGGCCAAGGCAGTCTCGGCAGCCCGTCGTAACAAGAAGAAGAAGAATATCCCATGTTTTCCGGCACCCTAGACCATATTCGAACTTAGGCCATTGGCATTTTGTGTTGATATTTCATCTCTGCCTCGTGAATCCTTTGTCGGGCCTGTTGAACGCCCCGTTCAGCCTCTTCAAGGACGTCCGCGGTCGTCTCCTCCCTCTGCAAGTTCCTGACGGCCTGAACAGCGCGAAGCTTGTCGCAAACGAGCTCCCAGTACTGTTTGTTGGCATCCACATCAGCGACGTAATCCCCGGGAACAGCGACAGCGCCGTTGGCTGGCCCTGTGGGCTTCCCAGTAGACCCCAGCGTCGTCTTCATGACGTCCCTGGCCTGTTTCCTCCTCGCCTTCTCATCCTTCTTCTCTTTCAGCCTTCGCCGGGCCTCTGCAAGGTCCTCCATGTCCTGAGCGGCCTCAGCCTGTCGTTTAATCTCGTCATCCCGCATACGCTGCTGCTCTGCCAGCCTCTCCCTTTCCTTCTCCAGCATAACACGGTCGTTCTGCTGCTTCTCGTCCCTCACTCTTCTCGCCGCGTTCTCGCGTGCCTCGAGATCGTCGGCAAACTTTTGCCGCTCCTTGTCCATCGCCTCACGCTCCTGTTTCCGCAGCAGCTTCGCCTTGCTCGCATGATTGTACGCGGCGCGGGCGCTGGGTTCCGACAGGATATCTCGTGCACGCTCAAACAGCTCCCACTTTGCCGCGTCAAAGTTGGCACCTGCCTTGTCGGGATGGAGCTTGATTGATCGCTTCCTCCACGCACGATGGATATCGTCCTTGGGAGTGAGCGCGTCCACGCCGAGTAGGTCATATAGGTCGACATCTCGGTCGGCGTATTCTCCTGCAAAGCGCAGGATGTCCTTGTTGTCTTCGCTCATTGTTTTGTGACAGTTCCAGGTCCTCCAGTCGAGAATGGAATCCTGAGTTGGTCGAGTGTACCTATGGGGGCTGGATCTGGACTAAAGATTTGGCGACAAATTTCTCCAAAGCCCACGCATGGGCTGCGCGTGTTCCCTGTTGCACTTGAAAGAATGCGATCCCTCTCCAGGCCTGGAAACAAGGCGCAGGTGAAGGCAGGGTCGACTTGGTCCAGAAGTGGTGACGAGAGGTGAGGTTGAAAGCTGTGTGTTTGTTTGTCGTAGAGTCGTTGGAGAACTTCTTCGGCAAGATGGGCTCCACGTGACCCACTTCCACCCACTTACTTGTCCTCAACGAGTTCGACTTTATGGTCATGGTAAAGATAGCATTGTTACTGGAGCATGCTCTACAGAATGACATTGATTATCGGTTTATTATTATGTTGTGCCTTGAGCATGTCAGAATCCTGTGAGCAATACAGGACGATATCCAGTATTCAGACTTGCCATCTTAATATGTATGCGACGAACCCTGCTGCAACGATCTCCTCGCTCGCTCAGACCGACTCCGCCGCTTGCTTCTATTATTTGCCCTCCTCTCTGCAAAGTCAAACACATTTGGTTCCCCGCCCGATAAATCTAGTAGATATCGCTCATAGGGTCCAAGGGACTCTTCCATCATGATTCTTTGGCTGGGCGCATTTCGTTCCACTCCGACATATTTCCAAATCCAGCCGTCGCGAGATGTTCCATCTCGATAACGGTCGTACGACCTGTATCCTCTGTACTTTGATTCCTCGTCCAGTTCGAAAATGGCTCGCTTCAATCTCCAGTCTGACAGGGCCGCGCACGCCCAGACCACCTCGTCGTTCAGCCCTAGACCTTCGCATGCTAGTCGCACCCGAACAGAGCTGTGAACTCTTTCATTCGTGTCCTGCAGGAACTTTTCCTTGCGCAGCGCCGTCTTAGGGTCGACTTGCTTGTACATGCCTGGTGTGCGGGTTGCTTCTCCTGATAAGGAGTAGACAAGCCCAGAGGCTTTCTGGATAGCACCCAGTGACCAGGGCCGAAAGGGTTTGTTCTTTTCGTATATGGCGTCGGCTGCCCACTGTCGGATCCTTCGCCTGCCCTTCTTTGCGCTCTGTGCTTCGGGGGACTCGTAAAAGTCATCGGTTTGCTCAGCCATACGTTTCAGTGAGTGCGCATCGAATTCTACGCCCACACTCGTAAGTTGATCCATCATCCCTGGAACTAAATTAACGGGCCACGAAAGCATTGGGTCGTTCTCCGGGCGAGCAACTACTTACAGGCCAGGGAGCAGTTTGCGATTCCCTGATCATTCCATCCTCCACCGCAGTTTGCATGGTTTCCGGGAAACCAGACTTGACGCAAGTCAGTGTTGAGCCTGTCCTTTTTGGGTCGTTCCCATACAGCAGGACTGAAAGGGGCCCTCGTCTCGTCGAGGGCGAGGGCTTGGAATGCATGCTCGATGCGATCTGACAGAGCCG
The DNA here is from genome assembly GCA_018801565.1 of Epichloe coenophiala. Classification (NCBI taxonomy): domain Eukaryota; kingdom Fungi; phylum Ascomycota; class Sordariomycetes; order Hypocreales; family Clavicipitaceae; genus Epichloe; species Epichloe coenophiala. The sequence goes on along the minus strand of JAFEMN010000021.1, from coordinate 1,287,685 downwards.
TGTCGTGCCACTTGAATGTTCACAGGATGTCAGCTTATTCCTGCGACGAGGGCAACAACAAAATAACAAAACAAGGGGGGGCGTGGGGAGGGGCTATATCACGAGGGAAACTTATTCGTCATTCGACGGCCGAATGCCAAGCTTCTCCAGCCAAGGTATTTTGGGAATGCCGAGAGATCCCACTGTATCCCAGACTCCAACAGCCTTGACTGTGATGAGCTGATTCGTATTCTGATAGACCCGCGTAAGCCCCATCTTTTCCAGCCGTGTTCGATATTCAACATCAGCAGTAGCACCTTTGGGCTTGTTCCTAAAAGGCACATCTGAGAAAGGGTCCTCATAGTCGTAATTCTCCCAGTTCTGCATGTCCTTGAAGATGGGATAAAAGTGCTCGATGCCCTCTCTGGTCAACAGCCCGAGCTTGCCAACCATGCCCGCGACAGATCTGGCAGTGAAGGCACCACGCGAGAATCCTACAAGGATGATGTCGTCGCCGTCCATGTAGTTGGCACAGAGGTAGGCGTAGACCTCACGAACACGCTTCCCGGCCCGTCAGTGTGTTCTGCTCTGATATAGGCGCATAGCACACAATCGTTGCGGCGTTGCGGTAGAACTCACCTCTGCCAGACCAACGCCAAAGGCCCCCCCGGTGATGCTATCGAGGGTATTGCTGCCACTCCCAACTCCCGATTCGTACGAAATGATTTGCAGGACGCCATCGGCACAGCGGCGCTTGAAGTAACGAGATATGCGCGTCACGTTGGAGGGGACCTGCAAAGTGCCCTTCTTGCCAAAAAGACGCGACTTGACGAAGCCGTAGTCGCTGTTCATCCAGGTCCCGTCGCAGCAGACTATCAAGCGTTTCTTCTGCCGTCGCGCAGTGCCGTAGCTGGCGGCCATCGCGTAGAGGTGAGCTGTGACAATGATTCACGCCTGCTGACCTCGGCCCAGACCTTGGTCCTCGCAGACCTTGATGTCAGCCCGTCAGCTAGAGGGAAAACACACAAAGTCCGGACGGGGTCTTCAGATGGTCGGCCTGGGTTGACAGGGATGGACGGAGCTGCATTGCTGCATCCGATGGGGCCGCATGGATGCAACGGACTTGGTCGAAGATGCTTTACCGCGTCGTCGTCGTCGTCGTCGCGGTGATACAGGGCGATGCGACGCTGCAGGGACCACTTGTTGGTTGGCCGGAGACAGCTCAGACAGACAGGTGGGCAAGACCGCGCTCTGCGCGCGTCCGTCAGGAATCAGGAGTTGGTCGAGATGCGACTTTGAAGATGAGATGGATGAAAACAGGTCCGTCATGGAAGATTGATGGATCTTGTCGGATCGGCGGCAGGCAGGCTTGTTGTTGGTTGGGCTGGACACTGCCGAGCGAGCGGCCCGCTGGCGCTCAGCGGCCACTGGGCGCAGCAGTCCAGTCTGTCTGCTGGTGGGTGCGGTGCAGCAGCAAAGATGAAAAATTAGAGGACGAGGACGCTTTGTCTTCCGCTCCGCAGCTTGGGTATGGGTATAGCCGGCAATAAGGAAGCTGTCACGGCCTGACAATGCCTTCTCCCCATCTGACTCATGGTTTTATACCCAATCGCATACCCCAATCGTCATCCTGTTATCCAAGTCCGTCATGGCCACCGAGTCACCACCCCAGCCCGTCCACCAGCACTTCCGACGTGTCTGTATATGAGGAGAACATATTTAATGTGCACCGCAAAATGCAACAATGAATCGGTTCCTGATGTGTCTATCACCTGATGAGAGCGGAAAGACGTGCTGATAAGAAAAAGAAATGTCTTTATTATACATGATGCATTCTGCAAATATACAAAGTTTCAAATACTTATTGTCCTCGCGCAAAAAGTACCCCAAGGCCTACGCTACGCGCTCAATCCGGCCCGCAACCACTCGGGCACAAACGCCTTCACTTTGACGCTGCTCGTATTGTTATCCTCGCCGCCCCATTCCAGGACGAATTCATCATCCGGCTTGTGCGTAGTCGCCGCCTGCTCCCCCGGCAGAACCACATCCGTCATAATCTCCAGCCGACACAGGCCCAGGCCAATGTTGCCCACGCCCTTCAACCACTTCCCCGCGCTGCGGCCCCTCCTGCCGAACCGGCCGATGCTGGTCTCGGCGGGGACCATGTCTGCCGTCAACGTCTCGGGGCTGTCGCGTTCGGGGTCGTACACGAGCGTCTGGGGCGGCGCCTTGTCCTTGTGGTAAATCATGCAGGGAAGGACGCGCTTTCGCACCACCCCGCGATGTTTTGTGCGGATAGTGAGCTCCTGCCCGACGTAGCAGCCTTTGTGGAAGTCGATGCCGTTCATCACGTCCATGTTGCTCTCGAGGGGTAGGGCCTGCTCGCGCGGGATCTCGTCCTGGCCCTCCGGTACGCCGTGCAGGTATCGCCGGATCGTGTAGGCGTCTTCCGTGCTGATGTCGAGGTCCATCTCGGGCGCCCCGGAGCCCAGCTGGATGATGCGGTGACCCAGTCCTGGCGCTCTGGGGTCTCTGAGAACCAGTCGCGACTCATTCGACGTCATGTCTGGTTGAGCCGTGGGCGATTCATCCCACGCTTGCCACACGGAAGCCTCGTCGCGGGAAATGGTCCGCACCGTCACTTTGGCGCGCAGCCTGTACCGCTTGATGTGTTTGGCGAAACGGGCCATCTGGCTGGCATCCGCCTCGACCAAGTACCCATCTTCTTGTGCGGGGAGCCCGGGGCCGCCCTGAAAGGAGTATATGAAGATGTCGTGAACCACTCGACCGGTGGCGTTCAGGAATCCCGAGTAGAAACCACCGGTGCGCGGTAGGCCATCCGCGCCGGTTACGTTGGCCGTGACGATGCCCTGGAGAAACTTGGTGGCTTCAGTGCCAGACACGGAAAGGAGCTGCCGCGAGGGAAGGGGCGCGAGACCGGTGAGAGGCGGCTTGGGCGGTGCCGAGTCTGCGAAGCGGCGGCGTTGTTGCTGACGTTGGAGACGGGAGCAATTGGGACAGACGGGGACGCGGGCGCGAGCGCGGGGAGACCATTCGCGCTGGAATGCGCGTTTGGCGATGCCTCGCATGTCGAATCGGATTTGCCAATGCGGCTTGTCGGGGAGAACTCAGTTGACGGTGGCCCGGAGCTACGTCACGTAGCTGAGCTGGGAGGTGGCGGAGATGCGGAGATTTCCCAAGCCTGTGACGTCGCACGTGTTTGGTGGGACCACCATTTACGGATAACTCCGTATTATGTACTCGGCACGGCGATTGATAATCAGCGTCTCGGGGACCAGATGTAGAAACGTTTCAGCCTTTAATGTACGGCAATTACTATTTCGGACCGGACTTGAGAGCCCGTTGCCACGAATCTTTGAAGCTTGTTTTGTGAAGGCACTCACTACTCCGTACAATAGAAGAAAAAGAGCAGACAGAGGCGAGCGCAGGGTGGCCGGCCAACAAGTTGACAAGTCTGGTCTGTCGCACTCACAGACAGAGCATGGTCTGACCTTATTTCACAGGAATCTGCAACATCACCTCTTGCATTGATTGGTGACGTCGTGTGCTATATGCCGTGGGGCAATATTATTACGGAGACAATGAAATATGTATCTCATGATGCCGCAGTACTATCAATCAGTCGCGATCGGGTTGCCGCAACTTGATGACTTGCCAACGTCAGGACCCGCTTTCGGCGCAAGGGGAAGGGAGGGGGGGGAGGGGGGCGTGTGGTCTGGTTATATAATCTCCGCAACTCCATCCAGAGTCAGCCTCGGAGCCATACATACATGTACATATGCCCAGGACGGCCTGATGGTCCCGTGATGCGCAGAACTCGACGAGCCTTGAAGTCCTTGGCGCCCAACCTGAACGGGGCCGCGTCTTATCGGTTTCAGAATCGAATCTCGACGCGATATTACCGTGCATACATCGGACGCTGACACGTATCCTTGAACGAATCGCCAGGCATCATCAAAAAGTAACGGCGACGGCGACAGCAAGTGGGATGAAAAAAAAAGCCACATCCTTCAATATCAAGACATTGGCTCAACCGCCACGTGGCACTTGAGCGTTAACGGACTTTCTCATCCAAAGGAGGTGGGTGGGTGCATGGAGACTGCTGCCCGAAAGGGTGCCTCAACCCCCTCTAGCGACTCGATTTCATGTTTTTGTTCTCCTTTCACGCGGCAGAGAGATTCCCAAGGTCGGTGGTTCTTTGAGTTCCATTCCAGCCATCATATTGCATGGTCATGGTGACCGAGTTCAACAGCCCACGGCATATTTTTGTTCCCCGTACCCATCCATCCGGTCCCCACACTAATATTAAACTGTCAATCCAATGATATTATCTCCGGGAGATTTCATGCCTTGTGAACGAAGATATAGTACTCCGTACGGATTACGAATCCGTAGTAATGACTCCTTTTGCGCCCTGTGTCCCACCAATACCGTTCACGCCTGCAGATGACGAGGCTCGTCATCCCATCACGGTGGGTTTTTTTATCAAAAAGCAGCCACGAGCAATCTGACTGCCCCAATACCATCCTCTCATTGGCCATGTCCCCATCGAGCTGATGGATCAACCGATGCCCCTGCACCATGGCTGCAGTCCGAGATGCCGAAAAGCGGGGCGCCCTGTCACAATTTTTTTTTTCTTTTTTTCTTCTTCACAAAGGCGGTCGGTCATGACTCACGCCGAAACCGACATCGCCCCGTTTTCTTTTTTAGTGTCTGGCATGGGTCACGACTTATTAGTGTCAATGCCGCGGGCATGCCAAGTCACGATAGTGGGAAGATATTAAAAAAAAAAAAAAAAAAAAAGGAAAAAGGAAAAAAAAAAACCATTCACGGGGGATGCGAGACGCATAGGAGATGGAGTTGTTTTGTAAATTTTTCGATTCAGCCCATAGGTCAGGACTATATACTCTGATATCCAATTACTCGCCCAATATATGGTGGTGTGGTGTGCAAAAGACGCCGTGACCCAAGATCCTCTTCTTTGTTCTGTATACCCTGAGTGGTGATGATGTGATGATGAGAGAAAAGAAAAATTGTATCGCTTTAGAACAGCCCCTGTGCCCAGTGTGATATCTTGAATGAAGAAAAATAAAAACGCCGTTGCTATGCCATCGCTGTGGAAGAAGATCGAAGTCGCTCGGAAGATTATCGTAAGAAATAGGACTCTATCGTCATTGGGTTCCTAGTATACTGAGATGGCGGAGACTAGGCCCTGCGGTGCTTGTCGTGCGACGTAGTAGTCTTTAAATATTTCTTCTGTCTGCTCCTTGGCTTCCTCGTGGTTGAATTCCAGCGAGGCATCGCCGGGCGATGGAGGCATGGACTCGTCGTCTGAAGATTCTGAGTCGTGGTCGATGAGAAGCTCGGGTGGCGAGGTGGAGTGTGAGTGTGTTCGCACGAGCTCGAGCTGTACGTAGTCCTCTTCGAGATCGTCGTCGGTCATCATCTCCTCTTCCTCGTGGACAAACTGGGCTGGCTGGGCAGCGGAAGCGGGAGCGGAAGCGGGAGCGGGAGAGGTGCTTGATGAGCGGGCGGCAACGGTGTTGGTCATGTGGACATCGTCAAAGTCGTCAAAGCCGGAGTCGGAGTCGGAGTCGGAGTCGGAGTCTGAATCAGATGAGTCCGAGTCGAATTCCTCCTCGGCCTGCTCGGCAATCCTGTCGGCCCACTGGACGCGGCGACCGGCGGCGTTGCTGGCACCACGGATGGACTGGTTGAACCATCGCTCCTGCTGCTGCTCGGCATCGGCGAGTTCGAGCATCAGGGAGTCGAGCAGGTTGGCGTGGCCGACGAGGAGGCGGAGATCGTGGTCGGCTTGGGCAGCCTCTCGTGAGAGCTTGGCCCGGGCCTTGTGAGCCAGGTAGTAGGTCTGCGTGACAGACATGGTCTTCTTGGGAGCAGATCGGATGTGAGAATAGGAAGGCGATGTGAGGGAGTGGTGTTGAGGCTGAACCACTGCTGCTGTCGACATGTCGCTGTTGTTGTTGTTGTTGTTGTTGTTGTTGTTGTTGTTCATGTTGGAGGGCACGCAAGGTCCTTTTAATAAACTAGGTAACTTGGGTTTTCTGGTCTCCTCCTTCCTATCCCTGAAATGGACTTTGAGGGTGGATCGTGAGTGAGTCAACAATGATTGCGAATCGCCGGTTGTAGCTTGCAGAGGTGTGGAAACAGGTGGGTGCAGCCGGGCTGCCAGAAGCGGTGATGAGAGCAAGGGAGCAAATATGATGTGCTTGTATGTCGTTTGTGACTGCGTGCGTGCACGTCGAGTTGCATGTATGCCAAATTGATTCAGTTGCTTGCGTGTTGAAGTTGTTTCTGGTGGTTCTGAAAAAGTCGTGAGCATTCAAGAGGTGGACGAAGCATGATATTTACTTTTATCAACCTCGGGGCTGGATGGAGCCTGCCAAGTACCCGCACCGGTGCCGACGACGACACCGACGACGACGCCGCTTGTGAGCGGACTTTGCGTGCACGACAGCGGCCCAAGGCCAAGGGGGGTACATGAGATCATGGGTGGTGAGTGTGTGTGGTGTGTGGTGTGGGCAGTTGTAACTTGTACATACCAATGTAAGTGCGGGTGATGCGGGTGGTGCGGCCGGTGTGAATCAAAGCAAACCGATCCATGGAGAGGACGGGGCTTGCGCCACCGACATTCCGTCGCAAACCCGCAACCCGCTGACTAACGCAAATCCGGGCTTTCCTGACAAACCTTCTGGGCTCGGCATTTCGCAGCAGTGACGCAGCAGCAACGCGACAGCACGATTTCTCAGCAAGAGCGCCGCGCTATTCCACGCCAGAGGCCCGAGCAGCGATTCCCAAGTAATAGTCAGTCTTACGAAAAAAAAACAAGCGACCCGCATTCCTCGCGTTCACAGCGTCAGCCAGCAACCGAATGCGACGACACAAGCGCGCTCCTCTTGGCCAGACAACCACGGTCCACAACCGTGTGTAATCCGTCTGACTGTTTTCCGCGATTAAAATCGATGTGTCGGGCCTCGCTCGCACGGGAAGTGGTCGTAAGTACGGATTGATCCGGAGCAGCGAGGCAGGCAGCTTGAAACCCCGAAGCCCTCCCTCACCTCGTCCCTCATCCTAATCGCAAGCGGAGGTCGCCTCGATCCGACTGCCGCGGGTTTGCGGATTACGCAAACTCTGACCCAATTCCTGCATCGGTTTTTTTTTTTTTTTGGAATGGGCCCGTGGATCTGATTCCCGAATCCCGAGGGGCGATCCTTCCAACTCCCCTCCACCTGAAATTCCGCCTCGTCTCGGGTTTGTCACCTCATCTTCACGCGCCAAGCTCCACACAATAAGCTCGTCAGTCGGTCGTGTCTCTGACGTATTACATGTAATTTATAATCAGCCCTTCCCTTTCTCACACCGGGTGCCTTTATAAGCCCCGTAATCGCCGTAATCCCCGTCCGTATTATAAAGCCAACCCAAATCAATGCTTTCTTCTTCAACTTTTTGTCGCATCATCATGCCATGCCAGTTGCGTAAACAGGATGCAGGAAGGGAAAAAAAAAAAAAACCCCTAAAAGTCTCGTCAGGCGTTCATGTGTCGTGGGCAACCAGCCACTGACGGCCCTGACCAAGCGAGGACGACAAAATAACGCCGACAATTGAAGCAATGTCCGTAAACTTCAACCTCGGACCTGTGACCCAACCGCGAGGGCGATCCTCGTTCGATCCCATGAATAGCTAATAATACATTGTAGATGCATTGGAAGAGGACAAAAGACGGACAATATGCCTTTCTTCCGAGCACTCGAGTCCGAGTCCCGGACATGCATCCGGTCTACAGCTTCCCGGGCTGGGAAACCCCCATCCTCCCACCACTCCTTCTGAAACATTGCCCCAGCGAGGGCATGCAGGTTCTGTCTCTTCCAGCCTTGTAACCTTGCGAAACTGGTCCCTGATCCGTCGTTTCCGATGGATCCGGCCTGAAGCCTCGCCAATTGTTTCCCTGTTGGTCTGCGGAGATTCAGTCCTCCGAGCGGTGTTTTTTCCTTTATGGCATTCCGCGGTGAGGGGATGTTACGAGAGCAGCGAACCTACGACTGCCTGATCCTGGGACATTTACCGGGCTTGGCGAGGGACCCGAACAAGTCATGGGGTCTTGAGCCGTGACGCTAGCCGATGCCCGAGGACGTCTACACGGGCTGACTCTGGTTCGTTTGATTCCCAGGACCGACTTGGGATCCTCGGAGGTGGTGTGCCCTGTTCTGTGTAAAAAAAAAAAGAAGCAACCAAAACTGTTCAAAGATGAACGGACGGGAATCTCCTGCAGCAAATGCTGTTGTATGGCGCAAACTCGTTGAAAACTGTGCTGAGCAAAACGCGATGCAGGGTAGGGTGTGATCAATGCCTGTAGTAGAAAGTTTGCAGGAAGATGGCTCGACTTGACAATTCGAACAACCGCTGACAATGCATATCAGATGTCAAGCTCTTTCAACAGTCATACAACAATGCAATGATAGATATGTTGATATCGAAAAAAGAAGACCTCTTCGGTGTCGGTTCACGACTAAAATCTGTATTCGGGTATCCAGTCCATGACACTCTTCAACTTCGTCCATGTTCCAATGTCGTATCGTATTCACTCTGCCCGAAGCTTCAACTTTGTGCGCTTTCGCTTTCCACCAACTTCTCTGTTCTCTTCCACCTCCAAAAGAGCCTCTCTCTTCTTCTCACTCACATCCTTCAGTGCGTCACGGATAACCCTGGTCTCCAAGTTGACACCCTCTTCCTCCCATGCATCCATTTGTCTGCCCACACGATGTTCAATAGCCAGCACGAGCTCTACATCCCTTTGCCCAACAAATGTGGCTGATTCACCTGTGCGTCCGGCACGAGCAGTACGACCAACTCTGTGAATATAGTCATCTGGGTCTCGTGGAATGTCGTAATTGACAACCAGGCTGACTTCAGGGATATCCAAACCACGAGCAGCAACATCGGTTGCGACCAAGATGCGGGCAGCCGAGGCACGGAAACGCGCCAGATTGTCGATTCGTTGTCGCTGGGGGAGTTTTGAGTGCAGCGATGTCACACGATGGTTCAAGAGACGCAGAAGGTGGTGGAGGTAGTCAGCTGTTGTCGTCCTGTTGCAGAAGATGATGACAGTCTTGTCCTTGTTGGCCTCCGTGAGGAGAAAAACGTGGAGGTAGTGCTCTTTGTGAGTGATTGGTATTTGAACATGTGTTTGATGGAGAGTGCTGGGGATGGCCAGCATTTGAGTGTCGACTTCGCACACAAACACGGGCTGCTTGCCCGGTTTCTGCGGCATGTCCTTCAGTGCCCGAACCTCGGGTGTAATCGTTGCCGTAAACAGGAGCGTTTGTCGCTCGGCAGCCGGCGGCAGTGCTGAAAGGCATTCTTCGACATCAGGGAGCATGCTGCCTGGACCAACAGCGTGTAACAATCGATCAGCTTCATCGAGAACAACATGCCGGACTCGTCGCAAGCCACATATTGTGTCTTCTCCGGAGGTCCGAATATGGTCTGCCAGTCGCCCGGGCGTCGCAATTACGATATGTGGCCGTTGGGCCAAGGCAATGGCTTGGGTTCGCATATCAGAGCCTCCTGTCACCAGAATAGCTTTCAGGCTTTGAGGAGAAGAAATTGCTTTGAATTGTTCGTATATCTGTAGTGCAAGTTCTCTCGTCGGGGTGAGAACAACGGCGAAGATGGCGCTTGGATCTTCTGCCCATTTCTGTAGTATGGGAGCTGCGAAGGCGACGGTCTTTCCGGAACCAGTCCTGCTGCCTCCTATGCAGTCTCTACCCTTGAGAATTTCTGGTATACAGCCCTTCTGAATACCAGTGGGCCGTCTGATGGCCATATTGGAAAGAGACTGTACGAGCCATGGCCGAAGCTGCAAGGACGAGAAAGTTGCGTTTGGGTCAGTTGGGGCGAGGATAGGATTCTGCGGCTGGACCTCGATCCGGGTATTTTCAGGACCATCTGCTCCTCGCTTCACCCGGGATGGGGCCTTGATGGTTGATAGAAGAGTCTTCAAGTGCTCTTCGTCGCTGTCGCTCTCGTCGTTTGCATTGTCGACATCACCAAGGTCTACTGAAGCATCGTTTGCTGAATGTGATATTCGGCGCCTTTTTCTCGAAGCTGGATTGTCCAGAAAATCAGACTCCACGGAGGAGTCGACCTCAGAGAGATTGTCACCATCTGATGCCGAAACCGAAACTTCTAGGTCGTGAGAGGACCGCATGTCTTTCGCTTTGTGTAGCATAGGTCGTTTGCTGCCTTCGCTAAATTGCCGTGATGGTGGGTCATTTGGCGAAACTTTTCGTAACTTTTTCATCCAAAAAAAAAAAAAAAAAAAAGATGGGTCTTGGTGAGCATTGTAATTCGGAGCTAGTATTTGCCGACTCCGGCGTGTATACAACATACAGTCCACCCCCTGTTTGATTTTACACATCTACATGACTAGGGGTAGCAGGCCAATCACATACTAAGCCAAAGATTAGCGTAGCGTTTAGTAAGGTAAGGAGTACCTGATATTATATGTATTTTACTAGGCTAATTTAGTACCTCTTACTAGTGTAAAAACCCCTATAGCATCCCTAATAGCTCCACCCACAATAGCCACTAAGAGCTAATAGTGGCCGCCCCGCGTGAGGCTTGTAGTCGTGTAAAATCAAACAGGGGGTGGACTGTACAATATTAAGCCAGGTGAGCAACGTGCAGGACGCCTGGTGTAGCCACAGGAGTCACAGGACACCCTAAATAGGCATAGCGCTAGGCGTGGCAGGTGGGCCTATTAATGGTTTAGCAGGCGCTAATTTATAGTATTAGTAGCTTTATTAGTATTAATACTATCTGCTTTTTTAAATAGATTATAGCTAATAGCGCCTTAGAAAAGGCATTCTCACTAAGCCTATTTAGGGTGGCCCGTGGCTACACCAGGTGTCCCGTACGTTGCTCACCTGGCTTAGCACCCCTTCGCATCATTTCACCTGAGCCATTCGTGCCACGCCCCACTTCCTGCACGCCATCCCAAGATAACCAAAAGAAGTGGGGCATGGCACGATTTCCGTACCCAGTTCTCTCCCTTCTGACGACAATGCTGCATCCATCCATCGTTTAATGCACAGTGCAAAAATATTTGGATGCCTCTCGAGATTACATTGAGAAGTAACAATTTTTTGAGTGCACAATTGGTTCGCCTTCGAAACTACTCCCCCAATTTGTCCAACCCGAATTGCCTGACCTCCTCTAAATCTACCTCCAAACCTTATTTCCCTAGCCTTAGCCTCCACCAAGCCATTCAATGTAAATAGGGTGCAGTAGTCCGTAGTTCGCATCGAATCGATCGGTGGTTCGCAACCTAAAAAAGACAAGAATTTCCTTTTGTTAGCCCCCGTGTAAGTCACTGGTCAGCTAAGCAGGTGCGGTGACAAGGAAAACCCCGAAGGGCAAAAAAAAGTACCCGACTTCCTCTCCTCAAACAACTCCTCTCAGAAGGATGACACGTTTGTCGTTACCGCACGTGGTGCTCAGACTCCTTTTTGTCTTCATTGAGGTATGTATGCCTGAATCATTGAAAAAGTCCATACCTTTGAATACGAAGAGTCATCAATGATGAGACAATGCTGCTTCATGTCGGTCCTGACTGGGATGCGACGAGGAATCCACAGCTCAAAATGTCGTCTGAGATGATTCGTCAGAGTGGTGGTCGACGTTGACGTCCCGCACATGAAATGGAGCTGTAAGGTGGAAGGAGAACGTTGCTCCGTGAGGAACAAGAGACTGCTATTCATCAAGTGATGGAGAAAGCAGAAGGCCATGGATGGAAAAGAGGACGAAAAGAAGATGGAGAAGAGGATGAAAAGAAAACGAAGAGAAGATGGCAAAGAGGTTCATCATTGATGAATAAATAGCTAGCCAACACCTTGACTTCCTTCCGATCGTTTATTTTGCACTCCATCTTGCCTTTGTTCAAAAAATTCGCCTAATCTGGTGCGGTTGGTACGGAAGGAACGCATCTTGGGAAGGTATCGTATGACTCAAAGGTGGATGGCTTCCGTGGTTCTTGCTTTCTCGGTTTGAAAGAAATGTTCGTACGGAGGCCGAGAAAAAGCCCAAGCACCGCCAACGGGCACCGCGAAGCTTCACGATCCGCCGCTCATCTTCGAATTCGGTCCAAGCACCCCATCGCCATCAACCAAGCCGTCAAGTTTTACTTGGAATTTTTCTCAGCAGAGCAGGAGATAGCTGCCTCAAGGAATGACAGCCGGAAGAGACGCGGCATGAGACGATATTCGACACCTCTTCTAACCGGAGTCATTTAGAGTATTAGTGTTGTCTCAAAGTCATCCAACTGATGATGCAGCTTAGCCAAGCCGGTTACGTGAATGGTTCAATCCTCTGTGGCTAATCCCGCGGTAATATATCCATAGAAGTGCCCATCACGTTTCAAATTTTACTCTCGTTGAATAAGCACGGCGTTCCTGATTTGGTCTCCCGCCAACTGCTTAACACTGGAGTTCTGCAACCTATGTGTAATAGCTTGCGCTGAACTCAACCCTGGGTTGATGGACGCCTCGATGCGCCAGAATCTGCCTTGGCGTGGCTTTTGGGCAAGGTGAATGAACTGGGATTGGGTGTCTTTAGTTATACAATTTTGTGTTTGTAGCGTTGAATGCTGGCTGAGCCCTGCTTTGCTCAAGATGAGTTTACTGCGCTAGCATCTTTGATCTTAATGTTAAAGAAATCTTGTGCCATATTCTTGCTCACCGTCACGAAATTGTGAGATTTGATGCGAGCATTCGTGAAGCCAAAAATTATGCTTCAATATCTGCAATTGATATTCAGGCCTAGTGTACATGTCACAATTGCCAAATTCCCAGATCCTGTCCCCATGATGGGGTTACACAAGTACCCATGGGGTTTTAAAGATTGCTCGTAGCCTGCCTCGCTTAAGCGATCTGCAAGGTAACGAAGGGCAGTCATGGGAGGATAAGGGGACAGTCCAGTCGAGCATCATTCCTAAGTGACATCAACGAAGGATCCACGTGCTAGCTCCCTTTATCGGTAATATTTTTTTTCTGTGTAGATGGATTCGTTCCCCGGCCAATGCAATGTTACATCTCCATTTGCACGTCACTCAGGCCGGAAATCGCCACACATTTCCCCACCAATGAAGCTGCCATGAAAGTATCTCCAGACTTTTGGCTTCTCCGTTATGAAGGAGAGTTGTCAGCGCGAAATTGATTGACGTGATAGACATATCATCAATCATCAGCCTCAACACCAGCAATGAGCCCGAGGCAAAATAGACGGGAGCACGTTATCCATTCCCAAGAGCCCGAATGGAGATGACAGTGGCTCAGGATGCTCAAATGGCCATCTTGGTGCCGTACGATCGTTATAAGAACGACTATTCTTCCGGCGTGCACTAGTTTGAAGGTGAAATAAAAGTCAACTTCATGTCTGGATGGAGATCGCATATCGGTCAAGCAGACCTTCAACGGCAACGACGACCCTTTCTTCATCATGGCAGTTGAAAAGAGTGGAATTCCGGCTGTACATGCCTATGCATATAGGATTAGTCATTGCAGATCCTCATGGAAGGGGGAAATTTGGACGAAGCCTTCACCTTTGCAGATAGCAGAACACTTCTCGACTTGTCATGTCACCTTGGCCGGCTTTGGATCTCAGGACCAGAGCAGGAGGGTTGGAGGGCTTCGCTGAAACATCGGACGGATTCGGACGGATTCGAACGAATTCAAACGGTTTGAACTGATTCACACCTGGTGGAAGCTCAACATTCGTCGCAAGGACGACTTGGGTCAAACCTCGACAAGAAGAGACCGGGCCATTGTAAAACAAGAGCGCTGCTAATTATTCGGAGCTTCGTTTTCTTGCTCACCGGAGCGGTAACACAACACGTGATAATAGGACCACACGGCCCACATCCCATATCCCACGCCCCCGCTACCAAATTTGTATGGATAGTTACGGATTAGAATTACATACGGATTACATGCAGCTCTGCCAAGACCCTTGGTGGCGGGGGAGACGATCCTTTTGACTGGACGCGGCACCACAGCGTGCAGAGTGGATGCAGTGGATCGGACTGGACTGTCCGACCTCTGCCGTCAATTCCGTCTGACTTCTGCTTCTTCTGCCTGTATCATTACGGATTACATTGTAATCCGTACATTTCCGTAAACATGAATGGCCCGCAAGCCTTGTCCCATGGCCCTGCAAACCCTGCAAACCCTGCAAACCCTGCAAACCCTGCAAACCCTGTAAGCCCTGTAAGCCCTGCAAGGCCTGCAAGCCTCCCTATCTATCCGACAATTTCAGCAAATAACGAGACGAGGGAGGTGGTTGTGACGAAAATCCCTTGGGACTCCTGAATGCCGTGTGTCTGCGGCGTCCCGTGCCGCCCGCAAATTGGCCAGGCGTCATCTACGGCCAATCAACAGACGCATGGGCGTCCGACTCATCAACAATGTTGCACAGGTAAGGTTGGATAGGAGCGCAACTTATCTGTGGCGTGGCCAATCTTTTGCAACAATCAACTCTACAGAGTCCTAGGGGAGTACTACATGTATGATGTAGGACTCTGCAGTTGGGTGTAATTCAGAGGAACCTGTTGTTTGGTGCAGACGAATTTGTTCCTGAAGAAACTCCACGTTGTGGGGGACAAGTATGTACATATATGTACTGTACATACATATGCACGTAGAGAAAGCCCAAGTCTACTCCGTACCCCCCTCACGCATCACGGCAGCGACCCTTCCGTCTGCCCATGCAGCCCGGTAACAATCCTTGACCAGCAATTTTGCACATTTCATCGCCTTCTGTTTCCCCCTCCTCACTCGCAAACCCTCTAGACCTGGCACACTTCCTGGCACACTTCCTCTCAATTTTTTTTTCAATTTTTTTTTTGCATACTTGACCATACCCGCCGTTGCTTTTTCAACGTCCGGCATCCCGCCTCCGTAGCTCAGTCTCCACAGGAGCACCCATCCCCTCACTTGTCACCATTGTCCACCGAGCATCATTCGGATCGACGCTGGTTCGGTTTCTCCCAGTAACTGGCTCTTGAAAATACACTGCGAAGATTCAAGCTGTTGACTTATATTGTCACGCACCAGTCAATCATCATTCTCAACCCTCGTACCCTGGTTGTCTGTCGTCTTCTGCTCACTCCTTCTATTCCGAGTTAAGATAATCATCTCGTGCCAGGCAGCACACGAGGTGTCGGCACTCCGTCTGCAGCCGTCTGTCCAGGCTGTCTTGGCTACTACTAAGCGTCGTCGTCATGGCAGATACATCCAGTTCCCAGCCGCAAGGCTCCGAGTCGGCGGCTCAACACGTACGTGCGACTCTTTGAGCGCAATTCCTGTCAGCACAGTTGTCTATTGCACCGATGAGATGGACTGACCAGTTTCTCTTTTCCAATAGCCAATGCCCACGATTGCGAACCCAGTAATATCTGCTCCTACCCCGAATCTCGTTCCTCAACTGTCTTCTCCGGCTCCAATACTACGACCCGCCATTCCTGGGGGCCGTTCAGGTGGTCGAGCCCCGAGGCTCGGCCTGGCTATTCCGCCGTCGTTGAATGTGAAGGCTGTGGGCGGCCAGGCTGCGCAGCCGGCTCCATCGAGACCACCACTTCCGACGTTGAACTTGGCCACGTTAGCCAGCGAATAAGGTCATCTATCAATCGAATTGCAAGACCAAGGAGCACGAACCCTGAAAGCGACCAATTCAGCGTCCGGTTTTTTTTTCCAACATATACAGCTAGAGGGCTGATGAGAGTATAGCAAATGTCACAACTGCATGAACGTTTGCTTGAGCGAGTCCCTTTCCTTGCATCGAAAGACCACTCAACCTTCTCTGCATCCCGGGGCAGATCGCCCATCGCCCATCTCCTGTCATCTTTTACATTTCATCTTGATTCATTGTTTCAAGTGGGTTGGAGGAGTGATGATACTAGGTCGTCATAGTCGGTTGCTTTACTTTGTCAGGTCATTTCACTCTGACTTGCATTCGAATTTTTGAAAATAGGGGCGTCAATACTGCTGGCTGGCGGTATTGACATTAATCAGCGTTTATATATTCATTCCAACCTGGGAAAATGGGTGTTCATGAAGCCACCCCCTCGTCAAGATCCGTGCGGTCGCCGTCACCCATAAGCTCTCTGAGTGTCACTGTTGCGTAGGCACTACTTGCCAATTGAAATTTGGCCACAACGGCAATTTTGGCAGCTTCAGCAGCCTGCTCCACTGTTGGTTCTTTCTCTGCAGCGCCGGAGACTCCTTGCCCGGAGTTGGCGACTTGGTCTTTTGGTTCCTCGGCCTTGAGGACACTGTCATCGTCATTGCCGCTGACCTCGACCTTGGCCTTTTTTGTGCCGGCCTCGCCGTGGCCGTCAGTCTCATCATGATGGCGTTTTCTCTTGCCCTCGCCTTCGTGGCCGTTTGCCTGTCCCTTGATGAGATCCATATCTGTGGGATGCATCTGCTCCGTGTCATCTTCGTACAACCTGACCTGCACGCTGGGCTCTGCCAAGAATCTCTGCATCAACTTCCTATACCTACCAGGCAAGCTAAATTCCCTCCGCAGCCGACGCATCTTGAGCGGATCCAGACAGCCGTTCTCTTCACGGCCCATGAACTCCTTGTAGAACTCGCCAATCTCGTTTTTCGGGTAAATTACATCATGGCCCGGGGAGGGCAGGACTATATCATGGATGGTGTACTTGCCAGAGGAGGCTTCTTCCTCGGTGAGTGGGCGGGCACGGAGAGGGGCGAATTCCTCCTCGTCGTCGACGGGGTTGATGATCTCGTCGCCGTCTTGGTCTCGGCTTACTTCCGTAGCAGACGGTTGGGCTTCCGCATCGGCGATGACGAGGTCGCCCGCGACTACGGCTGTGCCGTGTAATGTGTATCGGAGACTGGCTGCGTGGTTCCACACGTGTGATTGGTATGCGTGGAGATACATTGATCGCAGGCCGCGGGTGATGTGTGTGATTGCGCCGGCAAAGTCCCGGGAAGAGCTTTTGCCGGAGCGAGTCAGATGGCGGAGGACGCATGATTCTCCTGCGTATCGCCGGGGGATGAGCTTGGCAGCTCGGTCAAAGTCCTTGCCGGTTTGGAAGAGCATGCACGCCTGGTGGCGGAGGTGCTCGTCCCTCTTGGAGGGCTCGTCGGGTACTTGGCCTGCTTCTGCTTTGGCAGCTATTTCTGCGTCATATTGCAGGAGGGCGTTGACGGCGCCTTCGTAGTCGTCGTGAAGAATGAGCTTGCCGACTTGGTGGGTGCCCACGTCGTGGGTTCCGAAGCGCTGGTGGCCAAAGTAGTTGATCCAGCCGTGGGAAGCCATGTGCGTCATGGCAGACTCAACATTGCTCTTCATCAGTGCAAGCCTTTCCGATGGCGCAAGTGAAATGTCGTCGTCCGCCATCTTGCAGTTCTTGAGGGTGATGACGAACTCGTTACCGAGGAGCTGGCCCAGGTGGATGGGGCTATCAGAATATTCGTAGTCTCCTGTCGCTATACCCCATAGCTTGCCGTTCAGGCCAGCCATGGCCCTCTTGCGCTGGTAACGAATCGAGCAGCGCTGCGTTGTTGATGCTCTGCGGTCCTTGGTTCCAGCGTATCCAATGACCTGCGGCTTGACTCGCAATAAACGCGAGATCTGGCTGACTGCGTCCATGGTGTCGCGATTGTCCTTGTAGAGCGTGAAATGGAGATATTGCCCAATAGGTTCGTCGTCAGGCCTCCCGCGAGGGCCACGGCTCTTCTTGGAATTATTCCAGGGGGCGACGTAGCTGGCGACAATGGCACCTTCGGGACCTGTAGTTGTTTCAAGGTGAGAATTGAAGATGCGACGCACCTCACCATGGAGCTGGGCGCGCTTGGCCTTGTCATCTAGGATTTCTGAGGTGGCGGTCTTGCGTTGCTCGCCCGTCGGGCCGTTGCCTCCGTTGAAGAGCTGGACGAGGTCCTGGGCGAACTGTTGGCTCGAGAGATTCTCAAGGGCAGTCATGTCTTCGGGCGCGATTTCGACGACGCTGGGTTCATCTTGAGATTTGGCATTGTGCGCATCTTTATTAGACGGCTTCTCCTTGGGTTCTGACGCCCCTGGGGTTTGAGAAGACTGAGCAAGATTCCAGGTTTCGCAACACATGTTAGCATGAGTTCTTGGCTGTCATGGTTGCGAAATATATGCACAATGTGGTCTCGCACCTTCTTGTTGTCATTCTCAAGACCTATCGTGCGCAGGTGAATGACTGATCCGTTTTCTCCAATCTCATTAACTTGGAAATCTGAGAATCTAGAAACCAGTACGTTAGCGTTTTCGAAATCTCGATATTAAATTCTTCTCATCGAAATCTGTCAGTGGAAGAAGATACCTTACTCTCATGTCACCGGTCCAAGAGCGCGCCAATGGCGTCGTTCGGTGGGTAATTCCCAGTGACTTTGCGTGAGATGAACCCACGCGCACATTGTAATGCTCCTTATCGGCCATCTCGGCAACGTACGCACATGAATAATTTACCTGCTGCGCGATGCTTGTGAGAAATCACCTGGTGGGGGCTTGCTATTATTAGAGGCTGTCTGTCGGTCGCGCCAGAGGTTTTTCAATGGGCAGTCTCTGATTCTGATGTGGTGATGGTGGCAGAATTTTCGTTTCTAGAAGGCGGTCAGAAGAAAGTTTTCGAAGCTGGCAGGCGGTGAGACTGATTGGACGGGTCTCGATGCAGCTGTCAAAGCAAAAACGGGACAATTGGTCCAAGACAAGTGGAAGAGCGGGGCAGATGATCAATCCGCTCGCTCTTACGGATCCGTAAACTTCAACCTTTTTCTTCCAAAGCCTTTCTACTCCGTGCTCCGTACGACTGTAATGCCCGATTCATCGAATGATAGTCGTTGGCGTGGCGGCACCGTGTCACGTCGACTTTGGGTCGATTGCGTCTGGCTCATTCGAGTAGATCCGGCTCAAGACTCCATCGCTTGCCGAACCGTCAGATCGTGCACTGGGATCTTACTTACACCGTGAAACAACGAGTCGAAGCCTCGTCAGGCCACGCAGAAGTTACAGCCTCGAAAACCCTTGAATACGATTTGACAATGGCAACCGACGAAGAAAAGGGCCTCGATGTCCAACAAGTCCTACCCCAGAAGGGGCAATCGATTACGAGCTCAAATGAAACGTCAATTGCGCAGCAAACCCCGGCTCCAAAACCACGAGGCATTCTTGCCAAGCTCCGCGTCATAGAGGCGCGGTTGGACACCAGGCTCGGCATTGAATCCGATGCCATTGTCAGAAAGCGCCCAGAGGACAAAAAGGATGTGTCGTGGACCGAAGAGCTCCCGATGGCGCTCCTCTGGGCCAGTGGAACAATGAACACGTCTTGTTTCGCAACTGGCTTTCTTGGCTGGGGATTCGGGCTGAGTTTGAATCAGACCATTCTCATCACAATATTCGCCTCGATGCTGGACGGGGTGGTCACGGGCTACTGTGCGACTTTTGGCCCTGCCATGGGTCTGCGCCAAATGAGCGTGAGCAGGTACAGCTTCGGGTGGTGGCCGAACAAGATGATTGCGTTTCTGAACTGTATACAGCAGATTGGCTGGGCCGCTGTATCCTGCATCACAGGTGGCCTGGCGCTCACAGCAGTTTCGGACGGCCATGTGACCCTGATCCTGGGTATCGTGATCCTGGCGGCCATTGCCCTGCTCATTTCATTCATTGGCTTGAATGCGATCTTGGTGTATGAGAGATATGCGTGGATCACCTTCTTTGTCATTTTCCTGATCATATTCGGCGAGACTGGCAAATCCGCAGACAAGAGCACACCGCCATCAGTCACGGGCGCAACTCAAAGCGGCGTGATACTCAACCTCATTGCTATTGTTTATGGTTCAAGCGCGGCGTGGTGTACGACGGCCAGTGACTACTATGCTCACTACCGAGCCGACGTCAGCCGAGTCAAGGTATTTGCTATGACTGCCTTTGGAATCGCTATCCCAACATCAATCAGCATGCTGGCCGGTTGTGTTGCA
The DNA here is from genome assembly GCA_018801565.1 of Epichloe coenophiala. Taxonomy (NCBI): domain Eukaryota; kingdom Fungi; phylum Ascomycota; class Sordariomycetes; order Hypocreales; family Clavicipitaceae; genus Epichloe; species Epichloe coenophiala. Next base: position 1,267,637 of record JAFEMN010000021.1, on the reverse strand, counting down.
GCTTCAGCTCTGAATAATCAGCCGACTTGGCGCAATACATACAACAACGAAGGGCTTGGTTATCTCATTCAAGAGATGCTCTATCCACGAGGCTTTGCCAAGGTTCTACTTGCTGTGCTGGTCTTGTCTGGGATCAACACCAACGTAATTAGCATCTACAGTGCCTCGCTGTCGTTCCAGCAGCTCGCTCGGCCATTGGCCTTGATCCCGCGGTTCATCTGGACTCTTGTCTCCTTTGCGTGCATTCTCGCATTGGCTGTCGGTGGGCGAGAACAACTCAATACCTACCTTCAGAACTTCCTGAGCCTGCTGGGGTACTGGTGTACAAGCTACGGCGTCATCTTATTCGAGGAACACTTTATTTTCCGCAGGGGCAGATTCGAGAACTATGATCTGGAGGCTTGGAACGATCCGGCAAGACTACCGTTGGGCGTTGGAGCAGCGGTGGCGTTTGGCCTGGGCGTGGTGTCATGGTGTATCGGGATGAATCAGACGTGGTTCAGGGCCCCGCTGGCCAAAGTCATAGGCAGCGATGGTGGTGATGTTGCTAATGAGTTGACATTTTTGGTGACAGCGCTGGGGTATCTGCCGGCGCGATATTTGGAGCTCAAATTTGTTGGGCGATGAGCAGTAACAGACGTCATGTGCTCTCATGTAATGGGGCAAAATACTTCTACCTCTCTCTCTCTCTATATATATATACACACATATATATATATATGCATTCATTTAGAAAAAAGAGCAAGTCTTGGCCTCGCTGAGAACTCGTATCGCGCAGAAGACTGAGGAGGCTCGAAGAACACTCTACACATCAAACGTGGTTGCATCACCACTTGCCCCTCAAAATCACGCTACAGAGTCTCGGACGGCGCGTCGACCTAGTCCGCAGCCTCCCCGCCAATGCTACGCGGTCCAAGGTAATATACAGCTCACGATTATTTCACACACGGTAATTCAACGTCGAACAATGTCTGGCGTCTGGCGTCTGGTGTCTGGCGTTGCGATTATTGTTAAGGGATCGGCTAGCTTTTCCCTTTCCCTTGGCTGAGCCACGAAGGGCTTGACAGCAAGGGAGATGGCCCCACTAGCTGCCGTCGAGTGGTTTCATTGGCCGAGAACACATGTTACGTGGCTGTGACCTGCGAGTTGAACGCCACGATAAAGAAGCCAACATCGCGAACGGTTTCCCTCTCAAGAGAGAGTGTCTGTCCCTTTTCCGTCCTCCACCAACTTCTTTCCACGACACTTGGAGCCTGCGACTTGACCACACAGTTGCTGTGCGTTGCCTTCTTTTTCCTCGTCCAGCACATTATAAAGTATTTAATCCGTCCCTCTGTCTCCTTCAAGTCCCCCCCCCCCCTGTCCTTGTTCAACCTGTGCTCGACCGCAAAACCACTCTTCAAAATGGATGCGCCGGAGCCTGATCAAACCCCTTTCGCAGCCGTCACGGTTCAGACCACAAAGCTGCAAAGAGTATGCCGGATCCCAGACCCCTCGCACAAATAGAGCCGAATCACCTCTGTCTGCCCTACTTTTCTGCAGACGCGATTGCTGATGTTGCGAACAGAAATACCAAGCCTTGCTCGACCAGTCAACTCCCTTTGTGCTGTATCGATGGGTTGGAACCGGAGTCACTCTGCTCCTCTTCTTTGTGCGCATTTTCCTCATTCAGGGATGGTATATCGGTAAGAATCAAGTCTCGGGCTCTAATACTCTGCGCAAGATCTGCTCGTGTCTTGGAGTGTCCCACTGACCTACCGCAATGTAGTCGCCTATGCGCTGGGAATTTACCTGCTCAACCTGTTCCTGGCTTTCCTCCAGCCCAAATTTGACCCATCGAGCGATGCCCTTGACCAAGAAATGGAAGACGGTTCAGTCGGAACTCTCCCGACGAAGCAGGATGAAGAGTTCAAACCCTTCATTCGTCGCCTCCCCGAGTTCAAGTTTTGGTACTGGGCCACCAGGGCTGTTGCCATCTCTTTCTTCTGCACCTTTTTCGAATTCTTCAACATCCCCGTCTTCTGGCCCATTCTGGTCATGTACTGGATCATTCTCTTCGTCTTGACGAGTAGGCACTGCCGTTTCCCCTTGTGCTGTCATCTTCAAGAGGCCCAGCTAACGTCTCAAACTCAACAGTGCGCAAGCAGATTCAGCATATGATGAAATATCGCTACGTTCCATTTACCATAGGCAAGAAGAAGTACGCCAAGGACAGCTCTTGAATGCGTCCCAAGCATATCGAATTGCGTCGGGAAACAACACTTATCCATCCATCTGTGTGCGCGGAGGGGAGCCTCTGGGGCGGGGTTTTTTTTTTCCTGAAAAAATGAAGAGAAAGAGCGATAGAGAGGAGGAGGAAGACTACACCACATCTGCTCCGCACAAAATGGATTAATGGTACATAAGGTCACAGGAAGACCGAATTGTGCATTCTGTTGTTATGTTAGCTTTTGGCGGGTTTGGCTTGTAACATCAAGAGGTGTCGGCATTTTTAGGCAGGGTATAAAGGATATCTACGGAGTAGACGCAACAAGGGCTTTCGGAAATGGCAAGTCATGGATGGAACCAGAAAAGCACATGTCTATTCTATTCTTGGGATACTCCGTAATGAGAAACGGAATGGCAAAAAAAAAAGTGAATGATGGTGTATTTGCAACTAGACTAATGGCCGCCAGTCGTGGTGGCTCAATTGATGAATGGCTTGTTTGATGAGACATGCCGTTGCCGTGGTTGTTTTGCGATTGTTTTGCAAGGAGTCTTTTGTCTGGTTGCGCACCGGCAAGTGTTGCAAGTGTCAGTCAATGTCAATTGGCAGGTGGTTGGTGGGGAGCGCTTGCCAGTCAGTGGTCACCTAAACCTAATAATAATACATAATAATACTCCGTGCTCCTGACTTGTAATCCGTCACTTTTAGTTGTTGGCCGGCCTTTTTCTCACGGGTCAGCAGCTCTTGTCTCGCCTCTTCACCTCACCATTGCAATGTCATCCTCTGGTGCGCGCTCCGGCGAGCGCATGGTGCATCAAGATTTCATCGCGCGAATTCGCTATTCCAATGCTCTCCCTCCGCCGCCCAACCCCCCCAAACTGCTCGACATCCCGAACACTGGCCTTGCCAGTGGGCAATATACCACGCCCGGGTTCGCGTCGCGGCTGGCAAGAGAGCAGCCACTGAACATCGAGGCCGATGCCGAGCTTGGTATGCCGCTGGATCTGGTGGGCATGCCCGGCGTGTTTGACGGCGATGAAAGATGTAAGTTTGGCCCAGCTACGCGTCTCGGATGGCGACGAGCCTCACCGTGCCAGGTGTGTGCCACGTGTGGAATCAATATCAGCATCAAGTACAGTCCAACTGATTCGTCATCCGCAATTCAGCAATTCAGGCTCCCGTGCAGAACCCCCCCGTTCACCCTCACGACCGGCCTCTCCTGAGACCCATTGCCGCGCTGGGCAAGCTCAAGGTGGCCGAGGCAAACGTGTCTTTCCTCCGGCGAACAGAATACATCTCATCCACCACCCCCAAACGACTTGACGCCGGCAATCCTCGCGCCATGCTCCCCAAGGCCAAAAGACCAGCGCGAACCGCCACCGATGCCGCCGCAGACTCACCCCAGGCCATGAAGCGCAAGATTGATCGCGGCTTCGAAACAGCCCTGCAGGACCTCAAAGACGCCAAGCGGGTCAAGCACCCTACCAAGAAGCATCTCAAGGTGGTCGAGGCCATTCCCCTACTGCCAGATCTGGATGCCTTCCCCGATTCCGGCGCCTACGTCACCGTCAAGTTCCTCACCAACCCCGTCAGCAGTGCCAGCGAGTACGATCCGCGCCTCCTCAGCGGTCTTTTCCGGCCCATAGAACGTACAGAGGGCGAGGAGGCCGCGTACGAGGCGGCCCTCGAGGCCCACGAGCAGGATCCCGACAACAACCCCAAACCCCAGAACCTCATGAACTATGACTTCTACCTAGGGCAGAGCACCACGGTGGCCAAGAACTTCCGCCGCAAATTCGACGTCGACGACCCAGACCACGACAGCAACGACCTGTACACTCACCAGGGCGAGGCAGGCGGCTACTTCCAGTTCAACCGGGTGAGGGCCTACGAGACGGCCGACGAGAAGGAGCTCGACCACCCCACCAAGTACGCCGACGAGATCATACTGGCCTACAACGACGAGGATGTGTACCCCAAGCAAAAAGCAATGTACTACTACCCCATTATGCAAAAATCCACCATCCGGCCCCAGCGGACAAAGAACATTGCTCGCACGATCGGCATCCCCGAGGAGGAAGGGCAGATTGTAGACCAGCTTGACCTGACCGTGGAGGATCCCACCGAGGAAATGCTCGATGCAATGAGGAAGTACAAGGATCACCCGCTCGGCTGGGAGCAAGACGCCGAGGAAGAAGTCACTGGGGCGCAAGAGCAGGATGCCGATGCCGATGCCGATGCCGATGCCAATGCCGACGGCGGGAGTGAACGAGAGCGAACAGAGCACAGGTCTCCATCCGAGGAGAGAGATGGGAAAGGCGAAGACGATGACGAGTAACGTGGTAGACAGACAAGACATGAATTGCAGGTGCGTACAAGTAATTTCTCCGTAAAAAGAGATGCGATGAGGTCGGTGATGCTAGCGAACTATTTGTTTGATTAGCCTTTTTTTTTCCAAAGGAATGCCCGTTTTGAAAGAATCCTGGCTGGCGGCGCAGGGTCACAAAAGTCGATATTTCGATATCCATAGAATCGTGATGAAAAGATTTCGGAGCAACATTTCCACGTCACATCACTTGCATGATAAGCATTTCGCATTTCAGGTTTTAAAATCTGCAACTTCCGTTGCCCATCTGTTAATGAGTCCATTTCATTGCCCAAACGCCGGATATATGTGAATAAAGAAGAAAGAAGACGCTAAATGCGGCTTCTCCAGAAACTGCCATGCAAAACTGACAAAGGGCGCCTCATATCGTATATATATACATGCATTCGTTGGTCAAGAATGATTTCCAGCGTTCTGAGCTAGCCGAGTCTCTTTGTTGAGCTGGACGTGTCAAAGCCAATTATGGCCCTCTGGTCATCAATGACCCTCGCGTACCTGAGAGACAATCGTTAGTCGAGAGAGAGGGGTTCTGTCCACGTACGTATTCGTGGGTGAATGGATGAGCGGGAAAAAAACTCACTCGAGCAATGACCTGAAGAACCAAGCCTCCATGTCCTCTTTCCTCATCGCCTTGCCGGCCCAATCGCGACTCTCTTCCGCCATGGTCCTGGCATCGTCTGCGCCCAAGTCCGTGTCGTTGAAGAAGCGCACCGTCTCGAGCCAGTCGTCGCCCTGCAGGCTCAACGGCACGTAATGCACCCAGGGCTTGAGCCACTCGTTGTGCCATTCCCGGAAGAGGGCATACTTGAACGTCAGGCTCGTGCTTTTCAGGAACGCCAGAAAGCATCCGGAGAAGGCGTTGCCGTCAATGTCAAGGAGGTACTTGTAGCCCCAGGCATCGGTTTGGTTCACGCGATCCGTAACGTTGAAGAAGGCCCGCTGGGCATCGCAGTCTCCGGCATCGCACTGGCCGACGTGCGAGAAGGCAACGTCTGTCAATGCTCTGTAGTCTGCGCGTGAGACGTCCGACACGCCCCAGTCAGGACGCGTTTGGCTGCCCTGGTTGGACACAATCTTCGCCCGACCCCCCGCGTTGATCTTCTTCACAAATTGTTGACAATGTTGTCGGCGCCATCCGCCGTCTCGACTGAAGCCGCCCGTTGTAGAGCCCCTCCAGTAGAGACGGTTTGCCTTGTCGCCCCATGGCACATCTCGCTCAGGTGTGTACTGTACCTTGTCGCTCCAGTACCACGGAGAGGGGTAGACGATGTCGTTGTAGGAAGAGATCTTGGACTGCGAGAAAATGGGGAACAAGTCGTGGACGACCTTGTACGTGTTTGGTCGATCAAAGAAGCCGTGCGTCGAGCTGAGGGATGGGCTCAAGCAGATGTCGGCCATGGCTGTTGAATTGTACACGAAGCCGAGCTCGCTCACGCCGTACTGGCCTCGATCATCCCACCTGTCGTCTTCCTCCAATATCCTCGCCGGGCTGTCGGGAGAGCACGACATCCTCGAGTGCGTCCACGTCGCCTGTCGGCCGAATGAGTTGAACCGCGAGTGCTTGACCTGCTCGAAGATCATCTTGTTGCAGAGCTCCGGGCATGTCTTGGAAAAGTCATTCGTGGGCTTCTTGTTCCGGTTGGAAGCCGGCATCGTCTCTTGCCTGGCCTTGCGAACCAGTCTCGTCAGGTCGTCATGGGGCACAATGACCCTGGGCTCGTCGTGCATGTTAAAGGCCAAGTCCATGTCGGGCAAGTGTAGGAGAAACCTCTCGAGCATGCCGCAGGTGGCATTTCGCTGCCATTCCAGCCCGCCTTCCACGTGAGAAATCTCGTGGTTGCGAATGGCGACCCCGATCAAGGCATTGTCGTAGCCGAGGCTCTCCCTTGCTCGGGCTCGTATCGTCTTGGGTTTCAGTCCCCAAAACGGTGTCATGACGTCGTGGATGGTATCAAATTCGTCGACAAGCTGCACATTGTGATCCTTGGCGAACTGGAACCATTTGTCAAAGTTGGGGGGAGGCGGAATGCCATATCGGCGGCGGTACTCCTCTACTGCCTCTTTGAGATTCTTGGACTGACGCCGCGTCAAATCGTGTAGCTCTCGCTTTGCGCTGGTCAGGAGATGTCGGATTGGATGATGCTTGGAACTGGGCACGTCCTTGGGCCTCGACCCTGCTTGAACTGCAGGCACATCCTCCCACTGAGTCTGCAGGTCGTTTGTCCTGGTAGCTGCAGGCAGCTTCGGAGCTGTATGCGATGATGTTGATCCAGTTTGCTTTATAAGTAGCTTTGCATCATCGTGTGAATTTCTTAGCGCTGAATAGATGCAGACTGCGAAGAAGAAGAAGGCTGCGAGAGCGGTGACTTGTCGCCGAGGCATCGGCATCTTGTTCTGCCAGACCTCGCAATTTGGCTGGCGCTGCCAGAAGGCCCGTGACATTCCGTTTCTGAGCGCCTTTGATTGTTTACTTTGAAGAATGGCAGCGGCCGTGGTGGCGCCGGTCGGTCTCCCCATCAACAAGTGCGCAATGGGGTACTAGTACGGATTAGTACATGGATAGATACCAGGCCGAGCACCCGCCGCCTACACAAGTCCAAGTACCTCTCTTCAGTCCTCCCCACCTGATGCCGCCATTGGTCCGTTCTGGAATCCGTACTCCGTACAACCTATCCTAAATCATTGAAGCATTGCACAAGACTCTAACGATTCTAACGATTCTGGACTGAAGAAAACAGATCCTCGAAAATCACGAAAAATCAGGACAGCGGTCGGTCATAGTTCAGCACCATGTTCGGCACCGGTTTAGCCTTCAGCCACCAGATGGGACCACGTCTACAAGAACTGGTCCTCGAGATTCAAGGCATTTAGTTGAAATCATCATCTCGCGCTCACCTCGCTATCGGAAGACACAGCATGTCACGACGAGGTCTCGGTCAATTGCGGCATAACAGCTGCATGTCAAGTATGCATCAATCGATTGTGCGACTACTACCTCAACGGCTGCCTCAGGGGTATTGGCCATTGTCATCCATCAAGACCTTTCCATAACGCCAGCTATGCCCAAACTTTTATTTGATATCCATCTTGTTCAGTAGAAGAAACCAATGATCTTGCCAGCGACGTGCTTGCGACGGGCCTCCTCGTGGTCCATAATACCAGCAGAGGTGGTCAGGATAACGTAGCCGAACTGACGAGCGGGCAGCAGCTTGACGACCCACTTCTCGAGATCAGCGAGACGGACGTTGTATCGGGGAGAGATGACACCAGTCTTGTTCAGACGGCCGTTGAGCTGAACGACAATCTTGCCGGAGCGATGGTCGTCGACCTCCTCGAACTCGCCAATGTAGCCTGAACAAAGCATGTTGTTAGCATAATGTTGCGATGAGACTCGGATATATTGACATGGAACACATCGAGGAAATCCCCGTTCCCAAGACAGATCCAAGACCACCGCATGAATGTTTCATATATCGGCAACTTATAGGGGCTGAGCCGTGGTGCGTAATATGGCCGTCACCCTAGTTATCATGCCGAAGAAGGTGGTGGCCTCGGAGTCTGTTGAAAGGGACCGATGAAAACTCGACGATCCGTCAAGATATTGGAGGTAGAATTGCTCGATTACGCACCGTGACGCTGCATGACCTGGAGGAACTTGACGATGACCTTGGAGCTAGGTCGGATCAAGACCTGACGCTTGCCGGTCTTCTCGGCATTGTTGATGGAGTTGAGAGCATCGTGGAGAACGGAAGTGCGGACCATTTTGGCGGTGTTGTCGGGACGGAGATTCTCAAGTCAAATTTGGAAATGAGGTATCTGCCAATGGGGGAAAACATGTTAGCCTCCCGCGGTCGTGAGCAAGAAGAGTGCCCTCCAGAGATGGATCAAAGAGGGTTCTGCCGCTCGTTTCCGAAGAAGAGAAGCGTATCGAGAGCCTCCGACGATCAAGATTCGACGTTATTTTGCACGGCATCGCAAAAAAGGAAGACACCCTTTTGTATCCATCTTCACCCGTCGCGGAGCTCAAGATTGCTCTCTTCTACCACGATAAAAGAGGCATCTTCCTCGCTGGATCCGGACCGCTGTCAGTTTCTCTTTGTCCCAAGTGAACAACATACCTCAGTAAAAAACTTTGTCGGCCCTGGAAATAAGAGATTTGTCGCGAGAGTCGAAGCGGATTAGGCTGAGGGAAAAAGTCGTGCTCAACAAGCTGGGTGGGGGGATTTTTCGTGTGCCCTGGTGGTCCGTGCACGTAAAATTGCCCTAAGCCATCACGCACTGGGCCACCAAGATTTCGGCGAATCCTCGTTAGACTAAGTCCCCTCCAAGTCACCCCTTCACGACGTAAATTCCGCCACACATCTTCTTTCCCTCACTAAACACCTAACATCTTCGAGGATCGCCCGACAAGATAAATTTTTCAAGATGGTTAGTATTGCTCAACTCATCTGACGTCGAATTGTTCTCGCGGACCGGCTTTCTGTATGCCTAAAGAGGGAATTCCCGTTGCGCAATGGAAGTGGAGGTGTTTTATACTGGATTCCGCGCTGCCGCACAATACGATTCGAAAGTCCGAATTTTTCTTGATATGGGCCAAACGCAATTGCTAACATTTCGCCCAATTATAGTCGGACGTAGAAGAGAACAACGCCCCCGAAGTTGCCGACGAGGTTGAGGTTTCGGCCGATGCTCCCAAGGGCCAGATGTCCGTTCTGGACGCCCTCAAGGGTGTCTTGAAGCTGGCTCTCATGCACGATGGCCTTGCCCGTGGTCTCCGCGAGGCTTCCAAGGCTCTCGACCGTCGCCAGGCTCACATGTGCGTCCTGAACGAGAACTGCGAGGAGGACGCCTACAAGAAGCTTGTTGCCGCCCTCTGCGAGGAGCACAAGATTCCCCTGATCAAGGTCCAGGACGGCAAGCAGCTCGGCGAGTGGGCCGGTCTCTGTACGTGGAACCATCCCAACACTACTTCGAATGACTACATCCCGAACTAGCTACTAACATGCTTGCTTCAGGCGTTCTCGACCGTGAGGGCAACGCTCGCAAGGTCGTCAACTGCTCTTGCGTCGTCGTCAAGGACTGGGGTGAAGAGTCACAGGAGCGCTCCATCCTCCTCAACTACTTCCAGACTTCCTCATGAAATATTGGATGCTCATGAACGGCGTTGATTTGAAGGGTATAGAGGGTGCGGACTTTACTTTTTTTTTTTTGAGACCGCCGGCAACGACTTTTGCGGGTTGTACTCTAGCCACTTCAGCTGGCTTTCTGGATGTGTTTGGAGGCCCCAGCCTGATACGGAACGGACTCCATGCATGAAGGAAGGAACAATAAAAAAAAAAGGGGAATAAAAAGTTCGGTTTCACCATTGGTTTCCACAACGTTGGCCTGTGACCCCATGTCTTGGTTTTTTTTTCTCCTTCACTATCCCATCTTTACACCAGTGAGAACGCTTTCCCTAACTACGAAACACTATTTACGGCCCTCAACCTACCGATGCTGGGATTAGCAAAAGGCTACAAGGGACAACAGCCCAGACTTACCATGATGATATGATACCCGAACTCAGTCTTTGCTTCGCCAATCTTGGGGCTGTTGGTCGTACTAGGCTCCAGCGCAAAAGCAATGTCCTCAAATTTGGGATCCAGACTGCCTTTGGTCTTCCATCCCAACGCCCCGCCTATAACGGCATCACACCAGCTCATGGTTGTTAGCCTCTCGTTTTTTTTAAAAAAAAATTAAAAGGTTGCAAAACTCATGGGACTTGTTCGTACCTTGCCGCGCCTTGTCCTCGGAGTAACTGCGAGCAACCTCGTCAAACTTGACCCCGTCATTGACCTTGGCCAGAGCCTCTTCCTTTTTCGCATGCTTCTCACACTTGTCATGTGCGGTCGGTGGGTCAGTAATAGCATGATGGCATCCTGCACCGGGTTGTTGGCGACAGCGCCTCGCCAAATTGCAGACCAAGCAAGTAAAGCAAGCAAGCAGACTCACCAGAATGTGGCGGACGTTGATGGACTAGGCTCCCTTGGACCTGGCGCCTCCTCCTGCTTCCTTGTCTGCTGCCTTGCCCTTGCCAGCAGACTTGTCACCGCCCTTTCTATCGTTTTTGCCCATCTTGCATTATTGGAGTCCAAGCCTGGATGATTGATGGGTCGTCGAATGTGGTGGGGGGGTTTAAGTTTGTCCAAGTTATCGTGCGCTGGGCACGTGACTTTGGGAAAGATATCCCCTAGCAGGATAATAATGTGGAAAAAAAGGATTGGATTAAAGCTATTCTCTAGTATATAAATAAGAGGATAAAAGCTTCTCTTTTATAGAGAAAGCTTATAATAGTAAAAGTTATATGCTTCCTTTATAATAATCACGTTTAGTAACGTGTATTTTTAGCTTCCCTAATATAGTAATAAGCGTATATTATTCGTTATAAACGCTATATTTACTATTAGGTAACACACCCCCTAGTTAGTATTAAAGCTGTTAAAAATAAGACCTATTTTTAGCCCTTTCTAGTTAAAGGACCTTTCTATTACTAGCTTGCATTGCAAGCCTGACAGCTACACTGCAGCTGTTAATAGTTATAACTAACTATGTAAATAACTAATTCAAATTAATTGTGAATTAGCTAATTGCATTATGGCTACGAGTGTGGCTATAACATAGCCACTAGTAATTAGGTAAGCTAGGGTAATATAAGTAGCTTACCCTATAGCTATCTTTAATAGTGATTTTCTCTTTAACTAGAGGTTATATAAAAGTCTTATATATAGTAAATTAAAGCTAGAAAACAGGGCTTTTATTTAATATAGGAATATTTTTTAGACTAAAATTTAGTATATATAGGTTACTAGTTTGTATAGTAGTGAGTTAATTTTTTAGTTTTTATATATAAATAAATTTTACAGAAAATTAAAAGTAGCTCCTAAGACCCTATTAGCAGAGTATTGTTTGTATTGTATTTATTGTATTTTTTCGGGAAATCTTGTATTTGTATTGTATTTGAAAAAATTTGTATTATATTGTATTATATTATATTAAATACAAATTATTTTATAGTGTAGTTAGTGTAGTTACTACACTAATTACAAACAATATAAATGTATTATTAGGTAAAAGAAAAGTGGGACTTTTTATTAACTAAGGTTATTATTAGGATTAAAAGATAATTAGTTAATAGAACCCTTATATTATTAGCTATTTTATCTAATTAGTTATATAATTTATAATATTATACTATTTTAAGGATTTTACTATAACTAGGGTTATATATATTATTATAACTTTTGAATAACACTATTATACTTAATACTTTATTTTACTAATATAACTTAAAGAAAAACCTTCTAATTATATTATTTACTATTACTATTAATTATTTTCTATTTCTAGAAATTATTACTTTTATTTTAATTAAAAAATACCCTAAACTATTATAATAAAATTAGATAAGAAATCTAAATAAATAACTAGAAGTTAATAAAGTATATACTTAGTACTTAAATATTATAAGTAATATAATAAGAACTTTAAAAAAGCTTGAACTATTTATTTCCTATTTAAACTAATTTAATATTACTTTTCGCTTTATAATTTAAAAGCTTTAAGAAGTTATATATAATAACTTTATATATTCTCCTAAGCACGAGGTAAAACTGCTTAGTATTTTACAGCCTAATTCCCTATTCTTTTATCTTCTTCTTGTCTACCTTATAAATCTTATTATTTATATTACCTTTGCTTTTTAGTATTTTTTCCCTTATAGTATAAATATTATTAATTATCTCTAGGTTAGATTTATCTTTACTTCCCTTCCTTTTACTTTTCTTTTCTTTTACTATATTATTTAATATTTTAGATAAGGTAGTGTCCTTTTTATTACCCTTAGCTATACTATTATCTAATTAGTTAGGGGTTAATTAGTTAATTAGTAACGTAGAACTTACCTAGCGATTTAAATTAAATTAGAGATAAGTAAGGATAAGTTATGTTTAGTTTACCTTAGAGCTTTAAAGCATAAGTAGTAAGCTATAAGATAGAAAAGATATAGAGAGATAAAATAAATATAGTTATAGAGAAAGGGGGAATTATATTAATTTATACTATAAGTAAAACTTAAATGAATTTAAGTTTAACTATAGTTATAAATTATAACTATATCTTACGCTAACGTAGCTATAAAGTTTATTATAAACTTTACTTTAATCTTATAGCCCCTTATATTTATAACCTTAGAGCTTATTTATTACTATAGCTATAAGAATTTAGTTATTAATTGTTTTACTAGCTAGGTATTGCCAGTAATAATTATGTGTTGTAATAAATTAGATGCATTGGCTATAACCAATGATACTAAAAAAAATTATAAAAATCAATAACTTTATATATCTTATTACTATTATATATAAAGAAAGAGTATAATAGACTAATATTTATAATCTATTAATATATAAATAATAGTGTTATTTAAATTAGATAATATAGCTATATTAAGGTACAAAAAATAAGTTTAACCTATTATATAAAAACACTAGGACCTACTTGTAATAATAAATAAGAATTATTATAATAGCTATAATAGCTTTAATAACCTTAATTATATTTATGTTAACCTATTTTTAGTAGTAATACTAGGACCCACTTTGAAATAATATATTATAGTTATTATAATTACAATAATAACCCTAATAACGCTAATTATAATTAGTGAAGCCTATTTTAAGAAATAAGACTAAGACCCACTTTTAATAATATAGTATAATTACTATAATAACCTTAATAACCCTAATACCCTTAATACCCTTATTAGTATAACCTATTTTAAAAGAATACTAGGACTCACTTTTAAATAATATATTAGAGTTATTTTAATTACAATAATAACCCTAATATTGCTAATTACAATTAGTTAAACCTATTTTAGAAAGAATACTAGGACCTACTTTTAAATAATAGATTATAGTTATTATAATAACTATAATTAGTATTATACTATTACTATAATATTAAAAAATATAAAAGAGAAAGGAATTTTATTTTATTAATATTTTAAAAACCTTAAAATACTAAATAACTAAAAAGTCTAGCTTTTTCTATATTAATTTACTTATGCTTACTAGTATTTATATTTTATTTATTTATTAGTTATTTATCTTAAATTAAAGTTTAACACTAATAATATTATAAGTTATATAAGTTATATAAGTAATAAAAGTAATATAGCTATTATAAGCTATTATAAGCTATTATAAGCTATTATAAGCTATTATAAGCTATTATAAGCTATTATAAGCTATTATAAGCTATTATAAGCTATTATAAGCTATTATAAGCTATTATAAGCTATTATAAGCTATTATAAGCTATTATTAGTTATAATAAGCTATTCTTATTAAGTTTAAGGTTTTTTTAAATTAAAAGTAATAATTATAATTCATAAGAATATGAAATAATTAATAGTAATAGTAATTAATAGTAATAGTAATTAATAGTAATAGTAATTAATAGTAATAGTAATTAATAGTAATAGTAATTAATAGTAATAGTAATTAATAGTAATAGTAATTAATAGTAATAGTAATTAATAGTAATAGTAATTAATAGTAATAGTAATTAATAGTAATAGTAATTAATAGTAATAGTAATTAATAGTAATAGTAATTAATAGTAATAGTAAATAATATAATAAGAAGGTTTTTCTTAAAGTTATATTAGTAAAATAAAGTATAAAGTATAATAGTATTATTAAAAAGTTATAATATTATATATAACTCTAGTTATAGTAAAATCCTTAAAATAGTATAATGTTATAAATTATATAACTAATTTAATAAAATAGCTAATAATATAAGGGTTTTATTAACTAATTCTCTTTTAATCCTCATAATAACCTTAGTTAATAAAAAGTCCTACTTTTTTTTAACCTAATAATACATTTGTATTGTTTATAGTTAGTGTAATTACTACAAAGGTCTTTATATTATATTGTATTTAATATAAATTATTTTATTTTATATTTTATTTATATTGTATTGTATTTTGTATTGTATTTAATACAATACAATACACATTGTAGTGCAATACTCTGCCTATTAGTAGCCTAGATTGACTAATATAGTTAGTAGGTATTTAAGAGAAAGAAGATCTTTTTAATCTAGCTAGATAGCTAGGCCTCTTAATCTAATAGCCGCATTACCTATATAACGTTACTAAAATTAATTCTATTGCTTTATTAGATATTATAAAAGTTATCTAGATTAAATTCTATTAGTTAATAACTGCCATAACCTTTCATTGCGTTGCGTTAGTTATTCTAATGTAGTGGCTCTATTAGTCCCTAACCATAGAGCTCACACCTATATAGCTATTGCTAGCTAGCAACTAGCTCCCTATATTTTAATAGGTTATGAGCCTGGCCTTTATCACTATAAATTCTTTTTAGTGCACTTTATGAATTATTGTGGTTATAGAAGACTTCCCTTCTATAAAATAGGAAGCGCACGAGCGATATAGAAGCTTTCCCTTCTATAAAAAGGAAATTCCGCGCAGATAGAAGTAATTCCCTTCTATAAAAAGGAAGTTTTAGTACAAAAAGAAGCTATTCCCTTCTATAAAAAAGGAAGATAGATACTAATTAATAAGGTTAGGGGCAACCAGCCCCTAATCTTAGTGCGCAAGAGGTTCTAAATAACTAGCTAAAAGAGCAGGTTATTAAGTAATAAGATACTATTAATCTATTATTACAGAAGCTAGAGGCTTTAACTATAGCTATTAATAATAAAGGCATAGAGAGTGTAGAAGCTACTAAACCTGCTAGTTAGAAGCAAGATTAGCAGCCTATTTAATAACTAGAAGAAAAGGTACCTAAACCTAGTTCTATATAAGCTACCTTTAATAATTTAATTATTAAGGAATTTAATAAAAGGGTTTATAGCTTCCCTAAGACTACTAAGCTTAAAGGAGCTAAAAACTTTAATTAATAGAAACAAGCCCTAGCTATCTAATTTAGAGCTTTAGGTATGCCTAAATTTCTAGATAATCCGGATATTTCTAGGGCGCTAGGGGACGCTGACTAAGCTATTATCCTTATACTATTAAGGAATAGTTATATAGAAGGCCCCTAAGCCGCTATAACTTAGTAAAAATCACCTAAAGAAGCCTATAATTTACTTATATAGTAGTATTTATATAGCGTTAAAATCCAGAGAGAGTCCCTATATTCTGACTTTTATAACCTAAATTTTTATAGTTTTAAGGGGACTTTAGAAGCTTTTAATGCAGTCTTTAATAATCTACTAGCTAGATTATTAATTTCAGGAGTCCTAATTAATCCTATAGATTAGGTTAATTAATATCTTTAATCCCTAAAATTAACCTTCCCTTAGTGAGCTAAGAGGCAATAATTTAGCATGCGTATAAATAGGGCTATAAGGGCTCCCCTAGATGCCCTAAATCTTTAATTTTTAATAGCAGACCTTATAGCTAAACAGAGGGATAAGTTATCTATAGTATCTAAAGCCCTGAATTATAGGGCTAAAGACTAAGAAAAGGGTGCTAAAAATAAAGAAAAAGCCCCTAAAGGTTAGAAGAAAAAGAAAGAAGGCTCTAAAGAAAATAAGGGCTTTTCTAATTCTAATAAGAAGAAAAAGAAGTAAAAGGGTTAAAAATTAAATAAAAAGGATAATAAAGAGCCTATAAAGGGTTCTTTTATGCTAGGAAATTATAACCTTTCTAATAAAGCCCTTAATCTATATAAGAAACCTAGCTCTTACAAGACTAGTTATAAGAGCTCTAGCAATAGTAGCTCTAATTCTAGCTCTAGTAATTTAGATAATAAAAAATAAGAACTTAGAACCTTAAATAGTTTTAATTATTACAGTAAAGATATAAAAAAAGCCCTATTATATAATATAGATTTAACTATACATATAGTTAATTCTAGGGAGGTCTTTAGGGATTATACCACCTATAAAAAGGGGGAATCTAACTCTATTATAACTAGTAGTGGTTCTATTTACGCTAAGGGCCACGGTAGTGCTGTTTTTAAGGTCTTATATTAGAAAAACCCCTATAAATATAGGATCTTAGTGCTTAAAAATGCTCTATATTTCCCTTAACTTAATGTTAATATAGTTAGTAGTCTTTTACACTATATATCTAGTGGTTACCTTATAAAGAACCTTCTTTATCTAAAAGATAGGTCTTATATTACTACCTTAAATATAGAAAAACATAGTTTTTTCTTCTATATTAAAAACCAATTTACACCTAAGTTACATAAAGGGCCCTATAATAAATCTTATTTTATCTGACCTTTTACCTATGCTACTTCTAAGGGTTATAGCTACCCTATAGAGGTTTAAATTCCCTCTCAAAAGCCAGATTAGGCTTCTAATTTAAATAAAATCGCTAAAATTAATAAAGATAATAATATTAAAGAAATCATATAGGATAATTTAGGGGATTTAGTCTCTTCTCTAATGCCTATAGCCCTAGGTTAGGTCCCTTATAAATCTAAGGATATAGATTTAGGGGTGTTAGAAGGCCTTAGTAAAGGAAAAAGGTCCCTAATACCTCCCTAAGAGGCCTATAGTTCTTAAGGGGCCTAGCAAGGGACTAATAGAGAAGGCCTTAATCTAGACCCTAATTTAGGCCCTAAAGATTCTTAATATTAATAGTTATTAGAACTAGCTAGCCTATAGTATATATAGCTAGAGTACTTAGGGCTTCCTTTGCTAAAGAAAACTAGCCTTATTACTAAAGAAATGCCTAATTTTTCTAAAATTAAGAATAAGGACTTTAGATATATAGCTTATAATTAATCTAAGGTAGTTAGAAAACCTAGGAAATTAGCTATCCCTAACCCCCCTAGAACTCTAGATTAAATAAAGGGGGATACGCTAAAAATCAGTCCTATGCTATATAATAAGTAGTTAATTTGCTTATTTCTAGTGAATTAAAAGACTAGATATAAGTAGGTTATCTTATTACTAAATAAGGAAGGCCTAACTGTTTATAAGGCTAATAAGGGCTTCTTTAGAGGGCTTAAAAATTAACTAGGTTAATATCCTAAGCACCTTTACTTTAATAAGGGCTAAGAAATTAATTCTAGTTATTAAACTTAGTTAAATTCTAAAGGGATTAAATTTATAACTTCTAGTCCCTATATCTATAAGTAAAATAGATTAGTAAAGCGTTTAATTTGTACTATTCTAGATTAATTAAGAGCTACTATCTAGTGGGCAAAATTACCCTTATATCTATAGTGTTTTGTATTACCTGTAGTTATTAACCTAGTTAATATAACTACTAATACCATAAAGGATAAAAGCCCTAAATAACTGCTATCTAGGGAGCTAAATTAGCCCTATATAACTAATATTAGCAGTATTAGAGCTATAGGATCTTACTGTGAGATTCTCATCCCCTTAGAAAAATAACCTAAAGCCTAGAAGTTAGTAGCTAGGACTATCTCTAGAAGATTATTAGCTACACTAGGTTCTAACACTTACCTAGTGTATATCCCCTCTAAAAGGCTAGTTATAAAGACTAGCTTTATTAAGATTATAGAACCTATAAGTCTTGTTTCTAAAGGATTACTTAGGCTTTCTATAGGGGATAACCCTTTAGAAAGGGAAAATAATTTAGAAAAAGATCTAAATTAATAAGGTTTAAAGGATTACGCTATAGATAATATAGGGGACCCTATAGGTTAAGAAAAACTACCTATAGGCCCTAGAGAACCCCCTAAAGATCTAATTCTAGAGGCTCCTATATAGGCGCTACCTATATCTTAACTAGGAAATTAGATTTTAACTCTAGACCTAAATTTTAATAAAATTACTAACTTTAACCCTAATATTAACCCTATAGATATTAATATTACTACCCCTTCTTCTCTAGATTTTATTAAAGAAATCTACTTTAAGGTATAGGAAAAGCTAAAAGAAAACAACCCTATTAGCCCTAAACCTAAGACCTAGAAGCAAGCTATATCTAGCCTTAATAGGGATAAATAGATAGAAGCTATATATAAGGAATATAAATAGCTTCTAAAGGCTAGTACTTTTAAATTTATAGGGAAAGACTAAATCCCTAAGGGCTAAAAAGTACTAAAGAATAGGCTTATTTATAAGCTTAAAAAGGAAAAAGAAAATAATCCTTTAAAATACAAGGCTTAACTTATTACTAAGGGATTTATGTAAATTAAAGGTCTAGATTATCTAGAGACCTTTGCTACTATAAGCATTCCCCCTAGCTAGAGGATTTTACTAGCCCTAGCGGCTTGGAATAACTAGGAAATCAAATAGGTTAATTTTATAGGAGCTTTTCTTAATAGTAAGCTATAATAATAGATTTATATAGTTATTCTAGATAGATTTATTAAATTCCTTAAAGCAAATCCTAAACTAGCTAAACTAGCTAGAAGTTTTAGCTATAAACCCTCTAAAGACTAAGTAATTTTATTATAGAAGTCTTTATATAGCCTAAAATAGAGCTTAAGGGAGTGGCAATAGGCACTTATAGTAGTGCTTAAGTCCCTAGGATTTAACTCTTTAATATCTAACCTAGCTATATTCTTTAATCCCTTTACTAAAACCTTTATTATTATATATATTAATAACTACCTTCTAATTAGACTGGATTTACCCTATATCTAAAGACTTAAGAAAGAACTTTATAAATTCTATCTAATAAAAGATAGGGGGCCTGCTAAATTCTTCTTAGGGGTTTAAATTATATAAGATAGACCTAATAGGATACTAAAAATCCACTAATCTTAGTATATCTTAGAGGCTTTAAAACAATTTAATATGCTAGATAGTAAGCCTATTAGTATACCTCTTTAGCTAGGCGTATTAGCTATGTAGATAACTAAGCTTTTAATAGCTAGCGAAATTAAGCTTTATCAGTGTATTATAGGGACTATAATATACCTAATATTGCTTATAAGGCCTAATATAGCCTTTACATTACAGTGGCTATCTATAGCACTAGCTAGCCCCTATATAGAGTACCTAAAAGCAGCTAAGAACTTGCTTAGGTATCTATTAGAGACTAAATTCCTTACTATAATTTATAGGGGAGACCCTAAAGGTATAGCTAGTAAAAGCCTAATAGGTTATTATAATAGTGATTTTATAGGAGATAAAGAGACCTCTAAATTAACCTACGCTTATTTATTTAAGCTAGCTAGCAAACCTATTAGCTAGAAATCAAAGAAAGCTAGTATAATAACTCTATTAATATTAGAAGCTAATGCTAATGCTATTTACAAGACCTTCCGGGAGCTACAGTAGCTCTAGGGTTTATTTAAGGAGCTAAAAACCCCTATATATCCCCCTAGTTAGATATACTATAATAATTAAGGCGCTATAACTATAGCCTATAACCCTGCCTTATATAGCTATACTAAGCATACCTTACTAAAGTTTAACTATATTAAGTAATAAGTTTTAGAAGGTTTAGCTAAGATTAAATATTTGGATATGAAGTTAATGCTTGCAGATAGTCTAACAAAGCCTCTATCTAGACCTCTTTATTAGGCCTTTATTAAGCTTCTAGGGCTTAATAACTACTGAAAACCAATAATTTAAATCCCTTTAACAGGGAACCAAAAACAACGCTAAAAAGGGAGCTATATTTAATAATAGCTAGGAATTTAAAAAGGGGGTCTTTTATCTTTTCCTGTTTTTTCCCTTTTATCTATTATTATCTAAAAGTTATTGTTTACCCTATAGTTTTCTTATATGCTTTTAATTGCTTTTAATGTAATTCTTTTATAAAGAGGGTGTTAAAAATAAGACCTATTTTTAGCCCTTTCTAGTTAAAGGACCTTTCTATTACTAGCTTGCATTACAAGCCTAATAGCTACACTATAGCTATTAATAGTTATAACTAACTATATAAAGAACTAATTTAAATTAATTATAAATTAGCTAATTGCATTATAGCTACAAGTGTGGCTATAACACAGCCACTAGTAATAAGGTAAGCTAGGGTAATATAAGTAGCTTACCCTATAGCTATCTTTAATAGTAATTTTCTCTTTAACTAGAGGTTTTATAAAAGTCTTATATATAGCAAATTAAAGCTAGAAAACAGGGCTTTTATTTAATATAGGAATATTTTTTAGACTAAAATTTAGTATATATAGGTTACTAGTTTATATAGTAGTGAGTTAATCTTTTGGTTTTTATATATAAATAAATTTTACAGAAAATTAAAAGTAGCTCCTAAGACCCTATTAGCAGCCTAGATCCACTAATATAGTTAGTAAGTATTAAAGAGAAAGAAGATCTTTTTAATCTAGCTAGATAGCTAGGCCTCTTAATCTAATAGCTGTATTGCCTATATAACATCACTAAAATCAATTCTATTGCTTTATTAGATATTGTAAAAGTTATCTAGATTAAATTCTATTAGTTAATAACTGCCATAACCTTCCGTTACATTGCGTTAGTTATTCTAACGTAGTGGCTCTATTAGTCCCTAACCATAGAGCTCACACCTGTACAGCTATTGCCAGCTAGCAACTAGCTCCCTACATTTCAATAAAAGCTATTAAGACTACTAACTATTCCCTTAACCCCTAAATATATAGTATTATAGTTATAAGCAAATCTAATATAAAGTCAAAGTAAGCTCTCTTACTTTTATACCTACGCTTCTCTCTTATAAAGGCTTTTTTAATATAATAGTTATAGGCTTCCTTTCTTTTCTTTATAACGCACTTTTATTAACTAGCCTATATTTTAATTAATATATCTTTACTTATATAGGGTTTAGGGGAGTCTTACTCCTAGGAAGGCATAACTATTTTTAAATACTTATTTTCTATTATAGCTCATATAGCTATGAATTCTTTTCTAAGCCTTAGTGTATCTTATAAAGATTCTTTACTTTCCCTAGCTAAAGATATACTACTTATTAATAATAAGCTACTTACTAGTAAGTTATTATCTCCTAAGGGAAAGTAAAGAGAGCTTACTATATATAAGCCTTTATAACCCTTATATCTTATAAGAGCCTAGGTAAGAGGTAAATATATAAGGCGTAATTCTATGTAATTCTCTTAGAAGTAAACTATTTATCTAATACTTTTCTCTCTTCCTTATTATATACTAATAATATAGTCTAAACTACTTACTTCTTATAGTGCTAAGTGTAATATTCCCTATAACAAGTATATTTAAGTAAGTCTTATAAGTAAGGGTAACTTAGGTTATTACTTTAAGATTAGGTTTAGATAATCTTAGAGATATTACTTATATAAGGTTAGTAATTACTATTACTTACCTTTATATAATACTTATATTCCCCTTACTAAGTAAATATTATTAGTGCTAAATAATAATACTAAGGTAAGATATATTTAACTCCTTTTTCTTATGCTCTTTTCTAATAACTAGTGTAAATAGTAAAGTAATGCTATAAGGTATTATAACTTTAATTAAAACTTATTATAAAGCTAGATTTTATATATAAAGAAGTTATTAATCTAAGTAATAAGGCTAAGGACACTATTAGGGGCTCTTTAGTAAAGATTAATAAGAAAGTAACTAAGGTAATAGTATATCTTAAGGAGGTTATTTACTTTCTTATATAAGTCCTTTTCTTTTATGTTTTGACGGGCGAAAACAACCACCCGAAAACGACGGATTTAACGATGAAGACGAAGCTAACAAAACTGACGAAAATGACGATGTTAACGATGTTAACGATTTCGACGATTTCAATAACGGAACCTAGATATCGGGATCTAGCTCTGCGATATTTGCGATTCATCGCGAGGATCCAGGCTGCTAAGGTCTCTTTTTAATATCTTATTATCTTTTTAAGGCAAACACAATTATTAGGAATAATCCCTAGCATAATAGCTTAAAAAGGGGAGAGTTAATTTTCTATGAAAAGGGAGGGAATCTAGGGCTTCTATCTAGCTAGAAGGTCACATGACTAGGGATCCAGATTGATCCGACAATGCTGATAGATCCGACGATGCCGAGGTCTAGAGGCTCGAGGTCTTGTGAGAGAGGTCTCCAGAGGCAGAGCATGTAATGTAATGTAATGTAATGTAGTTTTTGGGGTTTAGATGTAATGTGTAATTATTACACATTACATTACATTACATTACAATACATTACAATACATTACATTCATTACAGATGTAATGTTAGGGGAAAATAAAAGTGGGGTATATTAATATCTTATAATAATCTTTGAAATTATCTCTATTAACTTAATATTAGTCATTTTTATTCTTATAATTTATTTATTTAGTTATAATTTTTTAAAGTTTAAGGTTATTTAGACTATTAAGCTTATTATAAGTATAGGGTAGCTTAATATAGTATATTCTAGTTAAAAACTATAACATAATTCGTTATCTATATTATAAAGGTTATTTTACTTTAAGAACATTTTTTTTAGATTTACTATGCTTTTTAATATATATTCT
Organism: Epichloe coenophiala; assembly: GCA_018801565.1. NCBI lineage: Eukaryota > Fungi > Ascomycota > Sordariomycetes > Hypocreales > Clavicipitaceae > Epichloe > Epichloe coenophiala. The sequence goes on along the minus strand of JAFEMN010000021.1, from coordinate 1,244,594 downwards.
TTACTTTAAATATAATAATTACCCTAAAGAAATTATTTTATACTATATATAAATAAGACTAAAACTCTAATAATAATATATTTATATTTGATTTTATTTTATTATAAAAGAAATATTTTTATTTATATAATAAATAAGTTTCTAGCTATATAGCTATTTTATTATAATTAAAACTAATTATATTAACTTTTAAGGTATTTTAAGCTAAAGAAAAAGTAAATACTCTTAGAAAAGCTACTAAAGAAAGACTTAAATAGTTTTAATACATATATATAATATATTTTCCCTTATATTTAAGATATTAAAAAATAAGCTTTGAAAGTAAGTTTAATAATATATATTATCTTAATCCTTTAGCTTACTTACTTAAATATATAATTTAACTTTAAGAGAGTACTTTTTATAAAAGTGGGTCTATAAGTGGGTCATTATACTTATTAGTAACTTATTTATAGCTTTCTTACTTAAATATATAATTTTTACTTTAAGAGAGTAATTTTTGTAAAAGTGGGTCTATAAGTGGGTCCTTATACCTATTAGTAACTTATTTATAGCTTTCTTACTTAAATATATGATTTTTACTTAAAGAGAGTAATATTTATAAAAGTGGGCCTAAAAGTGGGCCTAAAAGTGGGCCTTATTAGTTATACCTTATACTTAGTTATAGTTTCTTTACTTTATTATATAATCTATTCCTAGGAAAGAGGTATTTTTAAAAGTAAGTCTTATTAGTTATATCTTATACTTAGTTATAGGTTTTATACTTTATTATCTAATCTATTCCTAGGAAAGAGATATATAAAAGTAAGTTTATAAAGTAATTATATTAATTATATTAATTATATTATAGCTAACTTACTTAGTTATAGCTTTTTTCCTTTAAAAATAAGTATAAGAGATAAGTTTTATTAGTTTTATTAGTCCTATTAGTTATAATTAAGGTAAGTATAGTAATAAAACCTTAGTTTATATTTTTATAAACCTAATATTTACTTTCTAATAGTTTATTTATATTCCTTACTATTTATATCTAATTATATAACCTTAATATTAAAAAATCAAAAATAATTACAAATAATTACATGTAATGTAATGTGTAATGTAATGTGTAATGTAATGTGTATTAAATACATTACATTACAAACATTACACAATGTAATGTAATGTAATGCAATGCTCTGTCCAGAGGTCACGATCCTAGCCACACAATGTTTTAAAATAGTGTTTATATATATTTTTTTATATAATAGTGTTTAGTGTTTTACTAATTATGTTTACCTTAGTAACGCTTTACTTACTAAGAAGGGGGTCTTTATATATTTCTAGGGTAATTAATTTTATACCCCCTTATTAATATACCTATGATTTCTTAATAACTTATACGCTTTAAATATTATATAGTATATATAAGTTTAGTAGGCTAAGTATTAATCTAAAGCATTTAAAGTGCTAATAATTTAGCGCCTTTATAAACCTATTTACAAGTATCTTTACTATTAGCAAATATATAATTTTAAAGCTTCCTTTCCTAAATTCTTGCTTTAACTATATATTATAGATCTTAATATAATATAGTTAAGTATTTAATTACTTACTCTTATTTAATATAAGCTCAATTATTTATTAATTATTATAATTAATAATCTAGTTTTTATAAGTATTAAATTTAATATCTCTAAATAGGTACTAGAGACTTATAGTCTCCTTTACTACTTATTATAAAGTAAGTAATTTAGCCTTTATTATAGATATTATTACTATTATTTAGTACATAGCTTTCTAGATAATTAGTTTACTAAAGAGAGTAATTAAGTATCCTTATAATAATTTATAAGTTTTAAGATTATTTATAAAGGAAGTATTACTTAAGATTTAAAGAGCTTAAAGTTTAGTAATTATACTATAGTATAGCGTAAGTTTACTTATAATAAGTAAATAGTAAATAGCTTAGTTTACTACCTTTATATACTTTAGTCCTAGGTTTATAAGGTATTATAATAACTTTACTACTATAAAGGCTATATTAGGCCTAATTATTATTATAGTATATAGAATTAATCTAATTTTCTCTTAGTATACCTCTATTACTTACTTCTTAGCTTTACCCTTAAACTTATAATACTTTATTACTAGGATTAGTATAGTAAGAAAAGTGCCTTTTCTTACTTATCTAAATTTTTCCCTAATCTTATTAATATATGCCTTATAAATAAGATACACCCTTTATTATACTTAGTCTCTAATGATTTAAATCCCTAGGAAGAATCTTACTTTACCTTTTTTATTTAATTTATATACCTCCTTTAGGCCTTTAAAAATATAATTAGTAATCTCTTTATTATCTTTATAAAACACTATAAGAATATTATTTATAAAGAATATAAGGAAGATAGTCTAATCTTTTATATAAAATAAGTAAGGCTTCTTTATACTTAATTTAAGCCTAAGCTTCTTAAGAGACTTACTTAATTCCTTAAACTATAGTTATAAAGAGTCTCTTAATTTATAAAGAGCTTTAAGTAATTCTATATATTCTCTAAGTATTATAAAGCCTTTAGGAAGTTTATATATTATAGGTATTAGTTTCTTTTTATATTTAGTATAGAGAAAGGTATTCTTAATATTATATTACCTAGTCTCTAAGTTAAATCTAGTAACTAAAGCTATAAATACATAGAATATATATATAATAAGTGTTATAGCATAAGTAAGTTTAATTATAAAGATATCTTAGAGGTTTTTATATATATATAAGCGCGCTTTATAATAAACTAATATCCCTTTCTTATTAAACTTATAAGAAAACACCTATTTTAATAGTAATAGCTTTAATTAAGCTATAAAATGCTTTATTTACTACTTATTCCTTATTCTTTTAGCTTACTAATCTCTTTATTTATTGCTTTTAACTATTTCTCCCTAAATGAATAATCCTTTGCTTTCTTCTATAACTTTGAAGGTTTAGTAAGATCTAATTATTAAATAGTTCTTACCTATCTCTTTAGGTTAAGGTATGATCTATTTTCCTTATTATAATACGTATTAATTACTAAAAATATAGTTTTATAATGCTTAAAATCTAAATCTCCTAGAAAGAGCTTATAAGGGTTTTCTTTCTTAGTCTTCTTATACTTAATAAAGAGATTCTTTAGGTCCTAGAGGCTATTAATAAAAGCTTTATTAGGTTCTTTTCTCTTTCTTCTTATTAGTAAAGTGTAAGAAGGAACCTTACCTTATACTCTTTTTATTTATAGTCTTAAGCTTATTTATATACCTTTATATATTATTATTCTAAGATCTTACTCTATAATTTCTAACTATATAGCTAGAGCTCCCTTTAAGCTCTCTATATAAGTAGCTAGTCTAGTATTTACTTCTATAGGTTTATCTTATTACTAGTTTTTCTTTACTTTATTTCCTAGCCTAGGTAGTTAATTACTTATTAAGTTATTAATAACTTAGTCCTTAGTATTATATACTTAGTATTCTAGAACCTTATAAGGATATTAGCTCTCCTAAGCCCTTATAGTAATATCTTACTTACTACTTATTAGATTTATTATTATATTACTTTCTTAAGTATATAAATTTAAAGTATTAATAGCTTTATTATGCTTTTCTTTGCTAGATTATAAAAAATTAACTTATTAAACATAATATTCCTTATTATTATAACCTTTCCTAGTCTTAGTATTTAAATATAATATATATTAGAGGTAAAGTACCTAACTAGATATCTAATATAACCCCTAGGATTTGTCCTATAGAACTGTCTATATTTTTGGCTATAATTAATAAGCAAGGATTATAAGTTAAGGTTATTATATTAAGGTTATCTCTATAGTAATAGAAGTATATTGCTTACTAGTAGGTTCTAGCTTTTACAATCCTATAAAGAGGCTTAATCACCTTTATTAATATACCTTTTAGAAAGAGATAGGTAATTTGCTTAGGCACTCTTATAATAATTAGCTTACCTAGCGTTATATATGATTAAATATAGGCTTATATAATATCATAAATTTAAAGGTAAATACCCTTTCTTCTTAATAATAAAGCAATATATATAATAAGTTATTAGCTTGCTTATTATATTATTAGTAATTATATTAGGATAAATTCCTTCCCCTTATTATTATAACCTTATATAATAAGGCAAGACCTCTTATATAGTAAGTCTATTCCCTTACCTTTAATCTCTCTAACTATATAAGAATTAAAGATCCTATAGCCTCTATGCATTACTAGGTTATACCTTATAAATCTAAATATATTATAAGCTTATAAAGTATTAATCTTAGCTTAGTTAGATTACTTAAAGGGCTTTCCTAGGGTTATAATCTTCCCTTCTTAGTAGAGTTAAAGAGCAAGGTTCTAATTAGCCTCTTTCTTTACTATAAGGAATACTATACTTTGTATCCCTTTGCCTATAATCTCTTAAATAAAGGCCTTATCTTAGTCTTTATTAATAAGTATAAAAGCCTTTACCTTTACTACTCTAAGGCTATTAGCTTTATAGCTTCCTATAGGGGGAGCTTTTACTACCTTAAGATAAGCTACAAAGTCTTTAACTCTATAGCTTTCTATAGGGTCTTTAACTTTATAGCTTCCTATAAGGGTTACTTTAGCTTTATAAGCCTCTATAGGCTTTTCTTTACCCTTATTAATATAGAATTAAACTATAAGGGCCTTCCTTAGCCTTTCTTACTTTCTCTTTACTAGCACTAGGGGCTTTACTTTTTCTTTTACTCTTACCCTTATATTATTTACTAGGGAAGAAATATCTTAGGTAGTAATAGCTAGTAGGGTTATACCCTCTTTAGTATTAGTTATACTCTCTTTAGTATTCTTAGGCATTAGCTCTTATACTCCTAGCCTCTCTATAATATATAAGTCTTTATAATAAGGCTTTACTACTATAGATGAGTAGAACTTTACTAGGCTATAAGGTATCTTAACTATATAGGTCTCCCTATTAGTAGTAATTAGCTTATAAGAACTCTACTAGCTACCCTTCTCTCTTTATATATATATATTAGCCTATAAAGGTAGCTAATATATAGGCGCTATATTAGGGCTATTCTAAGTGTTAAGGGCATTATAAACCTACTATAAAGCAAGGAAACAGCGGACCTTATTAGTAGCCTTCTAGATTACCTTAGCATATTAAATAATAAAGACACTTAGTAATAACTTATTTATTATCTATAGGTAGGCTTTAAAGACTAGTAAGGTTAGTACTAGGCTATTAGGGCTTACTAAGTTATTAATAGCTTTAATAGCTATCTAGAGATATTATTCTAGTGTAATCTCTATACTAATTAAGTCTATAATAATCTTATAAGCCTAGTATAAAGGTCTATAATATCTTTTAACCTTTCTAATACTATTATAGGCTTTAATAGGTATCTTATTAATCTTAATTAATATTAAGCGGGTATAATGCTTAAATTTAGCTAAAGCAAAGTTATTACTAGCATTATAGATAATCTAATCTAGAGGTCTAAGATAGGTATTAATCTAGCACTCTCTAATAGCATCCTAGATATCTTATGCCTTTTACTTCTTAGGATTAAGGAATTAGGCTACTTAGAATAAGGTTACCAAATTAATAATATAAAGAACTAGTTAGCATTAATTTATATAATATTAATAATAATCTTATAGTTAAAGTTATAGTTATTCTTAATTATAAACTTAAATTAACTAGGGGCCTTACTATATATCTAGCAATAGTAGTAGACTTTAGTTAACTTCTTAATTACCTAGTGTTTAATATTATAACTAGCCTATTAAAGGATCTTTATAAGCTATTAAATAGAAGAATAACTAAAGTAATAATATAATTAATAAATCTCTCCCTCTAATAGGTAAAAGGTAACTATTTCTTTTACCTTTAGTAACCACTAAGGATAACCCTATTATTATATTATAGGCATAGTCTTATTACCTTATATTAATATATTCTTAAGGTTATTAATCTTAACTTATATAGTATCTATATTAGTAATTAAAAAGAGAAAAGGGGTAGCTATATTAAGGATATAAAACTCTAGCTCCTTAAGCTTTATAGGTATATAAAGAATGCCTCTTATAGTTACTAATCTAGCACTAAATATAATAACTTATAGCTTATAGGGCATTATCTTTAATAAAGGTATTAATCTTATTAGAGCTTTTAACTTATGCCTACCCTATAGTTAATTTTCCTAAAGCGCTAGTATTAGGTATAATACCTCTAAAGACCTCTTTAGAATAGTGTTCTTTAGAGATATAGTAAGTTAAACCTTTATTAGATTCTTATAGTTTATAGGGCTCTTACTTAAGGAAAGTATATTAAAAAACTTAATTATTAAGGATAGTAAGAATATTAGTATTAATAAGATTATTATTAGTTTATAGTCCTAAGTAGAAAAATTATATAATACTTAAATATACTATTAATAGTAGTGTTGGTTACACTAAGGAACGTTGCACTAGTGCAGAGGGGGTTTAATTTAATAAAGTCAATAATAGTTAATATTATCTAAGAGAGAAGAGAAGAGAGAAGGAGAGGAATCTAGCTAGGAGAGAAGGTAAGCGAAAAGGAAAAAAAGTGGGTCTTACAGTGCGGAGCCACTGTAAGCGGTGCAGGGATACCCGCAATATAACTAATCGCATTATATACATCCCTTTTATAGACTTACCTTTAGCTATAGCTAGACTAACTATTATCTAAGGGTCTAGAGGAAGCTATACTAGTAGTCTCTCTTTTTCTTTATAGCTAAAGAAGCCTAAAAACATAATAAAAATTAAATTAAAGGAAAGTATATATAAGTAAATCCCTTTATAGGAATCCATAGCTCTAATTAGCTATTATAGCCTTAGTTAATCTAATTAACCTAGTTACCTTAATCTATACTTACTAACCTATTATCTTAATCCTTCTGTTTGCCTAACCTTATAGGTCTTTTAACCTAGCCTTCTATATAAATTATTAATTCGTTTAAATTAATTAAATTCAAAAGGGCTAAATTTAGTAATGCCTTTGTTATTATATTAGCTAGATTATTGCTACTATTAATCCACCTAACCTTATAAATCTCTTTTCTTTTATATAACTATTAGAGGGCTATAATATTAATTATTAGCTACTTCTCCTTTATTATACCTAGCTTTATAAGGCATTTATATAATAAGAAAGAGTTAGTATAGAGAATTATTAGAATTTAGGGTATCTTTAATTAGTCTATAATTATATAAAGAGTTATAGATATTATATATATAATATTAGCGCCTTAAACTATGCTATATAGCTTAGATATAAGTGTGCTATAAGTTACACACTTACTTTTTATAAAGCTATATGTTATAATATTACCTTTTAAGGTAAAGGTATTATTATCCTTTAATGCTTTATTACTAATTATAATTATATACCTAATTTATAAGCTAAGGTCTTTATTATTAGTAAGGGACCTATCTATAAATATAAAGAGCTTTGCTTTTTTAAGAGTTAATAGGATATACTATAATCCTTACTACTAATGCTTAATTTACTACTTAAGGCATTTATTAAGTTATAAGATATTATTAGCAAAGGGTTCTTAGTGTTATATAGTAATTAATAGGTTATAAGATACTTTAGGTTAATAGACTATTATAATATAACTCCCCTAGGCTCTCCGCTTAATATAATCTTGCTTTACTATTAGTAATTATAAATTAATTTCCTTAATTTTCTAACCTTAGCCCTTTTAGGTTAGGGTTAGCAAGGTATTAGTATTCTAGGTTAGAATATAGCTATTAAAAATAAGGGGATTTATAGTTATTAGGTATTGTTTTTCTTTAGCTATAAACTTCGCTTTCTAAAGCTCTCTTTCTTCTTTCTTAAAGAAGTTATTATTACTAAGGCCTAGGGTATTATTTATTTACATTCCTATAATGCTAAAGAGGTTCTTATTATTTAAGGCTATAATTAATAAGTAGGGATTATATATTAAGGTTATTATATTAAGGTTATCTCTATAGTAATAGAAATACATTGCTTACTAATAGGTTCTAGCCTTTATAATTCTATAAAGAGGCTTAATTACCTCTATTACTATACTTTCTAGAAAGAGGTATATAATCTGTTTAGGTAATCTTATAATAATTAGCCTATTTAGGGTTATATAGGATTAAACATAGGCTTATATAATATCTTATAACTAAAGGTAGATTCCCTTTCTCTTTAATAATAAAGTAAGGGCTATAATAATCTATTAGCTTAATTACTATATTATTAGTAACTAGGTTAAGATAGTCTCTTTTCCTCTATTATTATGCCCTTATATAATAAGGCATAACTTCTTATATAGCGATTTAGTCCCTTTGCCTTTAATCTCTTAAACTATATAAGAATTAAAGATCCTATAGCCTTTATACTTAGTAGGATTAAATATTATAAACCTAAACATATTATAAGCTTATAGGGCATTAATCTTAGCTTAGTTAGATTATTTAAAGGGGCTTCCTAGAGTTATAATCTTTCCTTTTTAGTAGAGTTAAAGGGCTAGTTTCTAGTTAGCCTTTTCTTTTACTATAAGGAATCCTATATTTAGCACTTTTCTAGCTATAATCTCTTTAAATAATACCTTCTCTTAGTCTTTATTAATAAATATAAAGGGCTTTATAGGTTTAATAGCTTTATTAGGATTATAAGCCTAGGCCCTAATAGCCTTTACTTTTATTACCTTAAGGCTATTAGCTTTATAGCTTCCTATAAGGGTAGCTTTAGTATTATAAGCCTCTTTAAGCTTCTCTATAACCTTATTAATATAGAATTAGACTATAAGGGCTTTCCTTAGTCTTCCTTACTTTCTCTTTACTAGTATCTTTTCCTTTTCTTCCCTTACCTTACTACCCTTTACTAATAGCTTATCTTCTCTAGTCTCCTTATAAAAGGTATAAAGGGCCTCTAGGCTTAGGTTATATTCCCTAATATACTAAAGGCTTTGCTTATTAGCTTCTATATACTATAGGTCCTTATAGTATAGCTTTACTACTATAAAGCAAAACCTAACTAAGCTATAGGGTATCTTAACTATATAAGTCCCCCTATTAGTAGCTAATAGCTTATAAGGGCTATACTATCTATCTTTTTCTCTCTATATATATATATTAGCCTATAATAGTAGCTAATATATTAGTCATATATTAGGGCTATTCTAGGCGCTAAGGGTATTATAAACTTACCTCTTAGCTAGGTAGTAGCGAACTTTATTAGTTACCTTCTAAATTACCTTAGCTTATTAAATAATAAAGATACTTAGTAATAACTTATCTATTATCTATAGGTAGGCTTTAAAGACTAGTAATATAAGCATAAGGCTATCTAGACTTACTAAGTTATTAATAGCTTTAATAGCTATTTAAAGTTATTATTTAGGAGTAATCTCTTTACTAATTAAGTTTATAATAATATTATAAGCCTATTAAAAAGGTCTATAGTATTTTTTAACCTTTCTAATACTATTATAGGCTTTAATAGGTATCTTATTAATCTTAATTAATATTAAGTAAGCATAGTACTTAAATTTAGCTAAAGCAAAGTTATTACTAGCATTATAAACAATCTAATCTAGGGGGCCTAGATATATATTTATCTAGCACTCTCTAATTATATCCTAAATATTATAAGCTTTCTGCTTCTTAGGGTTAAGGAAATAGGCTACTTAGAATAAGGTTACTAAATTAATAATATAAAGGACTAGTTAACTATTAATTTATATAATATTAATAATAATCTTATAGTTAAAGTTATAGTTATCTTTAATTAAGAATTTAAATTAGCTAGGGGCTTTTCTATTTATCTAATAATAATAATAGACTTTTATTAGCTTTTTAATTACATAGCGTTTAATATTATAACTAGCTTATTAAAGGATCTTTATAAGGCATTAAATTAAAGAATAACTAAATCTTTAGTAAAGTTAATAAATCTCTCCTTCTAATAGATAGAACACTATAGTCTCCTTTACCTCTAATAGCTACTAAGGATAGCCTTATCTATATATAATAGGTATAGTGTTATATCTTAGATTAGCATATTAGCAAGGTTATTTATCTTAACCTTTATAAGATCTATATTAGTAAGGGAAAAGAGAAAAGGTATAGTAGTATTAAGAATATAGAAGTTAATTTAACTAAGCTTTATTAGCATATATATTATACTATATATAGTTACTAATCTAGCGCTAAAGTTAATAACTTCTAGGCTATAGGGTTTAATCTTTAATAATAGTATTAATCTTAATAAGGCTTTAACTTATACTAGGCTAGTAGTTAATTAACCTAAAGCTTCTATATCTAGTATAATTCCTCTAAAGACTTCTTTAAAATAGTATTCCTTAGAGGTATAATAGATTAAATAGTCCTTATTAAAAGCCTCTTTAAGGTATAGCTTTTACCTAAGTAAGGCATATTAAAAGGCCTAATTTTTAAGTATTATAAAAATATTAATATTATTAATTATCTATAGCCTAGAGTAGAAGAATTATATAATACTTAGGTATGCCTTTAATAATAGCTTCTTTTTAGTATTATTATTATTATTATTTTAGGCCTAAGTATAGGCCTTAAGCTAGGATTCCTAGTCTTCTAGTTTCTTTATTTTAGTATTAGCACTACCTTTAATTAAAGTAAGGAATAATTAGAACTTCTTTTCTAAAGGGGGTAAGTAATAACTCTTACTAGCTTACTATCTCTCTCTCTCTTTCTTTTACTTAGTATTAGAGTGGTTTATTAACTAGTAGCTACTTTTACTATAAATAAAGTATTACTTAGGGCACTTAAAGCTACTATAATAGTTTTCTTTTTCTCTCTAATTTTATTAACTATATTATTAGTCTATAAATATAGCCTCTAAAGAGTCTTTACCTTATTACTAGTAGTATTAGGTACTTCTTATACTACTTTTTATAATTATAATTAATTTATAGAGATTACTAGTAAGGTTCTTAAAGCCTAGTATATATATATACTTTACTACCTAATATTTAGGAATACTAAAGACTATATTTAAGGTTTACTTATAAAGCTCTATATTTACTATATTAGAGAGGTATAACCCTTTATAAACTCTCTTTAATATAGTTAATAGAATCTTAAGATATTTAAGCTTACTCTTTTTAGGGTTCTAAATAATAATATTCTTAAGGGTTATACTACTTTATTTATAATAGTAAAACTATTAATTACTTTTTATTTTAAAGTATTAATAAATATTTATAATTATCTCTTTATAAGAGAGATTCTTACTAGAAAGGTAGTTAAGGAAGTATTATTTAGTATTTCCTATTAGTATAATAGGGAATGCTTTACTAAAGTGTAATCTAGGGAGATTAATCTAGTTATATTTACTCTTAAAGAGTATAAGCTTTAGTATGAGGAAGTTATATAGCTTTTTACTATAGTAATTACTATTCTTATATATCTTTATAAGCTTAGAAATCTTCTTTATAGTTTATTTACTAAAAGAAAGGTATTAAGGGGGGAAAGTAAGCTATTAGGGTTTAAACTCTTAGTATAACTAAGATTATTATAGGGGTTTTTATAAAGAATATAGTAATTATTCCCTTTAAGGGTAAGAAATACTAGGAAAGGTCTTTAGGGTAGTAACTTATAGGGGTTATATTTAAGGTAGTTTAGAGAATCTTAATCTCTTTTCTAGCTAAAGAGATATTAAGGTTTAATAAAGTACTTCCTTAAGTAATACTAGAATTAGATATCCTAGGCCTTATTTAATAGAAACACTATAATCTTAGAGAAAGTTATATAGCTTTTTAATAATATTCTTATTTACTCTTTTAAAGGTATTCTTAGACTAGCCTTTAAAGTCTTCCTAAAATAATTCCTAGAGGTTATTATCTCTCTAACCTTAATGCTTACTAAGGTTAATAAATCTTATAATATAATTATTAAGCTTAGACTATATAGTAGTTTTAGGGTCTAGCTTAGTAGACTCTTTCTAATCTCTTATAAGCTTACTAGTAAGTGGTTATAAATATAGTAGTAGTTTACTCTTAGAGGGTCTTTTAATAGTAATTATTAGAGCCTTATTATTACTAGCTCTTTCTCTTATTAAAGGTTTAGATTTAAATTCCACTATCTTTAATAAAATAAAATAATTAATATAATAAAGCCTAGAGTTCTAATTAAATAGAATAAACTAAATAGGAGTATAATAATAGGATAGTGTTTTTATATTAGGTATAATATAGTAAATAGGGTAAATAGAAAAAAAAAAAGGGAAAACAGGATAAATAAGGCAAAATAAACAGGATAAGTAAAATAGGATAAATAGGGTAAATAGAATAATTAGAATAATTAGAAGAAATAATAAAAATAATAAAAAGAGAGAAGAAGGAAAAATATAGGTAATAAAGATAATATAAACTTAAAAATAACTTAAGATAGTATAGACTTAGAAATAACTTAACTATATATAAAATATAGAGAAGTAAAGATAGTTATAGTAAATAATTATAAAGAAGGGAGAAAAGGGGTAGAAAGGTAAGGTTATATAGATTAGCTAGCTTAGCTAAGGGTTATATTTAATATTAGGTTTAAATAAAATACCTTATAGCAATAGATTTAGTTATTTAGTTAGTTTTCTTATAATAGATAATAAGAATAATAATTAACTAAATATCCTAAAGGCTTAAGAGTTAATAGATTAATCCCTTAGAAGTCTAATAAGCCTATTACTAGGATTCTAGTCTATCTTTCTTTAGCACACTTTATAGTTATATCTCTTTACCTAAATAGCCTATATATTAGCTTAAGGGGTAAGGGGCTATAGTGTTTATAGAAATATCTCTTCTTATAATACCTAACTTATTTATAGTTATAGTTAATTACTAATTAGTATTAGTTATACTAAGGAATATTACACTAGTGTAAAGGGGGTTTAATTTAATAAAGTTAATAATAGTTAATATTATCTAAGAGAGAAGAGAAAAGAGAGAAGGAGAGGAATCTAGCTAGGAGAGAAGGTAGGCAAAAAGGAAAAAAAAGTGGGTCTTATAGTGCGGAGCCACTGTAAGCGGTGTGGGGATGCTTGCGATGTAACTAATCGCATCGCGTGCATCCCTTTTGTGGACCTACCTTTAGCCACGGCCGGACTAACTACTGTCCGAGGGTCCGGAGGAAGCCACAAGTAGTTTCTCTATATTATTATTATTATTATCTTAGGCCTTTATATAGGCTATAAGATATAGCTCCTAATCCTAACTTACCTCCTTATTAGGCTTATTATTATCCTACCCTTTATAGAAGGTAAGGAATACCTAAAATATCTTCTCTAAAGGGGGTATATAATATATTTTACTAGCTTACTAGTAGTCTTTCTCTTTTTAATATTCTTTAGTAAAGTAATTAGAAAACTAATAGCTATTCTTTTTATATATAAAGTAGCACTTAGTGCTAGGCCTAGGACTTCTTCTATAATAGCTTCCTTTACTATAGGATTATTATCTATACTAATATGTGGCTTCCTCCAGACCCTCGGACGATAGTTAGTCCGGCCGTGGCTAAAAGTGGGTCCACCAAAGGGATGCACGCGATGCGATTGGTTGCATTGCAGGCAACCCTGCACCGCTCGCAGTGGCTTCGCACTGCAAGACCCACTTTTCCCCCTTTTCGCCTACCTTCTCTCCTAGCTAGATTCCTCCTTCTCTCTCTTCTCTTCTCTCTTAGATAACAACAACTATCATTGACTTCATTGAATTGAACCCCCTCTGCACTAGTGCAACGTTCCTTGGTGTAACCAACGTAATAATTAGTAAATATAGCCTCTAGGGAGTCTCCTTCTTAGTACTAAAGGTATTAAGTAGCTTTCTTACTAGACTCTATAATAGTAATTACCTTATAAAGGTCTTTAGTAAGACTTTTAAAGCCTAGGGAGTATATATACTTTACTATCTAATATTTAGGCACACTAGCTATAGTATTTAATATTTACTTATAAAGCTTAGTATTTACTATATTAGAAGGGTATAGCTCTCTATGGATTTTCTTAAGGGTAAATAGTATAATCTTAAGGCACTTAAGCTTAGATTTATTAGGATTCTTAGTAATTATATTATTTAGTATTATACTACTTTACTTATAGTAATAGAATTATTAATTACTTTTTATTTTAAAGCATTAATAAATATAAGTAATTATCTCTTTATAGGAATAGTTATTCCTAAAGAGATAATTAAGGTAATACTATTTAGTATTACTTATTAATATAATAAGAAAGGCCTTCTAATAATATGTTTAAGGGAGGTTAATCCTATTATACTTATTCTTAAAGAGTATAATCTTTAGTATAAGAAAGTTATATAGCTTCTTACTATAGTAATTACTATTCTTATATATCTTTATAAGTTCTAAGATCTTCTTTATAATCTAATCTTTAGAAAGGAATTACTATAAAGGCATAATTTATTATAAATAATAATCTATAATCTATTATAAATAATAGTCCTTAGGGTAAAGTAATAAGTATAATTAAGATTACCTTAAGGGCTCTTATAGAGATTAAAGGGGTTATTAGGATTAAGGGAAGTAGACTTCTAAGGTAAGTAATTAAGGAGGTTAGGGTTAAGGCTTTAAAGATTTAGAGAATTATAATTATAATCTTCCTTATAGCTAAGGTAGTATTAAGGTTTAATAAAGCACTTCTTTAAGTAATACTAGAATTAGGTATCCTAGGCCTTTTTTAATAAAAACACTATAATCTTATAAAGAGTTATATAGCTCTTTAATAATATCTTTATTTACCCTTTTAAAGGTATCTTTAAACTAGCCTTTAAAGTCTTCTTAGAATAATTCCTAGAGATTATTATCTCTCTAGTCTTAATACTTACTAAGGTTAATAAATCTTATAATATAGTTATTAAGCTTAGACTATATAGCAGTCTCTAGATCTTACTTAATAGGCTCTTCCTAATCTCTTATAAGGTTATAAGTAAGTAGTTATAAATATAGTAGTAGTTTATTCTTTTAGGGTCTCTTAATAGTAATTATTAAGGCCTTACTATTACTAGCTTTTCCCCTTATTAAAGGTCTAGACTTAGATTTAGCTATCTTAAGCTATTATTAGGCACTTTAATTTAAAGCTTTATATATAATCCCTAGTGTCTAGATATTATATATATAAGGGTTACCTTTTATAGGTATAGTTCTAGTCTATAAAAATAGGAAGAATAGTAGGAAAAATAGTATAAGTAATAAAAGTAATAAAAGTAATAAGGAAAGAATAGAAAGGAGTAAGGAGTAATAAGAAGTAATTCCTTATCTTTATAAAGGAAGAGGGAAGGAGGTAATTTCTCTAGCTAATAAGTATAGGGTAAGTGGCACTAAGGGTAAAGGGGGTAAGAAATAAGTAGTAAATACTTATAAGAAGAGGTTATAAGTCTAGTAAGGGGGGAAAGAGGTTATATTAAGAGAAGTTATAAGTAAATTAGCTAGCTTAGCTAAGGTTATTTAATATTAGGTTTAAAATAAATACCTTATAGTAATAGATTTAGTTAGTTAGTTAGTTTTCTTATAATAGATAATAGAAATAATAATTAACTAAATATCCTAGATAAATATAATAAGGTTATATTCTATAAGCCTAAGGGTTAATAAATTAATTCCTTAGAAGTCTAATAAGCCTATAACTAGGATTCTAGTCTATCTTCCTTTAGCACACTCTATAGTTATACCTCTTTACCTAAATAGCCTATATATTAACTTAAGGGGTAAGGGGCTATAGTATTTATAGAAATATCTTTTCTTATAATACCTAACTTATTTATAGTTATAGTTAATTACCAATTAGTGTTAAATACACTAAGGAATTCACACTAGTATAAAAGAGAGGTTTAATTTCATAAAGTGAATAATAGTTATTATTATCTAAAAAAGAAGAGAAAAGAGAGAAGGAGAGGAATCTAGCTAGGAGAGAAGGTAGGTAAAAAGGGGGGAAAGTAAGGCTATAGTGTAGAGCCACTACGAATAGTGTAGGGCTGCCTGTAATATAACTAATCGCATTGCGTGCATCCCTTTGGTAAACCTACCTTTAGCCACGGTTGGACTAACTATCGTCCGAAGGTCCGAAGGAAGCCACATTATACCTATAAGTATTATATTTAACTATAGTATAATTATTTACCTTACCCTCTTTATAACACTATTAGGTTTATAAGTATATAAAGGTATAAGCTTAAGATTAATACCTTATAAGCATACTTATATCTAAAAGATTATATTACTAAATTAACTAATAATAGCTCCTTTATTGATTTTTATAATTTTTTTAGTATCATTGGTTATAGCCAATGCATCTAATTTATTACAACACACAATTATTACTAGCAATACCTAGCTAGTAAAACAATTAATAACTAAATTCTTATAGCTATAGTAATAAATAAGCTCTAAGGTTATAAATATAGGGGGCTATAAGGTTAGAGCAAAGTTTGCGATAAACTTTATAGCTGCGTTAGCGCAAGATACAGTCATAATTCGCGACCGCAGTCAAACTCAAATTCGTTCGAGTTTTGCTCACAATAGCTCCTTTATAATCTTACTTAATCTTTATAATTATCAATCTAGATTACCTTATAACTTATTATTTAAGGTAAATTAATATATTAAACACTATTACCTATAGCTTATTAGGTAATATATATATATAAATTATATTTAAGAACTTATATTTTATTACTATTAACTAGTTTATACTATTATAACTAGGCTTATCCCTCCTAAGCACGAGGTAAAACTGCTTAAATGATTAAAGTTCTATGTTTTTTAATATCTTTTCTAAATATCTAGCCTTTTTCTCTAGTCTTTTATTCCCCTTCTTATTCTTACTTTTCTTAAATTCCTCTATATTTTCTTTAGTTTTCTTAAATTCCTTTTAATTAGGATTTTTATTAGCTTTTTAGATAGCCTAAAGGTTCTATAGCCTAGTGGTTATTACCCCTAGCTTTTAGTTACCCTTAGCTATGCTATTATCTAATTAGTTAGGGGTTAATTAGTTAATTAGTAATGCAGAACCTACCTAGCAATTTAAATTAAATTAGAGACAAGTAAGGATAAGTTATGTTTAGAGTTTAAGTTTACCTTAGAGCTTTAAAGCATAAGTAGTAAGCTATAAGATAGAAGAGATATAGAGAGATAGAAAAAACATAGTTATAGAGAATAGGGGAATTACGTTAATTTATGCTATAAGCAAAACTTAAACGAATTTAAGTTTAACTATAGTTACAAATTATAACTCTTACGCTAATATAGCTATAAAGTTTATTATAAACTTTGCTCTAACCTTACAGCCCCTTATATTTATAACCTTAGAGCTTATTTATTACTATAGCTATAAGAATTTAGTTATTAATTGTTTTACTAGCTAGGTATTGCTAGTAATAATTGTGTGTTGTAATAAATTAGATGCATTGGCTATAACCAATGATACTAAAAAAAATATAAAAATCAATAACTAGGCTTATAGTCCTAAAGGTCCTAATAAATCCTAAAGGTCCTAATAAATCCTCTAAAATAGCCTTAGTAATATATATTTTAGTAGTTTTCTTAAAATAACTTAGTAAGTATAAATAAGAGAATATATCTTATAGTCCTTATACTTTATTCTATATAATTACACTCCCCTTATATAAGTATAACTCTTAGCTAGAGTATCCTTACTAAGGTACTTAAAATAAAGATACTATAGTTCTTTAGGATTTACTAATATAAGGTATAAGTCTTTAATTAGGTAACTATACTATTATATACTTTTATATACTTTTAAATTAATTATTAAGAATATTACTAGTACTATAGCTAAATTTACTACTTACTTAGGACTATTATAAGAAAAAAGAGGCTTATATTAAAGAAAAATAATATTATACTTTCTCTAAAGCTTTACTAATAATAAGGTCTTGTAAAATAGTCTAATATATAAGGAGTAGTTATAAGGAGTAGTTTACTTTATAATACTAAATACCCTTTTTCTAAAGAAAGCTCTCTAATATAATATTTATATAAAAGCCTAGTATAAGAGTAATATTCTATAAAGTAAGGTTCTCTATAAGATCCCTATTTAGCCTATTAAATATATTCCTAATTATATAGGTACCTCTTCTAGTAATCTAAAAAGAGATTATACTAGCTTAAAGATAATTATTATATATTTTATTAAAAGTACTAGGTTTAAAATAACTACTATTATTAATAATATAAAGTACACTATAGTTATTAAAGAGAGTGCTTTTAAAGAGTATATATTTAGTGTTTTTAAGTATAGTATATATTCCTTAAGCTAGAGCTAAGCTCTCTAGAATCTTTAGGTTAATAATTACTACTATAATAGTACTAAGTAATTTCTCTCTTTCTTAATCCTTAATACCTTTTACTATTTACCTATTCTTTATAACCTTAAAGTATAGGTTTTTCTATTTAGTGCTTTTATAGTATTTCTTAACTTTCTTATAATTAACTTTTATAGAAGGCTTAATC
Source organism: Epichloe coenophiala (assembly GCA_018801565.1). Taxonomy (NCBI): domain Eukaryota; kingdom Fungi; phylum Ascomycota; class Sordariomycetes; order Hypocreales; family Clavicipitaceae; genus Epichloe; species Epichloe coenophiala. The sequence goes on along the minus strand of JAFEMN010000021.1, from coordinate 1,226,072 downwards.
CTAAAGCTTTCTTACTAGTTACTATATAGTATAAGCTATAGTATACTTAAGGAGACTAAAAGTATATAGTTAGTACCTTACTTATATAGTAAGAGTAATTCTTAAGGCTATTAATTTTTAGCCTTATTTATTACTTTAATTAAAGTAATCCCTAAGGGTTATTATATAGCTTCCTTTACTAAAAGCTAAGCTTATAGCTTATAGCTTATATTACTTTATAGTATTTTATATACTTAAAAGTAATTTCTTAAAGAGTTATATTATTAGGAAAAGAGTTAGAGATTTATACTAGCTATATAATCTTAGTTTTTACTTATTTAAGGTTAAAGTATACTTTAATAGCTATAATAAAGTTATAGATTATATTAAAACCTTAAACCTTATTAATCTTATATATTAATACTTTCTAGTATAGCTTTTCTTATTACTTAATTTAATACTTAAATTAAATATTTATATATTTAGTATTATTTAGGTAAGGTATATACTTAGCTAAGACCTTAGACTTAATAATAACTTACCCTAGAGAAAACCTTTTCTTAAGCTTAATAAAGATTTAGTAAAAAGTAAGCTTCTTTTTCTTTATATTACTTTCCTTAATCTTATTAATAACTATTATATAAGTATTAGGATTAATAGTATTTATAATATAAGTACTAATAGTTCTCTCTCTAGACTTTATTACTTTATATACTTAATACTTAAATATAAACTTATAAGATAAGAAAGATAAAGCCTTTTAAAAGGTAAGCTTTATAGTATTATTTCCTTAGTTCTTAGTAATAAAAGCTTTATATACCTTTAGTATAATAGTAAAGGGCTTTTCTAGATAGTTAAAGTTAAGCTTTAGGAGCTAAGGATTAACTCTTTCCTAGATTTCTTAGCTTTAGGTAGCTTACTTTAATACTTTATACTATTTTTCCTATTTATTAAATAAAACTAACTTAATATTAGTCTTAAGACTTAAGTAAAGAGAATTAGTTAAATTTATTATATACTTAGATAGTAAGTAAGGTAAGGTATATATATATATCTTATATATAAGGGACTTAGTAAAAGTTATAAGTATATACCTTCTAGGCTTATAACTATTATATACTAGGTATATAACTTTAGGAAAAATATCCCTTAGTAAGATAATAATATAAAAAAAAGAATTAAATTAAAGCTATTCTCTAGTATATAAATAAGAGAATAAAAGCTTCTCTTTTATAGAGAAAGCTTATAATAGTAAAAGTTATATACTTCCTTTATAATAATCGCGTTTAGTGACATATATCTTTAGCTTCCCTAATACGGTGGTGAGCGCATATTATTCGTCATAGAATAGACGCTGTATCCGCCATCGGGCAACACAAGTCACCCCCGCCCGCCCGTGAAACCCCAGCCCCCTCCTCGATGGATTGCCTAAATTGCAGACGACCTGCCCCAAGTTTCACGATTGCGTCCTTTTCAATTTCAGCTCACGCTCCGCAGTCCTATACATTCTCCTAGTCCCTGCGTGTATTAGACATGATCTGATGCCATCGAAGCGTCACGAAATATGGAGTGATATGTTCTCCGCACCGCCCGCCTTTCCCTGATGACTCATGAGCCCCCTCCCTGCCTTGCATGGTTTACATACATGGGGCATCGATGAAACCGACTGGGCCTCGAAACGCCAATTCCCACCGCTGATCAACAAACACCCTGAGGTAATATTACGGATTTCGTCCGAACAGCCCAACAAGCGCACCACAAGAAGCTCCCGAAGAGCTGTGTATACCATATCGTTGTCCGTCAAAAGGAACGAGTCGGGAGGCCGCTATCCCATCCGTACCTTGTCTCTTCAGACTAGTCCGTAGTCGCAGATGCATCATCTACTAATAGCCGGCCTGGGCAAATCACAGCGCTCTGCGTCCATGGGCGACACTATACAAAGTAGTATTACACTTGGCTGCGACGGAAAGTTGACTGCGGCCATCTACAATCAGGTAGCCAGGAATGGATTGAGAAGGCCATGCGCCGTGTACAAGACAAATCAATTGCCTGGTTTCGAAATCCTACAAATAATGAAGTAACATGACAACAAGAAGGTAAAAAAAGAAGAAGAAGAAGAAGACTTTCACGACTCCTGTTTCACACGGAAACCCCATCTAGTGAGAATCCATGGGGAACCGATCCGTAAACTTAAACTTGGCAAGTCCCTTCTTGAAGTCCCCTACAAGTTCCCCAGTGTTGTCCTTCAAGTACACGCCTGCACCTTGAGAAACACCAGTCGCGGTGACGACCTTCCTGGCGCTGCCGAGGAACCCAATGGGCTTACCCCAGTTGTATCCATCCGTGACGATCTGCATAGGGCGACCGGGCGGGAAGAGCGTAGACTTCTTCTTGTTGTCAAAGAGGGCCTCGACCCCGTCTGCGACAATGATGCCATCGAAGCCGACTGCATCGGCGGCATCATATGTCTGATCCACGCCGGGGCCGAGGGATTCACCGACCACAATGACGGTGACGCGGCTGGGTTTGAAATCATGCTTGAGGGCCATTGCCTGAGCGAGAGAGCTTTTGGAGCCCGTGGAGGCCAGGACGCCGACGACGAGGGTGGCAATGGTGGGCAGCTCCTCGCCGAAGATGGACAGTCCCCTGGTCTTGTTGTTGTGGTAGTACCTGTCGTCCGCGGCGGGTGCATCCAGGCCAAGGGCCTTGGCTACGCGGACAGAGACGTCGTGGCTGATTTTGTTGAGCTGCGTGAGGACATTCTTCTGCACGGCTTGGCTGACGTGGGCAGTTTCGAATCGAATTGCGTTGATCAAGAACTGCTGCTCAATAGGCGTGATGGAGTTGTAGAACAGACGAGGCTGGCTCCAATGGTCGAGGAAGCTGTTGCTGCGGCGTCGTTCCAGGGCGCCAGAGGCTTTGCGTCCAGGAGCCGTGAAGAAGCCCTTGCCTTCCTTCCGGTTCGCCTGTTTGGGATATTCCTTATTGAGAGTATTGGGGCTATCTTTTTTTTTTTTTTTTCATGTTAGTCAAGAAGTCAAGGAGTCAAGGATAGATCGGAACTTTGGGACGTCTTTGAAACGTACAAGGAGCATTGTTCTTATGGATGAGAGTCTGGCCAGCTCCATCGCGGTGGTGGTTATGGATAGGAACGACCGGCCTGTTGATCGGGAGCTGCTCAAAGTTGGGACCGCCGTTTCGGTTGAGTTGAGTGTCCAAGTAAGAGAATATGCGGCCCTGCAAGAGAGGGTCCTCTGTGAAGTCGACGCCTCGCACAATGTGGCCGGGTTGGAACTATGAATTATAGAGAAAATATTTGAGCGGGTGCTCTCAAATCCGACAACAACAAACTGCGGAAGAAGATGGGAACATACCATGACCTGTTCAGTCTCGGCAAAGTAATTGGCAGGGTTTGCATCCAGTCTCAAGACACCAACGGGGTGCAGAGGAGCGTACTCCTCGGGAATCATCTTTGTAGGATCAAAAACATCGAACCCAAAGGCCAGAGCTTGATCCTCGTTGATAATCTGCAGGTTGAGTTCCCACTCGGGATAGTTGCCCGACTCAATGGCGTCGTAAAGGTCCTGTCTGTGAAAGTCGGCGTTCTTGCCAGCAGCACGCTGGGCCTCATCCCAGACCAAGCTGGCCTTGCCCTGCTTCGACTTCCAATGCCACTTGACCAGCTTGGTCTCGCCCTTCTCGTTGACAAGTCGGTATGTGTGAACACCGAAACCGTCCTGTTCTCCGAGCATTAGTCTGAGCGCTATACTTCTCATATTTTAAAATTAACACGCCACACCAAGTCCATCCCGAGGGGGGCAAAGTAACTCGACGCACCATGTGGCGCAAACTACGCGGGATACCATAGCCGGCCATGGCCCAGAACAAAGTGTGCAGAGTAGACGTCTCTTGGGAAAAGAAGTCCCACGCAGAGTCATGAGCAGTGGCGGCCTGGGGAATCTCGTTGTCTTGTCGTGGCTTCACTGAATGTATCAGGTCGGGGAATTGGATCGCATCCTGGATGAAAAACACCGGGACGTTGTTGCCGACGATGTCGAAGTTGCCCTCATCGGTGTATCTGTCAAAGGCAGCGCACTCCATCAGCATTCTGAAGAACAGCACCAGGTTTGAAACCAGGCAAACGAGATGCACGGGATGGGTTGTAATGGCAATGGGTTGTGAGTGCTCACAATCGAACCGCGAACCCGTGCACATCACGAGCCGTGTCTGCACTTCCACGAGAGCCAGCAACGGTGGAGAAACGAACAAACACCGGTGTCTTCTTGTCTTTCTTGCCCAAGAACGACGCTGCAGTGATTTTGCCAAAATCGTCGTAGCTGGTGAAGGTGCCGTGGGCGCCTGTGCCTCGAGCGTGAACCGCTCTTTCGGGAACCTGAGTTTCACGAAGCTTGTTAGTCTCTCTGGAATTGAAATGGCATTTTCATTTGTCGAAATTTCACCTCGAAACAGTCAGTCAGTCAGTCAGTCAGTCACCTACTCGTTCGTGGTCAAAATGGGTAATCTTCTGTCGAAAGATGAAATCTTCCAGCAGCGTGGGACCTCGATCTCCGGCCTTGAGACTGTTCTGGTCCTCAATTGGTCCGCCAACGTCAGATGTCATGAAACCCTCGCCATCATCGACTTCGAAATTGGCCAGATGGCCCCTGGAGGAATCGGTCAAGCCTTGAGCTCTCGCGGCGAGACGTCCTGGGTCTGCAAAGGGGCATTGAGCCCCGGCCAGGCCAATGACCGCCAGGGAGATGATGGCAGCCGCCAGTGAAGTTCGCACCATGTTTTGTTTTATCTCAACAGAGGCGATATAAGGTAGTCCGTGACGGATCAATGGATGTTACGGACAAAAAACGAGTCCAATCCTCTAGACGCAGTTTCCTGATCGCACATGTTCATTGTCTATATACGCAATTGCAAACAGGAACAAGGGTCCTCGGTCTGTCTCTCGCCGGCAGCCATCACAGTTGATTAGCTGACGGATGAAACAAGTTTATCTGCCTGCGTGCAGGCATCGGAGTGCTCCATTGGTACGGACTATGTATTTCCCCGATGCAAAGGCAAGCCAAGACACAGGGGGGGGGGGGCGATGGGGTGACTTTGCTCGTCGCACAGAGTTCATCACATGATTTGCCGGGATGAGTACCCCGTACGGATTACATGACCCTATGGCTCTTCTGTGCTAGTTCATGCGACGCCGGGTGGTGTCCAACGTATTATGCGCCGACATTTGCCAATTACCGAGCAAGCAGAGGGTTAAACGGCAACTACGTCCGTACTCCGCTCCGTAAAACTGCAGGGTTTCTTTGTTTGAGATTGAATCCCCCGGTGCACAACTTCTGCCTGCAGCCAAGAATCTTCGTACGGCGGGGCACCACGGAGTACGGCGGTGGACCATGGTTGCTTCCCCTCTTGCGAGTGTGGTCTTTACGTAATAGCATATGCTAAGCATACATACAGTCCACCCTGTTTGATTTTGTGCAAGGATGCAGACGGAGGCAAAGAGTGATTAGAAGAGAAGATAATGTAGAATTACTATCTAGGAATATAGAATCTAGCAGAGAAAAGGGAAGCTTATAAGCTTTAAATCTATTAGTAATAAATCTAAGTCTTTAAATAAAGTGTCACGATCATCGTTGGAATGAAGCAAAGAACAGAGGGCTAACTAGATTCTACTACGCTACAAGAACGCAATTACCTAGGGGTTAGTCTATAAAGGTTTTAAACTCTAACTTACTACCTAAAAGTAAGCAGTCCTTACTATATACCTTACCTTATATATATATAGTAAACTTATAACTAGGGAGTGGCTTTTATTTATTAAGAATATTTAAGAACCCTTTATGCCTCTCTGCCCTAACTGTCCGTAGACCCCTGACATCCATCTATGCTCCTAACATTACCTTAGTTCTTATCTTTACTAATTAGCTTTTATATCACCTAGGAAAAGTAATTATTATACTTTAAGGTATAAAACTTAGATTATAAAATCTTAAATATAAAGTTATTCTTACTTTTTAAGTATAAAAAAGTTTATAATAATAAAGCTATAAAAAATTAGTAAAAAACTAGTATATTGATTTTTAAATTTTTTTATTATCATTAGTTATAGCCAATGCATCTAATTTGTTATAACATATAATTATTACTATAATACCTAGCTAGTAAAATAATTAACAACTAAATTCTTATAGCTATAGTAATAAATAAGCTTTAAGATTATAAATATAGGGGGCTATAAGTTTAGAGTAAAGTTTATAATAAACTTTATAGCTATGTTAGCACTATATTAGCATAAGAGTTATAATTTATAACTATAGTTAAACTTAAATTCATTTAAGTTTTACTTATAGTATAAATTAATATAATTCCCTCTTTCTCTATAACTATATTTTTTTATCTCTTTATATCTTTTCTATCTTATAGCTTATTACTTATACTTTAAAGCTCTAAGGTAAACTAAATATAACTTATCCTTACTTATCTCTAATTTAATATATTATAATTACTAGGTAAGTTTTACGTAACTAATTAACTAATTAACCCCTAACTAATTAGATAATAGTATAGCTAAGGGTAACTAAAAGCTAGGGGTAATAACTACTAAGCTATAAAACCTTTAGGCTATTTAGAAAGCTAATAAAAATCCTAATTAAAAGGAAATTAAGAAAACTAAAGATAATATAAAGAAATTTAAGAAAAGTAAAAATAAGAAAGGGAATAAAAGACTAATAAAAAAGGCTAGATATTTAGAAAAGATATTAAAAACATAGAACTTTAACTATTTAAGTATTTTTACCTCGTGCTTAGGAGGGGGAAAAACTAGTATATAAGTAAGAAAAAAATAGACTTAGTAAACCTTTATGGCCTTAGTAAGGCTAAATATAATATAGTATATTATATTAATATAGTTAAAGCCTATTATTAAATTAAAATAAGCCTTAGTAAAACTAAAGTAAATTACCTTAGAGAATATATAGTTCTTAAGGTTATTGTGAGAACAATAATAGCTAGGCAAGAGGTATGGGGGCTCTGGTATATTAACTAAAGCTTGCTAGGTCTAAGTGTGTTATGCGTGTAAGTCACTAGCTTATAGCTAGCGGCTTACTAGTGTTATATAGACCTAGCCTTAGGGTATAGCCTGCCTATAGGGTATACTAGTAGTATGCCTATATTATAAGTAAGGCCTTATAATTACCCCCTTACTTATAGCTAGGCTTCTAAATAGCTTTTACTAGCTTTTATATAGCTATTTACTAATTAGCTAATAATTAAAATAATAATAAATAATAAATAGCGTTTAAGTATAAATTTACCTATAATACACTATTATTTTATAGACTTTTCTCTCCTATATTCTTAGATGGTTTTTTATAATATATTATTAAACCTTTAGTTATTATAACTTTTCTCTTACTAATTACCTTACTTTTATTATAAAGACTAACTATATTCCCTTAAAGAAATATTTATATATATATTATTTATATACTAACTATATAGATTTCAAGAAAAGCCCCTTATCTAAGCCTAAATTACCTTAGATTAACTATTATTTCCCTTGACTATTATTTACTATTATTATAGTAAAACATTAAGAACCTTCGCATAAACTTCCGCACCGCTCTAAAGGTCCGGAATCGCCTCTAAAATACAAACTATATTAATATTTAAATTCCTTATCTCTATTTACCCCCCCTTATAATATTATATTATAATAGAGTTAGAGGTAGGTATAAGGTTAGAATACTAATAGTAATTAATATAGAAGAAAGGGGGTTAGTATAGAGCTACTACTACCTAAATATAGGAATTAGATAGTTTAATATCTAGAGTAGTAAGAATAACCTAATAATAAATTAAATCTAATTTAAATACCTAGATAATATAAAATTCTATATTTGAGTTTGACTGCGGTCGCGAATTATGACTCTTGCGCTAACGCAGCCACAAAGTTTATCGCAAACTTTGCTCTAACCTCACAGCCCCCTATATTTATAAGCTTAGAGCTTATTTATTACTATAGCTATAAGAATTTAGTTATTAATTATTTTACTAGCTAGGTATTGCTAGTAATAATTATGTGTTGTAATAAATTAGATGCATTGGCTATAACCAATGATACTAAAAAAATTATAAAAATCAATATAAAAATCTATAATAAAATTATAAGCCTTATCCCTAGTAATAAAGTTACCTAGGTATAGTATATTACTAAAGCTATTACTAAATAGGTAGTAAACTATACCTAAGCTAAAGTAAGGATAATAAACTATAATAATAGTAATATTTATACTACTAAAGAAGCCCTGAAATAAGCCCTTAAAGAGACTATTAAAGAAGAAACTAAGGAGAGTAATACTCTAACCTAGGCTAGTATTTAGAGTATTGCACTACAATGTGTATTGTATTGTATTGTTTGTATTATATTGTATTAAATACAATATAATACAAAGACCTTTGTAGTAACTATACTAACTACAAACAATACAAATGTATTGTTAGGTAAAAAAAAAAGTAGGACTTTTTATTAACTAAGGTTATTATTAGGATTAAAAGAGAATTAGTTAATAAAACCCTTATATTATTAGCTATTTTATTAAATTAGTTATATAATTTATAACATTATACTATTTTAAGGATTTTACTATAACTAGGGTTATATATAATATTATAACTCTTTAATAATACTATTATACTTTATACTTTATTTTACTAATATAACTTTAAGAAAAACCTTCTTATTATATTATTTACTATTACTATTAATTATTTTATATTCTTATAAATTATAATTATTACTTTTAATTAAAAAAAACCTTAAACTAAAAGAAACTACTAATAAACTTAATAAGAATAGCTTATTATAACTAATAATAGCTTATAATAGCTATATTACTTTTATTACTTATATAACTTAACTTATAATATTATTAGTGTTAAACTTTAATTTAAGATAAATAACTAATAAATAAATAAAATATAAATACTAGTAAGCATAAGTAAATTAATATAGAAAAAGCTAGACTTTTTAGTTATTTAGTATTTTAAGGTTTTTAAAATATTAATAAAATAAAATTCCTTTCTCTTTTATATTTTTTAATATTATAGTAATAGTATAATACTAATTATAGTTATTATAATAACTATAATCTATTATTTAAAAGTGGGTCCTAGTATTCTTTCTAAAATAGGTTTAACTAATTATAATTAGTGTTATAAGGGTTATTATTGTAATTAGAATAACTCTAATATATTATTTAAAAGTGAGTCCTAGTATTATAAATAAAAATAGGTAAAACTAATTATAATTAAGGGTATTAAGGTTATTAGGGTTATTATTATAATTAGAATAACTATAATATATTATTTAAAAGTAGGTCCTAGTATTCTTTCTAAAATAGGTTTAACTAATTGTAATTAGTATTATTAGGGTTATTATTATAATTAGAATAACTCTAATATATTATTTAAAAGTGGGTCCTAGTATTCTTTTAAAATAGGTTATATTAATAAGGGTATTAAGGGTATTAAGGGTATTAGGGTTATTAAGGTTATTATAGTAATTATACTATATTGTTAAAAGTGGGTCTTAGTCTTATTTCTTAAAATAGGCTTCACTAATTATAATTAGCGTTATTAGGGTTATTATTATAATTATAATAACTATAATATATTATTTAAAAGTGGGTCCTGGTATTACTACTAAAAATAGGTTAACATAAATATAATTAAGGTTATTAAAGCTATTATAGCTATTATAATAATTCTTATTTATTATTTAAAAGTGGGTCCTAGTGTTTTCATATAATAGGTTAAACTTATTTTTTGTAGCTTAATATAGCTATATTATATAATTTAAATAACACTATTATTTATATATTAATAAATTATAAATATTAGTCTATTATACTCTTTCTTTATATATAATAGTAATAAGATATATAAAGTTATTATATATAACTTCTTAAAGCTTTTAAATTATAAAGCTAAAAGTAATATTAAATTAGTTTAAATAGTAAATAAATAGTTTAAGCTTTTTTAAAGTTCTTATTATATTACTTATAATATTTAAGTACTAAGTATATACTTTATTAACTTCTAGTTATTTATTTAGATTTCTTATCTAATTTTATTATAATAGTTTAGGGTATTTTTTAATTAAAATAAAAGTAATAATTTCTAGAATTAGAAAATAATTAATAGTAATAGTAAATAATATAATTAGAAGGTTTTTTCTTTAAGTTATATTAGTAAAATAAAGTATAAAGTATAATAGTATTATTCAAAAGTTATAATATTATATATAACCCTAGTTATAGTAAAATCCTTAAAATCCTTAAAATAGTATAATATTATAAATTATATAACTAATTAGATAAAATAGCTAATAATATAAGGGTTCTATTAACTAATTATCTTTTAATCCTAATAATAACCTTAGTTAATAAAAAGTCCCACTTTTTTTTTACCTAACAATACAATACAAATTTTTTCAAATACAATACAAATACAAGATTTCCCGAAAAAATACAATAAATACAATACAAACAATACTCTGCTAGTATTACTACTAGCCTAGCCCTTAAATAACTAAATACCTAACCTCCCTTTCTCTAAATCCCTAGTAAGTAAGACTAGAAAGTATTTATTAAAAGGAATACTATTTAGGAATTACTCTAGTTTAGAAGTATAAAAGATATAGTAATAGTAGTTAATAAAGCTATAGGCTAAGCTATAATAATAGTAGCTAGGAGACTCCCTAGTAAAGATACTATTATTATCTTTAAAGGAAATACTATCTAATATAAATAAGACTAAAAATAGATTACTAATATATTTAGACTAGAAGTAACCCTTTACTAATATATACTTAGTGTTATTATTAAGGGATTCCTAACTAAATATATATTTACTAAAAACTTAGTAATAAAAATTAGAAAAGCTAATAAGGTAAATATAGTTAAGGTAATAGTAAGGTAGTTATATAGTAAAGGTACTTAAAGAATTACTTTAATACTAGGCTTAGCTAAAGTTAAAGATACTAATAAGATATACTAAGATAATATAGTCTTTAAAGTAAAGCTATTTTAAACTAAACTATATAATAAGACTCTATAGCTTTAATAATACTATAACTATTTCTAAATAAGCTATATTACTAAGTTCTATAAAGTAGCCCTAAGGTATAGTAAGTATAATACTAGCTATTATAAGAAGAAAGGGTTCTTTTACCTAATAAAAAATAAATAAGTAAAAAAAACTATATTCTATACTCTAGACTATACCTAGCCTAGTTAAGAGATTACCTTATTTTAAAAAAGAAGTAAAATACTACTAAAGTAAAATATCTTAAATAACCTTCTTACTTTACTACTTACTCTCTAAATAAAAGCCTAACTCTATTCTATAAAAAATCTAGTATAGCTTTAGAACTTATTACTATAGCTACTAGAAAAATAGAATATTTTATAAACATAGAATATAGCACTAAATAACTAAGATTAGGAAGTATTAGGTAGTATATAAAGTAACTTAAAGCTAGTATAAAGCTAATATAAAATAGTAGTAACTAATAACCTCTCTAATTAATATAATAATACTATAAGTCCTTTTATAGAATATAAATAAGAAAAATAAACTAATATATATAGTGCTTTACTACTAGACTAATATAGATATAATAGTAATCTAAGAATAGGAATATATAAAAAACCTATAGCCCTTAGCACTAGGCCTAGCCTAGTTCTAACTTATATATTATAATAGATATAATATAGTATATATAAATAAGAAATATAGTATAGGATTATAGTTAGCCTAGGGAGAAACTAACTAATTACTAGTACAATTATAAGAAGTTTATATTTACTTTCTTTATTTAAAGAGATATAGTAATAACTAGAATACCCTTATTTATATAATTAACTTAAAGAAGCCTTATAACTAAAGTATATTTATTAGTAACTTTAACTAAAAGCACCCCCTTTAGGATAAGCTAGATAAGATAACTAATAAAGTAAATAAATTACTAGAGCTTATAAGCTAGTAAAGGCTTAGACTTATTATACCTTAAGGTAAACCTATAAGATAATATAAAGATAATAGGGATAGTACTATTAACCTAGTATAAGCTATGCTAGATATTAGAGTTTACTATAATAGTATAAAAGACCTTACTAGATTTAACTATATTCTATAGCTAATTAGTATTTTAAATAAGTAGTAAGATACTATCCCCTAAGCCCTTAGATATATATAAGGAGCTTTAAATAAACTATATATAAAGGTAAAGGTTATAATTTAACTCTAATCTAAAAACATACTAAATCTCTATAATAAAGAGAGAATTAATAATTATATAACCTAGCTTATTATAAACTTGTAGTAAATTATAAATAAGGTAGCCTTAAAAAAGCCCTAGGGACTCCTTAGCCTAGAGGTATAGTAATTAAGAAAAGTATAAAAGTTAGTTAGTAAAGTAAGATAAGCTAAGAGATAGTAAAGATATAGAAAAACTAATATAAACTAGTAAGCCTATACTAAGGTAAATAAGGATTAGGAATATATTATTAGAGAAGAAAGGAAAAACATATAGAGAGATACCTTATAAAAGGCTAATATATAGGAGAAAGATAAAGAAGTCTTAAGGCTAGAGAGATAGGCCTAGCTCTAAAGCTAGGCCCCCCTAGAGCTCCCTAAACTCCCTAAGCTAGAAAGAGGTAAAAATAACCCTAACCTAGCTATTATATATAATAATAAAGCTAGTATACCCCTCCCGAGCACGAGGTAAAACTGCTTAAATGATTAAAGTTCTATTTTTTTTAATATATTTTCTAAATATCTAGCCTTTTTCTCTAGTTTTTTATTCCCCTTCTTATTCTTACTTTTCTTAAATTCCTTTATATTTTCTTTAGTTTCTTAATTTCCTTTTAATCAGGATTTTTATTAGCTTTTTAGATAGCCTAAAGGTTCTATAGCCTAGTGATTATTGCCCCTAGCTTTTAGTTACCCTTAGCCATGCTATTGTCTAATTAGTTAGGGGTTAATTAGTTAATTAGTTACGCAGAACCCACCTGGCGATTATGCAGTGCGTCTGTTAGGTTATGCGTGTCTTGTAGAAAGTATTAATTACGTTTACTAATTTTGAGTAAAGCGAATTAAATTAGAGATAAGTAAGGATAAGTTGTGTTTAGTTTGCCTTAGAGCTTTGAAGCATAAGTGTGCAGAGAGAGATAGAATAAACACGGTTGCAGAGGAAGGGGGAATTACGTTAATTTATACTATAAGCAAAACTCAAACGAATTTAAGTTTAACTATGGTTATAAATTATAACTCTTACACTAATATAGCTATAAAGTTTATTATAAACTTTGCTCTAACCTTATAGCCCCCTATATTTATAACCTTGGAGCTTATTTATTACTATAGCTATAAGAATTTGGTTATTAATTGTTTTACTAGCTAGGTATTGCTAGTAATAATTATATGTTATAATGAATTAGATGCATTGGCTATAAACAATGATACTAAAAAAATTATAAAAATCAATAAAGCTAGTATACTAGCGTAAAGATTCTTTCCTAAACCTATAGTAAACCTCTCTTATATCCTAAACCTCTCTTTCCTAGAACTTAAAAATATACTATTTCTAAGTAAAGAATAATTTAAATAAGAAGAGATTATAAAAGTCTTATTAAATATAGCTAGTTAGAAAGCGCTAAGGGATAATAAGCTCCTAGCAAGCATTATTAAAGCCTATAAAGACTTAGCTAAGAATACTATAGCTTAGCTTCTAAATATAGTCCTAGAAATAGGCTACTTCTGTCACGGCTTAAGCGTAGGGTTAAATGAACGAAGTAATGGCTAAGATTCTCGCAGTCAATACTAGGAAGATACTAGCTAGGGGTAGGTATATAAAGGTTTTAATCTCTAACCTAGCACTAATAATATACATAGTCTTTAAGGAATACCTTGCTTTATAAGCATATAGCTATCTTATAGCTAGCTAACCTCTTTATTATCTATATAGCCTAAAGGTCCTTTAAAGATTCGCTCTAATAAACATCCTATCTCTAACCTTTAAGCTCCTAATATAATACTCTCCTAATATATAATTAACCTTAATTATAAAATAAGCTACTTACTTAGGGTATAGTTACTATAATAAAGCTTATAAAGAAAAATAAGATAAGGTACCTTATAACTAGATATATAGGTAAATAAAATAATAATAATAATATTACTAATTATAAATAACCCTCTCTATTATAGGTAGTAGTGTCTAAATAGTAGCCTATATATAGCTTTAATATAGCAAAATAAATATTATTACCTATTATATAGCTAGACTAAAAAAAATAGATAACTTATATTAATTTTTATAATTAGTTTAAATAAATAAGGTACCTAATACTATAGTTCTAGATAGTCTAACTAAAGGGCTTATATTATAGTTACTATAAGTTTATAGCTATTAGGTATATATATAAGTAGCAAAGCTAATAGTTATTATTATAATTTATAGATTACTTATATATAGTATATTAGATTACTTAAGGGGTCTATAGTTAATATAAAAGAGACTAATTTTCCCCCTCTTTTATACACTTTCTTTTACTTATAATAATTCTTAACCTTATAAGTTACCCTTACTTACTAAGTAATAGCTTTCTTACTACTATTATACTATAGTTACTAACCTTTTTTAGTCTTTAAATATTATTATTATCTATTACTATTTATCTTAGTCTTTTATCTTATTCTTAGTTATTAGTTTATTTACTTCTAGTTATAATTTATATCTAGTCTATTATAGCTAACTTATAGCTAGTTTACTATATCTAATACTTATATAGGAACTCTCTCTTTATTAATAGCTCCTAAAGGTTAAGCTATTAAGAAATCTCCTTTAAAGTCTTCTAAGAAGTTATTCTCTTAGAAGTAAACTATTTCTAAAATTTTAATATAAGTTTACTATATCTTTATAGTATCTTTATTACTAACTTACTACTAGTAGTATAATAAGTAAGAAGATTCTATATATATAGTACTCTTAGTAAGTAGTAATATAGAATATATTACTAAAAAATAGTACTTATAATATTCTAGGATATTTTATTAATAATAAGACCTTTCTTATAGAATATAAAGAATTTATAAGTATAACTTCTTTACTTACTTATTACTTCTTTATTACTAATATTTTAATAAGCTACTTAATAAAATATACTTACTACTTTTAAAATAATAAAAACTATCTTATAGTATATCTTTTTTATCTAGAATTTACTTACTTATTACTAATATACTACTAGTATCTAGCTTAAATTATATAGCTTTATAATAAGCTATTTAAACTTATTAAAGCTACTTTAAAAAGTAGCTATTACTATTAGGATAAAATAAGTATAATTCTACTACCTAGATACTAGATTATTACTAACTTACTAGTAGTTTATACCCTATACTACTAACCTACCTAATTATATTAGTTTTATTAAGCTTCTTAGTAAACTTTAGGTTTATATATATAAAGAGAGGGATTCTAATAATAAAGATACTCCTAAGGCCTTTACCTCTATAGTTATTATAGCTATTACTATTACTAAGAAACTAGCAGTCTTAGTAACTAACTTTATTATAAAGGGGTAAGTGCTTAGTAGCTATATAATAGATTATTTAAGTTATTTAAGTAAATTAACTTTATTTTCTAATATCTTACTATATTAACTTATAAATTATAACTATCTTATATTAACTTTACTACTTAACTATTACTTATAGTTATTAATAATTTCTCTAGTGCTAAAATCCCTTTTTAATACCTAAGAATTCTCTAAAGTATTATAGCTTTTCTATTTAACTAGATATTTATAATACCTTCTATTATAGTAGTATAAAATAATTCTCTTAACTTTAAACTCTTATTTATTATTTTTAATATTATCCTATAGTAAGAATATATTTTCTATATTAGTTAGGTTCCCTTTAAAAGGCTTAAGACTAGTAATATTAAATATATTATATAATTAAGTCCTAGATAGTAACTTTAATTAATATACTAATCTATAACTCCTAATTACCTTTTTAATCTTATAGGGGCCTAGATACTTTATAGCTAGCTTTCTACTAGGTTATCTTAAATTAATATTCTTTATTAATAGTAAAATATAATTACTAACTTTAAACCTTATTAGTGTTCTTTTCTAGTTATAATATTTCTTATACTAAGTCTATAAGTTACTTAAAAGCGATTTAATTATAGTATATTTCTCTCTTAGTGCTAAGACTTTACTTTTAGCTTAATTATTTACTAAAGGGATATTTATAATTACTTATTATAAACCTCTAGGATTATAACCTTATAATACCTTTACTAGTATATAGCTATGCGTTATATAATTACTTATATTATATATAAACTACACTAATAATAGGTTATCTACCTAATTAGTCTATTTAGTATAAGTAAAAGCCCTTAAATAATATTCTAGGACCTAGTTTAAACATTTTATCTAGCTATCTATCTAGGGGTAAAAAGCAATACTAAGTAGCTACTTAGTTATAAGAAGATAATAAAAAGTTATTTAGAAACTACTAGTAAATATAGAACCTTAGTTTATTATAATACCTTCTAAAGCTTTATAATCTCTAAAAATATATTCTAAGAATATAGTTACTAGCCTATTGCTAGTTAGTTATATTAATATAGGAATATAAATACTATATTTTATAAATTAGTTAATAATAACTAGAATTATATTATAAGTCTAGTTTAAATCTTTTATTAGTAAAAGTCTAGTAATAAAATCTATTAATAATTCTTAAAAAGGGTAATTAAGCACTAGTAGTATAGCTAGCTTACTATATAGTTTATAATACCTTAGTTTTAAAGTCTAATAACTTATATAAGTGCTAATATATACCTTTATATCTTTCTTTATTATTAGCTAATAATATTAGTTTATAATCTAATAAAGAGTTTTACTTACTTTCTAATACCTAATAATAAGGTTATTATAAGTTAGTAATAAAATTTCTTTTCTTATTCCTAAAGGGATAAAAATATAATTCTTAAATATTAATAGCTTAGAGAGTCTAATAGACTATATTTAGAATACTACTAAATTACTACTTTTAAGTAACTTTAATTAACCTATAGTAAAGTTATTCCCTTACTATGCTTTATATAATAAGACTTAAATTAGGGGTTTTAATTCTAAGCTTTTTTCTAGAAAGTTAGAGATAAACTTAGAAGAGGTTCTCTAAATAGATTAGATTCTAGCTATAATATCTCTATAAGTAATTAGTTTAATAAATACTTCTAGTCTTATAAGTATATAAATAAGTAATGTTTTTAAGGGGCACTCTTACTACTTACTAGTAATAACCTATACTAGTTTACCCCTAATAGTAATAGCTAGTTTAATAGGAAAATTAAAATAACTAAGTAATAAACTAAATATACACTAGGTACTAGTAGTATTACTATAGCTAGCTTATTACTTATTAATAAAAGAATTAAAAGTATTAAATAACCTTACTAATATAACTCTTCTAAGATTATCTAGATTATTAGGTTCTTTAGAAATATAGTTAAGTTATAATTTTTTAAAACCCTAGATATTAGTAGTATTATTATAGTATTATTATAACTAACTATTAGTTATACTAAGTAATATTTTTATAGAACCTATAGTACTAATAGTATTACTAGGGTATTCCTATTACTTAGTATTTATAAATTTAGATAAAAAGGTAGGAAGTTATATAGTTATTACTTTTGCTTTTCTTACCTTACTTATAAAATCTAGTCTTCTTAAAAGTAAGTTAATAGGATTTAATTTCCCTATATAATATATAATCTTAAAGTTAAAAGAATAAAGCTTATTAAGTATAGTTACTTACTTACTAGTAAGCTTAGGCTTTATAGCTAGGTACTTATAGTTTAAATAGTCTATAATAACCTTAATTATATAAGCTAAATAAGCAAGGTAGTATCTCTATATATAAAAAGCCTCTTAGATAGCTAATAATTCGCTATTAGGTATTAAATAGTATAATTTAGTATTAGTTATCTTTCTTAATATAAATATAACTAGGTACTAGTAACCTAGCATATATATTATAAGTATAGCCCTAATTATATATCTAGATATATCTATCTTTACTCTAAGATATATAAGTAAGTTAAAATACACTAAAATTAGCGCTTCTTAAAATTTCTATTAAAGTTCTCTAAACACTACTAACTTATAGGGTTCTAGGTTAAATATTACTAATTACTATTCTCTAAGGTAATCTATTAATAAAATAATAACTTTACTATACTATTTATTAAAATAGTGGTAAAATCTAGTAAAACTAAGAAATAACTAAATATTAAAGATACTATATAGTATTAGCTAGGTTATAATTACCTTAACTCTTACTAGGTTTATTATAATACCTTTTACTAATATCTTAAAGCCTAAGAATTTAACTTTCTTAACTAAAAATTAATACTTCTTAAGGTTAATAAAAAGACTTATATTCCTAAGCCTATATAGAATTTATTTAACATATTCTATATACTCCTTAACTATACTACTATATATTAGTATATTATCTAGGTAAATAATATAAGTCTTATTAATAAGTCCTTTAAGAGTATTATTAATATACTTCTAAAAGGTTACTAGTATATTAACTAGTTTAAATAGTATTATAAGATATTTAAAGTAGCTATAGTAATAATAAAAGGCTATCTTTTACTTATTACCTAAGCGGATATATAGCTAGTAGTATATATCTTTTAGATTAAGAACTATAAAAATAACTATACTTACTAATTAATTAAGGATTTTAGTAATAAGGGATAAAGAGGCCTTATCCTTAATTATAATCTTATTTAAGCCCTTATAATTTATATAAAGCCTTAATTTCCCTCCTTTCTTTAGAATAAATAAAATTAGAGCTCTAGCTAGGCTAACTAATTTTCTAATTTACCTTTTAAGCTATATACTTATAAGATACTCTCTAAGAACTAATAGTTTCTTTTTAGCTAAATTATATATAGGCCCCTAAGGTAGTGTTTTCCTTTCTTCTAATTTAATTATATAAGTATAGCCCCCTAGTTTAGGAAGCTTACTTACTAGCTCTTAAGAAAAAATATCTATAAACTCTATATATTCCTTTAGAATTATTAGTATAGGGTATTAGGTGCTTATGCCTTAATTTAATATAGCTTATTTACTACTTATACTTTCTAAAATTAGTATAACTATAATACCTTTGCTTTTTTACTACTAGTAAGCATATTCTAGTAACTATATAGCTGCTTTACTATTTAATTATGCTTTTATTATTACTAGGTTCTCTAATTAGTCCTTACCCTTTTCTTTCTAATTTTTATTTTTTAGAACACTTAGCCTAATCTTTATTACCCTAAATAGTAATAAAACTATTACTTATTTTTTCTCTTTATATATTTATTACTTACTATAAATAAAGGAGAGATATTCTATAGTTACTAAATATCTCTAAAATCCCTAATCCTAATATATAATTATAGGTAAATATTCTTTAGTCTAATCTATACCTAGTATTATCCCTTTACTTATATTAGTAATATAGTAACTAACTTAATAGACTTTTATAAATCCTATACTATTTTTTACTTTTATTAATATTTTTAAGATTAGTTAATATAGAATCTCTTTTTAGCTTATACTCTTTAGTACTTAGTCTAATTAGATTATATTTTTCTAATCCTTTTTTAATAATAATTTAGGATAAATTATTAAGAACTATATACCTATATTAAATAGTGCTTTTATAGCTAATAACTAGTTATTTTATTATAAAGATACCTATATTCTTATTTTATTATTTATAAGGTATTCTATAGTAAGATTATATTCCTAAGTCTATACTATTTAAACTAGTATTATATTAGGTAATATAGCTTTATTACTACTTTTACTATACCTGTTAGTTATATACTTATTACTTTTATAAATAAAATAGTCTAGTGCTAAATAAGCTAGTATAGTATATCTAGGCTTTTTATATTTATAGCACACTAGAAATAGCTTTTTTGCTTAATCTTTGCTTTATTACTATACCTTATTTATAGGTAATATAGAGTATTATCTCTTTCTTTTAAGGTCTTAACTTTTTTTATTACTTTAGCCTAAACTTATTATAACCTTTACTTTCTTACCCTAGCCTTATAACTAGCTTTAAGTTATTAGAATCTCTTAGCTAATTATTTACTTTCTTATAGTATTATTTAAGCTATTTAGAAAAATAGTAATTTATAGATATATTAGGATTACTTTAGGTAACTTAGCTTCTACCTTAGTCTAAGCTCTTATAAAGGCTTAAAATAATTAGTTACTTTTTTACCTAAGATTTAGTA
This sequence comes from Epichloe coenophiala, assembly GCA_018801565.1. Lineage (NCBI taxonomy): Eukaryota > Fungi > Ascomycota > Sordariomycetes > Hypocreales > Clavicipitaceae > Epichloe > Epichloe coenophiala. The sequence goes on along the minus strand of JAFEMN010000021.1, from coordinate 1,205,680 downwards.
GTATTCTTATTACTTCTAAGTATCTTATACCCTTATCTATTATTCTAGTTTTTAGCTATTCTAGAAAACTTACCTATATAAATAATAAGTAATTTATATACCTATCTATAGCTATATAATATATTTATTATTACTTTATATTATTAGCTAGGTAGTTACCTATATATATTACCTTAGTAGCATTATCCTTAAAGGTATAGTAGTTTAATTTAAATAATATATCTAAATTTACTAGGAAATTCTATAGGTTCTTATATATATCCCCTTTATATATAGGTATTTTTATCTATATCTTAATAAGACTATTTTGCTATATAATTACTACTAAATTACTATAGACTACTAGTAAAACTATAGCTAAAGTTTAAGGGGTAATTATAAGTCCTAGAGAAAGTCTAGCTAATCCTAGATTTACCTTAAACTCTTTAATCTATGCCTTTATTTATAGAATCTCCTATATCTTTTAAAGGTAATATAGCTTAGCTTATATAACCTTATAGTATCTTTATAATACTTTATCTAGGTTATTTATATTATTTATACCTTTACCTAGATTAGGATTAGGTAGTGTTTACTATACCTTATTATTATCTATAGTTCTAGATTATAGGGGTTCTTTACCTTCCTAATTATCTATAGCTTTATTATTATAAGGTACTAGTATATTTTATATAAATCTTTAGAGCGTTAGCTATATAATAATCTAGCTAATAGTTTATATTCCTAAAAGGGTTTTAAAGAGATTAATTTATTATAGCTTAAGTATAAGGTTAAATAAATAAAGTAATAGCTAAGATTCTTATAGTTATTACTAGGAAAATACTAGCTAGGGGTAAGTATATAAAGGTTTTAATCTCTAACCTAGCACTAATAATATATATAGTCTTTAAGGAATACCTTGCTTTATAAGCATATAGCTATCTTATAGCTAGCTAGCCTCTTTATTATTTACGCGGCTTAAAGGTCCTCTAAAGATCCGCTCTAATAAACGTCCTGTCTCTGACCTCTGCGCTCCTGACAACTTCCTAGCTTACTTTTAAACTATAAGAGTAGTAGTAATTAGGAAACTAGGTAAAATAACTAAGGAAATAAGGAGAGCTAATATATAAAGACCTATCTTATTACTTAATATAGTTAGGAAAATTATAGAAGTAGTAATTATAAAGTAGCTTATAGCCTTTATTAAGACTAAAGAATTACTCCCTAAACTATAAATAAGTAATAAGGTAAATAGATTAATAAAGATTATAATAAGAGTGTTAGTTACACCAAGGAACGTTGCACTAGTGCAGAGGGGATTCAATTTAATAAAGTCAATAATAGTTAATGTTATCTAAGAGAGAAAAGAAGAGAGAGAAGGAGAGAAATCTAGCTAGGAGAGAAGGTAGGTAAAAAGGGGAAAAAGTGAGTCTTATAGTGCAAAGCCACTATAAGCAGTGCGGGGATGCTTGCAATACAACTAAATACATTATATGCATCCCTTTTATAGACTTACCTTTAGCTATAGCTAGACTAACTATTATCTAAGGGTCTAGAGGAAGCTACACTAGTAGTCTCTCTTTTTCTTTATAGCTAAAGGAGCCTAAAAACATAATAAAAATTAAATTAAAGAAAAGTATACCTAAGTAAATCCCTTTATAGGAATCTATAGCTCTAATTAGCTATTATAGCCTTGGTTAATCTAATTAACCTAGTTACCTTAATCTATACTTACTAACCTATTATCTTAATCCTCCTATTTACCTAACCTTATAGGTCTTTTAACCTAGCCTTTTATATAAATTATTAATTTGTTTAAATTAATTAAATTTAAAAGGGCTGAATTTAGTAATACCTTTATTATTGCATTAGCTAGATTATTGCCACTATTAATTCACCTAACCTTATAGATCTCTCTCCTCTTATATAACTATTAGAGGGCTATAATATTAATTATTAGCTACTTCTCCTTTATTATGCCTAGCTTTATAAGGTATTTATATAATAAGAAAGAGTTAGTATAGAGAATTATTAGAATTTAGGGTATCTTTAATTAGTCTATAATTATATAAAGAGTTATAGATATTATGTATATAATATTAGCGCCTTAAACTATACTATATAGCTTAGATATAAGTACGCTATAAGTTATACGCTTGCTTTTTATAAAGCTATATATTATAATATTGCCTTTTAAGGTAAAGGTATTATTATCCTTTAATGCTTTATTGCTAATTATAATTATATACCTGATTTATAAGCTAAGGTCTCTATTATTAGTAAGGGACTTATCTATAAATATAAAGAGCTTTGCTTCTTTAAGAGTTAATAAGATATACTATAATCCTTACTACTAATGCTTAATTTGCTACTTAAGGCGTTTATTAAGTTATAAGATATTATTAGTAAAGGGTTCTTTGTGTTATATAGTAATTAATAGGTTATAAGATACTTTAGGTTAATAGACTATTATAATATAACTCCCCTAGGCTCTCTGCTTAATGTAATCTTACTCTGCTATTAGTAATTATAGATTAATTTCCTTAATCTTCTAACCTTAGCCCTTTTAGGTTAGGGTTAGTAAGGTATTAGTGTTCTAGGTTAGAATATAGCTATTAAAAATAAGGGGATTTGTAGTTATTAGGTATTGTTTTTCTTTAGCTATAAACTTTGCCTTCTAGAGCTCTCTTTCTTCTTTCTTAAAGAAGTTATTATTACTAAGGCCTAGGGTGTTATTTGTTTGCATTCCTATAATACTAAAGAGGTTCTTATTATTTAAGGCTATAATTAATAAGCAGGGATTATACGTTAAGGTTATTATATTAAGGTTATCTCTATAGTAATAGAAATATATTGCTTACTAATAGGTTCTAGCCTTTGTAATTCCGTAAAAAGGCTTAATTACCTTTATTACTATGCCTTCTATAAAGAGATATATAATCTATTTAGGTAATCTTATAATAATTAGCCTGTTTAGGGTTATATAGGATTAAACATAGGCTTATATAATATCTTGTAACTAAAGGTAGATTCCCTTTTGCTTTAATAATAAAGTAAGGGCTATAATAATCCGTTAGCTTAATTACTGTATTATTAGTAACTAGGTTAAGATAGCCTCTTTTCCTCTATTATTATGCCCTTATATAATAAGGTATAACTTCTTATATAGTGATTTAGTCCCTTTACCTTTAATCTCTTAAACTATATAAGAATTAAAGATTCTATAGCCTCTATGCTTAGTAGGATTAAATATTATAAACCTAAACATATTATAAGCTTATAGGGCGTTAATCTTAGCTTAGTTAGATTATTTAAAGGGGCTTCCTAGAGTTATAATCTTTCCTTCTTAGTAAAGTTAAAGGGCTAGTTTCTAGTTAGCCTCTTCTTTTACTATAAGGAATCCTATATTTAGCACTTTTCTAGCTATAATCTCTTTAAATAATACCTTCTCTTAGTCTTTATTAATAAATATAAAGGGCTTTATAGGTCTAATAGCTTTATTAGGATTATAAGCCTAGGCCTTAATAGCCTTTGCTTTTATTACCTTAAGGCTATTAGCTTTATAGCTTCCTATAAGGGTAGCTTTAGTATTATAAGCCTTTTTAAGCTTCTTTATAACCTTATTAATATAGAATTAGACTATAAGGGCCTTCCTTAGTCTTCCTTACTTTCTCTTTACTAGTATCTCTTTCTCTTCTTCCCTTACTTTACTACCCTTTACTAGTAGCTTATTTTCTCTAGTCTTCTTATAGGAGGTATAAGGGGCCTCTAGGCTTAGGTTATATTCCCTAATACGCTAAAGGCTTTGCTTATTAGCTTCTATATACTATAGGTCCTTATAGTATAGCTTTACTACTATAAAGCAAAACCTAACTAGGCTATAAGGTATCTTAACTATATAGGTCTTCTTATTAGTAGCTAATAGCTTATAAGGGCTATACTATCTATCTTTTTCTCTTTATATATATATATTAGCCTATAGTAGTAGCTAATATATTAGTAATATATTAGGGCTATTCTAGGCGCTAAGGGTATTATAAACTTACCTCTTAGCTAGGTAATAGTAAACTTTATTAATTACCTTCTAAATTACCTTAGCTTATTAAATAATAAAGATACTTAGCAGTAACTTATCTATTATTTATAAGTAGGCTTTAAAGACTAGTAGTATAGGCATAAGGCTATCTAGACTTACTAAGTTATTAATAGCTTTAATAGCTATTTAGAGTTATTATTTAGGAGTAATCTCTTTACTAATTAAGTCTATAATAATATTATAAGCCTAGCAAAGAAGTCTATAATATCTTTTAACCTTTCTAATACTATTATAGGCTTTAATAAGTATCTTATTAATCTTAATTAATATTAAGCAAGTATAGTGCTTAAATTTAGCTAAAGCAAAGTTATTACTAGTATTATAGATAATCTAATCTAGGGGGCCTAGATATATATCTATCTAGCACTCTCTAATTATATCCTAAATATTATAAGCTTTCTGCTTCTTAGGGTTAAGGAAATAGGCTACTTAGAATAAGGTTACTAAATTAATAATATAAAGGACTAGTTAACTATTAATTTATATAATATTAATAATAATCTTATAGTTAAAGTTATAGTTATCTTTAATTAAGAATTTAAATTAGCTAGGGGCTTTTCTATTTATTTAATAATAATAATAGACTTTTATTAGCTTTTTAATTATATAGCATTTAATATTATAACTAGCTTATTAAAGAATCTTTATAAGGCATTAAATTAAAGAATAACTAAATCTTTAGTAAAGTTAATAAATCTCTCCTTCTAATAGATAGAACGCTATAGTCTCCTTTGCCTCTAATAGCTACTAAGGATAGCCTTATTTATATATAATAGGTATAGTATTATTATCTTAGATTAGCATATTAGTAAGGTAATCTATCTTAACCTTTATAAAATCTATATTAGTAAGAGAAAAAAGAAAAGGTGTAGTAGTATTAAGGATATAGAAGTTAATTTAACTAAGCTTTATTAGCATATATATTACACTATATATAGTTACTAATCTAGCGCTAAAGTTAATAACTTCTAGGCTATAGGGTTTAATTTTTAATAATAGTATTAATCTTAATAAGGCTTTAACTTATACTAGGCTAGTAGTTAATTAACCTAAAGCTTCTATATCTAGTATAATTCCTCTAAAGACTTCTTTAGAATAGTATTCCTTAAAGGCATAATAGATTAAATAGTCCTTATTAAAAGCCTCTTTAAGGTATAGCTTTTACTTAAGTAAGGTATATTAAAAGGCCTAATTTTTAAGTATTATAAGAATGTTAATATTATTAATTATCTATAGCCTAGAGTAGAATAATTATATAATACTTAGGTATACCTTTAATAATAGCTTCTCTTTAGTATTATTATTATTATTATTATCTTAGGCCTAAGTATAGGCCTTAAGCTAGGATTCCTAGTCTTCTAGTTTCTCTATTTTAGCATTAGCACTACCTTTAATTAAAGTAAGGAATAATTAGAACTTCTTCTCTAAAGGGGGTAAGTAATAACTCTTACTAGCTTATTATCTCTCTTTTTCTTTCTTTTGCTTAGTATTAGAGTAGTTTATTAACTAGTAGCTACTTTTACTATAAATAAAGTATTACTTAGGGCGCTTAGAGCTACTATAATAGTCTTCTCTTCCTCTCTAATTTTATTAACTATATTATTAGTCTATAAATATAGCCTCTAAAGGGTCTTTACCTTATTACTAGTAGTATTAAGTACTCCTTATACTACTCTCTATAATTATAATTAATTTATAGAGATTACTAGTAAGGTTCTTAAAGCCTAGTATATATATATACTTTACTACCTAATATTTAGGAATACTAGAGACTATATTTAAGGTTTACTTATAAAGCTCTATATTTACTATATTAAAGGGGTATAGCCCTTTATAGACTCTCTTTAATATAGTTAATAGAATCTTAAGATATTTAAGCTTGCTTTTTTTAGGGTTCTAAATAATAATATTCTTAAGGGTTATATTACTTTACTTATAATAGTAAAACTATTAATTACTTTCTATTTTAAAGTATTAATAGATATTTATAATTATCTCTTTATAAGAGAGATTCTTACTAGAAAGGTAGTTAAGAAAGTATTATTTAGTATCTCTTATTAGTATAATAGGGAATGCTTTACTAAAGTATAATCTAGGGAGATTAATTTAGTTATATTTACTCTTAAAGAGTATAAGCTTTAGTATAAGGAAGTTATATAGCTTTTTACTATAGTAATTACTATCCTTATATATCTTTATAAGCTTAGAAATCTTCTTTATAGTTTATTTACTAGAAGGAAGATATTAAGAAAGAAAAGTAAGCTATTAGGGTTTAAACTCTTAGTATAACTAAGATTATTATAAGGGTTCTTATAAAGGATATAGTAATTATTCCCTTTAAGGGTAAGAAATACTAGGGAAGGTCTTTAGGGTAGTAACTTATAAGGGTTATATTTAAGGTAGTTTAGAGGATTTTAATCTCTCTTTTAGCTAAAGAGATATTAAGGTTTAATAGAGTACTTCCTTAAGTAATACTAGGATTAAATATCTTAGGCCTTATTTAATAGGAATACTATAATCTTAGAGAGAGTTATATAGCTCTCTAATAATATCCTTATTTACCCTTTTAAAGGTATTCTTAGACTAGCCTTTAAAGTCTTTCTAGAATAATTCCTAAAGGTTATTATCTCTCTAACCTTAATACTTACTAAGGTTAATAAATCCTATAATATAATTATTAAGCTTAGACTATATAGTAGTTTTAGGGTCTAGCTTAGTAAACTCTTTCTAATCTCTTATAAGCTTACTAGCAAGTAGTTATAGATATAGTAGTAGTTTACTCTTAGAGGGTCTTTTAATAGTAATTATTAGAGCCTTACTATTACTAGCTCTTTCTCTTATTAAAGGTCTAGATTTAAATTCCGTTATCTTTAATAAAATAAAATAATTAATATAATAAAGCCTAGAGTTTTAATTAAATAAAATAAACTAAATAAATAGAATAAACTAAACAGGAGTATAATAATAGGATAGCGTTTTTCTATTAGGTATAATATAGTAAATAGGGTAAATAGGAAAAAAATAGGGAAAATAGGATAAATAGGGCAAAATAAACAGGATAAGCAAAATAGGATAATAGGGTAAATAGAATAAACAGGATAATTAGAAGAAATAATAAAAATAATAAAAAGAGGGAAGAAGGAAAAATATAGGTAATAAAGATAATATAGACTTAAAAATAACTTAAGATAGTATAGACTTAGAAATAACTTAACTATATATAAAATATAGAGAAGTAAAGATAGTTATAGTAAATAATTATAAAGAAAGGAGAAGAGAGGTAGAAAGATAAGGTTATATAGATTAGCTAGCTTAGCTAAGGGTTATGTTTAATATTAGGTTTAAATAAAATACCTTATAGTAATAGATTTAGTTATTTAGTTAGTTTTCTTATAATAAATAATAAGAATAATAATTAACTAAATATCCTAAAGGCCTAAGAGTTAATAAATTAATCCCTTAGAAGTCTAATAAGCCTATTACTAGGATTCTAGTCTATCTTTCTTTAGCACACTCTATAGTTATGCCTCTTTGCCTAAATAGCCTATATATTAGCTTAAGGGGTAAGGGGCTATAGTGTCTATAGAAATATCTCTTCTTATAATACCTAACTTATCTATAGTTATAGTTAACTACTAATTAGTATTAGTTATACTAAGGAATATTACACTAGTATAAAGGGGATTTAATTTAATAAAGTTAATAATAGTTAATATTATTTAAAAGAGAAGAGAAAAGGGAGAAGGAGAGGAATCTAGCTAGGAGAGAAGGTAAGTAAAAAGGGGAAAAAGTAAGTCTTATAGTGCGAAGCCACTGTAAGCGGTGTAGGGATGCTTATGATATAACTAATCGCATCCCGTGCATCCCTTTTGTGGACCCACCTTTGGCCACGGCCGGACTAACTATTATCCGAGGGTCCGGAGGAAGCCACAAAGAGTTCTTATAGAGTATATTAGAGAGGCCTAGGGAAAAGGTAGTATTACCTTATTAGTGTAAATAAATATATTAGTAGTATTTAATAGAGTTAGCTACCTATACTTAATATACTTACTTATTAAAATAAGAGTCTTATAATAGCTAATTATAGTAATTTAAAGCTTTCTTATAAATAGAATAAGCTAGCTTAGCTTTAATAAAGAGATTTCTAGATTATTTATAATTAAGGCTAGTACCTTATAAGGCTTATCTTTTTTATTAATTCTTTTCTTACTTTACTTAGTAAAACTTTATACTTATCTTTAGGCTATACTAGGTATAGTAGCTATAGGATTTATAGATAATATAAATATAGTAGTATTTAGTAAGACTATTACTTAAACTTAGAAAAGACTTAAAGCTATATAGAAAATCTATAAGAAATAGGTAAAGTAAGTAGGAGTTAAGTTTAACCTAGCTAAAACTAAACTTATATATTTTAGTAAGTCTTATAAACCCCCCTAAACTAGGGTTTAACTTAGTATAAAGAAGATAATACCTATAGAGTTATATAGATTCCTTAGAGTATAGGTTAATAAAAAAACTTAATTAGAGTGCTTATAAGAATATTCTTAAAGGTAAATTTACCTAGTAATAACTTATACTATTCTTACTAGTAGTATTAGTATAAGGCTATAGCTTTAAAGATACTAGGCTTTTATATATATAGGTAGTCTAACCTATTCTTACCTATAAAGTAAGTGCTTACTATACCTTTACTAAGAAGGGAGAAAAGCTAAGAGAAGTAATAAAAAGCTTTATAGTAAACTAATTAGCTTATCTCTAGATTATTATAAGGGTATTTAAAGCTACTTTTATTATATAACTAGAAGTTAAGACCTATATCCCCCCCTTTAATCTATACCTAAATAATATAAAATAGAAGTTTAAGGATAGGATTATAAATAATAAAATAGCTAAGAAAATCTAAACTATAGCTAAGTTAGTAGTAATAGTACTATACTATAGGAGAAAACCCCTTTTAGTAAATAATAAGCTAAATATAAACTTATATAAGGAATAGAAATATTACTAGGAAGACTAGTATAATAAAGAAAGGCTAGCCTAGAGTAAATATATTAGAGAGCTAACTAAGGACTACCCCCTTACCTATAACTTAAAGGAGATCTAAAAGTTCTATATAAGGCTAGATAAATATATTTTATTAATAATAATTTAACTCTATATAAGGAAAATAAGCCTTAATAAATTCCTATTTTATAGGAATATCCCTAGGGTAGTTTTATCCCTATATAGCTATAGCTAGGTAGTAAAGGACTAATACTATATATTAGTTAACTATAGTAACTATAACTATAAATAGCCTTAATAAAGATAGCTTACTAATATATAGGAAGTAAGGCCCCTTAAAAGCAAGATTTCTAGCTAGATAGTTCCTAAGTATAGAAAGACTTTAATACTACTTATTAGTATAAGAGCTAGCTATTAATTAACTTAAAAGACTAGAGAATTTAGGCTCATTCTAAAGATAAATAGAAAATTACTTAAATATAAATATAAACTAGGGAATAGACTAAGTAATATAGGAGTATTAGTAAGTTAGAAGTAAACCTAATACTATAGTTATAATAAAGAATATTTATCCCCTCCTAAGCACGAGGTAAAACTGCTTAAATGATTAAAGTTCTATGTTTTTTAACATCTTTTCCAAATATCTAGCCTTTTTCTCTAGTCTTTTATTCCCCTTCTTATTCTTACTTTTCTTAAATTCCTCTATATTTTCTTTGGTTTTCTTAATTTCCTTTTAATTAGGATTTTTATTAGCTTTTTAGATAGCCTAAAGGTTCTATAGCCTAGTGGTTATTGCCCCTAGCTTTTAGTTACCCTTAGCCATGCTATTATCTAATTAGTTAGGGGTTAATTAATTAATTAGTAATGCAGAACCTACCTAGCGATTCGAATTAAATTAGAGATAAGTAAGGATAAGTTATATTTAGAGAGAGATAGAAAAAACATAGTTATAGAGGAAGGGGGAATCGCGTTAATTTATGCTATAAGCAAAACTCGAACGAATTTAAGTTTAACTGCGGTTACGAATTATAACTCTTATGCTAACATAGCTACAAAGTTTATTATAAACTTTACTCTAACCTTATAGCCCCTTATATTTATAACCTTAGAGCTTATTTATTACTATAGCTATAAGAATTTGGTTATTAATTATTTTACTAGCTAGGTATTGCTAGTAATAATTATGTGTTGTAATAAATTAGATGCATTGGCTATAACCAATGATACTAAAAAAATTATAACAATCAATAAAGAATATTTATATCTTAAATAGTTATTAGATTAATTTTAACTAAAAACTCTAGGTATTATAAGTCTAACTAGCCTACTACTACCTCTTTTCTAAACTAAAAACTAGCTATAGTATTACTCCTTATCTAGGATAGAGATAGTATTCTTTACTATCTTTATATAATTCTTTATAGGAATAGTAGTAAGTAAAAGATAGTTTATCTTTACTATATATATATTAAGTGTTAGGAGCGCAGAGGTCAGAGACAGGACGTTCATTAGAGCGGATCTTCGGAGGACCTTTAGGCCACGTAGATAATAAAGAGGCTAGCTAGCTATAAGATAGCTATATGCTTATAAAGCAAGGTATTCCTTAAAGACTATATATATTATTAGTGCTAGGTTAGAGATTAAAACCTTTATATACCTACCCCTAGCTAGTATCTTCCTAGTAGTAACTATAAGAATCTTAGCTATTACTTTATTTATTTAACCTTATACTTAAGCTATAATAAATTAATCTCTTTAAAACCCTTTTAGGGATATAAACTATTAGCTAGATTATTATATAGCTAATACTTTAAAGATTTATATAAAATATACTAGTACCTTATAATAATAAAGCTATAGATAATTAGGAAAGTAAAGAATCCCTATAATCTAGAACTATAGATAATAATAGGGTATAGCAAACACTACCTAATCCTAATCTAGGTAAAGGTATAAATAATATAAATAACCTAGATAGAGCGTTATAGAGATACTATAAGGTTATATAAGCTAAGCTATATTACCTTTAGAAAATATAGGAGATTCTATAAATAAAGGTATAGATTAAAGAGCTTAAGGTAAATCTAGGATTAGCTAGACCTTCTCTAGGACTTATAATTACCCCTTAAACTTTAGCTATAGTTTTACTAGTAGTTTATAGTAACTTAGTAGTAATTATATAGTAAAATAGTCTTATTAAGATATAGATAAAAATACCTATATATAAAGGGAATATATATAAGAACCTATAGAATTTCCTAGTAGATTTAGATATATTATTTAAATTAGACTACTATACCTTTAAGGATAATACTACTAAGGTAGCGTATATAGGTAACTACCTAGCTAATAATGTAAAGTAATAATAAATATATTATATAGCTATAGATAGGTATATAAATTATTTATTATTTATATAGGTAGGTTTTCTAGAATAGCTAAAAACTAGAATAATAAATAAGGGTATAAGATACTTAGAAGTAATAAGAACACTGCTAAATCTTAGGTAGAAAAGTAACTAATTATTTTAAGCCTTTATAAGAGCTTAGACTAAGGTAAAAGCTAAGTTACCTAAAGTAATCCTAATATATCTATAAATTACTATTTTTCTAAATAGCTTAAATAATACTATAAGAAAGTAAATAATTAGCTAAGAAATTCTAATAACTTAGAGCTAGTTATAAGGCTAGGGTAAGAAAGTAAAGGTTATAATAAGTTTAGGCTAAAGTAATAAAAAAAGTTAAGACCTTAAAAGAAAGAGGTAATACTTTATATTACCTATAGATAAGGTATAGTAATAAAGCAGAGATTAAGTAAAAAAGCTATTTCTAGTATGCTAGAAATATAGAAAGCCTAGATATACTATACTAGCTTATTAGGTACTAGACTATTTTACTTATAAAAGTAATAGGTATATAACTAAGAGGTATAGTAAAAGTAGTAATAAAGCTATATTACCTAATATAATACTAGTTTAAATAGCATAGACCTAGGAATATAATCTTACTATAGAATACCTTATAGATAATAAAATAAGAATATAAGTGTCTTTATAATAAGATAACTAGTAGTTAGCTATAAAAGCACTATTTAATATAAGCATATAGTTCTTAATAATTTATCCTAAATTATTATTAAAAAAGGATTAGAAGAATATAATCTAATTAAACTAGGTACTAGAGAGTATAAGCTAAAAAGAGATTCTATATTAAGGGATCTTAAAAATATTAATAAAAGTAAAAGATAGTATAGGATTTATAAAAGTCTATTAAGTTAGCTACTATATTACTAATATAGGTAAAGGGATAATACTAGGTATAGATTAGACTAAAGAATATTTACCTATAATTATATATTAGGATTAGGGATTTTAGAGATATTTAGTAACTATAAAATACCTCTCCTTTATTTATAGTAAGTAGTAAATATATAAAGAGAAAAAATAAGTAGTGGTTTTATTACTATTTAGGGTAATAAAGATTAGGCTAAGTATTCTAAAAAATAAAAATTAGAAAGAAAAGGGTAAGAACTAATTAGAGAACCTAGTAGTAATAGAAGTATAATTAAATAGTAAAGCAGCTATATAGTTACTAGAATATACTTACTAGTAGTAAAAAAGTAAAGGTATTATAGTTATACTAATTTTAGAAAGCATAAGCAGTAAATAAGATATATTAAATTAAGATATAAGCACCTAATACCCTATACTAATAATTCTAAAGAAATATGTAGAGTTTATAAATATTTTTTCTAAAGAGCTAGTAGGTAAGCTTCCTAAACTAAGGGGCTATACTTATATAATTAAATTAGAAGAAGGGAAAACACTACCTTAGGGGCCTATATATAATTTAGCTAAAAAGAATCTATTAGTTCTTAGAGAGTACCTTATAAGTATATAGCTTAAAGGGTAGATTAGAAGATTAGTTAGCCTAGCTAAAGCCCTAATTTTATTTATTTTAAAGAAAGGAGGGAAATTAAGGCTTTATATAGATTATAGAGGCTTAAATAAGATTATAATTAAGGATAAGGCCTCTTTACCCCTTATTACTAAAATCCTTAATTAATTAGTAAGTATAGTTATTTTTACAGTTCTTAATCTAAAAGATATATACTACTAGCTATATATCCGCTTAGGTAATAAGTAAAAGATAGCCTTTTATTATTACTATAGCTACTTTAAATATTTTATAATACTATTTAGACTAGTTAATATACTAGTAACCTTTTAGGAGTATATTAATAATACTCTTAAAGGACTTATTAATAAGACCTATATTATTTACCTAGATAATATGCTAATATATAGTAGCGTAGTTAAGGAGTATATAGAATATATTAAATAAATTTTATATAGGCTTAGGGATATAAGCCTTTTTATTAACCTTAAGAAGTGTTAATTTTTAGTTAAGAAAGTTAAATTCTTAGGCTTTAAGATATTAGCAAAAGGTATTATAATAGACCTAGTAAGAGTTAAGGTAATTATAACCTAGCTAATACTATATAGTGTCTTTAATATTTATTTATTCCTTAGTTTTACTGGATTTTACTACTATTTTATTAAATAGTATAGTAAAGGTATTATTCTATTAATAGATTACCTTAGAGGATAGTAACTAGTAATATTTAACCTAGAACCCTATAAGTTAGTAATATTTAGAGAACTTTAATAGAAATTTTAAGAAGCGCTAATTTTAGTGTATTTTAACTTACTTATATATCTTAGAGTAAAGATAGATATATCTAGATATATAATTAGGGCTATACTTATAATATATATACTAGGTTACTAGTACTTAGTTATATTTATATTAAGAAAGATAACTAATACTAAATTATACTATTTAATACCTAATAGTAAATTATTAGCTATTTAAGAGGCTTTTTATATATAGAGACACTACCTTGCTTATTACCTTATATAATTAAGGTTATTATAGACTATTTAAACTATAAGTATCTAGCTATAAAACCTAAGCTTACTAGTAAGTAAGTAACTATACTTAATAAGCTTTATTCTTTTAACTTTAAGATTATATATTATATAAGGAAATTAAATCCTACTAACTTACTTTTAAGAAAACTAGAATTTATAAGTAAGGAAAGGAAAGCAAAAGTAGTAACTATATAACTTCCTACCTTTTTATTTAAATTTATAAATACTAAGTAATAAGAATATTATAGTAATACTATTAGTGCTATAGGTTCTATAAAAATATTACTTAGTATAACTAATAGTTAGTTATAATAACACTATATTAATACTACTAATATCTAGGGTTTTAAAAAATTATAACTTAACTATATTCCTTAAGAACCTAATAATCTAGATAATCTTAGAAGAGTTATATTAGTAAGGTTATTTAATACTATTTATACTTTTATTAATAAGCAAAAGCTAGCTATAGTAATATTACTAGTACTTAGTATATATTTAGTTTATTACTTAGTTATTTTAATTTTTGTATTAGACTAGTTACTACTATTAGGGGTAAACTAGTATAAGCTATTACTAGTAAGTAATAAGGGTGCCCCTTAGAAACATTACTTATTTATATACTTATAAGACTAGAAGTGTTTATTAAACTAATTACTTATAAAGATATTATAGCTAGGATTTAATTTATTTAGAGAATCTTTTCTAAGTTTATCTCTAACTTTCTAGAAAAGAGCTTAGAATTAAAACCCTTAATTTAAGTCTTATTATATAAAGTATAGTAAGAAAATAACTTTACTATAGGTTAATTAAAGTTACTTAAAAGTAGTAATTTAGTAGTATTCTAAATATAGTCTATTAGACTCTCTAAGCTATTAATATTTAAGAATTATATTTTTATCCCTTTAGAAATAAGAAAAAAAATTTTATTACTAACTTATAATAATCTTATTACTAAGTATTAGAAAGTAAGTAAAACTCTTTATTAGATTATAAACTAATATTATTAGCTAATAATAAAGAAAGATATAAAGGTATATATTAGTACTTATATAAGTTATTAAACTTTAAAACTAAGGTATTATAAACTATATAGTAAGCTAGCTATACTACTAGTGCTTAATTACCTTTTTTAAGAATTATTAATAGATTTTATTACTAGACTTTTACTAGTAAAAGATTTAAACTAAACCTATAATATAATTCTAGTTATTATTAACTATTTTATAAAATATAGTATTTATATTCCTATTTTAATATAACTAACTAGTAATAGGCTAGTAACTATATTCTTAGAATATATTTTTAGAGACTATAGAGCTTTAGAAGGTATTATAATAAACTAAGGTTTTATATTTACTAGTAATTTCTAGATAACTTTTTATTATCTTCTTATAACTAAGTAGCTACTTAGCACTACTTTTAATCCCTAAATAGATAGCTAGATAGAATATTTAAACTAAGTCCTAGAATATTATTTAAGGGCTTTTACTTATACTAAATAAACTAATTAGGTAAATAACCTATTATTAGCGTAGTTTATATATAATATAAGTAATTATATAATATATAGCTATATACTAGTAAAGGTATTATAAGGTTATAATCCTAGAGGTTAATAATAAGTAGTTATAAATATCCCTTTAGTAAATAATTAAGCTAAAAGTAAAGTCTTAGTACTAAGAGAAAAACATACTATAATTAAATAGCTTTTAAGTAACTTATAGACTTAGTATAAGAAATATTATAACTAGAAAAGAACTCTAATAAGGTTTAAAGTTAGTAATTATATTTTACTATTAATAAAGAATATTAATTTAAGATAACCTAGTAGGAAGCTAGCTATAAAGTATCTAGGCCCCTATAAGATTAAAAAGGTAATTAGAAGTTATAGATTAGTATATTAATTAAAGTTACTACCTAGGACTTAATTATATAATATATTTAATATTACTAGTCTTAAGCCTTTTAAAAAGGACCTAACTAATATAGAAGATATATCCTTACTATAGGATAATATTAAAGATAATAAATAAGAGTTTAAAGTTAAGAGAATTATTTTATATTACTATAATAAAAGGTATTATAAATATCTAGTTAAATAGAAAGGCTATAATACTTTAGAGAATTCTTAGGTATTAAAAACGGATTTTAGCACTAGAGAAATTATTAATAACTATAAGCAGAGTATTTCACTATAATGTGTATTGTATTGTGTTGTTTGTATTGTATTGTATTAAATATAATACAAAATACAATACAATACAAATAAAATACAAATAAAATATAATACAAAATAATTTGTATTAAATACAATATAATACAAAGACCTTTATCATAACTACACTAACTACAAACAATACAAATGTATTGTTAGGTAAAAAAAAAAGTAGGACTTTTTATTAACTAAGGTTATTATAAGGATTAAAAGGGAATTAGTTAATAGAAACCTTTTATTATTATCTATTTTATCTAATTAGTTATATAATTTATAATATTATACTATTTTAAGGATTTTACTATAATTAAGGTTATATATAATATTATAACTTTTTAATAATACTATTATATTTACCCCTTTTTAGTACTAATATAACTTTAAGAAAAACCTTCTTATTATATTATTTACTATTACTATAAATTATTTTATATTTTTATAAATTATTATTAATACTTTTAATTAAAAAGAACTAAAATAAAATAATTATATAAGATAAACTACTAATAAACTTAATAGGAATAGCTTATTATAGCTTATTATAGCTTATATTACTAGTATTACTAGTATTACTAATATTACTTATATAGCTTTTAATATTATTAGTGTTAGAGTTTAATTAAAAATAAATAACTTATAAATAAATCAAGTATTAATATTAGTAAGTATAAGTAATTTACTATAGAAAAAGCTAGACTTTTTAAAATATTAATAAAATAAAATACTTTTCTCTATTATATTTTTTAAAATTATAATAATAGTAATAATAGTTATAGTAATAGGAATAATAGTAGTAATAGTAATAGTAATAGTAATAACTTAATATATTAATATAAGCTTAATAACTACTTATTTAGTTAGAATTCTTAATAATACTACTATTACTAGATCTACTACTAATAGTAGTAGCCTTAGCTTTTCCTTTTCCTTTTACCTAAGATTTAAACCTAGATTCTTTAGAATTATCTAAATAATTAGATTCTTTACTTTCAGAATCTAATGCATTATATTCAAAAAAGGAAGGATATTCCTTAATTAACGGTTTTGTTGTTTCTTTTTCCTAACTCTTTAATAGTAATAATTCCTGTAAAGTTGAATTTAGTAGTAATATTCTTCTTTTTATAAGAACATTTCCACCTTAATTAAATTGACCTTTAATAGCACTAGATATAGCAGGGATTGCAAGGTATTTTCGAGCTAAAATAGATAAAATTGGAAAGGCTTCTTAATTTTTACCCCACTAATTAAATATATTATCCTAAATAGTAATTAGTATAAGTAAAGTAAATAACTATTAGTAAATAATAACATACCTTATTATGTAATTATTCTAGCTTAATATAACTAGAAATTTCATCATTTCTAGCCTTTTTAATAGATTTATTTCTTTCCTTTAGAAGTAAACCTTAGTAAAGGGCTAAAGTAGGCTTTTTAGGCCTAGGATTACTATATAGGCTAGGATGTCTTTTAATCCTAGATAAATCAATAACTAAAGCAGAAGCTTTATTATATTCATTATTAGAGCTAGAATTATTAAAAGATTCATTTTTAGCCTTATATAAGCTTTTATATCTAGCTTTTAATATTAGTATAAATTATAAAGGGATTACTTTCTTTAATTTTAAAGGTTAGGGTTAGGGTGTAGGGTTATATATACTCTTTATATTCAGCTTTTAATATTATTAAAAGCTTCTTAATTATAGCTTTAGTTAAGTTTAACTGATTTCATAATGCTAATAGATTTAATCAAGGATTAAGTAAAAATGCTAATAAATAAGGCTTATAAAAGTAAAAGCTCTTATTTATATCTCTAGGAAAATAGGCATTTAACTTTTTAAGCCTATATTTATTGTAGTAATAAAAATATTTGCAAGTGGATTATAGCTTATTTAATCCTATAATAGTTAGCATTTAATATAGTAAGATAAAATTATAAATAACTTACTCTTATATAAGCTTTTTAATCCTTTCATAAAGTAGTAAGATATATATATATCTTAACTATAAATAAAGGCATAAGGCTTAATATATTATATTTTTGCCCTTATAATACTATAGTTAGATAATAGAAAACCTCTAAAATCTCACTTAAAGTTCTTAAATCTGCCTATTCTTAACTTTTTAGGCAGGTATCTTTCAAAGCAGATATATTTGTTTTTTTATTAAAAATTAATGTAGCTTCTTTTAATAAAAGCGTAGTATTAATCATTAAATAGGTTAAATTCTACCTAGTATTATTAGCTATAAAGAATAGTTAGTACTTAATACCTAATAGTATATAGTTATTACTAATTAATAACTTACCTAGTGGTATTTTTATAATATTATAATTTATTGCTAGTTTTCCTTGAAACTTAGCTTCTTTTAAAGCAATAAGCTAATCTCTATATAGATTTGCGTTATTCTTAATTAGAATAGCTAGCTTTTTAACTTTTCCTATAATACCTATAGTTTAAATTAGTAATAAACTTAAAGTAAGATAAGATAAACTAGCTTACCTTAGATAAGGCCTATAAATTAATCTCTTTTGCTTTTTGTTAAATATAAAAATTATTCTGTTAAATAGAATAGAATTTCGTTATTCTTATATTTTTCAATATCTTCTGCGCTTATTATAGCTTTTACAAAGCTAGTAATTATATCTTTAGCAATAATATTTAAAACATATATAATATATTAGATATCTGTAGGTTCTTTAATACTAATACTATTATAATTAGTACTAATAAAAGCACTTATAAAAGTATTATTATTAGAACTATTATCTCTAGTAAGACTAAAAGAGTTTAATAGTTAGTTAGTATATATAAAAAGGATTAATATAACTAACCTTATAATAGATAGTAGTTATATGTTATATAAAGCCATAAGCTAGGTGAATATATCATTAATATATATTCCAGTATGTGTGCTTTTTAAGTTTTCAAAGCCTAGTTAATAATATTAGTATTATAAAAGCTAGGTAATTATAGTTATATAAATACATACTAAGAAGCTTATATTCTAATTAAAAATCTAAAGTTATCTAATTGCAATAACACCTAAATAGGCCTTTAAATTAAAAGATATCTATATATCTAGTTATAAAGATATAAAGCCAAAATTTTGAAAGTATTTATTTAGCTTAATAATAAGCTCTTAGAAGGATTTGTTATATAAATTATGGATATTTATAGAAATATTCTAATAATTTAAAGAAAATATTATATTTAGACTATAATTATTAGTTAGATAATAAAGGAAGAAAAATAATTACTTACTTAAAGTAACTTAGTAATTCCCTAAAAGAATTACTAGTTATAGTAGAAAAGGATAAGTTCTTTTCTAGCATATATTTTCTAGCTAGATTAATAATAGTTTCTAGTGAAAATTCACTTTAGGGAGGCCTAGGCCTTTTCTTTAGAAAAAAAGTAGAAATACTTAATTATAAAGATAGTAAAGTTTATGTTATAGGAGGTACTAAATAATAAGTAATATTAGTTAAATTAAATCTAGCTTAATTAATAAAAATAAGTAAATAACTTACTAGTAATTTTAATACTTTCTTCTCCTTTATATAAAGTAATAGTAGGATGCTTTATTTTATAATAGCTAGTGCTATTAGATAATTAAAAACGCTTAGCTTTAGAGGAAAAGCTAAAGGAGCAATCTTCTTGTGTATAAAGATATATTATTAATCTTTCCTTATTATAATTAATATCTAATAGACAATAATTAAATAAGTTATGATTAATAATATAAGCTTTAGTTATAAAACTATAGCTTAGTTAATTTTTAATATCATTCTTAAATTTCCTATTTAAATTACTCTTATTAAAAGAGCTATTAGATAGGGTTTAAGAAATGTCATTAGAAGGGGTAAAAACTAAAGAGGTAGTTAATTTAGCTATTATAGTAAGGCTTATAAACTATAAAGATATGTAGTAATTGTGATAGTAAAGAGTAGATTTTAAGCTTTATAATAGTATAAAATTTATATCTTAAAGTGTTATATTAGTAAAGATATAAGGATATAAAGTATAAAGGAAATAGGGAAGGGAAAGGGAGCTTACTTATAAAGAAAAGGTTTTATTATATAATATATTATACATAAAGTAAGGGGGTCTTATTACTATAGGACTCTAATAATACTAATACAAGTAAAAGTAACCTATAATATTACTATTATAAAAGAAAACAGGTTAAACCTAGTTAAATAATAGCAGGATTCTATTATAATATTACTATAAAATTCTATAAATACTCAATTATTAATATAAGTAAAAGTAATATATAACATAGCTATTTTAAAAAGTAGGTTAAAAGTAGTTATATTTATAGTAACTTTATATTATAATAAAACTTTACTAATAGTTATATAATTAAAAGTGAGTCCTTATCTATTTTTATTATCTAACTTGTAATATATATATATTTATTTATATATAACTAAAAAATTAAAGCGAATCCGCATTTTTATTCAATTACTAAGGTTATAAGGTGCCTTGCTTCTAGGGTTCGAACCTATAGGCTTTTTATACCTTAGCTCTTATTCGAAATTAAATTTCATTTTTCACAAATTTAACCCACTTAACCATATCTAGGGAGTGTACGTAAGTGGATCTATAATTAATAGAAAAGGGTTTACTTAGGTATATAAGGCTTTTGTCACGGCTTGTGCGTAGGGTTAAATAAACGAAGTGATAGCTAAGATTCTTATAATTACTACTAGGAAGATACTAGCTAGGGGTAAGTACATAAAGGTTTTAATCTCTAACCTAGCACTAATAATATATATAGTTTCTAATAAATACCTTACTTTATAAGTATATAGCTATCTTATAGCTAGCTAGCCTTTTTATTATTTATATAGCCTAAAGGTTCTTTAAAGATTCGCTTTAATAAATATCTTATCTTTAATCTTTACGCTCCTAATATAATACTCCCTTAATATATAATTAACCTTAATTATAAAATAAGCTACTTACTTAAGGTATAGTTATTATAATAAAGCTTATAAAGAAAAATAAGATAAGGTACCTTATAACTAGATATATAAGTAAATAAAATAATAATAATAATACTACTAATTATAAATAACCCCCCTTATTATAAGTAGTAGTATCTAAATAGTAGCCTATATATAGCTTTAATATAGCAAAATAAATATTATTACCTATTATATAACTAGACTAAAAAAAATAGATAACTTATATTAATTTTTATAATTAGTTAAAATAAATAAGGTACCTAATACTATAGTTCTAGATAGTCTAACTAAAGGGCTTATATTATAGTTACTATAAGTTTATAGCTATTAGGTATATATATAAGTGGTAAAGCTAATAGTTATTATTATAATTTATAGATTACTTATATATAGTGTATTAGATTACTTAAGGGGTTTATAGTTAATATAAAAAAGACTAATTTTTCCCCTCTTTTATACACTTTCTTTCTCCTATAATAATCCTTAACCTTATAAGTTACCCTTACTAGCTAAGTAGTAGCTTTCTTATTACTATTATACTATAGTTACTAACCTTCTTTAGTCTTTAAATATTATTATTATTTATTACTATTTATCTTAGTTTTTTATCTTATTCTTAGTTATTAGTTTATTTGCTTCTAGTTATAATTTATATTTAGTCTATTATAGCTAACTTATAGCTAGTTTACTATATCTAATACTTATATAGGAACTCCTTCTTTATTAATAGCTTCTAAAGGTTAAGCTATTAAGAAATCTCCTTTAAAGTCTTTTAAGAAGTTATTCCCTTAAAAGTAAACTATTTCTAAAAATTTAATATAAGTTTATTATATCTTTATAGTATCTTTATTACTAACTTATTACTAGTAATATAATAAGTAAGAAAATTCTATATATATATTATTCTTAGTAGGTAGTAATATAGAATATCTTACTAAAAATAGTATTTATAATATTCTAGGATATTTTATTAATAATAAGACCTTCCCTATAAAATATAAAGAAATTATAAGCATAACTTCTTTACTTACTTACTACTTCTTAATTACTAATATTCTAATAGGCTACTTAAGAAAATATATTTACTACTTTTAAAATAATAAAAACTACCTTATAGTATATCTTTCTTATCTAGAATTTACTAACTTATTACTAATATATTACTAGTACCTAGCTTAAATTATATAGCTTTATAATAAGCTATTTAAACTTATTAAAGCTACTCTAGAAAGTAGCTATTACTATTAGGATAAAGTAAGTATAATTTTATTACCTAGATACTAGATTACTACTAACTTACTAGTAATTTATTATAAAAGTAAAGAAAAAACTATAGAATACTATTCTATCCTATAAAAATTCTAATAAGTATAGATATATTTACTATACTTAAATAACTAACCTTCGCACAAACTTCCGCACCGCTCTAAAGGTCCGGAATCGCCTTTAAAATACAAACCATATTAATATTTAAATTCCTTACCTTTATTTACCCCCCCTCATAATATTATATTATAATAAAGCTAGAGGTAAGTATAAGGCTAGGACACTAATAGTAATTAATATAGGAGAAAGGGGGCTAGTATAAAGCTACTACTACCTAAATATAGGAATTAAATAGTTTAATATCTAGAGTAGTAAGAATAACCTAATAATAGATTAGATCTAATTTAAATACCTAGATAATATAAAATTCTATAATAAAATTATAAGCCTTATCCCTAGTAATAAAGTTACCTAGGTATAGTATATTACTAAAGCTATTACTAAATAGGTAGTAAACTATACCTAAGCTAAAATAAGGATAATAAACTATAATAATAGTAATATCTATATTACTAAGAAAGCCCTTAAATAAGCCCTTAAAGAGGCTATTAAAGAAGAAGCTAAGGGAAGTAATACCCTAACCTAGGCTAGTATTACTACTAGCCTAGCCTCTAAGTAACTAAATACCTTACCTCCCTCCCTTTAAATCCTTAGTAAGTAAGACTAGGAAGTACTTATTAAAGGGAATACTATTTAGGAATTACTCTAGTCTAGGGGTATAGAAAATATAGTAATAGTAGTTAATAAAGCTATAGGCTAAGCTATAGTAGTAATAGCTAGGAGACTCCCTAGTAAAGATACTATTATTACTTTTAAAGAAAATACTACCTAATATAAATAAGACTAAAAATAGATTACTAATATATTTAAACTAGAAGTAACCCTTTACTAATATATACTTAGCGTTATTATTAAGGGGTTCCTAGTTAAATATATTTTTACTAAAAACTTAGTAATAAAAATTAGAAAAGCTAATAAGATAAATATAATTAAGGTAATAGTAAGGTAACCCTATAGTAAAGGTACTTAAAGGATTACCCTAATACTAGGCCTAGCTAAAGTTAAGAATACTAATAAGATATACTATAATAGTATAGTCTTTAAAGTAAAGCTATTTTAAACTAAACTATATAATAAAACCCTATAGCTTTAATAATATTATAACTATTTCTAAATAGGCTATATTACTAAGTTCTATAAGGTAGCTCTAAGGTATAGTAAGTATAGCGCTAGCTATTATAAGAATAAAGAGTTCTCTTACTTAATAAAAGATAAATAAGTAAAAGAAAACTATATCCTATACTCTAGACTATACCTAGCCTAGTTAAGAGACTACCTTATTCTAAAAAAGAAGTAAAATACTATTAAAGTAAAATATCTTAAATAACTTTCTTACTTTACTACTTACTTCCTAAGTAAAAGCCTAACCCCTTTCTATAAGAGATTTAGTATAGCCTTAGAACCTATTATTATAGCTACTAGAAAAAGAGAATATCCTATAAACATAGAATATAGCGCTAAATAACTAAGATTAGGAAGTATTAGATAGTATATAAAGTAGCTTAAAGCTAGAATAAAACTAGTATAAGATAGTAGTAACTAATAACCCCCCTAATTAATATAATAATACTATAAGTCCTTTTCTAAAATATAAATAAGAAGAATAAACTAATATATATAGCGCTTTATTACTAAACTAATATAGATATAATTATAATCTAAGAATAGAAATATATAAAAAACCTATAGCCCCTAGCACTAAGCCTAGCCTAGTTCTAACTTATATACTATAATAGATATAATATAGTATATATAAATAAGAAATATAGTATAGGATTATAGTTAGCCTAGGGAGAAACTAACTAGTTACTAGTAAAACTAAAAGGAGTTAATATTTACTCCCTTTATTTAAAGGGATATAGTAGTAACTAAAATACCCTTATTTATATAATTAACTTAAAGAAGCCTTATAACTAAAGTATAATTATTAGTAACTTTAACTAAAAGTACTCTTTTTAAAATAAGCTAGATAGAATAACTAATAAAGTAAATAAACTACTAGAGTTTATAAGCTAGTAAAGGCTTAGACTTATTATACCTTAGGGTAAACCTATAAGATAGTATAAAGATAATAGGGATAGCACTATTAACCTAGCATAGGTTACACTAGATATTAGAGTTTACTATAATAGTATAAAAAACCTTACTAAATCTAACTATATCCTATAGCTAATTAGTATCTTAAATAAGTAATAAAAAGCTACCCCCTAAGCCCTTAGATATATATAGGGAGCCTTAAATAAACTATATATAAAGGTAAAGGCTATAATCTAACTCTAACTTAAAAGTATACTAAACCCTTATAATAAAGAGGGAATTAATAATTATATAGCCTAGCTTATTATAAACTTATAGTAAATTATAAATAAAGTAGCCCTAAAGAAGCCCTAGGGACTACTTAGTCTAAAGGTATAGGAATTAAGAAAGGTATAAGAGTTAGTTAGTAAAGTAAGGTAAGCTAAGAGATAGTAAAGATATAAAAGAATTAATATAAACTAGTAAGCTTATACTAAGGTAAATAAGGATTAGGAATAAGTTATTAAAGAAGAAAGGAGAAATATATAAAGAGATACCCTATAGAAGGCTAATATATAGGAGAAAGATAAGGGAGTCTAAAGGCTAGAGAGATAGGCCTAGCTTTAAAGCTAGGCCTCCCTAGAGCTCCCTAGACTTCCTATACTAGAAAGAAGTAAAAATAACCCTAACCTAGCTACTATATATAATAATAAAGCTAGTATACTAGTATAAAGATTCTTCCCTAAACCTATAGTAAACCTTTTCTATATCCTAGACCTCTCTTTCCTAGAACTTAAAAATATACTATTTCTAGATAAAGAATAATTTAGGTAAGATAAGATTATAAAAGTCCTATTAAATATAGCTAGTTAGAAAGCACTAGGGGATAATAAACTCCTAGTAAGCCTTATTAAAGCTAATAAAGACCTAGCTAAGGATACTATAGCTTAGCTCCTAAATATAGTTCTAGAAATAGGCTACTTCCTAGCTTACTTTTAAACTATAAGAGTAATAGTAATTAGAAAACTAGGTAAAATAACTAAGGAAATAAAAGAAGCTAATATATAAATACTTATATTACTACTTAATATAGTTAGAAAAATTATAGAAAAATTAATTATAATATAGCTTATAGCCTTTACTAAGGCTAAAGGACTACTCCCTAAACTATAGATAAGTAATAAGGTAAATAAATTAATAAAGACTATAATAAGAGTCCTTATAAAGTGTATTAGAAAGGCCTAGGGAAGGGGTAGTATTGC
The DNA here is from genome assembly GCA_018801565.1 of Epichloe coenophiala. Lineage (NCBI taxonomy): Eukaryota > Fungi > Ascomycota > Sordariomycetes > Hypocreales > Clavicipitaceae > Epichloe > Epichloe coenophiala. The sequence goes on along the minus strand of JAFEMN010000021.1, from coordinate 1,179,814 downwards.
CTTACTAGTATAAATAAATATATTAGTAGTATTTAATAAAGTTAGCTACCTATACTTAATATACTTACTTATTAAAATAAAAGTCTTATAATAGCTAATTATAGTAATTTAAAGCTTCCTTATAAATAGAATAAGCTAGCTTAGCTTTAATAAAGAAATCTCTAGACTATTTATAATTAAGGCTAGTATCTTATAAAGCTTACTCTTATTACTAATTCTTTTCTTACTTTACTTAGTAAAGCTTTATATTTATCTCTAGGCTATACTAAGTATAGTAGCTATAGGATTTATAAATAATATAAATATAGTAGTATTTAGTAAAACTACTACCTAGACCTAGAGAAGACTTAAAGCTATATAGAAAATCTATAAGAAATAAGTAAAGTAAGTAATAGTTAAGTTTAACCTAGCTAAAACTAAACTTATATACTTTAGTAAGTCTTATAAACCTCTCTAGACTAGGGTCTAGCTTAGTATAAAGAAAATAGTGCCTATAGAGTTATATAGATTTCTTAAAGTATAGGTTAATAGAAAACTTAACTAGAGTGCTTATAAGAATATCCTTAAAGGTAAATTTACCTAGTAGTAACTTATACTATTCTTACTAGTAGTATTAGTATAAGGCTATAGCTTTAGGGATACTAGGCTTCTATATATATAAGTAGTTTAACCTATTCTTACCTATAGAGTAAGCGCTTACTATACCCTTACTAAGAAGGGAGAAAAGCTAAGAGAAGTAGTAAAAAGCTTTATAGTAAACTAATTAGCTTACCTTTAGATTATTATAAAGGTATTTAAAGCCACTCCTATTATATAACTAGAAGTTAAGACTTATATTCCCCCCCTTAATTTATACTTAAATAATATAAAATAGAAGTTTAAGAATAGGATTATAAATAATAGAATTATAAAGAAAATCTATACTATAGCTAAGTTAGTAGTAATAGTATTATACTATAGAAGAAAACCCCCCTTAGTAAATAATAAGCTAAATATAGACTTATATAAGGAATAGAAATATTACTAGGAAAACTAGTATAATAAAGAAAGGCTAGCCTAGAGTAAATATATTAGAGAGCTAACTAAAGACTGCCTCCTTACCTATAACCTAAAAGAGATCTAAAAGTTCTATATAAGGCTAGATAAATATATCTTATTAATAATAATCTAATTATATATAAGGAAAATAGGCCTTAATAAATTCCTATTTTATAGGAATATCCCTAGGGTAGTTTTACCCTTATATAGCTATAGCTAGGTAATAAAGAACTAATACTATATATTAGTTAACTATAGTAACTATAACTATAAATAGCCTTAATAAAGATAGCTTACTAATATATAGGAAGCAAGGCTAGCCCTAAATAACCCCCTAAAAGCAAGATTCCTAGCTAGATAGTTCCTAGGTATAGGAAGACTTTAATACTACTTATTAGTATAAAAGCTAGCTATTAACTAACTTAGAAAATTAGAGAATCTAGGCTAATTCTAAAGATAAATAAAAGACTATTTAAATATAGATATAAATTAGAAAATAAACTAGGTAGTATAGAAGCACTAGTAGGCTAGAAGTAAACTGTCACGGCTTGAGCGTAGGGTTGAATAAACGAAGTAATGGCTAAGATTCTCGCAGTCGCTACTAGGAAGATACTAGCTAGGGGCAGGTGCGTAAAGGTTTTAATCTCTAACCTAGCACTAATAATATGCGTAGTCTTTAAGGAATACCTTGCTTTATAAGCATATAGCTATCTTATAGCTAGCTAGCCTCTTTGTTATCCACGCGGCCTAAAGGTCCTCTAAAGATCCGCTCTAATGAACGTCCTGTCTCTGACCTCTGCGCTCCTAATATAAACCTAATACTATAGTTATAATAAAGAACTTTTATATCTAGAATAGTTATTAGATTAATTTTAACTAAAAACTCTAGGTATTATAAGCCTAATTACCTTACTATTACCCTTACTCTAAACTAAAAACTAGCTACTATATTACTTTTTTTCTAGAATAAAAATAGTATTCTTTACTACCTTTATATAATTCTTTATAAGGATAGTAGTAAGTAAGAGATAGTTTATCTTTACTATATATATATTAAGGTACTAGAGCTAAAAGATAAGCTTAGAATACTATTTCTTAGAGAAACTAGCCTAATCTAGGCTTACTATAAAGGCACTTTACTTCTTCTTAGCCTAATTACTAATATAGAGTTTCTTAACCTAGTCTTAGAAGCTATCTAGAACTTAGAATAAAAGATATTAGCACTAGAACTAAGCTACTACTAAGCTAGATTAGAAGCACTTATATTACCCCTAGTAGCTATAAAAGCCTAAGTCTTAACTAATTACTAGTGCTTATTCCGCTAGCTAGTTATATTTAGCTACTAGGTAGGTTAGCTATAGACTTAAGCTAGAAGAGAGGTAATTATTACCTTATTATATTAATAATTCTATACCTAATAGTTAAAACATATATTAGTAGCTACCCCTACCTAGTAAATTAGCCTTACTACTAAGCTAGAATAGGACTAACCTACTAATAATAATATAGCACCAGAGCATGTAATGTAATGTAATGTAATGTAATGTAATGTAGTTTTTGGGGTTTAGATGTAATGTGTAATGTAATGTTAGGGGAAAATAAAAGTGGGGTATATTAATATCTTATAATAATCTTTGAAATTATCTCTATTAACTTAATATTAGTTATTTTTATTCTTATAATTTATTTATTTAGTTATAATTTTTTAAAGTTTAAGCTTATTTAGACTATTAAGCTTATTATAAGTATAGGGTAGCTTAATATAGTATATTCTAGTTAAAAACTATAACATAATTCGTTATCTATATTATAAAGGTTATTTTACTTTGAGAACATTTTTTTTAGATTTACTATGCTTTTTAATATATATTCTTTACTTTAAATATAATAATTACCCTAAAGAAATTATTTTATACTATATATAAATATGACTAAAACTCTAATAATAATATATTTATATTTGATTTTATTTCATTATAAAAGAGATATTTTTATTTATATAATAAATAAGTTTCTAGCTATATAGCTATTTTATTATAATTAAAACTAATTATATTAACTTTTAAGGTATTTTAAGCTAAAGAAAAAGTAAATACTCTTAGAAAAGCTACTAAAGAAAGACTTAAATAGTTTTAATACATATATATAATATATTTTCCCTTATATTTAAGATATAAAAAAATAAGCTTTAAAAGTAAGTTTAATAATATATATTATCTTAATCCTTTAGCTTACTTACTTAAATATATAGTTTTTATAAAAGTAAGTCTATAAGTAAGTCCTTATAACTATTAGTAACTTATTTATAGCTTTCTTATTTAGATATATAATTTTTACTTTGAGAGAGTAATTTTTATAAAAGTGGGTCCTTATAACTATTAGTAACTTATTTATAACTTTCTTACTTAAATATATGATTTTTACTTAAAGAGAGTAATATTTATAAAAGTGGGCCTAAAAGTGGGCCTTATTAGTTATACCTTATACTTAGTTATAGTTTCTTTACTTTATTATATAATCTATTCCTAGGAAAGAGGTATTTTTAAAAGTAAGTCTTATTAGTTATATCTTATACTTAGTTATAGGTTTTATACTTTATTATCTAATCTATTCCTAGGAAAGAGATATATAAAAGTAAGTTTATAAAGTAATTATATTAATTATATTAATTATATTATAGCTAACTTACTTAGTTATAGCTTTTTTCCTTTAAAAATAAGTATAAGAGATAAGTTTTATTAGTTTTATTAGTCCTATTAGTTATAATTAAGGTAAGTATAGTAATAAAACCTTATTTTATATTTTTATAAACCTAATATTTACTATCTAATAGTTTATTTATATTCCTTACTATTTATATCTAATTATATAACCTTAATATTAAAAAATCAAAAATAATTACAAATAATTACATGTAATGTAATGTAATATTTAAGGGTAAGGTTTAATGTAATGTAATGTAATGTGTATTAAATACATTACATTACAAACATTACACAATGTAATGTAATGTAATGCAATGCTCTGTATAGCACTAATACCTAGGCTTTAAAACCAAATAGGACTTATAGGAAATACACTAGATATCTTTTAAATCACTAAGCTAGCATAAATTAGCAGTAGGATAGGCCTAGAATAGAAGCAAATATAACTTATAGAGAGACTTTTATCCTTAACTTATTAGTACTACTTAGTGGTTATAGACTTTTTTAGAAAGCCCTTATACTCTATGGATTCCTAGGTAAGTTAGAGCTAGAAACGTAGTAATATTAAAATACTTATAGGCTTTGTTAATATTATACTAGGTTTCCTTCTAATCTATAATAAACATTAGTAATTAACCTAAATCTAGCTTAGAATAGCCCTAAATAGTCTAGAAGAAAAGAAAAACCTATAAGAAGTTTAATATAAAAAGAGAAAAAAGACTAAGTCCCTAAGGGAAAGGGAGCTTTCTTTTATACTTAATAAGAGAGAGGGAGGGATAAATTAGATAACTTACTTAAAAAATAAAGTATAATAGGCTTAATAAATCTAATAATATATAACTAGTCTTAACATGGGACTATTTTAGTCCTAGGTTAAAGCTACCCTCCCTTTATAATAACTAAGTAAAACTAAATACTTATACTTTATTAAACTAATAAGGTAGGATAAGGCTAGAGTTAGCTAAAAAGTAAGGCTATAGAAGAGTTAGTATAAAAGTGAATAAGAAGTGAATTAATATTATAAACTTAGATTTACTCTACCCTAAGTAAAAGCAAAGAGACTTAGGATAGACTTACTACTAGGCTAGAATAAGGCCTAGAGGGCCTAGGAATACTTATTTTATATATTTCCCTTCCTCTTTTTTTTTCTTTTCTATAGGATAAGGCTAGTATAAGCTAGTAATAAACACTTATAATAGACCACCTATTAAGTAGCGTAGGCCTACCACAGGGCTAGCGCTAGCCTAAATATAGATATAAGAGGGTTTTTCTTCCTAGGTTAGGGTTTTCCCTTTTAACTTAGTAGCAGGAGTACTAGTAATAGCTATCTATAGAGCTAACTAGCGTAAATAATATATATATAACTAATTCACGAAATATAGTATTTATATTCCTATATTAATATAACTAACTAGCAATAGGCTAGTAACTATATTCTTAGAATATATTTTTAGAGACTATAAAGCTCTAGAAGGTATTATAATAGACTAAGGTTCTATATTTACTAGTGGTTTCTAAATAACCTTTTGTTATTTTCTTATAACTAAGCGGCTACTTAGCACTGCTTTTTATCCCTAAATAGATAGCTAAATAGAATATTTAAACTAGGTCCTAGAATATTATTTAAGGGCTTTTACTTATACTAAATAAACTAATTAAGTAAATAACCTATTATTAGTATAGTTTATATATAATATAAGTAATTATATAATATATAGCTACACACTAGCAGAGGCATTATAAGGTTATAATCCTAGAGGTCTATAATAAGTAGTTATAAATATCCCTTTAGTAAATAATTAAGCTAAATATAAAGTCTTAGTACTAAGAGAAAAACATACTATAATTAAATAGCTTTTAAGTAACTTATAGACTTAGTATAAGAAATATTATAACTAGAAAAGAACTCTAATAAGGTTTAAAGTTAGTAATTATATTTTACTATTAATAAAGAATATTAATTTAAGATAACCTAGTAGGAAGCTAGCTATAAAGTACCTAGGCCCCTATAAGATTAAAAAGGTAATTAGAAGTTATAGATTAATATATTAATTAAAGTTACTACCTAGGACTTAATTATATAATATATTTAATATTACTAGTCTTAAGCCTTTTAAAAAGGACCTAACTAATATAGAAGATATATCCTTACTATAGGATAATATTAAAGATAATAAATAAGAGTTTAAAGTTAAGAGAATTATTTTATATTACTATAATAAAAGGTATTATAAATATCTAGTTAAATAGAAAGGCTATAATACTTTAGAGAATTCTTAAGTATTAAAAAGGGATTTTAGCACTAGAGAAATTATTAATAACTATAAGTAATAGTTAAGTAATAAAGTTAATATAAAATAGTTATAATTTATAAGTTAATATAATAAGATATTAGAAAATAAAGTTAATTTACTTAAATAACTTAAATAATCTATTATATAGCTACTAAGTACTTACCTCTTTATAATAAAGTTAGTTACTAGGACTACTAGTTCCTTAGTAATACTAATAGCTATAGTAACTATAAAGATAAAGGCCTTAGAAGTATCTTTATTATTAAAATCCCTCTCTTTATATATATAAACCTAAAGTTTACTAGGGAGCTTAATAAAACTAATATAATTAGGTAAGTTAGTAATATAGGGTATAAACTACTAGTAAGTTAGTTAGGTATTAGCTATATATATTAAGAAAGCTTACTATTAGGATATTCTAGGCTATAAAGTAAAGACTATTTAAAATATTAATCTATATCTTAAGGTTTATAGTATTACTTAGTAATATTATTATAATATACTTATTACTCTTTACTTTATAAGTATTATTAGTAGTTATTTAAGTATAGTAAATATATCTATACTTATTAGAATTTTTATAGGATAAAATAGTATTCTATAGCTTTTTCTTTACTTTTATAATAAACTACTAGTAAGTTAGTAGTAATCTAGTATCTAGGTAGTAAAATTATACTTACTTTATTCTAATAGTAATAGCTATCTTTTAGAGTAGCTTTAATAAGTTTAAATAGCTTATTATAAAGCTATATAATTTAAGCTAAATACTAGTAATATATTAGTAATAAGTAAGTAAATTCTAGATAAGAAAGATATACTATAAGGTAGTTTTTATTATTTTAAAAGTAGTAAGTATATTTTATTAAGTAATCTATTAGAATATTAGTAATAAAGAAGTAATAAGTAAGTAAAGAAGTTATACTTATAAATTCTTTATATTCTTTAAGGAAGGTTTTATTATTAATAAGATATCCTAGAATATTATAAGTGCTATTTTTTAGTAGGATATTTTATATTACTACTTACTAAGAGTACTATATATATAGAATTTTCTTACTTATTATATTACTAGTAGTAAGTTAGTAATAAAGATACTATAAAGATATAATAAACTTATATTAAAATTTTAGAAGTAGTTTACTTTTAAATAGATAACTTCTTAAAAGACTTTAAAGGAGATTTCTTAATAGCTTAACCTTTAGAAGCTATTAATAAAGAAGGAGTTCCTATATAAGTATTAGATATAGTAAACTAGCTATAAGTTAGCTATAAGTTAGCTATAATAAACTAGATATAAATTATAACTAGAAGCAAATAAACTAATAACTAAGAATAATATAAAAAACTAAGAAAAATAGTAATAAATAATGATAATATTTAAAGACTAAAGAAGGTTAGTAACTATAGTATAATAGTAGTAAGAAAGCTATTACTTAGCTAGTAAGGGTAACTTATAAGGTTAAGGATTATTATAGGAGAAAGAAAGTATATAAAAAGGGGGAAAAATTAGTTTCTTTTATATTAACTATAGACCCCTTAAGTAATCTAATATACTATATATAAGTAATCTATTTTTTTTAGTCTAGCTATATAATAGGTAATAATATTTATTTCGCTATATTAAAGCTATATATAGGCTACTATTTAAATACTACTACCTATAATAAGGGGGGTTATTTATAATTAGTAGTATTATTATTATTATTTTATTTACCTATATATTTAGTTATAAGGTACCTTATCTTATTTTTCTTTATAAGCTTTATTATAGTAACTATACCCTAAGTAAGTAACTTATTTTATAATTAAGGTTAATTATATATTAGAGGAGTATTATATTAGAAGTGTAAAGGTTAGAGATAGAATATTTAGTAAAGTAAATCTTTAAAGAACCTTTAGGCTATATAAATAATAAAGAGGCTAGCTAGCTATAAGATAGCTATATACTTATAAAGCAGGGTATTTATTAAAGACTATATATATTATTAGTGCTAGGTTAGAGATTAAAACCTTTACGCACCTGCCCCTAGCTAGCATCTTCCTAGTAGTAACTGCGAGAATCTTAGCTATCACTTCGTTTATTTAACCCTACGAACAAGCCGTGACACTAGCTTAGGATAGCTTAATATAGCTTATAGTAGCTTATACTAGCTATAAGTAAATTACTATAGAAAAAGCTAGACTTTTTAGTTATTTAATATTTTAGGGATTTTTAAAATATTAATAAAATAAAATTCTTTTCTCTTTTATATTTTCTTTAATCTTAAGTATATTAATAATAGTAATTATAGTAATTATAATATATTATTAAAAAGTAAGCCTTAGTATTATTTTTTAAAATAGGTTAAACTAATTATAAGTAAGGTTATTAGAGTTATTATAGTTCTTATAGTTTGTATAATTAGTATAATATTATATATATTAAATAAAAGTAAGTCTAGTATTACTTTTATAGATAGGTTTAAGTTCTAGAGTATTACACTATAATACATTTATATTGTATTTTCTTTTTAATAAATAATATATATTTAATCTAAAAAATATATAGAGATATAAAACTTCTTTTTTAAATAGATAACTAAAAAACTATAATGTAGTTATATATAAAAGTGGGGATAAAAGTGGGCCTATCGCCTATAAATTAGAAAAACTACATTTAAATACATTTAAGCACTAAAAAATTAAAAATACAATACAAATATAGTTTTTCTAATTAACAGGCTATAGGCCTATTTTTAGCCCTACTTTTATATATTGTATTTTTAATTAGATTTATCTCTATAGGATTATGTGATTTATAGGATAATATCTTTTATTATAAGCTAGCTATAAAATTAAATATAAAAAATACAAAATATAATATAATAAATATAAACAATACTCTAGGTTTAACTAATAGTAATTAAGGTTCTAAGAGTTATTTAAAGCTCTTATAGTAATTATAGTTTATTAAATAAAAGTAAGGCCTAATATTACTTCTAAAAATAGGTTTAACTAATAGTAATTAAGGTTTTAAGAGTTACTAAAAGCTCTTATAGTAATTATAGTATATTATATAAAAGTGGGTCCTAGGATTATTCCTAAAAATAGGTTAAACTTATTTTTTATAGCTTAATTAAGCTATATAGGGTAATTAAAATGATATCATTAGTTATCTATTAATATATTATAAATATTAGTCTATTATATTCTCTCTTTATATATTATAGTAATAAGATATATAGACTTACTAAGTTACTTTATATAAATTCTTTAAGCTTTAGAATTATAAAGCTAAAAGTAATATTAAATTAGTTTAAATAGTAATTAAATAGTTTAAGCTTTTTTAAAGTTCTTATTATATTACTTATAATATTTAAGTACTAAGTATATACTTTATTAACTTCTAGTTATTTATTTAGATTTCTTATCTAATATTATTATAATAGTTTAGGGTATTTTTTAATCAAAATAAAAGTAATAATTTCTAGAAATAGAAAATAATTAATAGTAATAGTAAATAATATAATAAGAAGGTTTTTCTTTAAGTTATATTAGCAAAATAAAGTATTAAGTATAATAGTGTTATTAAAAAGTTATAATATTATATACAACCCTAGTTATAGTAAAATCCTTAAAATAGTATAATATTATAAATTATATAACTAATTAGATAAAATAGCTAATAATATAAGGGTTCTATTAACTAATTATCTTTTAATCCTAATAATAACCTTAGTTAATAAAAAGTCCCACTTTTTTTTTACCTAACAATACATTTATATTGTTTATAGTTAGTGTAGTAACTACACTAACTACACTATAAAATAATTTGTATTTAATATAATACAAATTTTTTTAAATATAATACAAATACAAGATTTCCCGAAAAAATACAATAAATACAATACAAAAAATACTCTGAAAGTAGCTAAGAGATTAAGGTTTAGAATATTACTAAGCTCTAATACCCTATAAACTTATAGAGGTATAAGATATAGCTTAATAACCTAAACTATGCCTTTAATAGGGTAAAGAAGAAGTATTAACATAACTATTAAAAGATTGTCTTTATACTTAACTATATATATACTAACTACTAGGTAAGATAGAATAGATACCTTAAGGAATAATAGACTAATAGCTAGGATAACCTTAAAAATAACTAGGATGTATTCTAGACCTAGATACTTATACTACTTAGAGATACTATAAACCATAATACATAAATAGCTATATAGGTAGAGAACGCAAAGCAACGCAAGGGCTAGAGCCTTATTAAATTTAGTATTTACTTAGATTCGCTAGAGAAACACCTAGAAAGAGCTACTAAAAAGTCCTATACTCTTATATTCTTTATAAAACTACTCCCTAACTTATAGGAGTATATTAATTTATACTTCTTTATTATAGGAAAGACTTAGGAAAAGGTTATATAACTTACTTAGTGATTTTAGGAGGTAATACTAAAAAATAAGTAAAAGCCTAAGTATTTAGAAAATAAAGGCCTATATAAGACCCCCTAATATTAAAGATATAACTCCTTATAAGGATTAAAAGAATAAGGACTAGGAGAAGGGTCTAGCTACCTACCTAAATAATAGTAAAGTAGGAGGTAAAAGATAATAATATAACTATAGTAATATAGAATATCTTATCTATTGTTAAAAATAAGACCTATTTTTAGCCTTTTCTAGTTAAAGGACCTTTCTATTACTAGCTTGCATTGCAAGCCTAATAGCTGCACTGCAGCTATTAACGGTCGCGAAGGTGACTATTAATAGCTATATCGTAGCTATAAATAGTTATAACTAACTATATGAATAACTAATTTAAATCAATTACGGATTAGTTAATTGCGTTATAGCTATAAGTGTGGCTATAACACAGCCACTAGTAATTAGGTAAGCTAGGGTAATGTAAGCAGCTTACCTTATAGCTATCTTTAATAGCAATTTTCTCTTTAACTAGAGGTTATATAAAAGTCTTATATATAGCAAATTAAAGCTAGAAGACAGGGCTTTTATTTAATATAGGAATATTTTTTAGACTAAAATTTGGTACATATAGGTTACTAGTTTGTATAGTAATGAGTTGATTTTTTGGTTTTTATATATAAATGAATTTTGCGGAAAATTAAAAGTAGCTCCTAAGACCCTATTAGCAGCCTAGATCCACTAATATAGTTAGTAAGTATATAAGAGAAAGAAGATCTTTTTAATCTAGCTAGATAGCTAGGCCTCTTAATCTAACAGCCGCATTGCCTATATAACGTTACTAAAATCAATTCTATTGCTTTATTAGATATTGTAAAAGTCATTTAGATTAAATTCTATTAGTTAATAACTGCCATAACCTTTCGTTACGTTGCGTTAGTTGTTCTAACGTGGTGGCTCTATTGGTTCCCGACCGTAGAGTTCACACCTGTATAGCTGTTGCCAGCTGGCAACTAGCTCCCTATATTTCAATATCTATAACTATAATAAGCTAAAGAAAGAGCCCTAAGAAAACTAGGGAAATATACTAAGGTAAAAGTAAATACCCTTACCTTTGCCTTAAACACTAAGGTGCTAATAGGGTGTAGATTTCACACACTAGTTACTATTTATAAGTATAAAGATATTAAAATAGTAGTAAATCTTAATAGCTACGCTAAGATTAATATTACTAGTGCTAAATTTATAAAGAACTATAAGCTTAACTAGGCTAAGGCTATAGTACTTATCCTTAAGGTAGTAAGGGCCCTTATAATCCCTTAATATAGTATTTATAAGGTGCCTATTATAATTAAGGACTTAAGGGGAGAAGAAAAGGACCTTAAGCTACTATATATAGCTATAGATAGGGACCTAAGAGTAAGGGGAAGTTCTCTCTTAATTAGAATATATATACTTACTAAAGAATATATATATCTTTATTTATACTTATAAGAGTAATAGTTTAAGAAAAAGAGAATAGCCTTTTTACTTATAACTCCCTATAAGTTTGTAAAGGTAATATATAATAGGACTATTATATATGCTATTATAGAAGTTATAAAAAATAAGTTTATTATCCTTAAAGATAATAAGGAAGTAAAAGTATATAAAACTATTAAAGATATCCCTAAGAAACTATATAAGTTTAAAGATATATTTATATTAAATAAGGTAGGAAGCTTACTATTAAGAAAGGAGACTAATTATATAATTAACCTAATACCTAGGGCTACCTCCTTATATAGACTAATTTACTCTCTCTCCTAAAGTAAGCTATAGGAGCTTTATAAATATATTAATAAAAACCTATAGAAAGGCTAGATAAGACTCTCTAAGAGCCTTATAGGCATGCCTATCTTATTTATACTAAAGAAGGATATAATACTTTAACTATATATAGATTATTAAGGACTTAATAAAGTAATATAAAAGAATTACTACACTCTCCCCCTAATTTTAGAGATCCTAGACTAGTATTAAGAAGCTTACTATTTCTTAAAGATTAATATTAAAGATACTTACTATTAAATTTATATTAAAAAGGGTAATAAGTAAAAGACTATATTCTATACTTACTATAGATACTATAAATATCTTATAATGCCTTTTAAGTTAACTAATACCCTAGCTACCTTTTAAAGCTATATTTATAAAGCGCTTTATAGGCTAGTTAATACTATTTATATAGTGTATTTAAATAATATCCTTATCTTCTTAAAAATATAAGAGAAGTATACTATATATATTAAGGAAGTCTTAAAGTATATAAGGTTAGTAAAGCTATATATAAAACCCTTAAAGTGTTTATTTTACTAAGAATCTATAAAATTCCTAGGGTTTATCCTATTAGTTAATAGGATTTTAATAGATATATATAGGGTTAATATAATCTAAGATTAGAAGAAGCCTAAGAGCTTTAAAGATATATAGTCTTTCCTTAGATTCTATAACTTTTACTAATAGTTTATCTATAAATACTCTAGGATTATAGTACCCTTATATACACTAATAAAAGGTAGTTAAAATAGTATCTAGACTAGGAAGTTTATATTTAAAGTAAAGAAATAGCTAGTATTTAGTAGCCTTTTAGTTAAGGAAGTTTATAAATACTAAGTATAATTCTAGTATAGCTAATTAAGAGTTACTTACTATAGTAAAGTTATTTAAATACTAGTAATACTATATTAAAGGTATAGTAACTCTAGTTAAGGTCCTATTAGATTACTATAACTTATAAACCTTTATAAGATAGTAGAAGTTAAATAAAGAGTAAGCTAGATAGTATATATTTCTTTACCCCTTTTACTTTATAATTAGGCATAGGCTAGGGAAAAGTAACCTAGTAGATATACTATTAAGGTCTAATTATAAAGGCAAACCCCTAATAAATAAGGCACTCTTACTAAAACTTTAAAAGAAAATAGTAATTACTAAAGAAGTAGTAAAAGAAAAGATACTAATATATTAAAAAAGATATAGTAAAATACCTTTAAGGGAGGAAAATACCCTAGTCTTAAATATAGAGAGGCTTAATAAGATATCTTTAAGAGAGGAAAATACCCTAGCCCTTATAGAGAGAGCTTCTAAGGCTAGAGTAGCCTAGTTAAGAGGCTAGATAGCTACTATAAATCTAGTAAAAGATTAGCTAAATAAAGGTAATTTCTAGGAGAAAGTAGTATATATCTAAGATATTAGTATAGTATAAGAGATATAGGGGACTATTATATTACTAAATCCTTACTAATCTAGGCTAAATAAACTATTAGTATAATTACTATAGAAGGTATAAAGTTAAGACCTAGATTTATAAAGGTAAAATAGTAAGATAAATAAATCCCTAGTAAAAGGGAAAAGAAAAGCTAGTCTATAGTTATATAGTATAAGGGGTCTCCTAATATACTAAGACTAGGTAGTTATTCCCTAGAAGCCTATCTTATAATAGGAGCTTTTATAGCTATACTATAATAATTTACTAGTAAGTTACTTTAGGACTAAGTATACTCTAAAGATACTAAAGTATTACTTCTAATAGCTAGCTATAAGTAAGTCTATTTAAGACTATATTATAAGCTATAGGGTTTACTAATAAGTAATAGCTAGAAGGTATTACTTATATAAAAGCCTTAAATTACTACTAATACTAAGGTAACTATAGGTAAAGATCTTAATAGACTTTATTATAAGGTTACTTATTATATAAGTAAGTAAGTAAGAAACTAATATAATCCTAGTAATTATAGACTAATTTACTAAGTACTTTATCTTCCTACCTATAACTACTACTATTAATATAGCTAAATTAGTAAAGCTTTTCTATAGGGAAATTAAACTATAATTTAGGGCACTAGAGAGTATTATATCTAATAAGGGATTAGTCTTTATAAGCTAATTTTAGTTAGATTTATACTACCTTTTATACGTAAAGCAAAGGCTTTTTATAGTGTTTTACCCCTAAACTAATAAGTAAATAAAGAGAATAAACTAAGTGCTTAAACATTACCTTTAATATTTTCTTATAAAGAACTAATAAATATAGCCTAAGCTACTACTAATAGCTTAATTTATATATAATAATATAATAAATAAAACTATAGGTTACTCTTTAAATTACTACCTTATAGGCTATTTACCTAAGTTTTATTTAGCTCTTAGGGATAAGATTAAGAAAGGGAAGGTACTAGAAGCCTATACCTATATTATAAAGCTATATAAAGTTAGAGAGTAGCTAAAGAAAACCTAAGTAAAAGCCACTAAAACTTAGGTAAAGTACTATAATAAACACTACTAGCTATTAACTCTAAAAAGAGATAACCTAGTATTACTATTAGTAAAGAATATTAGGCTTAAGGATATAAAAAGAAAGCTAACACCTAGGTTTATTAGGCTATTTTAAGTACTTAATACTATAGTTAAATAGGTATACTAACTTACACTACCTAAGAAGTATAGCTAACTATATAATATATTCTATATTAGCTTATTAAAGCTATAGAATTACTATAAAGATACTAAGGAAGAAGATATACTTATACTAGACCTTAAGGAGAAAGAAAATAAGTATAAAGTTAAGAAAGTTAAGAACTATAGGAAAACTTATAAAGGTAATAAATACCTAGTAAAATAGAAGGGTTAGCTAAGTAAATATAACTAATAGATTCTAGTAAAAGATATAGAAAGCGCTTAATATATAATTTAAATATTTTACTAAAATAAATCCTATAAGAAAGGTAGTAAGATATAGGTAAGTTAGAAGCAAAAAGATATAATATTCTTATAGAAAAGGCCTAGCCTTACTAGCTATAATTATACTTTAAATTAGAAACCTTAGACTACTTACTAAAAAATAAAGGAAAATATACTTATAAAGTAAGAAAAGTTAAGGGAAACCTCTTTATTATAGCCCTTATATAGCTAAGAACCTTACTATTCTAAATATAGTACTTATTACTATTCTTATCCTTACTAATTAGCTTCCTTATTACCTAGGAAAAGTAATATTTAGCTATACCTTAAGGAATAAAACCTAGGTTATAAGACTATAGGTATAAAGTTACCCTTGCCTTCTAGGTATAGAAAAGTTAGCTATAAAGTAGCTATAAAAGTTAGTAAATAAATAGTAAAAAGGAATAGAATACTTACTATCCCTAGGATAAAAGCTAGAAATATAGTAATAGAAAGTTACTATTATAAAATAATATACTAATTATATAAAATTAATATATCTTACCTTAAAATATAAGTAAAAGACTAGTATATAAGTAAAGAAAATATAAACCTAGTAAACCTTTATAGCCCTAGTAAGGCTAAATATAATATAGTATACTATATTAGTATAGTTAAAGCCTATTATTAAATTAAGATAGGCCTTAGTAAAACTAAAGCAAGTTACCTTAGAAAATAGATAGTTATTAGGGTTTCCTAGGTCTATACTACTAAGGGTATTTATAAGAGTTTATACCTAATTTAGAACTACTAATAAATCTAAAAAAATACTCTTTATTATAGCTATAGCCTATATATAAATATTAGTAATAAGGTACTAAAAGATAGAGAAATAGTAGTATACTTATAGTATTATAAGTATCTTTATACTTATAATACTAGATATAATATTTAGAATATTTTACTATTATAATAGTAAATATTATGACTCTTGCGCTAACGCAGCCACAAAGTTTATCGCAAACTTTGCTCTAACCTCACAGCCCCCTGTATTTATAACCTCAGAGCTTATTTATTACTATAGCTATAAGAATTTAATTGTTAATTATTTTACTAGCTAGGTATTGCTAGTAATAATTGTGTGTTATAATAAATTAGATGCATTAGCGATAACCAATGATACTAAAAAAAAAATTATAAAAATCAATAATAGTAAATATTAGCTAAGGGAATTAGTAGTTAATTTAAGGGAGTTTAGGCTTTAAAGAGAGATATTTCTTAAACTTAGTATACTTAGTATATAAGTAATGTATATAGGAGCACTCTTTTAAGGGAATATAATCCTATTTTATAATAAAACTAAGGTAAGTAATAATAGAAATATAATAGTAACTAAAGATATAATAATATTTTTAAAAATTTTAACTATAAATATAGAAAGGAAAAGTCTATAAGATAATAGTGTATTATAGGTAAATTTATACTTAAATACTATTTATTATTTATTATTATTTTAATTATTAGCTAGTTAGTAAATAGCTATATAAAAGCTAGTAAAAGCTATTTAGAAACCTAGCTATAAGTAAGGGGGTAATTATAAGGCCTTACTTATAATATAAATATATAAGCGCCCTGCGAGTAAGCCACACCCTAGGGCTAGGTTCACGTAACACTAGTAAGCTACTAGCTATAAGCTAGTAACTCGCATGCATAACACACTTAGACCTAGCAAGCTTTAGTCAATATACCAGATCCCCCATACCTCTTGCCTAGCTATCATTGTTCTTACAAAGGTAAATATCCTTAATAAGAGGCATAAAGGTTATACTTATTATATTAATATAAGGTATAAATAGGTTATTAAAAAGACCTTATAAGGTTATTTTTATTTAGAATAGATTAGAACTAATTAAATAATTACAAATAGAATAATAAAGGGTTTAGAATAGATTAAATATAGCGATTTCTTAAAACTTCTTTACATAATAAGGGCATGAGATTTTATATTAGATAAAAACACTTTAGTAAAGTAAGTATCTTAGTAAATAGGTAATATTTATAGCCTTATCTTTAGGCTAGATATTTCGCTAAGGGCAGTGTTAGATATAGTAGCCTTATATCTTAGGTATTACTACTATGATGTCTTCCCTCTTTAAGGCCTTAATTGCGAGACCTTAGCACTTAGGGCAAAGACCCTCTTTGCCCTCGTATAGATAGCCTCGTTGTGCCACATGTAGATAGCTGAATATTATTATCATCACTTCTCCACACTGTCTCACATATGGCTTCCCTCTTTAAGCTATCCGAATAGCCCCTGCTATCTCAGTCATGTGTTCAATCTTTGACAGATACGTGTTTATTAGAGGTCCTACGGAGTATAACCTGTGACTATGACGCTACGAATGCAGTAATCTGACGTGGGCGACGCATCACGTCCGGGAGATATCCCGCAATCTATCAATATATTGGAACGGCGAGCCGCCTCGCCCGCACCTCGACAGCCGCTACTATTTCCCTAATTATTGGCAGTGCGGATCCATTAGCATCCCATTTCTTACTAAGCTCTATACGGACCGTAGATAAGATGTATTTTGATAAATCATTCGAGGCACCACGCTTAAACTATTAAGGCTTGGGAGAGGGAGGCTATGCCGCCCGCTTTCTCACAGAAATTAGCGCATTTGATGCCTCAGACGCTTGCGGCTAATATTCAGTCGGCGACAAGAGGACACTTGACGTTTCTATGTCGTTTTCTACGATATAACGGAGTCCTGAGCGTAGATATCACTGGTGAATGAATGTCTTCCGCGTTTTATGGAGTACTTGGTAACGAATTAGCCTATTATCCGTAGTATTGTGCCCACTCGTGTGCAACCAATATATCAGAGTCAATGTGACTTTGCCTAGGGTATTAATATAGAGGTATATATAGACAACAAACCACTAGATAGAATTCTCCAGCTATCTTCAGAAACTTAGTTATCCATCCATATCATTGCCAGTACTCCGTCAAGAACTGAAACAACGCCGACCAATACTTCTGTTCAGATCAAAAGCAGCCATCATGAGGATTTGTGTCTTCCAGTCATCATACGAGGGTTCAGGCTCTGTCCTCCAAGAGTTCGATAAAGACCCTTCCCAGCCTGGTGCCTTCACCTCACAGCACAAGTTCGAGACCCGTTTCATACACAAAGACAAAGCACAGCAGGAGATCGATGCTGCTGTTGCCGAAGATTTTGACTTTTACTTCAATTTTCTCTGGGGCACCCTTGATGATCCTGTTGCGGGTGTATTAGCTAGCCGCTACTTCGAATCTCTTAGCCTGCCGTCCTGCGGCATTCGCAGCTGGGAAAGGTCGAAAACGAAGAACGACTTTTATAAAACCGCAAGACTCCATGGAGCGCCCCTTGTTCCTGGCGTTGACCGATTCCCTCTGTTTGTGAAACCAGCCAATGGCTGCGCCAGCCAGCTGATTGACGAAAATTCCGTCTGTCATAATAAAGAGGAGCTGGATTTGGCCCTTCGTCACATTAGTACGTCATTGCTTGAGGCACGTATTAGACGTGCACATGCTTTAGGCATAGAAGACCCAATCGAGTATGCCAGCTCCTGCGACTGTCTCGGGCGGGACAGCGATGACATTGTTGTGCAGGAGTACATAGAAGGCAGGGACTATACTTGCTCTGTTGTGGAGATGGGCCAGAGTTGCATTGCCCTCGCCCCAGTCGTGTACAACATGAAGCAACCCGCAAATAAGGAGAGTTTCCTGACCTTTGACCGAAAGTTTGATGAAGAGACTTATATCGAGCTTCTGCAGAAGCGGGACAATCCTGTGTTGTTTGAACGCCTTCAGCAAGTGGCCATAGAAGCATTCATGGTGAGCGACTGCAAAGGCAGCAATATGGGGTGCGATGTTGATCTCCGCGCCACGCCGACTGGAGAAGTCTTTGCCATCGAGGTGAACCCGCAGCCAACAGCTTTCCTGCCAAGAGGGGCGTACCAAGATCTGCCGATTATACATAGTCTGCCGGGCGGCCATCCTGCAGTAATCAACATCTTCATCGCCAACTATATGCTTCGCCACCCAGGCCAATGGGACCATGAATCAAAAGTCGCATCTACGTACGATGACTTCGCACCCAATTATGGCACCCGTCTCGAGGAGTATTCCCGCATGCCTGCATCAGTCAAGCGACTAGCTGATAGGTTTGACTTCTCTGGAACAGTGCTCGACCTCGGATGTGGAACTGGGTTGTTTGGCCGAGTGCTGGCCGAGAGCAAGAAATCTTCTTCTCTTGCGGCTTCTAAGCAGGAATGTCGTCTCTTGGGGTGTGATATCTCCCCTAGGATGCTGGAAACCTGCCGAACATCGGGGCTTTACGATGTCCTTTATTCAGCCTCCATGGAGGCTACTCTGCTCAAAATCAGTAACTCGGATTATGCCAAGAGTGTTGAGCATATCACCGGTTTCTCGACGATCCATCATCTGCGCCCTGAGATGTTTTCTTTCGTCATGGTCCTGTGCTTTGTGCTCGCCAATAGGTCCATCACGATCAGCGTCGACGAGATTCCGGATACCCACAATGAGAAGCTGAAGAGAATGAGACGTGATTTCATGCATTCGTTTAATCATCTTGCGAACATGGACGCATTTGGGGTGCCCAAAGGTTGGCGTTTAGTGAGCAGAGAGAGAGAATATGCTTGGACATCGCCCGCCACCGGGGATCGCGTTAATACAACCTATTTTAGGTTTGAAAGAGTAGACGTTGATGACAGAGACGTCATGATGAAGGGGCCTGAACTTCCGATAAACTAGTGTCGTCGCTTTCTGAAGCTAATGCTGAAGTCCGGGACCGTTACATAGTATGATGAATGAAAGAATAGCCTTCGGGCGCGTTTCCCTCGCATTTCAACAATACTCGGATGTTGCTCGAGGCGGAGGGTCATGATTGTCGTGTCTTGTCGAAAAGTCATTCCCAGCAGTAATCAGTAATGACCCACCCTGTAAAAGGCCACCCCGGCGTATTATGTATGTACAGTCCACCCCCTGTTTGATTTTACACGACTACAAGCCCCACGCGGGGCGACCACTATCAGCTCTTAGTGGCTGCTATAGGTAGAGCTATTAGGGATACTATAGGGGCTTTCGCACTAGTAAGAGGTACTACGGATGTCCAAGTCGAAAGTCGTGTCCCCTGCACAAGACCTACCTATAGTGAGGTCTTAGTAATTCTAAGCGTGTGATCCACGAGCCGGTGCAAACTTGTCAGGAGCGCAGAGGTCAGAGACATGACGTTTATCAGAGCGAATCTTTAGAGGACCTTTAGGCCGCG
This sequence comes from Epichloe coenophiala, assembly GCA_018801565.1. Taxonomy (NCBI): domain Eukaryota; kingdom Fungi; phylum Ascomycota; class Sordariomycetes; order Hypocreales; family Clavicipitaceae; genus Epichloe; species Epichloe coenophiala. Next base: position 1,159,325 of record JAFEMN010000021.1, on the reverse strand, counting down.
TAAATAATAAAGAGGCTAGCTAGCTATAAGATAGCTATATACTTATAAAGTAAGGTATTTATTAAAGACTATATATATTATTAGTACTAGGTTAGAGATTAAAACCTTTATATACTTACCCCTAGCTAGTATTTTCCTAGTAATAACTATAAGAATCTTAGCTATTACTTTATTCTTTTAACCTTATAAATTAAGCTATAATAAATTAATCTCTTTAAAACCCTTTTAGGGATATAAATTATTAGCTAGATTATTATATAGCTAATACTCTAAAGATTTATATAAAATATACTAATACCTTATAATAATAAAGCTATAGATAATTAGGAAAGTAAAAAACCCTTATAATTTAAAACTATAGATAATAATAAAATATAGTAAATATTACTTAATCCTAATCTAGGTAAAGGTATAAATAATATAAATAACCTAGATAGAGTATTATAAAGATACTATAAGGTTATATAAGCTAAGCTATATTACCTTTAAAAAATATAGAAGATTCTATAAATAAAGGTATAGATTAAAAAGCTTAAGGTAAATCTAGGATTAGCTAGACCTTATTTAAAACCTATAATTACCCCTTAAACTTTAACTATAGTTTTACTAGTAGTTTATTGATTTTTATAATTTTTTTAGTATCATTGGTTATAGCCAATGCATCTAATTTATTACAACACATAATTATTACTAGCAATACCTAGCTAGTAAAATAATTAATAACTAAATTCTTATAGCTATAGTAATAAATAAGCTCTAAGGTTATAAATATAGGGGGCTATAAGGTTAGAGCAAAGTTTATAATAAACTTTATAGCTATATTAGTATAAGAGTTATAATTTATAACTATAGTTAAACTTAAATTTATTTAAGTTTTGCTTATAGTATAAATTAATATAATTCCCCCTTCCTTTATAACTATATTTATTTTATCTCTTTATATCTTTTCTATCTTATAGCTTACTACTTATGCTTTAAAGCTTTAAGGTAAACTAAATATAACTTATCCTTACTTATCTCTAATTTAATTTATTATAATCACTAAGTAGGTTCTATATTACTAATTAACTAATTAACCCCTAACTAATTAGATAATAGTATAGCTAAGGGTAATAAAAAGGATATTACCTTATTTAAAATATTAAATAATATAGTAAAAGAAAAGAAAAGTAAAGAGAAGGGAAGTAAAGATAAATCTAACCTAGAGATAATTAATAGTATTTATACTATAAGGGAAAAAATACTAAAAAGCAAAGGCAATATAAATAATAAGATTTATAAGGTAGATAAGAAAAAGATAAAAGAATAGGGCATTAGGCTATAAAATACTAAGTAGTTTTACCTTATACTTAGGAGGGGTTACTAGTAGTTTATAGTAACTTAGTAGTAATTATATAGTAAAATAGTCTTATTAAGATATAGATAAAAATACCTATATATAAAGGGAATATATATAAAAACCTATAGAATTTCTTAGTAAATTTAGATATATTATTTAAATTAGATTACTATACCTTTAGGAATAATATAACTAAGGTAGTATATATAAGTAGCTACCTAGCTAATAAAATAAAGTAATAATAAATATATTATATAGCTATAAATAGGTATATAAATTACTTATTATTTATATAGGTAAGTTTTCTAAAATAGCTAAAAACTAAAATAATAAATAAAGGTATAAAATACCTAGAAGTAATAAGAATACTACTAAATCTTAGGTAAAAAAGTAACTAATTATTTTAAGCCTTTATAAAAGCTTAGACTAAGGTAAAAGCTAAGTTACCTAAAGTAATCCTTATATATTTATAAATTACTATTTTTCTAAATAGCTTAAATAATACTATAAGAAAGTAAATAATTAGCTAAGAGATTTTAATAACTTAAAGCTAGTTATAAGGCTAGGGTAAGAAAGTAAATATTATAATAAGTTTAAGCTAAAGTAATAAAAAAAGTTAAAACCTAAAAAAAAAGAGATAATACTTTATATTACCTATAAATAAGGTATAGTAATAAAGTAAAGATTAAGTAAAAAAACTATTTCTAGTATACTATAAATATAAAAAGCCTAGATATACTATACTAACTTATTAGGCACTAGACTATTTTACTTATAAAAGTAATAAATATATAACTAAAAGGTATAGTAAAAGTAGTAATAAAGCTATATTACCTAATATAATACTAGTTTAGATAGTATAGACTTAGGAATATAATCCTACTATAAAATACCTTATAAATAATAAAATAAGAATATAGGTGTTTTTATAATAAGATAACTAGTTATTAGCTATATAAGCACTATTTAATATAGGTATATAGTTCTTAATCATTTATTCTAAATTATTATTAAAAAAGGATTAGAAGAATATAATCAAATTAAACTAAATACTAAAGAGTATAAGCTAAAAAGAGATTCTATATTAAGGGATCTTAAAAATATTAATAGAAGTAAAAGATAGTATAGGATTTATAAAAGTCTATTAAGTTAGCTACTATATTACTAATATAAGTAAAGGAATAATACTAGATATAGATTAGACTAAAGAATATTTACCTATAATTATATATTAGGATTAGGGATTTTAAAGATATCTAGTAACTATAGAATACCTTTTCTTTATTTATAGTAAGTAGTAAATATATAAAGAGAAAAAATAAGTAATAGTTTTATTACTATTTAGGGTAATAAAAATTAGGCTAAGTATACTAAAAAATAAAAATTAGAAGGAAAAGGGTAAGGACTAATTAAAGAACCTAGTAATAATAAAAGTATAATTAAATAGTAAAGTAGCTATATAGTTACTAGAATACGCTTACTAGTAGTAAAAAAGTAAAGGTATTATAGTTATACTAATTTTAGAAAGTATAAGTAGTAAATAAGCTATATTAAATTAAGTTATAAGCACCTAATACCCTATACTAATAATTCTAAAGGAATATATAAAGTTTATAAATATTTTTTTAAAGAGCTAGTAAGTAAGCTTCCTAAACTAAGGGGCTATACTTAAATAATTAAATTAGAAAAAGGGAAAACATTACCTTAGGGGCTTATATATAATTTAGCTAAAAAGAAGCTATTAGTTCTTAAAGAGTACCTTATAAGTATATAACTTAAAGGGTAAATTAGAAGATTAGTTAGCCTAGCTAATACTATATAGTATCTTTAATATTTAGTTATTCCTTAGTTTTACTAGATTTTACTGCTATTTTATTAAATAGTATAGTAAAGTTATTGTTTTATTAATAGATTGCCTTAGAGGGTAGTAACTAGTAATATTTAACCTAGAACCCTATAAGTTAGTAGTATTTAAAGAACTTTAATAAAGATTTTAAGAAGCACTAATTTTAGTGCATTTTAACTTACTTATATATCTTAGAGTAAAGATAGATATATTTAGATATATAATTAAGGCTATACTTATAATATATATACTAGGTTACTAGCACTTAGTTATATTTATATTAAGGAAGATAACTAATACTAAATACGCTATTTAATACCTAATAGTAAATTATTAGCTATCTAAGAGGCTTTTTATATATAGAGACACTACCTTGCTTATTTAGCCTATATAATTAAGGTTATTATAAACTATTTAAACTATAAGTACCTAGCTATAAAGCCTAAGCTTATTAGTAAGTAAGTAACTATACTTAATAAGCTTTATTCTTTTAACTTTAAGATTATATATTATATAGGGAAATTAAATCCTACTAACTTGCTTTTAAGAAGACTAGATTTTATAAGTAAGGTAAGGAAAGTAAAAGTAGTAACTATATAACTTCCTACCTTTTTATTTAAATTTATAAATACTAAGCAATAGGAATACCCTAGTAATACTATTACTACTATAGGTTCTATAAAAACATTACTTAGTGTAACTAATAGTTAGTTATAATAATACTATAATAATACTACTAATATCTAAGGTTTTAAAAAATTATAACTTAACTATATTCCTAAAGAACCTAATAATCTAGATAATCTTAGAAGAGTTATATTAGTAAGGTTATTTAATATTTTTAATTCTTTTATTAATAAGTAATAAGCTAGCTATAGTAAAACTACTAGTACCTAGCGTATATTTAGTTTATTACTTAGTTATTTTAATTTTCCTATTAAACTAGCTATTACTATTAGGGGTAGACTAGCATAGGTTATTACTAGTAAGCAGTAAGAGTACCCCTTAAAAATATTACTTATTTATATACCTATAAGACTAGAAGTATCTATTAAACTAATTACTTATAGAGATATTATAGCTAGGATCTAATCTATTTAAAGAATCTCTTCTAAGTTTATTTCTAACTTTCTAGAAAAAAGCTTAGAATTAAAACCCCTAATATAAGTCTTATTATATAAAGCATAGTAAGGGAATAACTTTACTATAAGTTAATTAAAGTTACTTAAAAGTAATAATTTAGTAGTATCCTAAATATAGTCTATTAGACTCTCTAAGCTATTAATATTTAAGAATTATATTTTTATCTCTCTAGGAATAAGAAAAGAAATTTTATTACTAACATATAATAACCTTATTACTAGGTATTAAGAAATAAGTAAAACTCTTTATTAGATTATAAACTAATATTATTAGCTAATAATAAAGAAAGATATGAAGATATATATAAAGATATATATTAGCACTTATATAAGTTATTAAACTTTAAAACTAAGGTATTATAAACTATATAGTAAGCTAGCTATACTACTAGTGCTTAATTACCCTTTTTAAGAATTATTAATAGATTTTATTACTAGACTTTTACTAGTAAAAGATTTGAACTAGACCTATAATATAATTCTAGTTATTATTAACTAATTTATAAAATATAGTATCTATAATCCTATATTAATATAACTAACTATTAATAAGCTAGTAACTATATTCTTAGAATATATTTTTAGAGATTATAGAGTTTTAGAAAGTATTATAATAGACTAAGGTTTTATATTTACTAGTGGTTTCTAAATAACTTTTTATTATCTTCTTATAACTAAGTAGCTACTTAGTATTGCTTTTTATCCCTAGATAAATAGTTAGATAAAATATTTAAACTAGGTCTTAGAATATTATTTAAGGGCTTTTACTTATACTAAATAGATTAATTAGGTAAATAACCTATTATTAGTATAGTTTATATATAATATAAGTAATTATATAACGCATAGCTACACACTAGTAAAGGTATTATAAGGTTATAATCCTAGAGATTTATAATAAGTAGTTATAGATATCCCTTTAGTAAATAATTAAGCTAAAAGTAAAGTCTTAGTACTAAGAGAAAAACACACTATAATTAAATAGCTTTTAAGTAACTTATAGACTTAGTATAAGAAATATTATAACTAGAAAAGAACTCTAATAAGGTTTAAAGTTAGGAATTATATTTTGCTATTAATAAAGAATATTATTTAAGATAACCTAGTAGGAAGCTAGCTATAAAGTACTTAGGCCCCTATAAGATTAAAAAGGTAGTTAGGAGTTATAGATTAGTATATTAATTAAAGTTACTACCTAGGACTTAATTATATAATATATTTAATATTACTAGTCTTAAGCCTTTTAAAAAGGACCTAACTAATATAGAAGATATATCCTTACTATAGGATAATATTAAAGATAATAAATAGGAGTTTCGAGCGAATTTGAGTTTAACTGCGGTCGCGAATTATGACTGTATCTTACGCTAACGCAGCCACAAAGTTTATCGCAAACTTTACTCTAACCTTATAGCCCCCTGTATTTATAACCTTAGAGCTTATTTATTACTATAGCTATAAGAATTTAGTTATTAATTATTTTACTAGCTAGGTATTACTAGTAATAATTATGTGTTGTAATAAATTAGATGCATTAGCTATAACCAATGATACTAAAAAAATTATAAAAATCAATCAATAAATAGGAGTTTAAAGTTAAGAGAATTATTTTATACTACTATAATAGAAAGCATTATAAATATCTAATTAAATAGAAAGGCTATAATACTTTAGAGAATTCTTAGGTATTAAAAAGGGATTTTAGCACTAAAGAAATTATTAATAACTATAATTAATAGTTAAGTAGTAAAGTTAATATAAGATAGTTATAATTTATAAGTTAATATAGTAAGATATTAGAAAATAAAGTTAATTTACTTAAATAACTTAAATAATCTATTATATAGCTACTAAGTACTTACCCCTTTATAATAAAGTTAGTTACTAGGATTACTAGTTCTTTAGTAGTAATAATAGCTATAGTAACTATAGAGGTAAAGGCCTTAGGAGTATCTTTATTATTAAAATCCCTCTCTTTATATATATAAACCTAAAGTTTACTAAGAAGCTTAATAAAACTAATATAATTAGGTAAGTTAGTAGTATAGGGTATAAACTACTAGTAATAAGTTAGTAATAAAGATACTATAAAGATATAATAAACTTATATTAAAATTTTAAAAGTAGTTTACTTCTAAGGGAATAACTTCTTAGGAAACTTTAAAGAAGATTTCTTAATAGCTTAACCTTTAGAAGCTATTAATAAAGAAGGAGTTCCTATATAAGTATTAGATATAGTAAACTAGCTATAAGTTAGCTATAATAAACTAGATATAAATTATAACTAGAAGTAAATAAACTAATAACTAAGAATAAGATAAAAGACTAAGATAAATAGTAATAAATAATAATAATATTTAGAGACTAAAGAAGGTTAGTAACTATAGTATAATAGTAGTAAGAAAGCTATTACTTAGCTAGTAAAAGTAACTTATAAGGTTAAGGATTATTATAAAAGAAAGAAAGTATATAAAAGAGAGGAAAAATTAGTCTTTTTTATATTAACTATAAACCCCTTAAGTAATCTAACACACTATATATAAGTAATCTATAAATTATAATAATAACTATTAGCTCTGCTACTTATATATATGCTTAATAGCTATAAACTTATAGTAACTATAATATAAGCCCTTTAGTTAGACTATCTAAAACTATAGTATTAGGTACCCTATTTATTTAAACTAATTATAAAAATTAATATAAGTTATCTATTTTTTTTAGTCTAGCTATATAATAGGTAATAATATTTATTTTACTATATTAAAGCTATATATAAGCTACTATTTAAATATTACTACCTATAATAAGGGGGGTTATTTATAATTAGTAGTATTATTATTATTATTTTATTTACTTATATATTTAGTTATAAGGTACCTTATCTTATTTTTCTTTATAAAGCTTTATTATAGTAACTATACTCTAAGTAAGTAGCTTATTTTATAATTAAGGTTAATTATATATTAAGGGAGTATTATATTAGGAGTATAGAGGTTAGAGATAGGATATTTACTAGAGTGAATCTTTAGAGAACCTTTAGGCTATATAGATAATAAAAAGGCTAGCTAGCTATAAGATAGCTATATGCTTATAAAGTAAGGTATTTATTAAAGACTATATATATTATTAGTGCTAGGTTAGAGATTAAAACCTTTACGCACCTGCCCTTAGCTAGCATTTTCCTAGTAGTGACTACGAGAATCTTAGCTATTACTTCGTTCATTCAACCCTACGAACAAGCCATGACACTAGGCCTCCCTTAAGTGAATTTTCACTAGAAACTATTATTAATCTAGCTATAAAATATATGCTAGAAAATAACTTATCCTTTTCTACTATAACTAGTAATTCTTTTAGGGAATTACTAAGTTACTTTAAGTAAGTAATTATTCTTCTTCCTTTATTATGTAACTAATAATTATAGTCTAAATATAATATCTTCTTTAAATTATTAGAATATTTCTATAAATATCCATAATTTATATAACAAATCCTTCTAAGAGCTTATTATTAAGCTAAATAAATACTTTTAAAATTTTAGCTTTATATCTTTATAACTAGATATATAGATATCTTTTAATTTAAAGGCCTATTTAGGAGTTATTATAAATTAGATAACTTTAGATTTTCAATTAGAATATAAGCTTCTTAGTATGCATTTATATAACTATAATTACCTAGCTTTTATAATACTAATATTTATAACTAGGCTTTGAAAACTTAAAAAGCACACATACTGGAATATATATTAATGATATATTTACCTAGCTTATAGCTTTATATAAGATACAACTACTATCTATTATAAGGTTAGTTATATTAATCCTTTCTATATATACTAACTAACTATTAATCTCTTTTAGTCTTACTAGAGATAATAGTTCTAATAATAATACTTTTATAAGTACTTTTATTAGTACTAATTATAATAGTATTAGTATTAAAGAACCTATAGATATCCGATGTATTGCACATGTTTTAAATATTATTGCTAAAGATATAATTACTAGCTTTATAAAAGCTATAACAAGCGTAGAAGATATTAAAAAATATAAGAATAGCGAAATTCTATTCTATTTAATAGAATAGTTTTTACATTTAATAAAAAGCGAAAGAGATTAATTTATAGGCCTTATCTAAGGTAAGCTAGTTTATCTTATCTTACTTTAAGTTTATTACTAATTTAAACTATAGGTATTATAGGAAAAGTTAAAAAGCTAGCTATTCTAATTAAGAATAACGCAAATCTATATAAAGATTAGCTTATTGCTTTAAAAGAAGCTAAGTTTTAAGGAAAACTAGCAATGAATTATAATATTATAAAAATACCACTAGGTAAGTTATTAATTAGTAATAACTATATACTATTAGGTATTAAGTACTAACTATTCTTTATAGCTAATGATACTAGGTGGAATTTAACCTATTTAATAATTAATACTACGCTTTTATTAAAAGAAGCTACATTAATTTTTAACGAAAAAACAAATATATCTGCTTTTAAAGATACCTGCCTAAAAAGTCAAGAATAGGCAGATTTAAGCACTTTAAGTAAGATTTTAGAGGTTTTCTATTATCTAACTATAGTATTATAAGGGTAAAAATATAATATATTAAGCCTTGTGCCTTTATTTATAGTTAAGATATATACATATCTTACTACTTTATTAAAGGATTAAAAAGCTTATATTGATTTTTATAATTTTTTTAGTATCATTGGTTATAGCCAATGCATCTAATTTATTATAACACATAATTATTACTAGCAATACCTAGCTAGTAAAACAATTAATAACTAAATTCTTATAGCCATAGTAATAAATAAGCTCTAAGGTTATAAATATAAGGGGCTATAAGGTTAGAGCAAAGTTTATAATAAACTTTATAGCTACATTAGCGTAAGAGTTATAATTTATAACCATAGTTAAACTTAAATTTATTTAAGTTTTACTTATAGTATAAATTAATGCAATTCCCCCTTTCTCTATAACTATATTTATTCTATCTCTTTATATCTCTTTTATCTTATAGCTTACTACTTATGCTTTAAAGCTCTAAGGCAAACTAAACATAACTTATCCTTACTTATCTCTAATTTAATTTATTATAATTACTAGGTAGGTTCTATATTACTAATTAACTAATTAACCCCTAACTAATTAGATAATAGTATAGCTAAGAGTAATAAAAAGGACACTACCCTATCTAAAATATTAAATAATATAGTAAAAGAAAAGAAAAGTAAAGTAAAGGGAAGGGAAGTAAAGATAAATCTAACCTAAAGATAATTAATAGTATTTATACTATAAGGGAAAAAATGCTAAAAAGTAAAGGTAATATAAATAATAAGATTTATAAGGTAGATAAGAAAAAGATAAAAGAATAGGGCATTAGGCTATAAAATACTAAGCAGTTTTACCTCGTGCTCGGGAGGGGAAAAAGCTTATATAAGAGTAAGTTATTTATAATTTTATCTTACTATATTAAATGCTAACTATTATAGGATTAAATGAGCTATAATCCACTTATAAATATCTTTTTTACTGTAATAAATATAGGCTTAAAAAAGTTAAATGCCTATTTTCCTAGAGATATAAATAAGAGCTTTTACTTTTATAAGCCTTATTTATTAGCATTTTTACTTAATCCTTAATTAAATCTATTAGTATTACGAAATCAGTTAAACTTAACTAAAGCTATAATTAAGAAGCTTTTAATAACATTAAAAGCTAAATATAAAGAGTATATATAGCCCTACACCCTAACCCTAACCTTTAAAATTAAAGAAAGTAATCCCTTTATAATTTATACTAATATTAAAAGCTAGATATAAAAGCTTATATAAGGCTAAAAATGAATCTTTTGATAATTCTAGCTCTAATAATAAACATAATAAAGCTTTTGCTTTAGTTATTAATTTATGTAGGATTAAAAGACATCCTAGCCTATATAGTAATCCTAGGCCTAAAAGCCTACTTTAGCCCTTTACCAAGGTTTATTTCTAAAGGAAAGAAATAAATCTATTAAAAAGGCTAGAAAGGATGAAATTTCTAGTTATATTAAGCTAGAACAATTACATAATAAGGTATGTTATTATTTACTAATAGTTATTTACTTTACTTATACTAATTACTATTTAGGATAATATATTTAATTAGTAAGCTAAAAATCAAGAAGCCTTTCCAATTTTATCTATTTTAGCTCAAAAATACCTTGCAATCCCTGCTACATCTAGTGCTATTAAAGGTCAATTTAATTAAGGTGGAAATTTTTTTATAAAAAGAAGAACATTACTACTAAATTTAACTTTATGGGAATTATTACTATTAAAGAGTTAGGAAAAAGAAACAACAAAACCGTCAATTAAGGAATATCCTTCCTTTTTTAAATATAATGCATTAGATTCTAAAAGTGAAGGATCTAATCATTTAGATAATTCTAAAGAATCTAATTATTCAAAAGATTCTAAAGATTCTAAAGAATCTAGGTTTAAATCTTAGGTAAAAGGAAAAGGAAAAGCTAAGGCTACTACTATTAGTAGTAGATCTAGTAATAGTAGTATTGTTGAGAATTCTAACTAAATAAGTAGTTATTAAGCTTATATTAATATATTAAGTTATTACTATACTATTACTATTACTATACTATTACTATTACTAATACTATTACTATTACTATTACTACTATTATTACTATTATTATAATTTATAATAGCTTATAATAGCTTATAATAGCTTATAATAGCTTATAGTAGCTTATAGTAGCTTATAGTAGCTTATAGTAGCTTATAGTAGCTTCTAGTAGCTTAAGATAGCTTATAGTAGCTTATAATAGCTTATAATAACTTAAAATAGCTTATAGTAACTTATACTAGCTTCTAGTAACTTAAGATAGCTTATAATAACTTATAATAGCTTATAATAACTTATAATAGCTTATAATAACTTATAATAGCTTAAGATAGCTTTTAGTAGCTTATAGTAGCTTATAATAGCTTATAGTAGCTTAAGATAGCTTATTACTATTACTATAACTATTATTACTATTATTATAATTTTAAAAAATATAAAAGAGAAAAGTATTTTATTTTATTAATATTTTAAAAAATCTTAAAATATTATATAACTAAAAAGTCTAGCTTTTTCTATAGTAATTTACTTATACTTTCCTTATATAATATATTGATTTTTATAATTTTTTTTGGTATCATTGGTTATCGCCAATGCATCTAATTTATTACAACACATAATTATTACTAGTAATACCTAGCTAGTAAAATAATTAACAACCAAATTCTTATAGCTATAGTAATAAATAAGCTCTAAGGTTATAAATACAGGGAGCTATAAGGTTAGAGTAAAGTTTATAATAAACTTTATAGCTACATTAGCGTAAGAGTTATAATTTATAACCATAGTTAAACTTAAATTTATTTAAGTTTTACTTATAGTATAAATTAATGCAATTCCCCCTTTCTCTATAACTATATTTATTCTATCTCTTTATATCTCTTCTATCTTATAGCTTATTACTTATGCTTTAAAGCTCTAAGGTAAACTTAAACTAAACATAACTTATCCTTACTTATCTCTAATTTAATTCGTTATAATCGCTAGGTGAGTCTTGCGTTACTAATTAACTAATTAACCCCTAACTAATTAGATAATAGTATAGCTAAGAGTAATAAAAAGGACACTACCCTATCTAAAATATTAAATAATATAGTAAAAGAAAAGAAAAGTAAAGTAAAGGAAAGGGAAGTAAAGATAAATCTAACCTAGAGATAATAAATAGTATTTATACTATAAGGGAAAAAATACTAAAAAGTAAAGGTAATATAAATAATGAGATTTATAAGGTAGATAAGAAAAAGATAAAAGAATAGGGCATTAGGCTGTAAAATACTAAGCAGTTTTACCTCGTGCTTGGGAGGGGCCTTATATAATATATAATCTTAAAGTTAAAAGGATAAAGCTTATTAAGTATAGTTACTTACTTACTAGTAAGCTTAGGCTTTATAGCTAGGTACTTATAGTTTAAATAGTTTATAATAACCTTAATTATATAAGCTAAATAAGCAAGGTAATATCTCTATATATAAAAAGCCTCTTAGATAGCTAATAATTCGCTATTAGGTATTAAATAGCGTAATTTAGTATTAGTTATCTTTCTTAATATAAATATAACTAGGTGCTAGTAACCTAGTATATATATTATAAGTATAGCCCTAATTATATATCTAGATATGTTTGTCTTTACTCTAAGATATATAAGTAAGTTAAAATATACTAAAATTAGCAATTCTTAAAATCTTTATTAAAGTTCTCTAAACACTACTAACTTATAGGGTTCTAGGTTAAATATTACTAGTTACTACCCTTTAAGGTAATTTATTAATAGAATAATAACTTTACTATACTATTTAATAAAATAGTAGTAAAATCTAGTAAAACTAAGGAATAACTAAATATTAAAGACACTATATAGTATTAGCTAGGTTATAATTACCTTAACTCTTACTAGGTCTATTATTGTCAGGTGCGCGCGTACGCGGGTGGGCCTAATAATCAATTATAAGGTGCAATGCAAGCGAGAGCTAGCATTAATAGATCTTTTAGTCTAGTGGCTTACCTTATATACCTTTAGGGTTATAATATTAATGCTAGCTCTTATAGGTCTTTTAGTGTGTGCTAGTCCTAGGTTTGAATCCTTATAGGTAAGGCATGCGCTAGGTCCTAGGTTTGATTCCTATAGTTAGATTAACCTAGCAAGTCTAGGTTTAAATTACTAGGCTAGGTAGCTTACGTTAGGGTTATAAGGCAGGTATGGTTACGCCCGTATAGTTGCGACCGTGGGGTCACGTGCACTAGGTGATATATAGGCCTAGCTATTATGCGTACTAGGCCTTAGGGGTTTATAATTAGTTAATTATCTTAGAGGCCATAGATAACCAGGCCTAATCTAAGCTAAGGTTGCGTTATTACTAGCCGCTAGCCTATGTAGGGCCCTTAGCTTAGGGCGAGCCTTATAAGGGAAGGGATAATTATTAAGTGCACGCGTACGTAAGTAGGCCTAATAATCAATTATAAGGTGCAATGCAAGTGAGAGCTAGCATTAATGGATCTTTTGGTCTAGTGGCTTACCTTGCACACCTTCAGGGTTATGACAAATATAATACCTTTTACTAATATCTTAAAGCCTAAGAATTTAACTTCCTTAACTAAAAATTAACACTTCTTAAGGTTAATAAAAAGGCTTATATCTCTAAGCCTATATAGAATTTATTTAATATACTCTATATGCTTCTTAACTACACTACTATATATTAGTATATTATCTAGGTAAATAATTTAAGTCTTATTAATAAGTCCTTTAAAAATATTATTAATATACTCCTAAAAGGTTACTAGTATATTAACTAGTTAAAATAATATTATAAGATATTTAAAGTGGCTATAGTAATAATAAAAGGCTATCTTTTACTTATTACCTAAGTAAATATATAGCTAGTAGTATATATCTTTTAGATTAAGAACTATAAAAATAACTATACTTACTAATTAATTAAGAATTTTAGTAATAAGGGGTAAAGAGGCCTTATCCTTAATTATAATCTTATTTAAGCCCTTATAATTTACATAAAGCCTTAATTTCCCTCCTTTCTTTAGAATAAATAAAATTAAGGCTCTAGCTAGGCTAACTAATCTTCTAATCTACCCTTTAAGCTATATACTTATAAGGTACTCTTTAAGAACTAATAGCTTTTTTTTAACTAAATTATATATAAGCCCCTAAGGTAGTGTTTTCCCTTCTTCTAATTTAATTATATAAGTATAGCCCCTTAGTTTAGGAAGCTTACTTACTAGCTCTTTAGAAAAAATATTTATAAACTTTATATATTCCTTTAGAATTATTAGTATAAGGTATTAAGTGCTTATACCTTAATTTAATATAGCTTATTTATTACTTATACTTTCTAAAATTAGTATAACTATAATACCTTTACTTTTTTACCACTAGTAAGTATATTCTAGTAACTATATAGCTACTTTACTATTTAATTATACTTTTATTATTACTAGGTTCTCTAATTAATCCTTACTTTTTTCTTTCTAATTTTTATTTTTTAGAATACTTAGGCTAATCTTTATTACCCTAAATAATAATAAAACCATTACTTATTTTTTCTTTTTATATATTTACTACTTACTATAAATAAAAAAGAGGTATTTTATAGTTACTAAATATCTCTAAAATCCCTAATCCTAATATATAATTATAGGTAAATATTCTTTAGTCTAATTTATACTTAGTATTATCCCTTTATCTATATTAGTAATATAGTAGCTAACTTAATAGACTTTTATAAATCCTATACTATTTTTTACTTTTATTAATATTTTTAAGATCCCTTAATATAAAATCTCTTTTTAGCTTATACTCTCTAGTATTTAGTTTAATTAGATTATATTCTCTTAATTCTTTTTTAATAATAATTTAGAATAAATGATTAAGAACTATATACCTATATTAAATAATACTTATATAGCTAATTATTAGTTATCTTATTATAAAGATACCTATATTCTTATTTTATTATTTATAGGGTATTTTATAGTAAGATTATATTCCTAGGTCTATACTATCTAAACTAGTATTATATTAGGTAATATAGCTTTATTACTACTTTTACTATATCTCTTAGTTATATACTTATTACTTTTATAAGTAAAATAGTCTAGTGCTTAATAAGCTAGTATAGTATATCTAGGCTTTCTATATTTATAGTATACTAGAAATAGTTTTTTTACTTAATCTTTACTTTATTACTATACCTTATTTATAAGTAATATAAAGTATTACCTCTTTCTTTTAAAGTCTTAACTTTTTTTATTATTTTAGCCTAAACTTATTATAACCTTTACTTTCTTACCCTAGCCTTATAACTAGCTATAAGTTATTAGAATCTCTTAGCTAATTATTTACTTTCTTATAGTATTATTTAAGCTATTTAGAAAAATAGTAATTTATAAATATATAGGGATTACTTTAAGTAACTTAGCTTTTACCTTAGTCTAAGCTTTTATAAAGGCTTAAAATAATTAGTTACTTTTTTACTTAAGATTTAGTAGTATTCTTATTACTTCTAAGTATCTTATACCCTTATTTATTATTCTAGTTTTTAGCTATTATAAAAAACCTACCTATATAAATAATAAGTAATTTATATACTTATCTATAGCTATATAATATATTTATTATTACTTTATATTATTAGCTAGGTAGTTACTTATATACGCTACCTTAGTTATATTATCTCTAAAGGTATAGTAATCTAATTTAAATTATATATCTAAATTTACTAAGAAATTCTATAGGTTCTTATATATATCCCCTTTATATATAGGCATTTTTATCTATATCTTAATAAAACTATTTTACTATATAATTACTACTAAGTTACTATAAACTACTAGTAAAACTATAGTTAAAGTTTAAGGGGTAATTATAAGTCCTAGATAAGGTCTAGCTAATCCTAGATTTGCCTTAAGCTCTTTAATCTATACCTTTATTTATAGAATCTCTTATATTCTCTAAAGGTAATATAGCTTAGCTTATATAACCTTATAGTGTCTTTATAATGCTTTATCTAGGTTATTTATATTATCTATACCTTTACCTAGATTAGGATTAGGTAGCGTTTGCTATACCCTATTATTATCTATAGTTCTAGATTATAGGGGTTCTTTGCCTTCCTAATTATCTATAGCTTTATTATTATAGGGTACTAGTGTGTTTTATATAGATCTTTAGAGCGTTAGCTATATAATAATCTAGCCAATGGTTTATATCTCTAAAAGGGTTTTAAAGAGATTAATTTGTTATAGCTTAATCCATAGGGTTTGAAGAACGAAGTAAAGGCTAAGATTCTCGTAGTTACTACTAGGAAGATGCTAGCTAGGGGTAGGTGCGTAAAGGTTAAGATTCTTATAGTTACTACTAGGAAGATACTAGCTAGGGGTAAGTATATAAAGGTTTTAATCTCTAACCTAGCACTAATAATATATATAGTCTTTAATAAATACCTTACTTTATAAGCATATAGCTATCTTATAGCTAGCTAGCCTCTTTGTTATTTACGCGGCCTAAAGGTCCTCTAAAGATTCGCTCTAATGAATGTCCTGTCTCTGACCTCTGCGCTCCTGACAATAATAGTAATAAGATATATAAAGTTACTATATATAACTTCTTAAAGCTTTAGAATTATAAAGCTAAAAGTAATATTAAATTAGTTTAAATAGTAAAGAAATAGTTTAAGCTTTTTTAAAGTTCTTATTATATTACTTATAATATTTAAGTACTAAGTATATACTTTATTAACTTCTGGTTATTTATTTAGATTTCTTATTTAATTTTATTATAGTAGTTTAGGGTATTTTTTAATTAAAATAAAAGTAATAATTTCTAGAAATAGAAAATAATTAATAGTAATAGTAAATAATATAATTAGAAGGTTTTTCTTTAAGTTATATTAGTAAAATAAAGTATTAAGTATAATAGTGTTATTAAAAAGTTATACTATTATATATAACCCTAGTTATAGTAAAATCCTTAAAATAGTATAATATTATAAATTATATAACTAATTAGATAAAATAGCTAATAATATAAGGGTTCTATTAACTAATTATCTTTTAGTCCTAATAATAACCTTAGTTAATAAAAAGTCCTACTTTTTTTTTACCTAACAATACATTTATATTGTTTATAGTTAGTGTAGTAACTACACTAATTACACTATAAAATAATTTGTATTTAATATAATATAATACAAATTTTTTTAAATACAATACAAATACAAGATTTCCCGATAAAATACAATAAATACAATACAAACAATACTTTGGCTAGAGGGGAAAAGGGGGAAAAGTGAGTCTTGCAGTGCGGAGCTACTGCGAGCGGTGTGGGGTTGCCTGCAATGCAGCTAATCGCATTGCGTGCATCCCTTTAGTAGCCCTACCTTTAGCCACGGCCGGACTAACTATCGTCCGAGAGTCAGGAGGAAGCCACAATAATTAACCTATTTATAGTTTTTTATATAGTAATATAATATTTACTTAAAAAAGAGAAATATTATAAAAGTGAGTCTATTGATTTTTATAATTTTTTTAGTATCATTGGTTATAGCCAATGTATCTAATTTATTATAACACATAATTATTACTAGCAATACCTAGCTAGTAAAACAATTAATAACCAAATTCTTATAGCTATAGTAATAAATAAGCTCTAAGGTTATAAATACAGGGGGCTGTAAGGTTAGAGCAAAGTTTGCGATAAACTTTGTGGCTACGTTAGCGCAAGAGTCATAATTCGCGACCGCAGTCAAACTCAAATTCGTTTGAGTTTTGCTCTAAAAGTGAGTCTATAAGTGGGTCCTTATAACTATTAGCTACTAATCTATAGCTTTCTTACTTAGATTTATGATTTTTACTTAAAGAGAGGGAAGTTTAATAAAAGTGGGTATATAAGTGGGTCCTTATAACTATTAGCTACTAATCTGTAGCTTTCTTACTTAGATTCATGATTTTTACTTAAAGAGAGGGATTTTTATAAAAATGGGTCTATAAGTGGGTCCTTATAACTATTGGCTACTAATCTATAGCTTTCTTACTTAGATTCATGATTTTTACTAAAAGAGAGGGATTTTTATAAAAGTGGGTCCTTATAACTATTAGTCACTTATCTAGAGCTTTCTTATTAAGTTATTATAAGCTATTATAAGCTATTATCAGCTATTATAAGCTATTATAAGCTATTATATCAACTATATATAGCTTATAATTAAGTAATTTAACTTAAACCTAAAAAAAAGAAAAAAAAATACAAAACAATACAAATAATACATGTATTGTATTATGTAATGTATTGTATTGTAATGCAATGCTCTGCTAGCCTCTACGGAGTACATGTAACTCTTTTATTTCCTAGCTAGCATCTAGTTAGCTTAATTACCCCTGTCATGTAGATTTGTAAAATAATTCAAGGGGTGTATTGCACATGTAGAGAAAGGCGAAGAGCACCCTTTATGGTACAAAGAGGGATGCAAACCCTAAGCCTATCTTACATCATTGCTAATTTACCTAATTTACATCTAATTTATATACAAGTCCTAATTCTAGTTGAGTTAGGCTCCTAGCCACAGCTCTTTACATCGGGCCCAGAGAAAAAGTCGTGTTTCTGCCACTAGCGTGGTAAAAAAGAGCGCGCCAAAACAATTAGCGCGCTCTGGTTAAATCGGCGCACTATATAATCCGTACTCCGTTGATGGTACAAAGTAAACCCTCTCCACCTGTATCGATAGCTAACGACGACGGAAGCTGCGTGTCACGCATCACGTGCACGATCGTGCGTCATAAATAGTGCCCCGCAGGGCTAGCTTAGCTAAAATCATCATCCTTTCCCACATTCCCTTATAGTTTAGTAGTAATTATATACTATAATTATGAAAACTAAAAAAAAAAAACTAGAACTAGAAATTTTAGAATAATTACTCTTAGATATTAAAGTAAACGCTAGATAAAAGGCTTATTATAAAGGGACAATGCCTCTAGAGGTACATTAACGTAGTTAGCCTAACAATCCTAAACAAATAGAAAGAATTAGTACACTATTTAGCAATGAATTTTTCGCTATTTAATAGAGAATAAACATTTAACTATCTAGTTAAGTAAGTAGAACAAAAGTTAAGATTCTATTAATTCCTTAACAAATAGTTATAAAAGGCTAGATAATTCACGCCCTTAATTACGACTAATCTAGTTATAACTAGTCTAATATTTATAATAAGTCTAATAATTAGTAAGACAGTAGGACTATCCTAACCTATAACCTAGACAACAGGCTATTAGAGGCATAATTCCTAGGGTCCTAGATTTGGACTAATATAATTCAAGCAGAATCAGAGCAAGGTTATAGTAGAGTCAATTAATATAGTACTAATAGACTATCTTATTATAGTAGTAACAGAACGCCTAGAAGGGTTCTATTTTAGCATATATAACCATAGGCTTAATCCTTAGCTAGAAGAATCCATTAGGCGTAATTCTAAGCTAGATAATTAGCTAGACAAGACCCCGCGCGTAAGGTTACCTATAACCTAATAATCAGTAGCATTATCCCTAGAATTAGGAAGGAACAGTCCTATAATACATAAGTCACTGCCTATTATACCCCTTAATAATTCCCTATCTAATTTCCTATCCCATCGGTTATCAGAGGTAAGCTAAGGGTGTTCTACAGAATCCGGATTGTTATTAAGATTATATAACCAGGCATTGCAAGGTTAAGGCATAATAGACTAATAACTATTAATAGCAGAATAGGGACTAACACTAGATTAACGCTAGTTAGTAGATTAGGACACGTTATTAACCTAGCAAGCCCTAACTAATATAACGCAGATAATGTATTATCTATTCTAGGAAAATACTAATATAAATTATGCCTTACTATAGTATATTTAGCAGGGATAAGAATAATAATTACTTGCTTAATAGATAGAGGTAATACCTATAATATAGCTGCTATTAAGGGCAGCGGATATTAGATTTTTTAATCTAGGTATTAAGGATAAAAAAGGTTAAGAAATTATAGTAAATATAAAATCTATAATAATAATCTATAAGTATGTATTAGTATTTATATAATGTTTAGAAAATATAGTAGCTAGTTAGTTAGAGAAATTAGTAAAAGATATATAGATATTATGTTTAAGAGGAGCTCTTAATTAGCATAGTAAAAGATATATAGATATTATGTTTAAGAGGATAAGCTCTTAATTAGCATAGTTATCTATTAACACTATTAGAACGTAAGTTACTTTAAGAGGTATTGCTAAAAACTATTTATATATGCTTTATTAAAAGATTCTAAGAACTATAATTTATAGCCTTAAATAGAATTAAGAATATATAATACTCTCTATAGAAGTATTATAATAGAGAAAACATTATAATCTTTATGCATAATTTACTATAAGATATAAGAGCGTGTTATTAAGATAACGTTATATAACTATAAACAGTTTACTAGGCATTTGATTTAGAGATCTAGATAATTATTATACCACTATTAGCAAATATAATAATTAATTAGTTTCTAATGCAAATTAGAGAGAGAGAGTTAATAATTATAAGTTAGGCATAAGATAAGTACTAGTAAATAGCTAATTAATAGTTTAGAGATATTTAATAGGGATTAAATATGTATAGAGGATTTAACACTTAAGGCTAAAGGGCAGGATACTAACTATATAATAGTATAACTAGGCTATAAATCAGAGGGTATTAAAATAATTACTAGAATAGTAATTAGAATAATTATAATAGTAATTCACTATACCGCAATACTAATTAGTAATAGTAATATAGATAATAAAGGCTGTATTATAATAATTAAGAAAGATAGTTTAGTAACTAGCTATACTACTAGAATTAATAATAGCTATATAGAAATCTAAACCCTTAGTATAATAGACTAGTAGCGGATAGGGCTACTCTGTTTAGTAACGCTATAAAGCTACTAAATAAGCTAGTAATAATACTATAGTATTTATAGGCTATATATTAGGTAGATAAATTAGATTAGGTAGGAGAGAAAGATTAGAATAATTAACAATAGGAAGAGCAAGTAAATAATATAGAATAAGAGAATATTTATTAATAACTAGAATAGGAGGATATTAATATATATATTCTATACCTAGAGGTAGAGTAGCAGGACTTATATGCTTAGGATAATTAGGAAGGAGTCTTATAGATAGATAGCTAGGCAGAGCAAGTCTAATTTATTAGAATTAATAATATATTTCGCATATATAGAATATATTTCGCTTAATTCGCTTCTAATAATGCGCTCTTTAACTATTTAAGTGTAGCGTATAGTTTGCTATGTAATAGCATAATTAGAGGTAAAGTAGCTTATAATAAAATTTTAGAATCTTATTCCTTATCCTAAACATATAGTAATTAGGATTATCTAAATATTATAATAGATAACATACAAACGTAAATAAAATCAGCAGTAAACAGACTATAACTAATAGATAAAACAATAGTAAAGTTAAAATTAGGCGTCTAAATCCTGATCTTTTAATTAATAGTTAATATATAACGTAATACGGGCGTAGGCTATGTATTTTAATTATAGATATATCTATAATTCTAGATCTATCTGAATTTAGATAATTTAAATAGCTAGGTTAATGTTTATTATAACACTAGGTGCTTAATTATATTAGCAGATATAAACTAGGTAGCTAAATAGTATCTAGATATTAAGATTTGAATAAGAGTAATACTAATTAATATTAAGGGAATTAGCACTAATACCTATTTTACTAATAAGTATATGCTATTACTAATGAACTTTATAGGCATAACACTAGATAAATAGCCTGTGATTGCATTATTTATTAGGGAAGTCTTAATAGTAAAGTTATTAAGAGTAAATATGCTATTAGGCATAGACTATAATATACTATAATAAATTAATATTATAGTAAGTAAAGGGAAAGTAATTATTAGGATATATAGAAATGTAGTAATTCTAATAGCAGCATAGTGTAATTACCCTAAGCTAGACATACTAGTAAAAGCGGTTAATTTAGTGATTATTAAACCTAGGATAACTATATTAGTCCTAATTAATAATTAACTTAGTAAAGACAGTAGGGCACTATTTAAACCTAAATAGGTGCTAAATTTAGGGGTTTATGCGTTAATTACAGACAGATTAATGCAATATATTATAGTTTATAATCTTAGAGAGGAATAAGTAATAATTAGTAGAAAACAAGAACTAGGAAGGTTTAAGTTTATTAACCCTACTATAAGGGCGTACTTAGTTAAGCTAGAGAAGCAATTATTAGCAGTAGACTTAGTAATAGTAATAGAATTATATATTAAGAAACAGTTATTAACCACGGACTAGATTATAATAGGATCCTAAACTATAGTGTATATAATAATATAAGTAAACTATTTTAACCCTAATAATAAGGATAAGCAATAGGAGATATAAAAACTCTTAGAGGATTATATAGATTTATTCTATAATAAAGGATTTACTATAGTTCCCTAGAAAGAGTAAATATAATTATAAATAAAACTAGGCTAGTAGGATCTAGTTCTAAAGAAGTATAGGATCTATCTAGTTAGCCTAGATAATCAAATAATTATTAAAAAGATAATAAAAGAATTATTAGTAGCAGGGAAAGTTATTTATATAATATTATAGGTGCTATTTGCGTTTCCTATCTTTATAGTGTGGATAGGAACTAGAGATAATTAGAAAGGGCGTATAGTTATTAATATACAAGGATTAAATATAATAATAATATTAGATACGTATCTAATAAGGCAATAGGAAAAGGTTATTATAGGAATTACTAATGCTATATATATTATAGTTATTAATACTATATTATTTTATTATTAATAGATAGTTTACCTAGATTCACAATAGGCACTATTGGTTATTATACATAATAGATAATTTATATTTAATATCCTAATTATAGAATATAAGGGATCTAATGTATATATCTAGAGGCGGATGGATAACATATTGCAAGGTATAGGGGCAATAGCGTACTGTAATAATATTATTATTGCTTTAATTAGCTTTAAGCAATATATTATAGACTTATAATAAACCTTCTAATATTTAATATATAATAATATCTTAATTAGCCTAAAGAAGATATTTATAGCTTACCTAATAGCTAAAGTATTAGGGAGACTTATTAATTCCTTAGGAATAGTAACACTAGCTAAAAAATTAGCAGTAATTAGGTGTCTTAAATTTCTAAAGATATTATAAGTATTAGAATATTTATTAGGTTTTATAGGAGCCCTAAGATATTATATTCTAGGATACGCCTTAATTATTAAACCATTATAAGACTATAAAACAAATTTACTCTAGGTATATTAAGTAGTTAAAATAAATAAAGATAACAAAACCCTAAAAGGGAAAATATCTAAGCTAGCGAGATATAATTAGGCAAAGAGTATTAATATACTATTACCTTCTAGGAAGGAAATTAAGGCATTTAATATATTAAAGGTAGCACTAATAAAGCATACTATATTAACATTATTCTCTCTAAACTAATAATTATTTATTAACTTTAATACATTATGAGTTAGCATTAGTGTTATAGTGTATTATATTAAGGATAAAATAATCCTAAAGTTAAGGGTAGAAGGGATAATTATTAAATACCCCCCTTATATAGTAATTTAGCTAATTACATTTCTTTCCAGTACCCTGTCTAATATAGAAAAGAGATACTAGTTAATAAAGCTTAAAGTCTATAGTTATATATAAATACTTTAAAAGTCTAGATAGTAAATTAAGGTAACTTAGCTACCGCTAGTAATATATTTTATAGATTACTACTTAATTATTAATATAGGTTAATAATTAGATATTACTAATATAATAAGTAAACATATAGTAAATAAAAAATTAATATAAGCTATAGAATATATTAGCTAATTTAACATTAGACTAATTCACAAGCTAGGCAAGGATTATCTAGTACTAGATGCCTTAAGTAAGTTAAAAACAACAGAGAAAACGCATAATAATAATACTCTAGGATAATTAAACAACATACTAGACAATAGACTAGAGCATTAGAAGATGCTCTATAATTCTTAGATAGTATAATATATAGAATATAATCCAGTTATAGCGCTAATACCTCAATTTACCACACCTACAGCAGAAAGACTAATAGTATCTCTAGTTAGAATATCTCCTAATTTTAAGAAATTAATATAATTAGGATATAATTAGGACCTAATATAGAAGCACGTTATAATAGTACTAAAGGGTAATGCCTATTTACCTATAGAGAACTAGGTAAAGTTACTATTTAGCTAGGAAGATAGATTATTATAGAAGATAACTCTAGGATTCTAGCTATAATTATACATACTAAAATCCGCTATTAAGGACCTATATAATAGTATATATAACAGCAATTATATAGGCTATGCAAAACTAAGCAAGGTTATGCAATAATTCTATATACCTTATAGATTACATAGATTACAAAACTACCTAAGGACTTACCTATTATATTAAATTTATTAACTAAGAAGACACTTATAACACAGTAATTTATAGCTATTATTAGCACTACTAGCACTATATTATATAATTTCTATTGATTTCCTATTATCTTTACCTATATTAGTAAAGGGTAATAATTTAATGCTTATGATTATTAATAAATTTAGCAAGCAAACTATATTAGAACCTTATTAAAATAATATTATAGTAGCAAGTTATATAAGAAAATTATATAATTAATTATTAATATCTAATTAGGGGATACCTAAGCTTATAATAAGCAATTATAATTAAAGGTTTTTAGCAGTATTATAGAAAGTATTCTAGAATTTAGTTAGGATAAAACTACTACATTTAATAGCGTATTACCCACAGATAGATAGATAGATAGAATAAACTATATAGATAATTAAATTAGCTATCTAAATATATTTCGTATAACTAGATAATAACTAGTTATAGCAATAGATATTGCTATAATTATAATTTAAGTTTAATAATATAGTAATTAAAATAATAGGATAATTACTAAACTAGATTATTATAGGATTCTCCCCTAATAACATTGTTTCATTACTATTCCTAAGGGAACTAGAGATATTAAATAAACCACTAGAATAACTACAAGCATATAATATAATTATATTAGCAGTAATCTAGATAAAGATATATTATAATTAGAAATATATAAGCAAATTCTTTAGACTTAGTAACTAAGTACTAATTAAACTAGATAACTAAGCATATATAATTCTAAGACAAATAAGCCTAAAATATAGACTAAAATTCACTAGACTATTCTAGGTGCTATAACATATAGGAAGATTAGTATATAAGCTAGATATACTAGATAATTAGCGAATTTATTTAGTGATTTTAGTTAATTACCTAGAATAATTCTATTAGGATATATTTAATAGATAGTTTAGAATAATAACGCTAATTTAATTAGCAAACCATAAAGTTAATATAATTCTAGCGTAAAGAGAAAGTAATAGAATTATTAAATATTTAATTAAATTTAAGAGTTTAACTCTAGCATATAACTAGTAGTTACTACTAGTAGTAGTTACTAAGTTAATAAATAGCTTATAGGCTATTAAGAAGTAAACTATAAGTAAATAATATAATTTACTATAGTAAATAATAGTAGCTATAGCTATAAGTAAGGGAATACCTTTCTTTCCTACTTTCCTTCTTTTTCTATATTTCTTACTTTCTTTACCTTCTTTACTTACTATATTTTATTAGTTTATATACTAGTTAAGTAATTATATTTATATATAATTATTAGTTAAATAGGATAGTTATTATAGAGAAGTTAGTTACTTAATAATTATCTAATAGTAAATATAATAATACCTAAAGATACTTAAGAATAGGTATAATAAATTAAGCAAATAGTAAATAAAGAGGAATTTTACTATATAGCTTAGCACTTTAAAGCACACTATTAGGTATATATACTAATAGAGGTAAGGATAGTATTAAAAAATAACTAATTTATTAAAGAGTTCCTTATATTCACTAAAACAATATTATAGGTATTAAATTATAGTTTACTAAAAAAAGTAAGCAATACTTATTAAAACCTAGGAAAAGCTTTAGTAATACTAGTATTAGCTAGAGTTATTTAGGGAAAGTTAGTATATAAGGGAATTAGTATATATAAATCTAATAGTAATTAGTTTAAAATAATCTTAGACTAATTACTAGTTACTAGTTATCTAATAAACTTAGAATTACTAAGATAATAATTAGATACCCTAATAAAGAAAAGGAAGTATATAAGAGTACTAGAAGACCTACTAGACTAAGATCTAATAGTTCCTTAAATACTAAGTATTTTATTACTACTAATATTATCTATTCTAGGTATATTTAGGTTAATCTTTACTCTAATTAATAAGTAAATTATAATAGCGCTAAACCTATTTATAATACTATAATAGGGTATAATTATACTAGAATACACTACACTACTACCTAGGATAGGAGTAGTAGTAAGATAATTACTATACTTAGTTAAAAATAATATATAATTCTTTATATTACTACTAGGATTAGGAAGTATAGAGGTATTATTATTAGTATTAAGAGCTAGTATTATAATTCCTCTAAGCCTAATAATAGTAATAATATCTAGAAATAGTACTCTTAGAAGTAAAAGGGATAGGTAAGCCTTAATTATATAGAATAAATAAATAAATAAGGCTATTAAGAGAAATATAATAATGCTTCTAGATTTAAAGGTATTAGTTAATAGTAATATAGAGATACTATAATAACTAAGGAATAATTAAAGAGATAATTAGATTATTATAAGTTTAAATATAAATATAATTAATATATAGATAAGATAATTAACCTTCTAGTTATAAAGATAGAAAATAATTAATAGGAATATAGCATTACTTATATAATACTTAATAGGTATATATTATACCCTAGAGAATATATAGAATATTATATAGGTAAAGAGGGAGATATAATAAAAGCCGTATTTTAAGATAGAATAATTAATAATTATTAGTAATAATAGCTTAGAAAAAGAACTAAAAGGAGAGATAAGAAAGGTTATAATAATAATATATTTGCTTAATAATTAGATAACTTAATAATAGGAGATATTAGCTTAATAGTTAGATAAGTTAATAATAAGGGTATTGTCTTTAAATCAGCGGTACCTATTATGCATTACGTGCACGATCGTGCGTTATAAATAGTGCCCCGCAGGGCTAGCTTAGCTGAAATCATCATCCTTTCCCACATTCCCTTACACTGCGGTCCCAATTTAAGCCCATCGATTTGATCTTATCGGGTCCCCGCTAGCCATTGATAAGGATTTTTTTTGTGCAGAAACAGAAACAGACCGACAGTCAAAGTGAAGGAGGACCACGGCCTAAATTTTGCATCCACTGCCACTTCAACGGACCATCCGTCTGCCTCTTTGTGTTTGATCTACCTGACACGCACAGTCAAGCAGTCAGTGGACGGGACGACAAACATGTCGACACCGACTTTGGCAGAGAAGCTGGACAAGATCAAGTCCCCTGGCTTACAAAGTCAGCAGAAGGTAAAGAAACACCAGCCACCAGCTCGAATGTCAATAACACAGGCAAGCACTCTGGACTAACAAATCTAATACCCTGGCAGACTGTCGTTGTCCTGCAAGCTGTCGAGTCCACCCTTAAAGAACAAAATACTGCTCCGACCCCGACCGGCTACTTCGCTGCGCTGCTGGCTCTCCTACAACAAGCCAACAGCGATGGAAATGTTAGTATCGAATTGGCCACGCCCGTCGTCTATCTCTTAGACGTCGTAACGCCGTTTGCCCCGCAGCCATTACTTCGATCCAAGTTTACGCAGATTCTTACTCTCCTCGCGCCGGTACTCTTGATGCAAAATGCAGAGGCTATCCTTCTCAGAACATCCATTGGATGTTTAGAATCACTGCTTCTCGCCCAAGATGCACCGTCGTGGGAACTATCCGCCTCCCAAATCAGCCCTCGCCGGGCCGTCGCTGGTCTGCTCAACTTGTCTCTCGACCACCGCCCCAAGATCCGGAAGCGAGCCCAGGATGCGCTCAAGAAAGTGCTCAAGAATCCCCCCCCAAGCCCCTCACTGGACCACCCCGCCGCCGACATGTGCGCGCAGACTGCGTTGAAGAACTTGGAGGATTTGGCAGGCAAGGCAGCTGATTCGCGCAAGGGCAAGAAATCATCGGATTCCACCCATGACCCTGCATTGATCCATGCGCTTCAGCTGGTCAAGACTGTTGCGGCAGCAAGCGGAGGCTGGCCTAGCACCAAGATCGAGTCTCTCTGTGAACTGCTCCTGGGAATTGCCAAGACAGGCAACGAATACATGACTATGGCGGGCTTCGAAATCTTTGAACTGATCTTTGAGAGCATGAGCAACGAGGTTTCTTCTTCAAAGTTGCCACGACTCATGGAAATCATTTCAGAGTTGCGCCCGGCCGCAAACGATACTCAACTAGTACCACCATGGCTCGCCATCCTGTCCAGAGGTTTCGACGTCTCTGCTCAGGTAGAACCAGATGAAACCTTCCTCAAACTGCCCGACCTCTTCTCCATGATCGCAAAGTTTCTCGAATCGCACTCAGAAAATATACGAATTTCAGCTTCAGAGTGTCTGGTGTCCTTCATGGTCAACTGCATTCCTCAGCAGGTTATCCTTGGACCCTCAATCTACGAGAAGAAGATTCTGGACAAGATCAGCAAGACAGCCGAGTCTCTACTCACTGTTCAGTACCAAGCTGCATGGCTGCAGACTTTCAACGTGCTCGGGGCCATGTTTACCTCGTTTAGATGGCAATCCTACCCTCGAATGATTAATGTCACCAAAATTATGGGTGAGCTTCGAGAAAACTCCTCATTCCAGAACAAGAAGGAAGCAGATGAAGTTATTGGACAAGCTGTGCAGGCCATGGGGCCCGAGGCCGTCCTTACTGCCTTGCCCTTGAATATCATCAAACCTGTCAAGGGCCAGGCCGGACGAGCATGGATGTTTCCCATTCTTAGAGACTACGTCAGCAACACTGAATTGGACCACTTCAAGACGGAACTGGTTTCTCTCAGCGAGCTCATGTTCCAAAAGGTCCTGGATCATGGCTCCGCCGACAAAACGACGGAGATCAAGATTTACGAAACACTCGTTCAACAAATTTGGGCGACGCTCCCCGGGTATTGCGACCTGCCTTTGGATCTCATGGAAGCTTTTGATCAAGGCTTCGCCGAAATGCTCGCCAACCTTTTGTACAAGCAAGTCGAGCTGCGATTGGACGTTTGCCGAGCGCTCAAGACATTGATCGAGTCAAACCAGGCTATTGCGAGCATCGGAGAGGGTGAAGAGGATTTCATGCTTCAGAGCAGAGTGTCTCGTGACACCGCGCAAAATAATCTTATCTACCTTGGCCAATACGCCGGAAATATGCTCGCTGTTCTTTTCAACGTATACACACAAACGCTCCCACAAAGCCGAGGCCCGATCTTACAAACAGTCAATGCCTTCCTGAGCATCACGCCACAACAGGAGGTCATGAACACCTTCGAGCGTGTCAGCAAAATGCTTGCCTCGGAGCTGGAGAACACCCAAAAGCCTGATGGGAAAGAGAAAGAGAAGAGCCAAAAGGGCAAAGACCGTATGCCCTCCACTGCACAGACTCTGATGGATCTTGTCATCACCATGTCCGCTTACCTTCCCCGGGACAGCTTTGCCGCCCTGTTTGAAATTGCGACTGTGACTATTTACAAGCAGGATGAGCCACAGCTCCAGAAGAAGGCCTACAAGCTCATTCCACGACTGGCCACCTCTGAATTTGGCAAAGCTGCCCTGAAGGAGAGAAAAGCCGAACTTCAGCAACTCATCCTCTCGAGCTCTGAAAAGGTCTCTGCACCCGCCCGACGTGAGCGTCTGGCCGCCATCACTGCTCTCCTCCCCTTCGTCGCCCACAACTCTCTCCATTTCATCCCCGCCGTGCTCAGTGAAGTCGTCATTAGCTGCAAGGAGAACAACGAGCGTGCTCGAGAGGTCGCCTACGAGCTCCTTGTTCAGATGGGCCAGCGTATGGTCGATGCCAACGGAGCGAAAATCGACAACAGCAAAGTGCCTCACATGCCCGACGATGCACCCGCCGCAACAGCCAATATTGAGGAATACTTCACCATGGTTAGTGCTGGTCTGGCAGGTAGCACACCACACATGATCTCCGCTTCCATCACCGCCATCAGCCGTCTCCTGTACGAGTTCCGATCCTCGCTCAGCGAGAAAACTCTTTCCGACCTCGTCCAAACCATGGATCTCTTCCTCACCTCCAACAACCGCGAAATCGTTAAGAGCTGTCTGGGCTTTGTTAAAGTCTGCGTCATCGGCCTCCCCGTCGAGCTCATGATCCCTCGTCTCGCAACCCTCGTCCCCAACCTCATCATCTGGAGCCGCGAGCACAAGGGCCACTTCAAAGCCAAAGTCAAGCACATTCTCGAGCGCATGGTCCGCCGCTTCGGCTACGATCTCGTCCACAAGAACTGCCCTGAGTCGGACAAGAAACTCATCGTTAATATCCGCAAGACCAAAGAACGCACCAAGAAGAAGGATGCCCCCCGCGCTGCCGGTGACGAGGACGCCAGCGATGCCGGCTCAGACGATGAGCAGCCCGGCAAGCGTCAACACGATAATGAGTACGACCAAGCCCTCTACAGCAGTGATTCTGATGACTCCGCAGCTTCAGATGACCTGAAAAAGAAGTCATCCCAAAAGGGCGGCAAGACCTACATCATCGAAGACGACGACGAACCCCTCGATCTTCTGGACAAGAAGGCCCTGGCCAACATATCCTCCACAAAACCCAACAAATTGCGCAAGCCTACCAGGACCAAGGCTAAGGTCGATCTTGACGGCAAACTTATCCTCGGCCAGGACAGTGACAAAGACGACGATGCAGACGGCATGGATATTGACAAGCCCGAGCCCTCTGGCGTCGGCGCTTATGTCGCGGCCCTCAAGGGCAAAGACGCTGCTAAACGCGGACGAGGCGGCAAACTCAAATTCTCCAACAGAAGATCTAACGATGACGACGATATGGATGACATAGATGAGCAAGATGCCGCTGTGATCAAGAACAATATCAGTCTTGGCAGAGGTGGCAATGATAGGGGAACGTTCCGTGGGCGAGGTGGATCGGGCATAAGAGGGGTAGGAGGCATGAGAGGCAGTGGAGGCACAAGAGGTGGTGGACGGGGAGGAGTTGGATCACGAGGTGGTTTCGGAGGACGAAGTGGTAGGGGTGGCATTGCAGCGGGCAGGAGAGGATTAGGCGTAGACAAGAAGCATGGCCCTTCTGGGCACGGTGTTGAAAAGCCACGGAAGGGAAGAAATTAACTTGAGCTGCGGGTAGCAAAAAGAAAAGTTCAAATGGGGTTATGAATCAGGCAAAATTTCTTATACATAGACTTGACCAGACTGTCACTGGTGGGATACCCCGGGTCATGACAGTATCGGTGGAAAATCTTTAATTAGTTTGTTTATTGTTGGTGTATACTCGTGTTTTTTGCTCTGGGCATTTGGATCAAAATCTAACCTACCGTGCACATGTGGATGGATGTAGCCTCACGTTGACCCGGATTCAAACATGGTACTGAACGTGTGATCAAATGGCCCACCATAGTATTTACAATGATAAGAATTCGTACCGGATTCATAAACAGCGAATCCAGTCAACAACACCGAAACAACGCAAGCCCATGAGATAGCATACTAGACCGTGACATCCTCAAGCTGATTTTGTACTTGATAAGCCCATCCGTTATCCGCCTTGTCCTCTCACCATGCCGATTTACACGGGTATCTCCGTCACACAAACATAGTTATGCCAAAGTCGTCAACAACCGCTGGATGAACAGCAGCTTGATGCATCATCATTCATTAATGGTCGTCATGAAGCAGTTCTATACCAACACCGTTCGCTATGCACCATGTCGTGTCGTCGTGGCCAGAGTCACAAATGCGGTCGATCAAACAACAACACCAGGGGGTCCGTTTGCTAATGCAGATCAATCAAGCACAATCACATTCTCCGGTTGCCCGGACCGAGTACGATGAACCCGCGCAGGGTTTTGATAATGGTCATCATCCGCTGGCCGCTTTCCATGCAACCGATGCGAACTTGGGTTATAAGGTGGCGGCTCCACTGTGTGCAAGTGAATTTGACTGTCATGTGTGAGTGAATCTTGTCACTGTACGCAATTGATTCGTGGGCAATCCTTACTCTTGCTGATTTGTCCACCTCTGAGCTGAGTATTGTTCCGGCCACTGCTGGGCTGCGACATCCAAGCCAGCCGGCGGCAGATCGTATGTAGTCGGCTGTCGAGAATGTACGGGCGGCTGGTTGCGGAATCTTTCTGCATACGGAATCGGACCTGACCTGGGAAGCGTTACAAACTCAACACCAGGCTTGCCTTGGCTTTCTCGTAAAATTCTGGACCCTTCCTTGGAGGAAACCACCCTGTAAGACTGTGTGGCTGTGAACGGTTCTTGCTGAATAGTCGTCAAGCCGGATTCATCGCCTTGCACCAATCGTATTGACTCTGGGGCCAGAGAAATTCTCTCATAGAAGCCACCTCGATCCTCCATAAGAATCGGATTGGAAAGTGTACCTGGTCGGGATGCATTCACTACAATTCGGTCGGCCCTTGGAGCATAAACAAAGCCTTTTCGGTCATATGATCTGCCGCCAATTTGCCACGGAGAGCTTGGGCGGCCAGAGTCCTGAAGAGATGATCCTTCCGCACGAACAGGGGCAACGTAGAATGGCCCTTCATTTACAAAGCTACCTGGCTGCAACCTTTGAGGGGATTGATCGCTGATTACTCGCCGACTTCCTGAATGAGCAATATTCTCCCGGAAGGT
Source organism: Epichloe coenophiala (assembly GCA_018801565.1). Taxonomy (NCBI): domain Eukaryota; kingdom Fungi; phylum Ascomycota; class Sordariomycetes; order Hypocreales; family Clavicipitaceae; genus Epichloe; species Epichloe coenophiala. The sequence goes on along the minus strand of JAFEMN010000021.1, from coordinate 1,126,420 downwards.
ATCCGTAGAATGACTACTGCTGGTATGAAGGAACGGTTCCTGTGAGCGGGAGTGCAAATGATCCACCATGTCATGTAGCCTGGGAGGTACGGCTCTGACAAATGCTGGCTTCATCGTCTCAGGAGACGCTGGTTCAATAGAGGGCACAAGCATGTCCAACAGGCGATGAGTGATAGGAGACATCAATCTCGACGAGGAGAGGCCATTTGTTTGATGTTCATATGCCGGAGGGTTCAATCCATTACCAAAAGACTGGGACTCGGCAGCATGAGGAACGACAGGTGGAGGTGTACCCATACGACGAGGGAGTGACGGTGAACACCCAGTTCGCAGGCTAGTACTTACCTGATATCCAGTGGCATGAGTTGGTCGGCCGTCATTGTAAGCTATTGGGTCATGCTGGCCGCCTACATGGAATTCCTTTTGAATTTGAGGGTGCAGAGGATCATATTCGCCAATGTCCCGGGTGAGAAAGGCTGGCCCTTGCGCGTTTGGCTCACGGTTCCGTATTATTGCGTCCTGCCATGCACGATATCTCTTGAATCCGCGCTGGTCCTTCCGGCTGGTTTTTGGACCACGGTCCACAGATGACATGGGATACTTGCCTCTGACTTGGACCAAGGCCCGAACAGGACCCGTGGCTATTCCTGGTTGTTGGCCGCGTTCCATGGCGGCGATTGGCGGAACAGGTTTTGACTGTTCAGATATCACCATCACAGATGTGGACGAGCCTGAGTCCTCTACGGATGAGTCATCAGTCGTCTCTGCGTCGGACTCGTCACCTTCTGAGTCAGATATAATAACCACTTCACGTAGGATCTCATCGAGCTGATCGCGCCCAGTCTCTTCATCTCCCCGCCACTTGACGATGATGTCGAGACACAGTTCCTCCACAGCCTTGCGAGCCATTTGCCAGCCTGCCTCTTTCAATAATTCGTCATACCTCGTGTGGGCATGTCGAATATGAGCAAGGACTGCCAGTTGAACTCGTCGAGCCAAAGGGATATCGTCGGAAAATCCAACGGGCTGCTCCATTTTGCCATTTGTGCGCTGAGAGAGAATGCGTTCGTCAAATAGCACTCTGTGAATGAACATGATTGGAAATACTAACCCGTGTAAAAGCATGTTCGATGATAATCTGCCGGTCAGTGTTGGGTATCCGAGGGAAAAGATCACGAAGAGCGGCGTCTGCCTGGGCATGGTATTCCGCCTGGGATTCAGGGATGGATTCCGGCTTCCCGTCTGGCGTCGCCGCATCCAATTGCGGCAAATGTGCTATGCTCTCTCTGGCTGCTTCAACAATGGTTTGCCGGACGTGATGACCAAGTCGGTTGACTTGTTGTGAAAGACTGTTGGTGGCCACACTCTGACCAACGTCAGCTATGTGTGCCTAGGTTGGGTGTTACGAGAGCTCGGGAGCGCATACCGATACTATAAAAATCATAGCTTCTCCTTCGCGGGAAAGCTCTTTGCATGCTGATGTTAATTTTGGGTTTCCAATGGGAACAAACTCGAAGCCAGGGGGCGGCGTTTTGGCGCGGGTAACCTAGGGAGAGTGAGTCTTCTTGCCAAGGAATCGTGATGCAGTAGTCCTTTTGCTCGTCTGTACCTGAACCTCGAGTTTCTTCTTCTTTTCCTTATTCTCGACGAATTCGAAATAGGTATGATGCTTGGATTTGGGAACGCTTGGCTTTGCCACCAGACCTTCGGGAGCTGGTGCCAGAGGATCAAACTGAGCTCTCTGGGCTCGTTTGTGCCTCTCTTTTGACCCGCTCGCTCCGGCAGGAAGGATGGCTCTTCGCTTTTCCCTCCCCATGGCTCAAAAGACTATTTGCAAGCTTACCATGATGAGATTTGCAAGCGTTCGGCTGGTGATTTTGTCCAAGGTCAGCAGTTAGTGTGGACAAGAGTCTGAAAACGGATCAGACCAGCGTTAACAAGACGAGCACTGATTTCTTTAAAAAAAAGTCAATCGCGACGTTATATGGAAGATGAAAAAAGCCCGGGAGCACAGTGAGATGTCAGATACGCGCAGCCGGGCGATAGAAGATGCCTTTTGAGACTTGGGAGCAGATCTCTTGCTCTGACATCACCTGTGACTTCAGCTTCAGAACCAGGCAGAGAGCTTAGTAGAGTTGCTGCGACGACACGAAAATGTGAACACAACCCAGAAACGACGCTGCGGCTGGGCAGGAGCAGAATGTTTAGAGGGAGAGTCAGTCAGTCAGCTGAGGTTGACTGGTGGCAAAATGCCAGTTTAACAAGATGGAATAGGCAAGAGCCATCAAGGCGGTCTTTAGTTTCGGGTACCGACGTGGTGCCTGGCCGTGTTACCTAGCCGTGTTACCTAATCAATTTTGATTGGACCTGAGTTGCTGAGCGCATGCGGCTGTTGCATCAGTCACGTGGAGCGACAGCATCAATTAGACCAGGCACGCCCAGTCGAAATTCACATCGTGACTGGCGTTAGAATTGTATGATGTGACAGCTTATATTGCATGTAAGGTATAAGTTACATATGTACAGGTTATAGGCGGTATAAGCCCTAATATACACTTAACTATATAATCTAGCTAAAGTAGTCTTAATTAGCTATAAAATCTAATACCTCTCCTTAAGTAAGAGTTATAATAGTGCTAATTCTAGTAAATTCCTTCTTTCCTTACTACCCTTATTAAAACCCTATAGGAAAAAGAGTAGTAGCTTATAGTAATTCTTTAATATAGTATTTATAATATTCTTTATTCTTTTCTCTAAAGACTTACTATCTTTATTTACTTCTCTAGCTTAGGCCTTACTAAGGCCTTTATACCTAGGTTTACTAGATTCTTTATTTAAGATATTTAGTTTACCTTTACTATTTTCTCTTAGATTAATTTATAAATCTTATAGTATTTAATTTAGATATACTTTATATATTTATAGAATTTAGTATTATTTAAGATTATTTATATACTAGTATTATCTATATAAAGTTATAGAGATACTTACCTTTTATAAATTTCTCCTATTAATTCTTCTAGATAGATAGCTTTAAGTCTAGCGCTAAAGAGGCTAATATACTTTACTTTAGTGCTTAAGGTTATAATAATACTCTATTTCTTACTTTTCTAGCTAATAGTAACTCTAGCTAGTAAGAAAATATAGTAATTAATAAACTTAGAGTTACTCTTATCCTATGCTTACTTAGTATCTAAGAAGCTTATAATTTTATTATTTTATATACTATTAAAGGTTAGTACTAGATTAATAGTAAACTTAATATATTATAGCACTTACTTTATTACTAATAAGTATCTTACTATTAGATTAGTTATAAACTTACTTAGCTTTACTATAGGATATAGAAGGTTAATTTAGGTTTTAATTATTATAAATATTAGTATTCTAAGGATATATTAGAATAGTAGTTAGTTATCTTTATAGTATTCCTTACCCTCTATATATAGTTCTAGTATCTTAGAGGTATTTATAGGTATATTCTAAGATTTAGCGTTTTTTATATTTAGTTACCTTAGTGCCCTTTCTAAGTATAGTTATTAATTTTTATAAATTTTTTTAGTATTATTAGTTATTACTAATATATCTAATTTATTATAATATATAATTATTACTAGTAATACCTAGCTAGTAAAATAATTAATAACTAAATTCTTATAGCTATAGTAATAAATAAGCTCTAAGGTTATAAATATAGGGGGCTATAAGGTTAGAGTAAAGTTTATAATAAACTTTATAAATATAGTTATAATTTATAACTATAGTTAAACTTAAATTTATTTAAGTTTTACTTATAGTATAAATTAATATAATTCCCCCTTCCTTTATAACTATATTTTTTCTATCTTTTTCTATCTCTTTTATCTTATAGCTTACTACTTATACTTTAAAGCTCTAAGGTAAACTAAATATAACTTATCCTTACTTATCTCTAATTTAATTTATTATAATTACTAGGTAGGTTTTATATTACTAATTAACTAATTAACCCCTAACTAATTAGATAATAGTATAGCTAAGGGTAATAAAAAAGATATTACCTTATTTAAAATATTAAATAATATAGTAAAAGAAAAGAAAAGTAAAGGGAAGGGAAGTAAAGATAAATCTAACCTAGAGATAATTAATAGTATTTATACTATAATGGAAAAAATACTAAAAAGTAAAGGTAATATAAATAATAAGATTTATAAGGTAAATAAGTAAAAGATAAAAGAATAGGGCATTAGGCTATAAAATACTAAGCAGTTTTACCTTATGCTTAGGAGAGCTAAGTATAGTTATTATAAAAGGGTAATTATTTATTTCTTTTAATCTTAGGTAATTACTATACCTAGAAAGTAGCGTATAGGGCTAAGGTTAGTTATTTTAAACTTCTTTACTAGCTTTACTTTAACTTCCCTAATTTTATTAATATTAGGCCTAAAGAATAGCATATTATTTATATAGATAGTGATAATTATATTATTCTTAAAGAAGATTACCTTATTAAACTATAACTAGGTAAAGCCTATAGTAATAAGCTTAGTAAAAAGAGTCTTAAACTATACTTATAAAGCTTACTTTAGACTATATAGCGCCTTTAGTAATTTATAAACCTTTAGGGAGCTTTATATAGATAGTCTTCTTTACTATTCTATATAGAAAGGCTATCTTTATATCTATCTATTTAATCTCCTAGCCTAGAAGAGTAGCTAATGTAAATAGAAGCTAGTATGTTTTCTATCTAATAATAAAGGTAAAGGTCTTATTATAGTTAATTCTATATTCCTATTTAAAACCTTATATAATCTATTAAGCCTTATATTATTTAATATTACTAAATAGGCTAAGTTTTGCCTTAAACACTTATTTCCCTAATAGAATATACTAAGTATTATTAATATCTACTACTTTAAAGGTATTATTTTTAATTAGCATATTATACTCTTTTTCTATAGCTCTTTTCTATTTTAACTAGTTTACTAATTACTAAGCTTCCTTATAAGACTTTAGTTTATTTTCTTTAAGTAATTTATTTAGAGTGGTTAGCTATATAGCTAGAAGGGGTATAATATTATTTAGGGCTATTAGTATCCCCTAGAACTTATTAAGAAAGGTAAGTTCTTATAGTCTAAGTTTAGGGTAATTTACCTTAAGTTTAGGGTGCTTTTACCTCCTAATTACTAGGCTTATTAAGGTTAAGTAATAAATTAACAGATTTTCTAGTGAATAATTAAGATTTCCTAGTAATTAATTAATTACCTTAGTCCTCTCCTTAAACCTTACCTATTTAGTTACTTACTAGTTAGGTTAGTCTATAGCTTTTACTTATTTCCCCTTTTAAATCTAAGTAGTAAGCCTTTCTATTATTAACTACTTATATAAATTAAGCTAAGGGAAGCGTTTAAGTTAATTAGGTAGTAGTATTTCCTTTATATAAGGTAGTGCTAGAAGATTAGCGCTATATTAAGGGAGCTTAAACTTAGCCTTTAGGTTAATATAAGTTTATTTATTAAAGGTAACCTCCTTTACTCTCTTTACTAGGCTAGTAATTAGGTTCTAAAGTTAGTAGATATTATTTGCTTTATAGCTTACTAGAAAGTATAGATATATCCTATTATTAAGCTTCTTTAGGTACTTTACCTTTAGTGCTAGCTTATATATATAATAACTAAGGCATTATAGGTATCTAGTGTATAGTTTAATACCTAACTAAGCCTTATATAGAGTTATTCTATTAATTATACTATAAGGAGATTATTCCTAGGTATAGATAACTACTTATAGAATTTCCCCCTAGAGTTCCTTTAGAATATTGCTATTATAGAAGATAGCTCTTACTTTATTCTAGATAGTAAGGTACGCGCGTTCTATTAGATTCTAATTTAATTAGTAAGCTACTGTCTATTTAGGTATAATACCTTTCTATTTAAAGAAGTTTAGTAGTATTATATTTTTAAACTTTTCTTTATTATCTATCCTATACTATTAGATTTATCTAGAGGTTTATGCTTTTACTATAGCTATATTTACCTAGATATAGGCTATTACTTATAACTTTTCCCTTAGTAAGTATACTCTAGGCTTCTTTATTAGGTTATTCATAATTAGCAAGTAATACTTCTCCCTTACTAGTATCTAGGGTTTAATTAGTTCTCCTAGGTTAGCTATTTATTATTAACTATAGTTAAGAGCTATATATATAACTACCTAGGTACTTTACGCCTTTCCCTTACTTATAATATATGCCTTATAAGGTCTAGCTTGTTTATTAGAGATTTAGATACCTAGGTCCTTAGCTAGTATAATATAGTTAGCGTAGTTTAGGTATCCTATCCTAAGATAGAAGATCTATAGAGGGATAGATAGTCTTAGTAATATATAATATAAGGAATACTACTAGATTATTAATAACTTTAGGTATATCTTAGTAGTGTATAGTTTTAGTATAAGAGTATTTAAGGTACCTAAATTAACTATAGGTTATACTATAAATTACTAAACTATTATTATATCTAACTTTAGCATTATTATAGGTTAAAAGATATATAAAGCTAGGCTTTTCTATAAATACCCTAAGGGATAGCAAGTTAACTAGTAAAGTAAGGATATAGAGAACTTACTAAAGGTAAATTAACTTTATATCTTATACACACTATATTATTAGCAGTATACTTCTACTACTAAGCACGCAAGCACCTTTACTAACACTATTTATTAGAATAGGATTAGTAAATTCCTTATAATTACTAAATATATACCTATTATAGTAAATATAATATTTAGTAGCACTATTAAAGATCTAGTCTAGGCTTCTAGCATTAGCCTTCTAACTATTAATTTATATACTTCATACAATAGGTTTATAAATATTAGCTATAAAGAACTCCCTAAGGTCTTATAGCCACGTAAGGAATATATTTACATTATTTTCTAGCATATTTATATTAGCGTTATATGCTAATAGTGTCACGGCTTATGCGTAGGGTTAAAAGAACGAAGTAATAGCTAAGATTCTCACAGTCACTACTAGGAAGATACTAGCTAGGGGTAGGTACGTAAAGGTTTTAATCTCTAACCTAGCACTAATAATATATATAGTCTTTAATAAATACCTTACTTTATAAGCATATAGCTATCTTATAGCTAGCTAGCCTCTTTATTATTTATATAGCCTAAAGGTCCTTTAAAGATTTGCTTTAATAAACATCCTATCTCTAACCTTTACACTCCTAATATAATACTTCCCTAATATATAATTAACCTTAATTATAAAATAAGCTACTTACTTAGGGTATAGTTACTATAATAAAGCTTATAAAGAAAAATAAGATAAGATACCTTATAACTAGATATATAGGTAAATAAAATAATTATAATAATACTACTAATTATAAATAACCCCCCTTATTATAAGTAGTAGTGTTTAAATAGTAGCCTATATATAGCTTTAATATAGTAAAATAAATATTATTACCTATTATATAGCTAGACTAAAAAAATAGATAACTTATATTAATTTTTATAATTAGTTTAAATAAATAGGGTACCTAATACTATAGTTCTAAATAGTCTTACTAGAGGGCTTATATTATAATTACTATAAGTTTATAGCTATTAGGTATATATATAATTAGTAAAGCTAATAGTTATTATTATAATTCATGGATTACTTATATATAGTGCATTAAATTACTTAAGGGGTCTATAGTTAATATAAAAGAGACTAAATTTCCCCCCCTTTTATATACTTCCTTTCTCTTATAATAATCCTTAACCTTATAAGTTACCCTTACTAGCTAAGTAATAGCTTTCTTATTACTATTATACTATAGTTACTAACCTTCTTTAGTCTCTAAATATTATTATTATTTATTACTATTTATCTTAGTCTTTTATCTTATTCTTAGTTATTAGTTTATTTACTTCTAGTTATAATTTTATATCTAGTTTATTATAGCTAACTTATAGCTAGTTTACTATATCTAATACTTATATAGAAACTCTTTCTTTATTAATAGCTTCTAAAGGTTAAGCTATTAAGAAATCTCCTTTAAAGTCTTCTAAGAAGTTATCCCCTTAGAAGTAAACTACTTCTAAAGTTTTAATATAAGTTTACTATATTTTTATAGTATCTTTATTACTAACTTACTACTAGTAATATAATAAGTAATAAAATTCTATATATATAGTGCTTTTAGTAAGTAGTAATATAGAATATCCTACTAAAAAATAATACCTATAATATTCTAGGATATTTTATTAATAATAAGACCTTTCCTATAAAATATAAAGAATTTATAAGTATAACTTCTTTACTTACTTACTACTTCTTTATTACTAATATTCTAATAGGCTACTTAATAAAATATACTTACTACTTCTAAAATAATAAAAACTACCTTATAGTATATCTTTCTTATTTAGAATTTACTTACTTATTACTAATATACTACTAGTACCTAGCTTAAATTATATAGCTTTATAATAAGCTATTTAAACTTATTAAAGTTACTTTAAAAGGTAGCTATTACTATTAGGATAAAGTAAGTATAATTCTATTACTTTGACGGGCGAAAACAACCACCCGAAAACGACGGATTTGACGATGATAACGAAGCTGACGAAACCAACGAAAATGACGATATTGACAATGTTAATGATTTCGATGACTTCGATGACGGAACCTAGATATTGGGATCTAGGTCTGCGATATTTGCGATCCATCGCAAGGATCCAAGCCGAAAAAGAGGGTAATCTATCTATGTCGAATTCCTTGTCCTTGTATCATGACAGCGAAGGTTTGCGATCCACGCCTAGGATCCAAGCTAGAGCTCTCTTTTATTAATATTAGGTCATATCTAATTAATTGATTAATCTAAGCCAAAGGCATTAAAAGGAGAGTTGATTTTCTATGAAAAGGGAGGGAATCTAGGGCTTTTATCTAGCTAGAAGGTCACATAACTAGGGATCCAATATGGCTAGATTAATCCGACGATGCTGAGGTCTAAAGGCTCGAGGTCTTGTGAGAGAGGCCTCCAGAGGTCACAATCCTAGCCACACATTACCTAGACACTAGATTATTACTAACTTACTAGTAGTTTATTATAAAAGTAAAGAAAAAACTATAGAATACTATTCTATCTTATAAAAATTCTAATAAGTATAAATATATTTACTATACTTAAATAACTACTAATACTACTTATAAAGCAAAGAATAATAAGTATACTATAATAGTATTACTAAGTAATACTATAAACCTTAAGATATAAATTAATATTTTAAATAGTCTTTACTTCATAGCCTAGAATATCCTAATAGTAAGCTTTCTTAATATATATAGCTAATACCTAACTAACTTACTAGTAGTTTATACCTTATACTACTAACTTACCTAATTATATTAATCCTATTAAGCTCCCTAGTAAACTTTAGGTTTATATATATAAATAGAGGGATTCTAATAATAAAGATACTCCTAAGGCCTTTACCTTTATAGTTACTATAGCTATTACTATTACTAAGAAACTAGTAGTCCTAGTAACTAACTCTATTATAAAGGGGTAGGTACTTAGTAGCTATATAATAGATTATTTAAGTTATTTAAGTAAATTAACTTTATTTTCTAATATCTTATTATATTAACTTATAAATTATAACTATCTTATATTAACTTTACTACTTAACTAGTGCTTATAGTTATTAATAATTTCTCTAGTACTAAAATCCCTTTTTAATACCTTAGAATTCTCTAAAGTATTATAGCCCTTTTATTTAACTAGATATTTACAATGCCTTCTATTAATTTTTATAATTCTTTTTAGTATCATTGGTTATCGCCAATGCATCTAATTTATTACAACACATAATTATTACTAGCAATACCTAGCTAGTAAAATAATTAACAACTAAATTCTTATAGCTATAGTAATAAATAAGCTCTAAGGTTATAAATATAGGGGGCTATAAGGTTAGAGCAAAGTTTACAATAAACTTTATAGCTACGTTAGCGTAAGATATAGTTATAATTTGTAACTATAGTTAATCTTAAATTTATTTAAGTTTTGCTTATTTTGCTTATAGTATAAATTAACGCAATTCCCCCTTCCTTTATAACCGTGTTTTTTCTATCTCTCTATATCTCTTCTATCTTATAGCTTACTACTTATGCTTTAAAGCTCTAAGGTAAACTTAAACTCTCCTACTAAACATAACTTATCCTTACTTATCTCTAATTTAATTTATTATAATCGCTCGGTAGGTTTTACATTACTAATTAACTAATTAACCCCTAACTAATTAAATAATAGTATAGCTAAGGGTAATAAAAAGGATACTACCTTATCTAAAATATTAAATAATATAGTAAAAGAAAAGAAAAGTAAAGGGAAGGGAAGTAAAGATAAATCTAACCTAGAGATAATTAATAGTATTTATGCTATAAGGGAAAAAATACTAAAAAGTAAAGGCAATATAAATAATAAGATTTATAAGGTAGATAAGAAGAAGATAAAAGAATAGGGCATTAGGCTGTAAAATACTAAGCAGTTTTACCTCGTGCTTGGGAGGACAATGCCTTCTATTATAGCAGTGTAAAATAATTCTCTTAACTTTAAACTCTTATTTATTATCTTTAATATTATCCTATAGTAAGGATATATTTTTTATATTAGTTAGGTCCCTTTTAAAAGGCTTAAGACTAGTAATATTAAATATATTATATAATTAAGTCCTAGGTAGTAACTTTAGTTAATATACTAATCTATAACTTCTAATTACCTTTTTAATCTTATAGGGGCCTAGGTACTTTAAAGCTAGCTTCCTACTAGGTTATCTTAAATTAATATTCTTTATTAATAGTAAAATATAATTACTAACTTTAAACCTTATTAAAGTTCTTTTCTAGTTATAATATTTCTTATACTAAGTCTATAAGTTACTTAAAAGGTATTTAATTATAGTGTGTTTTTCTCTTAGTGCTAAGACTTTACTTTTAGCTTAATTATTTACTAAAGGGATATCTATAACTACTTATTACAAACCTCTAGGATTATAACCTTATAATATCTTCGCTAGTATGTAACTATACGTTATATAATTACTTATATTATATATAAACTACAATAGTAAGAGGTTATTTACCTAATTAGTCTATTTAGTATAAGTAAAAGCCCTTAAATAATATTCTAGGACGTAGTTTAAACATTCTATCTAACTATCTATCTAGGGGTAAAAAGCAATACTAAGTAGCTACTTAGTTATAAGAAAATAATAAAAAGTTATCTAGAAACCACTAGTAAATATAGAACCTTAGTTTATTATAATACCTTCTAGAGCTCTATAGTCTCTAAAAACATATTCTAAGAACACAGTTACTAGATTATTACTAGTTAGTTATATTAAAATAGGAATATAAATACTATATTTTATAAAATAGTTAATAATAACTAGAATTATATTATAGGTCTAGTTTAAATCTTTTACTAGTGAAAGTCTAGTAATAAAATCTATTAATAATTCTTAAAAAGGGCAATTAGGCACTAGTAGCATAGCTAGCTTACTATATAGTTTATAATACCTTAGTTTTAAAGTTTAATAACTTATATAAGTGCTAATATATACTGTGTGCCATGAGATGCGTGCCCACAAACGCGCGATCGCGATGACAAGCACAAGGGATCACACAAGACTAGATAACATAACAAGGGATAACGATATTAGTTATCTAGATAAGGGGATTATTTAATCTATAAAGAGTCTGCCTATAGCTAGATTCTTTTAACGCTTATTACCTATGCTTAGACCTGAATTTTTGCCTAGCTATTACTATGGCTAATAATTATGTTTGCCCTAATAATTATGTTTACCCTAATATCTATATTTGCCCTAAAAAGATAAATTAATAAGATAAATCCCCTAACTTAACTAAAAAGTTACTTCTAATCTAACAAACTATTTAATCTATAATATCTCTATTTATAGAGATAAATTCAGCTATTATTATAATTACTGCTATTAAGTTAATTAACCCTCTAATATAAGCAGATATCACCGCTACCTATAACTATAGGCTAGTATTATGTCTTTTAGGGTGTTGTTTTCTACTTAATAAAACTAGTGAAGAAACGCGGTTTTAAATCCCTAGGACTTTTCCGTTTTCTAGTTAATTTGCTATAGACTAAGATTAATTAGAAGCAAGTTTAATTATGCTTTTAGCTATTTCCTAAGCTAACCTATATAAAAAAAACCCCCTTTATCTTATTTTTCTTATACTAAGATATAGATCTAAAGCCTTAACTAGGACTTCGTAATAGTCATAGTATAAAGGAAAGACTGTCTAAGTATACTAAGCTAAGGTAGTCTAAGGATATAAACTAGTGTTATAAGGAAGCGTAGAAAAGAAAGCTAGATAGCTTAGAGATATACGCTATAAACACTAGCTAAGCTATTAATCCCTTACTAAAAGTCTTTAAATATAAGGCTCTAATATAGAAAACGTTACCTAATACTATAGACTATTTAATTATAGAACCTATAGCTTATTTTACTATTATTTAGCTATATATTAGTGTTTTATAGCTTATTATAAAAAGCTATGTAATTATGCTAGTAGCCTTTACTTATAGTTTACTTATAACTATAAATACTACCTTATTAAAAGTTTCCTTTTATAAAAGTCTTATAAGTATTATAATATTTAGTTAAGCACTTATTTTTCTATAAGATTAATTAAAAGAAATATTAACTAACTTTATATTTAAGCTTACTTTATCGTATTCCTAATAGCTAAGTAAAGTAAGACTAAGTAAGCACTTAAGTTACCTAAAGGACCTTTAGGATTTACTATTACCTAGTACTCTAATTACTAGCTAGGGACTATTTAATCCTAAGATAGTTATTAGCCTAGCTTAAACTTACTTTAAGGATTACTTAGGAAAGGATTCTAATAATAGACCTAAGGCACTTAGCCCCCTTAGAGGGCTTAATACTAAAACCTTTATAAAGCTTCTTAGAGAAATAATAGTATATTAAATATCTCTTATTACTATATAGAATAGGTATAATATTTAGTAGTTTATAGAAGATAATATAGCTAATTTTATTAAGAACTTTAAAGCAAAGATAAAGGTAATAAGTATCCCTAAGATAGATAAGTATAAGATACTTAAGTATAATATTAACCTAAAGCTTTAATAGGTAGTTAAGATACTAACTATATCTTAAACTTAGAAGGAGTCTAAGGAGGAGATACTCTTATAGTTTAATATAACTAGCTAGGATTAAATAGAAAATACTAGAGAATAACTTAAAGATCTAAATTTAATATAACTAAAGACTATTAAGGAGACTTATTATTAGCTATAAAAGCATTATACTCTAATATCTAATATAGACTTAATAGGATAGAGAACTACTATAACCTAGTTTAATTATATTTATAAGGCTATTCTAGAATATTTAATCTTAAGCTTTATAGATTAAAAAGGGTTTACTTATAAAGAGATATTAGTAATAAAGTATAAATAACTTTAGATAGCACTTAATATATATATTTATATATACCTAGAGCTTAAGAATAGAGACCTAGAGTTCTCTAATATAGATAGTTATGCTTTAGATAAAAAGGATATTAGTTTTAAGATATAGGTGCTATTTAATTAAGCTACCTTTAATAGTTACTAGGCTGCTTAAAAGAATTACTTAATACTAGGTAATTTATTAGAATAGGAGAAAAGGACTGCTTTATTTAATACTAATATAGGATAATAAGAGAGCCCTAGATTAGCTAAATATTAAGATTAAATAGAAAACCTAATAAAGTAGCTAGTAAAGTTAAAGATTATAGTTATAGCCTAAGTAGGAAAGGAAATTAATATAGTAAAACTACTTAAGGAAAAATATAGTAGTGGTTCTTAATAATAGTAGCGTAATTATTAAATAAACTATATTAGTTTATTTAATCTTAATAATAAGTATTTCTTTAAAACTAATATAATAACTAGGAAAGGCTACTAGGCAAATTACTACTACTACTATAACATAGAATCATATCTTATAATAAAGTATAATACTTTAAAGTATAATAAGATATTAAAGTTTACTATATATAACTTAGTAGTCTATATATTAGTAATAGGGGATAATATAAGATATTAAACTATACCCTTAGTCCTACTTTTAAAGTTCCTTTCTATTAGTAGCTATCTATATAGGCTAGCTATATTCTAGGTTAAATACTTTAAGGATTATAAGATTACTATAATGCTCCCTTAGATTAAGGAACATAGCCCCTATAGAGAACTAAGCTAGGAAATAATATAAGAGAAATAGGAAGTATTTAATTAAATAGAAGGTTAGTTTAATCTAGTAGAATATTAACCTAAGAGAGAGGCCTAGGTATTATTAATCTTAAAAAGTAAGATATTAGGTATAGTATTAGCTATTACTTTTAAAAAGCTATATATAAGGGAAGAGGAAAATAAAGAGATTATTATAAAAATCTTAGCTATTAGGGAATAACTATTAAAATATCTAAGGATTAAAGATATTATAGATAATAAGGTAGAAGACTATTAAGCATATGTTTAACCTATTTACCCTTATGCTTAACCTCCTTAAAAAGACCCTCTAGTAACTAAGGGTAAGAAGGACCTATTAAATAAGGTTAGATAGAGGATTCTAGATTAATTATATAATAAAGTCTTTTAAAAGAAGGTTAGTATACCCTTTTAAGATATCTACTAAATTATACTAATACTTATAGAGGTAGTTAGTAATAAATGCCTTCTTTAAGCAAAAGATATAGAGAATATCTAGTACTATAATAGAGACACACTAGGACTAGCTCTTCCTTTAAAGATATTTAGTGCGAAACTAAATCTAAGACTAATTAATCCTAGGAATTAGATTAACTCTATTCTTTAATTAATAAAGGAAACTCTTAAAGAGAATAAGAAAAATAAAACTATAGCTAAAAAGGGTTTACTAATAATGCCCTTACTAGAGATTAATATAGCCTTATAGGAGTAAATTTAGGAGAGACTAGGAGCTTACTTAGAATAGAATAAACCCTAGTAGAATTTAGTTAATCCTGCTTAGATAAACTTTATGCTTAATATAATCTTAGAGCTATAGGCTACTATTAACTATCTATAAGATTTACTATACCTTTAAGTCTAGCTAGATAACCTAGAAAGAGAGCTTTTCCCTAACTTATTAATATAGGATTATAAGGGAATATAATTATAGAAAGCATAGCTAGATAACTTAGGCTAAGGATTTACCTAATAGATATAATAGATATAATAAATATAATATTATTCTTATTATATAGTATTAAAATAATTAGGGAGGTATAAATAAAGCTATATCTAGGAAATATCTAGATACTTACTAATTTCTATATTAGACTAGACTTAGTAAATATTAGTCTTATCCTTAGAATACTATTTTTTAGACTATCCTAGATATAGTTTAATTACTTAAGAAGCGGAGAACTTTATACTTAGTGCTGCTTTAGTAATATTATTATTATCTTAAGAGTTATAGGAAGTATCTAATAGCAATATACTAATAAGTAACTAGTCTAGTAACTATCTATTAATATTATTATATTTAGTTACCCTAAAGCAAAGGAAGATTAAATAGTTTATAAGGGTTTAAAGAAAGAGTTAGATAATAATAAATAGCTAGTCCCCCTTTTAATAAGAGAAGGAACTAAAATCTTCTATAAGGTAGTTAAGAATATAATAGTAAACTATACCTAATAACTTAAGGCAGTTATAAAGGATTTCTAACCCCTATAGTAACTAAAACCACCTAATCTTATAATAAATATAATATATAAGTAAAAGGCTAATAAAATTCACCCCTATAATAACATACCTTCTAATAGGTTAACACTATAAAGGGACCTAAAATAGAAGATAAAGAAATAGGAAGAGGTAAAATTATATCTAGATATATCTAGGAAATATAGTAAATATATTACTAGGAGATTCTATGCGAAACTATAAGGTTTTAGGATAAGCTAGGAATAATTAAATTAAATAGTTAAAGGGGCATAAGAGTATTTAATATAAGAAGAAGTTAATATTTTTAAGGAAATTCTTTACAACTAAGAAGTAGCGCTAGCCTAGGACTTATTAGAATATAGAAAAGTTAATTTACTTATTACACTACTATAAGTTATAAAGGTTATTAAATATAAGGTATAGTAAGTAAGCTTAATTCTAATACCCCTTAGGTTATAAGGGAAACTAGTTAATTTGCTAAAGAAAAAACTAAAGTATAGATATTTAGAGGAAAGTTATAGTTCCTATAGAAATCCTTACTTTCTTATAATAAAGAAAGATAAAGGGATTTACCTAATCTTATTTACTATAAAGTATAATAAGGTAATAAAATAGAATACGCTAATTCCTTAGGGTAAAAAGGTATTTAGTAAGAGCTTTATAATATACTAAATCCTATTAATAGTTAACTTATTATTAGGGTATAATTAAATAGTATTAGTAGAAAAGAGTAAGGATATAATAATGATTTCTATTATAATTAGGCTTTTATAACTTTATTACCTACTATAGGGTATTACCAATTTAGTAGCCTAATTTATTAGAATTATTAGGCAAATCTTATTTAACTTAATCCCTTATATTTATATGCCTTTCCTAGATAATATTATAGTAAGAGAGCTAACTATAATATATAATAAGGAGGAAATTATACTAGGAGTATATAAATATATAATAGAGTATTTAATTAATATTAATAAAGTTTTAGTTAATATTAAACTCTCTAGTTATATAGCCTTAGTAGTTAAGTTAAAGTTCTACTAGAAATCTATAGAGATTATAGGATTTATATATAGGATAAATAGATAGAAGCTAACTAAAGCAAAGATAGCGAAAATTTTAGATTAGAAGGTCTATTAAGATTTATTAAAGGTACGCTCCTTTATTAGATTAATAGGTGTTTACTATATCTAGGTAAAACACTATATATAGAAAGTGAAACTACTAGTAATTTTACTAAGGAAGATAAAGAAGTAGGAATAGGGACTAGAGTAATAAGAAGCTATAGATACCTTAAAGAAAGTAATAATAATAGCTTTAGTCTTAGTTTTACTTAATCTTAGACTAGGCTTTAAAGAGATTATACTAATAGTTAATGTAAGCTTGCTTAGATAGGGAGCTACATTATTATAAGTAATTAATAGAAAATAATATCTGGTTTAATATAAAAGCAGTACTTAGACTATTACTAAAGCTAAGTATAATATAACTAAGAGAGAATACTAAGTAGTTATTTATATACTAAGAAGACTATAAATTTATCTTTATAGAGTTTTATTTATATTAGAAATAGACTTATAAGTTCTTATTTATTAGCTAAATAGTGCTATTAATAATATACCTAGAGCCCTTATTATATAATAGATTAGTTATATCTTACTCTTTAACTTAGTATAATATATCCCTAGTAAGAAAAACTATATTATAAACACACTATCTAGGAAAGGTCCTAGAGAATTAGATTAATTAGATTAGGATATTAAAGGAGATATTAAGGACTTTATTAACTTATATCTTAATAGTATTAGGATAGAGAAGAATAGTAAGAAAAGCTACTTAGAAAAGATATAATAGGTAATTAACTTCTTATTAACACTTTAAAGACTAATTAATCTTAGTATAAAGGACTATAGGACACTATATAATAAGGTAAAAAAGTTTTACTTAGAAAATAAATACCTTTAGAAGAGACTAACTAGAATTATAAAGGGGCTAGCGCTAGTTATTAATATAATAATACTAGTAATTAGGAAGTTCCTTTTCTCCTTAATTAGTAAATTTAGACTCTTTCGCTTTATAGTCTATAATAAGGGCCTAGAAATACAAGGAAATCTTAAAGAGGCACTAGTAAATATTAGTATAATAGGAATTTAGATATCTAGATATAACCTAAAAGCAAATTCGCCTATTAAAGCTAGACACTAGTTACTTATATTTACCTTAGTAAAACTAGGAGGATTAAATAGATAATAGCTAAAGTACCTTAATAAAGCCCTCCTTATAAACCACACTACTATCTAAGAATTATATAGAAAGTCCGCTTTCTATTTAATTTATAGATAGGAACTAATTTTACTATTAGAAGTAGAATTTCTAACCTAGTAATTAATTAATTAGAATATAGTTACTTTTAAGTAAGACTTATTTAAAGTATAAGTATAAATACTTAAGAGAAAGGCTAAGGATATTAAGAAGGTAAGGAAGAAGGTATTAGAATTTAGGTAGTAGCTTATAAACTAAACTAATAAGAACTAAGCTATCTCTCTTAGGAAAGATTAATTAAAGCTAGGGGACCTTATCCTAGTATATAATATCTAAAGGAACTTTAATATATTTACTATAAAGAAACTTATAATAAGGTAAAATAGACTATTTTAGATTTATAAGTATACGCTAATCTCTAGGGCTTATTACCTATAAACACTAGATAGGGTTTACCTCTTAAAAATAATCTTAGGAGACTATATTAAGAAGTTTATACTAGACTTAGAAAGCTAGTAAATATTCTCTATAAATAGATAGCTATATACTCCCTAGAGTAGCTAAATAGAAGAAGTAACTACTAATAAGTATAATAAAGAAGTCTTAGCTATTATACTATTAGTAGCTTAATATAATATATCTAATTAAATAGTTAATAATTAATAAATAAGTAAGCAAGAGAAATCTAGCTAGGATATAATAATCTTAGAAAAGAAAGTTAAGCTACTACCTTAGAGAACCCTATACTAAGGAATTAAGATATAGCTACCTTAACTACTAAATAAATAGTAAGAGAAGTATATAAAATACCCTCCTATACACTAATAGTAAATAGATTAAGAAACTTTCCTTTTATATTTTCCTATTTTCTTCCTTTAAAATATATAATATACTAAAGATTAAGTAATTAAGGTATAGCCTAGTAGCTTAGCTACTTTATTTTCTTTTTCCTTTATCTTATCCCTTTTTCCCTAATAACCTATTATAATTCCTTTTCTTTTATCTTATATTTATAAATTATTTAGAAATAAGGGAGGTATATTAATTACTAGGTAAGGAGAGTTTTTAAAGTTAATAGAGTTTAGATTAAGTAAAAGGGATTCTACTACCTCTATAGACTATTCCTTACCTAGAAAAGGAGCTAGAGCTCTCTCTTATAATAACTAAGGATAATACCTAGTTATAAAACACTACTTATAACTTACTATATAAGAGCTATTCTATATATAATTACTATAAGCACTATTACTAACCCTAGGGATTAAAATATAACTATAAAATAGGAAGCATATATATTTACTATAGAATATAATATACTATATATATAAGTTTAAATAGTTAGAATAAAAGATACTATTTAATTTACTATATATAGATACTAGTAAAGCCTAGTAATATTTAGGATACTAGGAGAAAGTATATAGAAAATACCTATTAGGATAAGCTACCTTAGTAAGGATAAGAACCTAATAGTAATAACTATTTTTAATAGTAAGGGCTAAAGTACTATTACTCTTAGTAGTATAACTTCTTATAAACTCTTTTAGTAAGTTTATTTTCTTTATAAATATAATAAGGTAAGGAGAAGCTCCTATAGGACTTTTATTAGAAGATTAGAGTAAAATCTCTATATATATTAGAACGCTACTATAACTAATATTAATTCCGCTATATACCTAAAATACAAAAAGAAACTTATACTATAGTAATAGAAAGTATTAGTAAAAAGCTTAGGTAAGAGATTAAATAATTCCTAAACTTATATAATCTTTACTAATAAAAGAAAGGAAAAATTTAGTATAGTTAGACTAGTTAAGAGTTTTTATTAAAGAAAGCTTATATTCTAGGATATTTACCCTAATAATAGTAGTAATATTAGGCAGCTTTTAATAAGCTATATTAAGATATTTTACTATAATTATATAGTTTATTAGAAAGAAGAAGGGTTTAAAAGAGAAAGAAAGAGAAAAGAAGAGATAGGCTAAGCATTAGGGCTATAAAGATATTACTTAATAATAGGTAGTAGTAACTAATAAGTAATAACTACTAACCTTAATTTATAACACTATAAAAGGAGTAAATTATAGGAGCCTATTAGCTTCCTAAGGGTAACTAAGGGTAACTATAAGCAGCCACTAGTAACCGCCTATATAGCTAATAAAGGCTATAAGAATAATAATAAAGTTATAGGAACTATTTAATCCTATCTCTCTTTATATTATTATATTACCTAGACCCTTAAGATATTTACCCTTTATTACCTAATTATATCTTTTACCCTTACTTATTCTAGCCTAATGCTATTAAAGTAATTTACTATCTTCTATTTTCCCCCCCTGTTTTTTACCTAAGATATATTATTTAATTATATTAAGAAATAGAGGCCTATAAGGAAAGTATAATTAATAAAAGCACTTATATAAATATAGATAGTAGTATAGTTATATATTTTCCCTATAGTAAATACCTTATACTATTCTATACCTATATCTTAATATATAGAACTAAAGGATCTTTCTTTAGGGAAGATAAAGGAAGCACTATAGAACTTAACCTAGTTAACCTCTATAGTTAGTAATTACTATTATTTTACCTAAGAAAAGACTAGCCTTAGCTACTAACTAGGTTTAAAGCCTATTAGGATAGTAATAATTTTAGCTAGGTAATACTAATAAAACTAGGGTAGATAAAGGTAAGCTAGTAAGATTATTTAATAGATACCTATAAGTTCCTAAGAAAGGCTTATAAAATACTAAGTAAGGACTAGCTTAATTAGTTTAAAAGCTAGGAGACTTTATTCTAGCTACTAGCCTATTAATATTAAGTATAGTTTAAAGTATAACCCTATTAACCTTTACTTATATATAAGTAATTAATATATTATTATAGGTTTTGCTTTCTTTATAAACCACTAGATATGCTTTCTATTTAATTAAAAGTAAGGGTAACTTTACTACTTTAATAGTATAGAAAAGGGCTAACTAAAAAGTTTACTAATTTTATAGAAGGGTAGGGATAAATTATATAGCTACTAAACTACCTATATAATTTTAAAGTAATTATAGTCCTAGTAATAGAATAAAAAGGAAACTAGGAATATAGATATACTTATCTAGGGTTTCTTCTATAAATAATCCGCTGCTAAGTTAGATACTAAGCACTTAATTTACTTTTAGAAGACTAGAACACACTAAATTAATATAATATTAAGTTTAAATAACTATATTTATTTAGTAAGGATTTATATATTAGTTATTACTTTAAGCTTTATCTAAGAGACTAGATAATTACTAATAATATCTTAGACCTAAGATATAGCTATGCTAAGGCTCTTATAAGAACTATAAGAGTTCTATAAGATATAGCTACAAATAAGCTAGGTATTAGAGATTAATTGCCTAGAGAATTATCCTACTAGAAAGACTTTAACCTTTAGTACCTAATATATAACACTATAAAACGTTAGCTACCTAGCTTTATAACCTAAATAATTAGTAAAGGATTACCTATTAGCGCTATAGTTATAGCTTAGGAATATAAAGTTAGTAATAAGAATTACTTAATTAAATAGTACACTAAGATAGCTTAAGATAATAGACTTTATATCTAGGATTATTAGTAGCCTATTATATATATCTACGCTAAGGATCCTAAAATCTTTAATATTAGTATCTAAGATATACTATAGGAATAAGAGTAATAAATATAGAAAGATATAGATAATATATAGTAATAAGAGACTACTAAAGATTAAAGATTAAGTAAAAGGGTAAGCTTTTAGGCCTTATAAGAGTCTTTATTAGGGTTATTATCTATAGTTAGACATAAAAAGATACTATAGTCTCTAGCTATAAAACTTAAAATACTCTAATAGGGAAGGTAAGAATAAACTTATAATATTATAAACTAAACGCTTTAATAATAGTAAGTAATAACTAATAACTTACTTTAAATAAATATTAAGGATTAGCTAAGATTATAGTAAATCTTTAGAGTTATTAGGGAAAGCTAGGCTTATAACTATAAGACTCTAATTAAATAGGTAAAAGAAAACACTATACACTACCCTCTTAGAGATATAGGATAAGCTATAATAATTAATTTTCTCTTACTCTTAGACTTAGAATAGGTAGCCTAGAGAAAAACTATTATATAGCTACTTATATTATTTATATATACTTTAGTAATACTGCCTAGACTAGTCCCTTAAGGAATATAGTTAGAAATTATTAAAGCTTACTAGTAAGAGAGAAAGCATACTATAGGATTAATTAATTAATATAAAGACTAGGAGAAGAGGGCAAGTTAGTAAGAGTTAAAATAACCCGCGGTCTGTACTCCCTTACTAATATTACTTATAGCTTGCTTATAAATACTAAAGACACTAAAACTCTCTAGGGAGATAAGAAATTTAAGTCTCTAGCTAGGGAGGTTTCCTTTCCTTTTTCTATTATAAAAATTTTTTCTTATCTCTTTTCTTTTAATTACCTTTTCTTATAGGAACATTAGATCTATATATGCTAGATTAAATAATGCCCTTCCCTAATATATAGTATTAAGCAACCTATTATGCTTAAAAATAAGTTAGCTATTTCTTTTATTACTATTTTCTCTTTCCTAGGGACTAGGAAAATAAAACAGTTAGGGAGGTATTATATGCTATAAGATACATGCCTATAAACGCGCGATCGCGATAATAAGCATAAGGGATTATATAAGACTAGATAATATAATAAGGGATAATAATATTAGTTATCTAGATAAGGGGATTATTTAATCTATAAAGAGTTTGCCTATAGCTAGATTCTTTTAACGCTTATTACCCACGCTTAGACCTGAATTTTTGCCTAGCTATTGCTACGGCTAATAATTATGTTTGCCCTAATATCTATATTTGCCCTAAAAAGATAAATTAATAAGATAAATCCCCTAACTTAACTAAAAAGTTACTTCTAATCTAACAGACTATTTAATCTAGAATATCTCTATCTATAAAGATAAATTCAGCCGTTATTACGATTACTACTATTAAGTTAATTAACCCTCTAACGTGAGCAAACGTCACCGCTACCTACAACCGTGGGCTAGCATTGTGTCTTTTAGGGTGTTGTTTTCCGCTTAACAAAATACCTTTATATCTTTCTTTATTATTAGCTAATAATATTAGTTTATAATCTAATAAAGAGTTTTACTTACTCCCTAATATCTAGTAGTAAGGTTATTATAAGGTAGTAATAAAATTTCTTTTCTTATTCCTAGAGAGATAAAAATATAATTCTTAACTATTAATAGCTTAGAGAGTCTAATAAACTATATTTAGGACACTACTAAATTACTGCTTTTAAGTAACTTTAATTAACCTATAGTAAAGTTATTCCTTTACTACACTTTATATAATAAGACTTAAATTAAAGGTTTTAATTCTAAGCTTTTTTCTAGAAAGTTAGAGATAAACTTAGAAGAGATTCTCTAAATAGATTAAATCCTAGCTATAATATCTCTATAAGTAATTAGTTTAATAGATACTTCTAGTCTTATAAGTATATAGATAAGTAATGTTTTTAAGGGGTATCCTTGCTACTTACTAGTAATAACCTATACTAGTCTACCCCTAATAGTAGTAACTAGTCTAATAGGAAAATTAAAATAACTAAGTAATAAACTAAATATACGCTAAGTGCTAGTAGTATTACTATAGCTAGCTTATTACTTATTAATAAAAGTATAAATAGTATTAAATAACCTTACTAATATAACTTTTCTAATATTATCTAGATTATTAGGTTCTTTAGGAATATAGTTAAGTTATAATTTTTTACAACCCTAGATATTAGCAGTATTATTATAGCGTTATTATAACTAACTATTAGTTACACTAAGCAATGTTTTTATAGAACCTATAGTACTAATAGTTTTACTAAGGTATTCTTACTAAGGTATTCCTATTACTTAGTATCTATAAATTTAGATAAAAAGGTAGGAAGTTATATAGTTACTACTTTTACTTTCCTTACCTTACTTATAAATTCTAGTTTTCTTAAAAGTAAGTTAGTAGGATTTAATTTCCCTATATAATATATAATCTTAAAGTTAAAAGAATAAAGCTTATTAAGTATAGTTACTTACTTACTAGTAAGCTTAGGCTTTATAGCTAGATACTTATAGTTTAAATAGTCTATAATAACCTTAATTATATAAGCTAAATAAGTAAGGTAGTGTCTTTATATATAAAAAGCCTCTTAGATAGCTAATAATTCGCTATTAAGTATTAAATAGTATAATTTAGCATTAGTTATCTTTCTTAATATAAATATAACTAGGTGCTAGTAACCTAGCATATATATTATTGATTTTTATAATTTTTCTAGTATCATTGGTTATAGCCAATGCATCTAATTTATTACAACACATAATTATTACTAGCAATACCTAGCTAGTAAAATAATTAATAACTAAATTCTTATAGCTATAGTAATAAATAAGCTCTAAGGTTATAAATATAGGGGGCTATAAGGTTAGAGTAAAGTTTGCGATAAACTTTATAGCTATATTAGCATAAGAGTTATAATACGTAACTATAGTTAAACTTAAATTCGTTCGAGTTTTACTTATAGTATAAATTAACGCGATTCCCCCTTCCTCTGTAACCGTGTTTTTTTCATCTCTCTATATCTCTTCTATCTTGCAGCTTACCACTAGAGAAAAAGGCTAGATATTTGGAAAAGATGTTAAAAAACATAGAACTTTAATCATTTAAGCAGTTTTACCTCGTGCTTAGGAGGGGGCATATATATTATAAGTATAGCCCTAATTAAATATCTAGATATATTTATCTTTACTCTAAGATATATAAGTAAGTTAAAATACACTAAAATTAGCGCTTCTTAAAATCTTTATTAAAGTTCTCTAAATACTACTAGCTTATAAGGTTCTAGGTTAAATATTACTAGTTACTACTCTCTAAGGTAATCTATTAATAAAATAATAACTTTACTATATTATTTAATAAAATAGCAGTAAAATTTAGTAAAACTAAGGAATAACTAAATATTAAAGACACTATATAGTATTAGCTAGGTTATAATTACCTTAACTCTTACTAGGTCTATTATAATACCTTTTACTAATATCTTAAAGCCTAAGAATTTAACTTTCTTAACTAAAAATTAACACTTCTTAAGGTTAATAAAAAGGCTTATATCCCTAAGCTTATATAGAATTTATTTAATATACTTTATATACTCCTTAACTATACTACTATATATTAGTATATTATCTAGGTAAATAATATAAGTCTTATTAATAAGTCCTTTAAGAGTATTATTAATATACTTCTAAAAGGTTACTAGTATATTAACTAGTTTAAATAGTATTATAAGATATTTAAAGTAGCTATAGTAATAATAAAAGGCTATCTTTTACTTATTACCTAAGCTAATATATAGCTAATAGTATATATCTTTTAGATTAAGAACTATAAAAATAACTATACTTACTAATTAATTAAGAATTTTAGTAATAAGGGGTAAAGGGGCCTTATCCTTAATTATAATCTTATTTAAGCCCCTATAATCTATATAAAGCCTTAATTTCCCTTCTTTCTTTAGAATAAATAAAATTAAGGCTTTAGCTAGGCTAACTAATCTTCTAATTTACCCTTTAAGCTATATACTTATAAGGTACTCTCTAAGAACTAATAGCTTTTTCTTAGCTAAATTATATATAGGCCCCTAAGGTAGTATTTTCCTTTCTTCTAATTTAATTATATAAGTATAGCCCCTTAGTTTAGGAAGCTTACTTACTAGCTCTTTAGAAAAAATATCTATAAACTCTATATATTCCTTTAGAATTATTAGTATAGGGTATTAGGTACTTATACCTTAATTTAATATAGCTTATTTACTACTTATACTTTCTAAAATTAGTATAACTATAATACCTTTACTTTTTTACTACTAGTAAGTATATTCTAGTAACTATATAGCTACTTTACTATTTAATTATACTTTTATTACTACTAGGGTCTCTAATTAGTCCTTACCCTTTTCTTTCTAATTTTTATTTTTTAGAATCCTTAGCTTAATCTTTATTACCCTAAATAGTAGTAAAACCATTACTTATTTTTTCTCTTTATATATTTACTACTTACTATAAATAAAGGAGAGGTATTGTTAGTTACACCAAGGAACGTTGCACTAGTGCAGAGGGGGTCCAATTCAATGAAGTCAATGATAGTTAATATTATCTAAGAGAGAAGAGAAGAGAGAGAAGGAGAGGAATTTAGCTAGGAGAGAAGGTAGGCGAAAAGGGGAAAAAGTGGGCCTTGCAGTGCGGGGATGCCCGCGATATAACCAATCGCATCGCGTGCATCCCTTTTGTGGACCCACCTTTGGCCACGGCCGGACTAACTATCGTCCGAGGGTCCGGAGGAAGCCACAGGTATTCTATAGTTACTAAATATCTCTAAAATCCCTAATCCTAATATATAATTATAGGTAAATATTCTTTAGTCTAATATATACCTAGTATTATCCCTTTACCTATATTAGTAATATAGTAACTAACTTAATAGACTTTTATAAATCCTATACTATCTTTTACTTTTATTAATATTTTTAAGATCCCTTAATATAGAATCTCTTTTTAGCTTATACTCTCTAGTATTTAGTCTAATTAGATTATATTCTTTTAATTCTTTTTTAATAATAATTTAGAATAAATTATTAAGAACTATATACTTATATTAAATAGCGCTTATATAGCTAACTACTAGTTATCTTATTATAAAGATACCTATATTCTTATTCTATTATCTATAGGGTATTTTATAGTAAGATTATATTCCTAGGTCTATACTATTTAAACTAGTATTATATTAAGTAATATAGCTTTATTACTACTTTTACTATACCTCTTAGTTATATATTTATTATTTTTATAGGTAAAATAGTCTAGTGCTTAATAAGCTAGTATAGTATATCTAGGCTTTCTATATTTATAGTATACTAAAAATAGTTCTTTTACTTAATCTTTACTTTATTACTATACCTTATTTATAGGTAATATAAAGTATTACCTTTTTCTTTTAAGGTCTTAACTTTTTTTATTACTTTAGCCTAAACTTATTATAACCTTTACTTTCTTACCCTAGCCTTATAACTAGCTCTAAGTTATTAGAATCTCTTAGCTAATTATTTACTTTCTTATAGTATTATTTAAGCTATTTAGAAAAATAGTAATTTATAGATATATAGGGATTACTTTAAGTAACTTAGCTTTTACCTTAGTCTAAGCTTTTATAAAGGCTTAAAATAATTAGTTACTTTTCTACCTAAGATTTAGTAGTGTTCTTATTACTTCTAAGTATCTTATACCCTTATTTATTATTGTAGTTTTTAGCTATTCTAAAAAACCTACTTATATAAATAATAAGTAATCTATATACCTATTTATAGCTATATAATATATTTATTATTACTTTATATTATTAGCTAGGTAGCTACTTATATATACTACCTTAGTTATATTATCCTTAAAGGTATAGTAATTTAATTTAAATAATATATTTAAATTTACTAAGAAATTCTATAGATTCTTATATATATCCCCTTTATATATAGGTATTTTTATCTATATCTTAATAAGACTATTTTACTATATAATTACTACTAAGTTACTATAGATTACTAGTAAAATTATAGTTAAAGTTTAAGAGGTAATTATAAGTCCTAGATAAGGTCTAGCTAATCCTAGATTTACCTTAAGCTCTTTAATCTATACCTTTATTTATAAAATCTCCTATATTTTTTAAAGGTAATATAGCTTAGCTTATATAACCTTATAGTATCTCTATAACACTTTATCTAGGTTATTTATATTATTTATACCTTTACCTAGATTAGAATTAAGTAGTGTTTACTATACCTTATTATTATTTATAGTTCTAGATTATAGGGGTTCTTTACCTTCCTAATTATCTATAGCTTTATTATTATAAAGTACTAGTATATTTTATATAAATCTTTAAAGCATTAGCTATATAATAATCTAGCTAATAGTTTATATCCTTAAAAGGGTTTTAAAGAGATTAATTTATTATAGCTTATATATAAAGTTAAAAGAATAAAGTAATAGCTAAGATTCTTATAGTTATTACTAGGAAAATACTAGCTAGGGGTAAGTATATAAAGGTTTTAATCTCTAACCTAGTACTAATAATATATATAGTTTTTAATAAATACCTTGCTTTATAAGCATATAGCTATCTTATAGCTAGCTAGCCTCTTTATTATTTACGTGGCCTAAAGGTTCTTTAAAGATTCGCTCTAATAAACGTCCTGTCTCTAACCTCTGCGCTCCTAACAAATAGCTTCTCTATAGCTTTACTAGCCTTTTACCTATTCTAGGTATTACACTTGCTATTATTATAATTAATTAGTGTAGGAATCTAGCTATATATAGAGTAAACTTTCTAATATAGTCCCTTATAATTATTTAGCTTCTAAAGCTTTATATGTTTCTATAGTTAAGTTAACCTATTTATATCCCTTCTATACTTATTACTAGCGTGCGTTAGGTATACTATGCTACTTATAATTATATTACCTATATATCCTAATATTTTCTTCTTAGTTTCTAGGTATTAATACTTATCTTAGGCTAGTTCTATAAGTGTATCTAGCATAATATTAGTTTCATTTCTAACACTAGCTATCCTATACTATTAGAAGACTTATAACTAGAAAATACTAAAAGTATTCCCTAGATTACTAAGGAACTATAGTTAATAGAGCTTCTTTAGTATTTTCTAGTCTAGTTATATTTACTTAAGTTTATAAAGTTATTACTTAATTACCTAGGCAAAGTCCTAGATATTACTATGTTTCTATAGGGTATTTATAATAAGACCTATAATAATCTTACTAAGAATATTAGTGCCTTATTATTAGCTAACTTTCTATAGTGTAATATAGGCTTTATAGGCCTTTATAATACCCTTAATTTTCTTACTTATATAAGGCAAGCACTATTTACAGATTCTAGCAAGTAAGTTATAGTTTCTATATTACTAGAAAGCTAGTTACTTAATATACTTATTCTATACTGCTAATAAGTATGGTTCTATAAGTACTATAAGTATTAGAGTCCCTTTAAGAATAAGTATTATAAATTCTACTATTATAGTATTCTTTAGGGCTTTATCCTATTTTACCTAGTTCTCTAACCCTTTAAGTTTTATTATAGTAATATAGTTTTAACTACTTTTCTATGCCTTTAATACTATACTCTAAACCTTAAAGTTATTAGGGTCTAGATATAGTGTATTATTTTCTTCTATTTATTATAGATTTTAGGATTATATAGCTATTATATAGGCTATATCTTACTAAGGATAAGTCGCTAGCTTATACCTAGCAATTCTTAGTATATTTATATAAGAGCTACTTTTATATAATAATAATAGCTACTATAGTTATAGTTAATAGTGGTTAAATTACTAAGTATAACCTAGTTCCTAGGTATTATAATTATCATTAGGGAGATATTATATATAGTGTTATAGTATTTAACTTTATAGTGTATATATTTTACTTTTAGCCTTTTCTAAACTTAGAGAAATACTATTATAAATATTATAAAGTTTGCCTTCTAAGATTAGAAAGTTATTAATATTAGTGTTTTATAGGTCTCTAGGAATTACTTATAAAATAAATTCTAAGCTATTATTAGTGCTTAGTAAAGAAGCTACTATAAAGGAGTAAGAACTATAGGTTCTATTTCCCTATAGGGTTCTATCCTACTACTAAAGATAGCTAGTATTTATAATGTTTTTACCTATATATATTGCCTATTTAAGCTTAGGGTTAATACCTATAGTAAGTGCTTTAATTAGTTTATTATAGTTTTTACTTCTAATAAATATAGAGCTTTTAATGCCTAAATCCCCTTCTAAGACCTCTAAGTCTTAGTTTAGGGTTATAGCCCTAGAAGAGTTTTTAGTAACACTAGATATTATATAAATATACTATTTAGTAATTTAGTAAAGTATTAGAGAGAGTAAGGAGTTAGTAGTAATAAATAGATTAATTGCCTATAGGAAGGGCCTTATTTAAGGATATTTTAGGCTTATAACCTATTAGAATTATATAATATAACAGCTTATATTATATATAAGGTATAAGTTACATATGTATAGGTTATAGGCAGTACGAGCCCTAATGTACACTCCACCGCGTAATCCAGCCGAAGTGGTCTTGATTGGCTGTGAAATCCAACAACCGGGTGGCTACAACATTGTTTCGTAGTGCGCCGATAATGTGAAGAGACCGATATCATGCCGCTGTAGCTTGAATTCATCCTGTGCATATCTTTCTTATATGCTGGCTGGAGCGGTCAGTATCTGCTTTGTCCAGGTGTCATTCTGATGGGCGAGATGTAAAGTAGTCACAATCGATAGGGGTGTTGGATGCCGTGGCATTCGGATGTTATATGTGTCTACGGACTAGCTTGTGTAGATGTCGCCGTGATAGAACCGCGAAAAGAAGTCGCCCGTACGAGCTACCGCATTGGGTGTGTACGAAGAACCGTGAGACGAGATGTAATGCCTGGCAGGCAGATCCGCGAGCCGGACTTTGGCTGCATGTAGCACGGTCTACTTGAATGAGTGCCTAAGCAATCTAGCTACAGTTACTAAGGGCTGATCTTGATATGTTTTGTGTGGCCCTGTAAGATTAACTTGCTAAAATGATCTTGAGTGGCGCAGGCCTCCCTCTTTAATTTTTTTTTTCTTTTGAGATACGATGTGACCGCAACGAACCCTTTTGAATCATCTCTTGCAATATTTGTATGCCCACTGTCCAGTGTACACCTTTAATATTCGCTAACATTCTAGCTTCTCCCGCGTGACACAGAACTCTGCGATATTAACTTTAATTCTTGAGCTTACTGGGCTTTAATGATGCGGTATGTGTTTTGGCTATTTGATGTGTCGTGAACATACCCATTATGGGTTTGATCCCCTGACGGAGCAAGATGCTCTAATAATATGTATTATGGCTTCTTGCTACTTGATCTCTATAATAGGCGGTTTCACGTTTAGCATTCAGGGGCTTGTCTCCACACCACCTAACTTGGTTGGTTCTTGACTGTCAGATCTAAGAAAGGAGGCACTAGAGACGAGAAATGCCTACCGGGATGAGCGCCGCTGGCTTGTACATGCTGTGAATGATCACATGTAGGATGAGCGGCAAGAACCATGGTTTAGATCTAACAAAATTTGCCTTGAGAGCGCCATGGCATACCTTCTGGGTTTTAACAAGATCGCATCAGTCTACATGATAAGAATAAATTTCAATCTACAACATTCAAGTGGCAGAAACAGGGCCGGAGCCGTCAAAGCCTGTACATTGATGCTTTCGGAAGCCGAAATAATATGACGGCGATGGCGGCTACATTTTGCCTGGTCTTGGGCATTGATGTTAAACTTATGGGAACTGCAAAAGTGCATGTGAATTACATTGGGCAAGATACGTACAATCCACATTCCCAGCCTAATATCTAGCCACTAAGGGTGCGATCCAAGTTGGCGCAGTCGTTTAAAATTTAGCGCACTCAAGACCCGTGTAAGTATAAATTAGCTATAGATATAGGTAAAGAGCTTACTTTATACTATTTATAGCACCTTTCCTTATTAATATATAAGGAGGTAAAGAGATTTTACCTTACTATCAGAGCATTGCACTCATGTAATGTAATGTTTTTGTAATTATTTAGTTTTATTTTTATATCTAGCTTATAATTAAAGATATTATCTTAATAATTACGTAATCCTATAGGGTAAAATTCCAAGAAAAATACTATATATCAAAGTGGGTCTAAAAGTGGGTTATTCGGCCGTAAATCGGAAAAACTATATTTGTAATGTTTTTAAGATGCTAAAATGTAATGAAATGTAGTTTTTTTGATTTACGGCTAAACAACCCACTTTTAGACCCACTTTTATACATAATTACATTGTAGTTTTCAGATTATCTATCTAAAAATATAAGTTTTATACTTCTATCTATTTTATAAGAATAGATATTAATTATTTGTTAATAAAAAAAAAACTACCAGATGTAATGTAATGCAATGCTCTGCTTACTATAGTCTCTCTTATTTATTGATTTTTATAATTTTTTTAGTATCATTGGTTATAGCCAATGCATCTAATTTATTACAACACATAATTATTACTAGCAATACCTAGCTAGTAAAATAATTAACAACCAAATTCTTATAGCCACAGTAATAAATAAGCTCAAGGTCATAAATACAGGGGGCTGTGTACTATCTCTATTCCTATTATGTTATCTTATAGGTTCCCCCTAGGGCATAACTAGTCTAAGCCTTTACTAAATTATAAAGTCTAGTAGCTTCTTTACCCTATTGCTTATTTAGTTATATATATCCTATAGAGAGTGTTTTTAGTTAAAGTTACCTATAAATATACTCTAGCTATAAGGCTTCTTTATATTAATAGTGCAAATAGGAGTGTTCTAATTATTATTATATATCTTTAAGTAAAGGGAGTAAAGGTTAATTCCCTATATTTTAACTAGAGAATAATTAAGTCCTCCCTAGGCTATCTATAACCTTATATTATATTTCTTATTTATATATATAGTATTATATCTATTATAGTATGCTAGCTAGAACTAGGTAAGGCCTAGGGCTAGGGGCTATAGGTATTTTATATACTCTTACTCTTAGATTATAATTATATCTATATTAATTTAGTATTATAGTATAATATATATAAGATTATCTTATTTATTTATATTCTAGAAAAGGATTTATAATATTACTATATTAATTAAGGGGGGGGGTCTTTATAGTTCTATACTAGTTCTAATCTAGCCCTAATTAGTTTAGTGTATTTTCTTATACTTTGTCACGGCTTGATCCGTAGGGTTAAATAAAGGAAGTAATAGCTAAGATTCTTATAATCGCTACTAGATAGATACTAGCTAGGGGCGGGTATATAAAGGTTTTAATCTCTAACCTAGCACTAATAATATATATAGACTTTAATAAATACCTTACTTTATAAGTATATAGCTATCTTATAGCTAGCTAGCCTCTTTATTATTTATATAGCCTAAAGGTTCTTTAAAGGTTTACTCTAATAAATATCCTATCTTTAACCTTTACACTCCTAATATAATACCTCTCTTGTTACGTGCTAGAATTGACAGGTAGTCTATCACCTTAGGATGTGGCCTGCCGTGCCGAGGATGTGGCCTGCACGTGACCTAGAACCCCTATATTAGATAATAGCTCTGACCTCTAGCTAGTTAAATCAGACAACAACCATTACATTCTTTCTATATTACATTCCATATCATAACAAGTGGTAGCAATTACTCTCTAACCACTGCATACCTCTAGCGCTTTTTCCTGCTTAATAAAAGCCACTAAACCAATAGATTTATTAACCAATCCCTAAGCCTATTAAAGCTATCCCTTTTACTAGGCCAGATAGTTTCCCTCTAGGCATTGCGCCTATCATTAGATTCGTTAACCTTTAATCTAACTATCAGAACTATTAACCTTTGTTTTAACCATTAGATTCGTTAATTTTTAATCTAACCTTATTAGATTCATTAACCTTTAATCTAACTATTAGAACTATTAACCTTCGTTCTAACCATTTAATCTGTTAACTTTAATACAATTATTAATCTAACTAATTAACCAAGCTATCCCTTTTACCAGGCTAGATAGTTTCCTCTAGGTATTGCGCCTATTATTAGATTCGTTAACCTTTAATTTATTAACCTTTACTTTATTAACCTTTAATCTAACTATTAGAACTATTAACCTTTGTTCTAACCGTTTAATCTATTAACTTTAATTTAACTATTAATCTAACTAATTAACCAAGCTATCCCTTTCACTAGGCCTAATAGCTCCCTTAGGCATTGCTTCTATTATCAGATTCTTTAATCTTCAAAGACCTTTAATTTAAAGACCTTTAATCGTGCGAATTCAATCAACCCGAAGACCTTTGACCTTTAGTCTGTTAATTTAGAGACCTTTAATTCTTCGATTCTTCGACCTTTGATCTTTGAAGACCCTTGACCTTCGATCCGTTGATTTTTCGACCTTCAATTCTTCGATTTAAAGACCTTCAACCTTCAATCTATTAATTTTTCGACCTTTGATTCTTCGACCTTCGATTTAAAGACCCTTAACCTTCAAAGACCTTTAACCTTTGATCTTCAACCTTCAATCCGACCGTTAAATCTAACAAATTCGTCAATTCTAATCCAATAAAGCTCGCTATAATGCTTCCCTTACACTAGCTAGATCAGTGTAAGTAACAGTAATTATAGCAGCTTTATAAGTAAGATTATTAGCGCTAAACCTATAATATCTACTAGAAGACCTTCTCTTTAAGAAATCAGGTCTTTTAGTATCTTATAAACCTATGCCTAGCTAGTTAGTAATACTAATAGATTTAATAGCAGCTAGTTTAGCAATTCTAGTAGCAGTAAGAGCAGTATTAACAGGACCTTTAGGACCTAAGGACCTATTATCTATAGCAGCAGTAGTAATTACAGTAGTAAATTTAATAGTAATAGTAGCAAATACTGCTTTTTAGCATTTTTTCCCTTATAGTATAAATGCTATTAATTATCTCTAGGTCGGATTTATCTTCGCTTCCCTTCCCTTTACTTTTCTTTTCTTCTACTATATTATTTAATATTTTAGATAGGGTAGTGTCCTTTTTATTACCCTTAGCTATACTATTATCTAATTAGTTAGGGGTTAATTAGTTAATTAGTTTGACGGGCGAAAACAACCACCCGAAAACGACGGATTTGACGATGATAACGAAGCTAACGAAACCGACGAAAATGACGATATTGACGATGTTAATGATTTCGATGACTTCGATGACGGAACCTAGATATCGGGATCTAGGTCTGCGATATTTGCGATCCATCGCGAGGATCCAAGCCGAAAAAGAGGGTAATCTATCTATGTTAAATTCCTTGTCCTTATATTATAATAGCGAAGGTTTGCGATCTATGCCTAGGATCCAAGCTAGAGCTCTCTTTTATTAATATTAGGTTATATCTAATTAATTGATCAATCTAAGCCAAAGGCATTAAAAGGAGAGTTGATTTTCTATGAAAAGGGAGGGAATCTAGGGCTTTTATCTAGCTAGAAGGTCACATAACTAGGGATCCGATATAGCTAGATTGATCCGACGATGCTGAGGTCTAGAGGCTCGAGGTCTTGTGAGAGAGGCCTCCAGAGGTCACAATCCTAGCCACACATTAGTAACATAGAACCTACCTAGTAATTATAATAAATGAAATTAGAGATAAGTAAGGATAAGTTATGTTTAGTTTGCCTTAGAGCTTTAAAGCATAAGTAGTAAGCTATAAGATAGAAAAGATATAGAGAGATAAAAAAAATATAGTTATAAAGGAAGGGGGAATTATATTAATTTATGCTATAAGCAAAAGTTAAATAAATTTAAGTTTAACTATAGTTATAAATTATAACTCTTATGCTAATATAGCTATAAAGTTTATTATAAACTTTACTCTAACCTTATAGCCCCCTGTATTTATAACCTTAAAGCTTATTTATTACTATAGCTATAAGAATTTAGTTATTAATTATTTTACTAGCTAGGTATTGCTAGTAATAATTATGTGTTGTAATAAATTAGATGCATTAGCGATAACCAATGATACTAAAAAAAATTATAATATTACAACACACAATTATTACTAGCAATACCCAGCTAGTAAAACAATTAACAACCAAATTCTTATAGCCACAGTAATAAATATAACTTATTATTATAATATATACTTTTTCCTCTAGTAACTATAGTTTATTCTAATTAAACTTTATTTAAACTTTATTTATCTTTACTCTTTAACTACTAATTCTTATTATTTTACTATAGAATAGAATATAATTTACTTTTATATTTATTTATATATATACTACCTCTAGACTAAGTACCTTAACTTTAAGAAATACTTACTAATTAAGATTCTTTTACTAGTAATTATATATATATTATTTACGCTAGTTAGCTCTATAGATGGCTATCACTAGTACTCCTACTACTAAGTTAAAAGGGAAAACCCTAACCTAGGGAGAAAAACCCTCTTGTATTTGTGTTTAGGCTAGCGCTAGCCCTATAGCAGGCTTACGCTGCTTAATAGGTAACTTATTATAAGTGTTTATTACTAGCTTATACTAGCCTTATCCTATAGAAAAAAAAAGGGAAAAGGGAAATATATAGAATAAGTATTCCTAGGCTCTCTAGACCTTATTCTAGCTTAGTAGTGTGTCTATCCTAAGTCTCTTTGCTTTTACTTAGGGCAGGGTAAATCTAAGTTTATAATATTAATTTACTTCTTATTTACTTTTACGCTAACTCTTTTATAGCCTTACTTTTTAGCTAACTCTAGCCTAGCCCTACCTTATTAGTCTAATAAAGTATAAGCACTTAGTTTTGCCTAGTTACTATAAAGGGAGGGTAGCTTTAACCTAGGACTAGAATGGTCTTATTCTAAGGCTAGTTATATATTATTAGATTTATTAAGCCTATTATACTTTGTTTTTTTTAAGTAAGTTATCTAATTTATCCTCCCCTCTCTCTTATTAAGTATAAAAGAAAGCTCCCCTTTCCTTAGGGACTTAGTTTTTTTTCTCTTTTTATATTAAACTTCTTATAGGTTTTTCTTTTCTTCTAGACTATTTAGGGCTATTCTAAGCTAGATTTAGGTTAATTGCTAATATTTATTATAGATTAGAAGGAAACCTAGTATAATATTAATAGAACCTATAAGTATTCTAATATTACTGCGTTTCTAGCTTTAACCTGCCTAGGAATCTGTAGAGTATAAGGGCTTTCTAAAGAAGTCTATAATTACTAAGTAATATAAGTAAGTTAAGGATAAAGATCTCTCTATAAGTTATATTTGCTTCTATTCTAGGCTTATCCTATTACTAATTTACGCTAGCTTAGTAATCTAAAAGATATCTAGTGTATCTCCTATAAGTCTTATTTAGTTTTAAAGCCTAGGTATTAGTGCTATATTATTATTAGTAGGTTAGTCCTATTCTAGCTTAGTAGTAAGGCTAATTTACTAGGTAAGGGTAGCTACTAATATGTGTTTTAACTATTAGGTGTGGAATTATTAATATAATAAGGTAATAGTTACCTCTCTTCTAGCTTAGGTCTATAGCTAACCCGCTTAGTAGCTAAACTTAACTAGCTAGTAAAGTAAGTATTAGTGGTTAGTTAAGACTTAGGCTTTTATAGCCACTAGGGGTAATATAAGTGCCTTTAATCTAGCTTAGTAGTGGCTTAGTTCTAGTGCTAATATCTTTTATTCTAGGTCCTAGATAGCTTCTAAGACTAGGTTAAGAAACTCTATACTAGTAATTAGGCTAAGAAAAAGCAGAGTGCCTTTATAGTAAGCCTAGACTAGGCTAGTTTCTCTAAGGAATAGTATTCTAAGCTTATTTATTAGCTTTAGTGCCTTAATATATACATAGTAAAGATAAACTATCTCTTGCTTACTACTATTCCTATAAAGAATTATATAAAAGTAATAAAGAATACTATCCTTATCCTAAAAGAGAAGTAATATAGTGGCTAGTTTTTAGTTTAGAGTAAGGGTAGTAGCAGGCTAGTTAGACTTATAATACCTAGAGTTTTTAGTTAAAATTAGTTAAAATTAATCTAATAATTATTCTAGATATAAATATTCTTTATTATAACTATAGTATTAGGTCTACTTCTAAATTACTTACACTTCTATACTACCTAGTCTATCTCCTAACTTATGTTTATATTTAAGTAGTTTTCTATCTATCTCTAGAATTAGCCTAGATTCTCTAATCTTCTAAGTTAGTTAATAGCTAGCTCTTATGCTAATAAGTAGTATTAAAGTCTTCCTATGCCTAGAAACTATCTAGCTAGGAATCTCGCTTTTAGGGGGTTATTTAGGGCTAGCCTTGCTTCCTATGTGTTTATAGGCTATCTTTATTAGGGCTATCTATAGTTATAGTTACTATAGTTAACTAATATATAGTATTAGTCCTTTACTGCCTAGCTATAGCTATATAAGGGTAAAACTACCCTAGGGATATTCCTATAAAATAAGAATTTATTAAGGCCTATTTTCCTTATATATAATTAGATTATTATTAATAAGATATATTTATCTAGCCCTATATAAAACTTTTAGATCTCCTTTAGGTTATAGGTAAGGGGGTAGTTCTTAGTTAGTTCTTTAATATATTTGCTTTAGGCTAGCCTTTCTTTATTATACTAGTCTTCTTAGCAATATTTCTATTCCTTATATAAGTCTATATTTAGCTTATTATTTACTAGAGGGGGTCTTCTCCTATAGTATAATACTATTACTACTAACTTAGCTATAGTTTAGATTTTCTCTATAATTCTATTATTTATAATCTTATCCTTAAACTTTTATTTTATATTATTTAGGTATAGATTAAGGGGGGGGATATAAGTCTTAACTTCTAGTTATATAATAGAAGTAGCTTTAAATACCCCTATAATAATCCAGAGGCAGGCTAATTAGTTTACTATAAAGCTTTTTACTACTTCTCTTAGATTTTCTCCCTTCTTAGTAAGGGTATAGTAAGCACTTACTTTATAGGTAAGAATAAGTTAGACTACCTATATATATAAGAGCCTAGTATCCTTAAAGCTATAGCCTTATACTAATACTACTAGTAAGGATAGTGTAAGTTACTACTAGGTAAATTTACCTTTAAGGATATTTTTATAAGCACTTTAGTTAAGTTTTTTATTAACCTATACTCTAAGGAATCTATATAACTCTATAAGTGCTATCTCCTTTATACTAAGTTAGACCCTAGTCTAGGGGGGTTTATAAGACTTACTAAAGTATATAAGTTTAGTTTTAGCTAGGTTAAACTTAACTCCTACTTACTTTACCTATTCCTTATAGATTTTTTATATAGCTTTAAGTCTTCTCTAGGTCTAGGTAGTAGTTTTACTAAATACTACTATATTTATATTATCTATAAATTCTATAGCTACTATACTTAGTATAGCTTAGAGATAAATATAAAGCTTTGCTAAGTAAAGTAAAAAGAGAATTAGTAAGAGAGGTAAGCCTTATAGGGTGCTAGCCTTAATTATAAATAGTCTAGAGATTTCTCTATTAAAGCTAAGCTAGCTTATTCTATTTATAAGGAAGCTTTAAATTACTATAATTAGCTATTATAAGACTCCTATCTTAATAAGTAAGTATATTAAGTATAGGTAGCTAACTCTATTAAATACTACTAATATATCTATTTATACTAGTAAGGTAATACTACCCTTTCCCTAGGCCTCTCTAACACACTCTATAAGGACTCTTATTATAGTTTTTATTAATCTATTTGCCTTATTACCTATCTATAGTTTAGGGAGTAGTTCTTTAGCCTTAGTAAAGGCTATAAGCTATATTATAATTACTACTTCTATGATTTTTCTAACTATATTAAGTAGTAATATAGGTCTCTATATATTAGCTCTCCTTATTTCCTTAGTTATTTTACCTAGTTTTCTAATTACTACTACTCTTATAGTTTAGAAGTAAGCTAGAAAGTAGCCTATTTCTAGGACTATATTTAGAAGCTAAGCTATAGTGTCTTTAGCTAGGTTTTTATAGGCTTTAATAAGGCTTACTAGGAGTTTATTATTCTTTAGTGCTTTCTAACTAGCTATATTTAATAGGACTTTTATAATCTTATCTTATCTAAATTATTCTTTATCTAGAAATAGTGTGTTTTTAAGTTCTAGGAAAGTAAGGTCTAGGATATAAGAGAGGTTTACTATAGGTTTAGGGAAGAATCTTTATACTAGTATGCTAGCTTTATTATTATATATAGTAGCTAGGTTAGGGTTATTTTTGCTTCTTTCTAGCTTAGGGAGTCTAGGGAGCTCTAAGGGGGCCTAGCTTTAAAGCTAGGCCTATCTTTCTAGCCTTTAGACTCCCCTATCTTTCTCCTATATATTAGCTTTCTATAGGGTATCTCTTTATATATTTCTCCTTTCTTCTTTAATAATATATTCCTAATCCTTATTTGCCTTAGTATAGGCTTACTAGTTTATATTAGTTCTCCTATATCTTTACTATCTCTTAGCTTACCTTACTTTACTAACTAACTCTTATACTCTCCTTAACTACTATACCTCTAGGCTAGGTAGTCCCTAGGGCTTCTTTAGGGCTACCTTATCTATAATTTACTATAAGTTTATAATAAGCTAGGTTATATAATTATTAATTCCCTCTTTATTATAGGGGTTTAGCGTATTTTTAGGTTAGAGTTAAATCATAGCCTTTACCTTTATATATAATTTATTCAGGGCTCCCTATATATATCTAAGGGCTTAGAGAGTAGCTTCTTATTGCTTATTTAAAATGCTAATTAGCTATAGGATATAGTTAGATCTAGTAAGGTCTTTTATGCTATTATAGTAAACTCTAATATTTAGTGTAGCTTACACTAGGTTAATAGTACTATCCCTATTATCTTTATATTATCTTATAGGTTTACCCTAGGGCATAATAAGTCTAAGCCTTTACTAGCTTATAAACTCTAGTAGTTTATTTGCTTTATTAGTTATCCTATCTAGCTTATCCTAGAGAGAGTGCTTTTAGTTAAAGTTACTAATAAATATACTTTAGTTATAAGGCTTCTCTAAGTTAATTATATAAATAAGGGTATTTTAGTTACTACTATAACCCTCTAAATAAAGGGAGTAAATATTAACTCCTTATAGTTTTACTAGTAACTAGTTAGTTTCTCCCTAGGCTAACTATAATCCTATACTATATTTCTTATTTATATATACTATATTATATTTATTATAGTATATAAGTTAGAACTAGGCTAGGTCTAGTGCTAGGGGCTATAGGTTTTTTATATATTTCTATTCTTAGATTATATTTATATTTATATTAGTCTAGTAGTAAAGCACTATATATATTAGTTTATTCTTCTTATTTATATTCTAGAAAAGAACCTATAGTATTATTATATTAATTAGGGGGGTTATTAGTTACTACTATTTTAAACTAGTTTTATTCTAGCTTTAAGTTACTTTATATACTACTTAATGCTTCCTAATCTTAGTTATTTAGCACTATATTCTATATTTATAGGATATTCTCTTTTTCTAGTAGCTATAATAATAGGTTCTAAGGCTATACTAGGTCTCTTATAGGGAGAGGTTAGGCTTTTACTTAGGAAGTAAGTAATAAAGTAAGAAGGTTATTTAAGATATCTTACTTTAGTAGTGTTTTACTTCTTTTTTAGGATAGGGTAGTCTCTTAACTAGGCTAGGTATAGTCTAGAGTATAGGATATAGTTTTCTTTTACTTATCTATCTTTTATTAGGTAGGAGAATTCCCTATTCTTATAATAGCTAGCGCTATACCTACTATACCTTAGAGCTACCTTATAAAACTTAGTAATATAGCTTATTTAGAAATAGTTATAATATTATTAAGGCTATAGGGTCTTATTATATAGTTTAGTTTAGAATAGCTTTACTTTAAAGACTATACTATTATAGTATATCTTATTAGTATCTTTAACTTTAGCTAGGCTTAGTATTAGGGTAGTCCTTTAGGTACCTTTACCCTAGGGTTACCTTGCTATTACCTTAACTATATTTATCTTATTAGCTTTTCTAATTTCTACTACTAAGTTTTTAATAAAAGTATATTTAGTTAGGAACCCCTTAATAATAATACTAAGTATATATTAGTAAAGGGTTACTTCTAGTTTAAATATATTAGTAATCTATTTTTAGTCTTATTTATATTAGGTAGCATTTCCTTTAAAGGTAATAATAGTATCTTTACTAGGGAGTCTCCTAGCTACTACTACTATAGCTTAGCCTATAGCTTTATTAACTACTATTACTATATTTTCTATACTCCTAGACTAGAGTAATTCCTAGATAGTATTCCCTTTAATAAGTACTTTCTAGTCTTACTTACTAGGGATCTAGAGAGAGGGAGGTAAGGTATTTAGTTATTTAAGGGCTAGGCTAGTAGTAATACTAGCCTAGGTTAGGGTATTACTCTCCTTAGCTTCTTCTTTAATAGCCTTTTTAAGGGCTTATTTAAGGGCTTCTTTAGTAGTATAAATATTACTATTATTATAGTTTATTATCCTTGCTTTAGCTTAGGTATAGTTTGCTACCTATTTAGTAATAGCTTTAGTAATATACTATACCTAGGTAACTTTATTACTAGGGATAAGGCTTATAATTTTATTATAAAATTTCGTATTATCTAGGTATTTAAATTAGATCTAATTTATTATTAGGTTATTCTTGCTACTCTAGATATTAAACTATCTAATTCCTATATTTAGGTAGTGGTAGCTCTATACTAGCCCCCTTTCTCCTATGTTAATTACTATTAGCGTCCTAACCTTATACCTACCTCTAGCTTTATTATAATATAATATTATAGGGGGGGGTAAATAAAGGTAAGGAATTCAAATATTAGTGTGGTTTATTTTTTAGAGGCGATTCCAGACCTTTAGAGCGGTGCGGAAGAATATGCGAAGGTGAAAAAAAAAAAAGCTATTAGTAATTATATATAGTTTCCCTTATTCTTTAGTTAGTATAATAGCTAAAGATAAATAATTAAAATATT
The DNA here is from genome assembly GCA_018801565.1 of Epichloe coenophiala. Lineage (NCBI taxonomy): Eukaryota > Fungi > Ascomycota > Sordariomycetes > Hypocreales > Clavicipitaceae > Epichloe > Epichloe coenophiala. The sequence continues at coordinate 1,083,636 of JAFEMN010000021.1, read as the reverse complement.
ATATTTAGTATAATAAATATAGTAATATATATAAGATAGTAAGTTTATTAGTTTTACTAAGGAATATTATACTAGTATATATATTAAAAAAGGGTTAAATTTAATAAAGTTAATAATAATAGATAGCTAAGAGAGAGAAGAGAAAAGAGAGAAGGAGAGAAATCTAGCTAGGAGGGAAAAGAGGGAAAAGTAAGTCTTATAGTGTAAAGCCACTGCAAGTAGTATAGGGTTATATATAATATAACTAATCACAATTGGTTGTTAATTGTTTTACTGGCTGGGTATTGCCAGTAATAATTGTGTGTTGTAATAAATTAGATGCATTGGCTATAACCAATGATACTAAAAAAATTATAAAAATCAATATAACTAATCACATTATATATATCCCTTTAGTAGCTTTACCTTTAGCTATAGCTAGACTAACTATTATCTAAGGGTCTAGAGGAAGCTATACTAGTAGTCTCTCTTTTCTTTATAGCTAAAGAAGCCTAAAAATATAATAAAAATTAAATTAAAGGAAAGTATATATAAGTGAATCCCTTAATAGGAATCTATAGCTTTAATTAGCTATTATAGCCTTAGTTATTCTAATTAACCTAGTTACCTTAATCTATACTTACTAACCTATTATCTTAATCCTTCCCTTTGCCTAACCTTATAGGTCTCTTAACCTAGCCTTCTATATAAATTATTAATTTATTTAAATTAATTAAAGTTAAAAGGGCTAAATTTAGTAATACCTTTATTATTATATTAGCTAGATTATTACTACTATTAAGCTACCTAACCTTATAAATCTCCCTTCTCTTATATAACTATTAAAGAGCTATAATATTAATTATTAGCTACTTCTCCTTTATTATACCTAGCTTTATAAGGTATTTATATAATAAAAAGGAGTTAGTATAAAGAATTATTAGAATTTAAGGTATCTTTAATTAGTCTATAATTATATAAAGAGTTATAGATATTATATATATAATATTAGCGCCTTAAACCATACTATATAGCTTAGATATAAGTACGCTATAAGTTATATGCTTGCTTTTTATAAAGCTATATATTATAATATTACCTTTTAAGGTAAAGGTATTATTATTCTTTAATACTTTATTACTAATTATAATTATATGCCTAATCTATAAGCTAAGGTCTTTATTATTAGTAAGGGACTTATCTATAAATATAAAAAGCTTTGCTTCTTTAAGAGTTAAGGGGATATACTAGAATCCCTATTACTAATGCTTAATTTATTACTTAAGGTATTTATTAAGTTATAAGATATTATTAGCAAAGGGTTCTTAGTATTATATAGTAATTAATAGGTTATAAGATACTTTAGTTTAATAAACTATTATAATATAGCTCCCTTAGGCTCTTTACTTAATATAATCTTACTTTACTATTAGTAATTATAGGTTAATTTCCTTCATTTTCTAACTTTAGCCCTTTTAGGTTAGGGTTAGTAAGTTATTAGCATTCTAGGTTAGGATATAGCTATTAAAAATAAGGGGGTTTATAGTTATTGGGTATTATTTTTCTTTTACTATAAACTTTACCTTCTAAAGCTCTCTTTTTTCTTTATTAAAGAAGTTATTATTACTAAGGCCTAGGGTATTATCTATTTATATTCTTATAATACTAAAAGAGATTCTTATTATTTATAGCTATAATAAGTAAGTATAGATTATATATTAAGGTTATTATATTAAGATTATCCTTATAATAATAAAAGTAAGTTACTTACTAGTAGGCAGAGTATTGCACTACAATGTGTATTGTATTGTATTGTATTAAATATAATACAAAATACAATACAATATAAATAAAATACAATACAAAATAATTTGTATTAAATATAATATAATATAAAGACCTTTGTAGTAACTACACTAACTACAAACAATACAAATGTATTGTTAGGTAAAAAAAAAAGTAGGACTTTTTATTAACTAAGGTTATTATTAGGATTAAAAGGGAATTAGTTAATAAACCCTTATATTATTAGCTATTTTATTAAATTAGTTATATAATTTATAACATTATACTATTTTAAGGATTTTACTATAACTAGGGTTATATATAATATTATAACTTTTTAATAATACTATTATACTTTATACTTTATTTTACTAATATAACTTTAAGAAAAACCTTCTTATTATATTATTTACTATTACTATTAATTATTTTATATTCTTATGAATTATAATTATTACTTTTAATTAAAAAAAACCTTAAACTAAAATAAATTACTAATAAACTTAATAAGAATAGCTTATTATAACTAATAATAGCTTATAATAGCTTATAATAGCTTATAATAGCTTATAATAGCTTATAATAGCTTATAATAGCTATATTACTTTTATTACTTATATAACTTATATAACTTATAATATTATTAGTGTTAAACTTTAATTTAAGATAAATAACTAATAAATAAATAAAATATAAATACTAGTAAGCATAAGTAAATTAATATAGATAAAGCTAGACTTTTTAGTTATTTAGTATTTTAAGGTTTTTAAAATATTAATAAAATAAAATTCCTTTCTCTTTTATATTTTTTAATATTATAGTAATAGTATAATACTAATTATAGTTATTATAATAACTATAATCTATTATTTAAAAGTAGGTCCTAGTATTCTTTCTAAAATAGGTTTAACTAATTATAATTAGCATTATAAGGGTTATTATTATAATTAGAATAACTCTAATATATTATTTAAAAGTAAGTCCTAGTATTATAAATAAAAATAGGTAAAACTAATTATAATTAAGGGTATTAGGGTTATTAGGGTTATTATTATAATTAGAAAAACTCTAATATATTATTTAAAAGTGAGTCCTAGTATTCTTTCTAAAATAGGTTTAACTAATTATAATTAGCAATATTAGGGTTATTATTATAATTAAAATAACTATAATATATTATTTAAAAGTGGGTCCTAGTATTACCACTAAAAATAGGTTAACATAAATATAATTAAAGTTATTAAAGCTATTATAGCTATTATAATAATTCTTATTTATTATTTAAAAGTAAGTCCTAGTGTTTTTATATAATAGGTGAAACTTATTTTTTGTAGCTTAATATAGTTATATTATCTAATTTAAATAACACTATTATTTATATATTAATAAATTATAAATATTAGTCTATTATACTCTTTCTTTATATATAATAGTAATAAGATATATAAAGTTATTATATATAACTTCTTAAAGCTTTTAAATTATAAAGCTAAAAGTAATATTAAATTAGTTTAAATAGTAAATAAATAGTTTAAGCTTTTTTAAAGTCCTTATTATATTACTTAAAATATTTAAGTACTAAGTATATACTTTATTAACTTCTAGTTATTTATTTAGATTTCTTATCTAATTTTATTATAATAGTTTAGGGTATTTTTTAATTAAAATAAAAGTAATATTTTCTAGAAATAGAAAATAATTAATAGTAATAGTAAATAATATAATTAGAAGGTTTTTCTTTAAGTTATATTAGTAAAATAAAGTATTAAGTATAATAGTGTTATTCAAAAATTATAATATTATATATAACCCTAGTTATAGTAAAATCCTTAAAATAGTATAATATTATAAATTATATAGCTAATTAGGTAAAATAGCTAATAATATAAGGGTTCTATTAACTAATTATCTTTTAATCCTAATAATAACCTTAGTTAATAAAAAGTCCCACTTTTTTTTTACCTAACAATACATTTGTATTGTTTGTAGCTAGTGTAGTAACTACACTAACTACACTACAAAATAATTTGTATTTAATATAATACAATACAATACAATACAAATTTTTTCAAATACAATACAAATACAAGATTTCCCGAAAAAATCCAATAAATACAATACAAACAATACTCTGCTAGTAGGTTTCTATTTTTATAATCTTATATTAAGGCTTAATTACCTTTATTACTATACCTTTAGGGAAAAATAAGCTATTTACTTTAGTAGTCTTATAATAATTAGCCTATTTAGAGTTATTTATAATTAAATATAGGCTTATATAATATCTTATAGCTAAAGGCAAATCCCTCTTTACCTTAATAATAAAGTAAAAGCTATAATAATCTATTAACTTGATTACTATATTATTAGTAATTAGGTTAATATAGCTTCCTTTCCCTTATTATTATACCCTTATATAATAAGGTATAATTTTTTATATAGTAATTTAGTTCCTTTCCCTTTAATCTCTTAGACTATATAAGAATTAAAGATTCTCTAGCCTTTATACTTTATAGGGTTAAATATTATAAACTTAAATATATTATAAGCTTATAGAGTATTAATCTTAGCTTAGTTAGATTATTTAAAGGGATTATTTAAAGTTATAATCTTTCTCTCTTAGTAAAGTTAAAAAATAAGCTTTTAGTTAGCTTTTTCTTTTACTATAAGGAATACTATATTTAATATTTCTCTAGTAATAATCTCTTTAATTAATACTTTCTCTTAGTCTTTATTAATAAGTATATAATTTTTTACTTTAATAGCCTTTACTTTTATAGCTTTATTAGCCTTAATAGTTAATATTCTTCTTTCTATACCTTAATTTAGGTAAAATTAAATAGTAAGGTTCTTTCTTAGCTTTCTTTACTTTCTTTTAACTAAAAGTATTTCTTTCTTTTCCTTCTCTCCCTTAGTGCCCTTTACTAATAGCTTATCTCCCTAGCTTACTTTTTTCTTTCTCTTAGGTTTTTTTCTTTATAAGAAGTCTTTAAGGTAAACTTATTCTCCCTAGAATCTTAAGGCTTTATTTCTTTATCCTTGCTATACTATAAGTCCTTATAGTATAGCTTTACTATTATAAAGTAAAATTTAGCTAAGCTATAAGGTATTTTAACTATATAGGTTTTCTTATTAGTAGCTAATAGCTTATAAGGGCTATATTACTTACCTTTTTCTTTATATATATATATATATTAGCCTATAATAATAGCTAATATATTAGTAATATATTAAGGCTATTTTAGGCACTAAGGGTATTATAAACTTACCTCTTAGCTAGGTAATAATAAACTTTATTAGTTACTTTCTAAATTACTTTAGCTTATTAAATAATAGAGATACTTAGTAATAACTTATTATTATTTATAGGTAAGCTCTAAAGACTAGTAATATAAGTATAAGGCTATCTAGACTTACTAAGTTATTAATAGCTTTAATAGCTATTTAGAGTTATTACTTAGAAGTAATCTCTTTACTAATTAAGTCTATAATAATATTATAAGCCTAGTAAAGAGGTCTATAGTATTTTTTAACTTTTCTAATACTATTATAGGCTTTAATAGGTATTTTATTAATCTTAATTAATATTAAGTAAGTATAGTACTTAAATTTAGCTAAAGTAAAGTTATTACTAGTATTATAAATAATCTAATCTAAAGGGCCTAGATAGGTATTTATCTAGTACTCTCTAATTATATTCTAAATATTATAAGCTTTTTACTTCTTAGGGTTAAGGAATTAGGCTACTTAGAATAAGGTTACTAAATTAATAATATAAAGAACTAGTTAACTATTAATTTATATAATATTAATAATAATCTTATAGTTAAAGTTATAGTTATTTTTAATTAAGAATTTAAATTAGCTAGAAGCTTTTCTATTTATTTAATAATAATAATAGACTTTAGTTAGCTTCTCAATTATATATATTTATTATGCTAGATAGTAATTTATGCTATTTACTAGTACTCCTATAGTAGTATTTGCTTTATAGTAGGAAAACCATCCTAGGTTACTAGTTATCTAGATAGCTAGATAACTAGTTAGTTACCTAGTTAGGTAAAAAACCTACTATGATTTATTTAGCTATATACATAGTTCTAGCTTGTGTGTGTTTGTTGCCTAAGGTAGGTATAATAATATTTTCCCCTCTATCTATCCTTATATTTAATAATTAAGTTCCTAAATCTATTAATTATGTAATATAGTTACAAACCCTAGCTTAAATTAAAACCCTAGAGCTCTAGGTATCCTAGCTAATTTATATAGCAAAGTAGCTTATTTAATTCGCTTATAAGGCTAGAAAAGTAAGGGCCTAGACCCACTTTTTCTAGCCCTGTAATTAGTTTAATTTTAGAGGTGTAACTAAGACCTCTAAAATTATGCCCTATATAGGATTTAAACCTATAACCTGCGACCTAGAATAGGTCTCTATAGCGTGTAACCACTATACTACGGGGTTTCTTAATTATATAGTATTTAATATTATAACTTACTTATTAGAGAATCTTTATAAGCTACTAAATTAAAAAGTAACTAAATCTTTAGTAAAGCTAATAAATCTCCCTTTTTAATAAATAAAAAGCAGTGGTTTCTTTTACTTTTAATAGCTACTAAGGGTAGCCTTATTTATATATAATAAGTATAGTATTATTATCTTAGATTAGTATATTAGTAAGGTTATTTATCTTAACCTTTATAAGATTTATATTAGTAAGGGAAAAAAGAAAAGGTATAGTAATATTAAGGATATAGAAGTTAATGTAACTAAGCTTTATTAGTATATAGATAATACCTTATATAATTACTAACCTAGCACTAAAGTTAATAACTTCTAGGTTATAGGGTTTAATCTTTAATAATAGTATTAATCTTAATAAGGCTTTAACTTATACTAGGCTAGTAGTTAATTAGCTTAAAGCTCCTATATCTAGTATAATTCCTCTAAAGACTTCTTTAGAATAGTATTCTTTAAAGGTATAATAAATTAAATAGTCCTTATTAGAAGCCTCTTTAAGGTATAGCTCTTACCTAAGTAAGGTATATTAAAAGGCCTAATTTTTAAGTATTATAAGGATATTAATATTATTTATTATTTATAATCCTAAGTAAAAGAATTATATAATACTAAGGTATATATTTAATAGTAGCTTCTTTTTAATATTATTATTATTATTATCTTAAGCCTAAGTATAGGTCTTAAGCTAAGATTCCTAATCTTCTAGTTTCTTTATCTTAGTATTAGTATTACCTTTAAGAGAAGTAAGGAATACTTAGAACTTCCTTTCTATAAAAGGTATTTAATAGTTTTTACTAGCTTACTATCTCTTTTTCTCTTTCTAATACTTAGTATTAGTATAGTTTAATAACTAATAGCTACTCTTACTATAAATAAAGCATTACTTAGGGTATTGAGAGTTATTATAATAGCCTTCTTTTCCTTAATCTCTTTAATTCTAATAGCTATATTAGTATTAAGAACTGGCCTTATGGCTCCTGCTTATAAGCGTTCAAAGTGAGAATATTATTCTTATAGAAGAAGAAAGGAACTACACTAATAGTTACACAGCGCCCGGATTTATAGTAACTTATGCGTGGTTTGTGTATAGGTTGCGTACAGCCCTAACCTAGCCGCACACAGTCCGCGTACTTTCCGGAGCTGGATATAACCCGAGCTTATAGCTCGAGTCTATAACAATTAGTAATCTATAAATATTACTTTTAATAGGTTTTCTTCTTATTACTAAAGGTATTAGGTACTTCTTATATTACTTTTTATAATTATAATTAATTTATAAAGATTACTAGTAAGGTTCTTTAAGCCTAGTATATATATATACTTAACTATTTAATACTTAGGGATACTAAAGACTATATTTAAGGCTTACTTATAAAGCTTTATATTTACTATATTAAAGAGATATAGTTTTTTATAGACTCTCTTTAGGGTAGTTAATAAGACCTTAAGGCACTTAAGTTTACTTTTTTAGGATTTTAAGTAATAATATTCCTAAGGGTTATATTACTTTATTTATAATAATAAAACTATTAATTATTTTCTATTTTAAAGCATTAATAAATATTTATAACTATTTTATTATAAAAGAGATTCTTATTAGAAAGGTAGTTAAGAAAGTATTATTCTATATTTTCTATTAGTATAATAAGGAATACTTTACTTAAGTATAATTTAAGAAGGTAAATTTAGTTATATTTACTCTTAAAAAGTATAAGCTTTAGTATAAGAAAGTTATATAGCTTTTTACTATTGATTTTTATAATTTTTTTAGTATCATTGGTTATAGCCAATGCATCTAATTTATTACAACACATAATTATTACTAGCAATACCTAGCTAGTAAAATAATTAATAACTAAATTCTTATAGCTATAGTAATAAATAAGCTCTAAGGTTATAAATATAGGGGGCTATAAGGTTAGAGCAAAGTTTATAATAAACTTTATAGCTATATTAGCGTAAGAGTTATAATTTGTGACTGTAGTTAAACTTAAATTTGTTTAAGTTTTGCTTATAGTATAAATTAACGCAATTCCCCCTTTCTCTGCGACCGTGTTTTTTCCATCTCTCTATATCTCTTCTATCTTGCAGCTTACCACTTGTGCTTCAAATAGCTTTTTACTATAATAGTTACTATTCTTATATATTTTTATAAGCTTAGAGATTTTCTTTATTATTTAGTTATTAAAAGAAAGGTATTAGAAAAAAAAGGTAAGTTAGGTATACTATTAAGGCTTAAGCTTCTAGTATAATTAAGATTATTATAAAGATTCTTATAAAGAGCATAATAATTACTTTCTTTAAGGATTAGAGAAGTAAAGAAAAGTCTTTAAAATAGTAACTTAAAGAAATTATATTTAAGGTAGTTTAGGAGATTATAACTTATCTTTTTATAATATTATTATTATTTCTTAAAGTATATATTTAAGGGTAGTAAAAATAAAAAAGCTTACTTCTTAGGGAATATTAATTTTATTATCTTATAAAAAGCTTTATAGTTCTTTTATAAGTTTACTAGTAGCTCTCTTAAATATATTTTAGTCTAGCCTTTAAAGTCTTCTTTAAAGGTCTTTTAAAGGTCTTCTTCTTACTAACCTTAATATTTACTAATATAAATAAATCTTATAATTTAATTATTAAGCTTAGGCTATATAGTAGTCTTTAGGTCTAGTTAAGTAACTTCTTTTTAATCTCTTATAAGTATAAATATATATAGCTATAGTTACCTTAGTAAAATATCTTTTTATAGTTTTTTAAAAGCTATTACTAAAGATCCTTAAGATACCTAAGTATTAAGGGAAGTAATATAAGGGGTATTTCTTATTAATTATCTAATCTTTAATTCTATTTCTTTAGAAAGAAAAGGTTTAGTCTTTACTAATAGTAAATTAATAGAAATAAGGAAAATAGGATAAAAGGGATATAATTAATATAATAAAGTCTAGGGCTTTTATTAAGGGTAGTAAAGTAATAGGGTAGCGTTTCCTTATTAATTATAATAAAATAAGTAGGAATAATAAGAATAATAGGTAAAATAGGAAAAATAGGATAAATAGGATAGAATAAATAAAATAAATACGATAAATACAATCAATACAATCAATACAATCAATACAATCAATACAATCAATACAATCAATACAATCAATACGATCAATACAATCAATACAATCAATACGATCAATACGATCAATACAATCAATACAATCAATACAATCAATACAATCAATACAATCAATACAATCAATACAATCAATACAATCAATACAATCAATACAATCAATACAATCAATACAATCAATACAATCAATACAAATACAATCAATACAATACAATCAATACAATCAATACAATCAATACAATACAATACAATACAATACAATACAATCAATACAATCAATACAATCAATACAATCAATACAATCAATACAATCAATACAATCAATACAATCAATAGAAAAGAGAAAAAAAGGGAAAAATATAGGTAATAGACTTAAAAATAACTTAAGATAGTATAAACTTAAAAATAATTTAACTATATATAGAATATAAAGAAGTAAAGATAGTTATAGTAAATAATTATAAAGAAAGAAAAAGAGAGGTAAAAAGGTAAGGTTATATAGGTTAGCTAGCTTAGCTAAGGGTTATGTTTAATATTAGGTTTAAATAAAATACCTTATAGTAATAGATTTAGTTATTTAGTTAGTTTTCTTATAATAAATAATAAGATTAATAATTAACTAAATATCCTAAAGGCCTTAGAGTTAATAGATTAATCCCTTAGAAGTCTAATAAGCCTATAACTAGGATTCTAGTCTACCTTTCTTTAGTATACTTTATAGTTATACCTCTTTACCTAAATAGCTTATTTATTAGCTTAAGAGATAAGGGGCTATATTATCTATAGAAATATCTTTTCTTATAATACCTAACTTATCTATAGTTATAGTTAACTACTAATTAGTATTATTTTTACTAAGGAATATAAGCACTAGTATATATATTAAAAAGGGTTAAATTTAATAAAGTTAATAATAATAGCTAGCTAAGAGAGAGAAGAGAAAAGAGAGAAGGAGAGAAATCTAGCTAAAAGGGAAAAGTAGGAAAAGTAAGTCTTATAGTGCGGAGCTACTATAAGCGGTGCGTGGTTACCTATGATATAACTAATCGCATTACGTGTATCCCTTTAGTGGCTTTACCTTTGGCCATGGCTAGACTAACTATTATCCAAGGGTCCGGAGGAAGCCACACTATTAATATATTATAAATATTAGTCTATTATATTCTTTCTTTATATATTAAAGTAATTAGATATATAGAGTTACTATATATAACTTCTTAAAGCTTTAGAATTATAAAGCTTAAAGTAATATTTAATTAGTTTAAATATTAAATAAATAGTTTATGCTTTTTTTAAGTTCTTATTATTGTTGCGACAACCGGGTTAACATCGGGTTGACCACTAGGAAAGTGGAGCACGTGCGGCAACGCCGCGCTGTGATTAGCTACACCTATACGCGAGGTATACACGTGACTCGCGTCCCCTTTTCTTATAGCTATATAACGTTATAAATAGCTTAATTCCTTAGACCTTATTATATTATTAAACCAGACCCTAACTATTACTAGTGTATTACCCCTTAGTGTAACTAATACTAATTAGTAGTTAAAAAACTATAGATAAGCAAGGAACTATATAAGAAAAGGCCTTCCTTTAGCTGCCTAAGGAAGTATGCTAAAGAAAGATAGACTCTAAATACTAGATATTAGGCTTCCTAGGGATTTAACTTTTTCTATTAGTAAGTCTCTAACTATTAATAAAGGAATTAATCCTATTATCTATTATAAGAAAACTAATTAACTAACTAAGAGTTTATAGCTATATATAACTCCTTAAACTAGAGATTAAAAATCCCTTTACCCTTACTAGTTAAAAATCCCTTAGCCTTACTAGCTAAAGACTATTTATAATAATAGCCTCTAGTAATAAATAGATATTACTATAAACTACTAAGGAAAAGCAACCTACCTAGCCAAGACCTAATAAATCTACCTTACTATAATAACTCTAAAAACATACCTTAGTTATTACTACTAACTAGAAAAGCTCTAGAGAACTAGATCCTTAAACCGCTAAGGAATAGGAGCTTAATAACTACCTTACTTAGATAATTAATATCTATAAGAGTGGCTAATATAAAGATCTTACCCTTTAGGAGATCTTTTATAATAACCTTAATAGCTAGACTAAAGAAACGCTTAACTAAGCTTTATAACCTTTAGTATGCAAATTATAAAACTACCTTTATAAAAATAGTATTTATATTATTTAAAACTAAAGCAGTAAGATTATTAAATTATTAGTTTAAGTCCTTAAAAAAGATATAATGTTATAATAGCCTAAGAACAAAATTATAAAGTAAATAACTATAGGCAAATTCCTTTCTATTAATAATCCTACTCTTAATAACCTTTCTATTATAAGCCTTCCTATTTATACTCCCTCTCTTTATAACCCTTTGCTTTATAATTCTTTTATTAATAACCCCCTTACTATATAACTATCTTTAAGAAGAAACACGCCTTAACCGCTAATAATTCTACTAATTACCCTAGAGTAACTAGTTTAATAGCTATAACTAGCTTAAGTTATATAAGCTTTAATAATCCCTTTTAAAAACTAAGTTATAAGAAAGATATTAGAACTTATAAAAGGATATAAGAATAATAACTATTATAGTAGGAAGATATATAACTTCCTTACGCTAAAAGTTAACCTATTCTAGAATAAATATAATAGAATAAACCTTCTATAGGAATATATATATAAAGCCCTCCTAATTATACTCTTAGGTAATGCTAAATAGTATTACCTTAATTACCTAGCGAACAAAGGTCTTATATATAAATAAATAGTTAATAATATCTATTAATAATTTAAAACAGAAAGCAACTAATAGTTCTATTGCTAAGAATAGAATAACATAACGCTAAGGAATATTATTACTAAGAATCCTAATAAATCTAAGCTAGATTATCTTAAGATTTTGCTTATAACACTTCAGTGTGTCTATAAAGGACTCTTTCCCTTATTAATAGTTAATATAAAGCTTTATTATTAGACCTTAAGCGTGATTTCTAGTGTTCTAGAATACAGGCAGGCTAAATATAACTATTTACCTAGCTTTAAAGGACTTACTAAAGACCATTATAAATCAATCTCTATTATAGAAGCTAATAAATTAGCCACCTAATTTAATTAAAGCACTATTAATACTACTAATACTAATGATTTAGAGGTAATATTTATGGACTACTATTATAATTAACTATATAATTAATAAAGTTAAGGTAAAGGCTATAGTTATTATAACTAAGGCTATAACTATAGTAAATACTATATTTATAATAAGAATAGTTATTAGTTAATAAACTATTTAAAGAAAGACTAGAAAGAGGCAAAAAACACTAGTAAAAGAACAAGAGATATAAATCACTACCTATAGAGAGAAACTAAGCACCTAAGAAAGCTAATAACCTTACTAATAAAGTATAGGAATTAGCTAAAGCCTTTATTAAGTCTAATAATAATAAAGATAAGGATAATAACACTAAAGAGGCCTTTATAATAAAGTTTAACTAACTTAGTATTATATAATTCTTTATATTAGGACCCTAACTAGATAATAGTAATATTATTAATATCTTAAGAGATAAAGCGTTTAAATATACTTACCTTAAGTATAATCCCTTTAATAAAGTAAAGACCTCTTATATTTTAAAGGAATACTACTCTAAAGAAGTCTTCTAAGGGATTATACTTAATATAGGAGCTTTAGGCATATTAATAGCTAGAATTAAATAAGTGTAAGCTTTATTAAGATTAATACTATTACTAAAAATTAAACTAACTTAAGAGAAAATAATTAAATTTAGTGCTAGCAAAGCAATTATATAAGGAGTAGTTAATATGCTAATAGAACTAGGTAATATCTCTTTCTATATAGTTAATATATATACACCCTTCTTATTCTCTTTAAATAATATAGATAGGTTATATATTAAGGTTAATAACCTTATAAATATATTAATCTAAGATAATAAGATTATTCCTATTATTAGGAAATAGGGATATCTTTAGTAGACTTTAGAAGCTAAAGAAACAGTAGCTTTCTACTTATTAAAGATAGAAATCTATTAATTATATTATTAATTTAGTTACCTATTAGTTAAATAGCTTATAAAGATACTATAATAAGCTAGTTATAATATTAAAACCAAAGCTATTAAATAATTAACTAAAATTTGCTACTATTACTAAATAAATAGAAAAGCCCTAGGTAAATTTAAATTTATAATTAAAGATAACTACAAATTTAATTATAAGATTATAATTAATATTATTTAGATTAATAAGTATCCTATCCTTTATATTATTAATTCTATAACTTTATTTTAAGTAGCCTAATTCCTTAATCTAAATAAGTAAAAAGCTTATAATATTTAGAATGCTCTATGTAAATACTAGATTAATACCTATCTAGGTCCTTTAGAATAGATTATTTATAATGCTAGAGAGAACTTTATATTAGTAGAATTTAAGCATTATATATAATTACTATTAATTAAGATTAATAAAGTTCTAGTTAAGGCCTATAATAGTATTAGGAAGATTAAATAATACTATAGACTATTATAGTAAGCCTATATAATTATTATAGACTCTATAGGCTAAGACCTTATGCTTAAATAGTAACTTTAAATAGCTATAAAAGCTATAAATAACTTAGCAAGCCTAAGCGGTCTTATACCTACCCTTTTTATCTTTAGTATATATCTATAGATAACTAATAAGTTACTACTAAGTATATCTATTATTTAATAAGCTAAAGTAATCTATAAAGCTACTAATAAAGTCTAATAACTTCTAGTAAAGCAATAAGTTTATAATGCTCTATAAACCTAAAATAGCCTAGATACTTTACTAATACACTAACTTTTACTATAGTTAGATATATATATTTAGAGAGAGAAAGATAGATAGCATAGCCCTTATAAGCTTCTTATTACTAATAGAGAGACCTATATACTATAAATGCCCTATAAACTAATAAGATTCTAATTAATAGTTATTAAACTATATTATTATAACCTATACTATAATAAAGAACCTTAAGAATTAGTGCCTAAAGATAAAGACTAGGATATAAAAAGAGATAAGACCCTAATTATTAAAGAGATTACCCCTAAAGCTTTAGAAGGTAATAAGGATATTCTATAGCCTAAGAGAAAGCATAAAAGACTATAAAAGAAGCTTATAGTTTAATTTAACCTTATAGGAATTAACACTCTATTTACTATAACTACTTACCTAGTAAATAAAGACTAAGAGAAAGTATTAATAAAGGAACTTATAGCTAATAGTAAGCTAAGTAAAATGTTTCTTATAGTAAAGGAAGAAGCTAATTAAAATCTAGCCCTTTAGTTATATTAAGAAGGGAAGATTATAACCCTAGGTAAACCCTTTAAGTTATTAGACTAAGCTAAAATTAATGCTTTATAAGCCTATAATATATTCAGATTTATAATGTTTAACCTTACTAAATATAGTAATAAGAGAATCTTTAAATCTTATATAGTAAGAGAAATTAAGGGTAAAGGAATAGCTATACTATATAAAAAATTATAACTTATAATTTAAGGGATAAATAATAAAGGGAAGGAATTTATTCTAACCTAATCCCTAATAATTTAATAGTTAAGTTAATAATTAATTATTATAATTACACTATTACTTAGATCTAAAGGCATTATCCTATGAATTCAAGATATTACATAGGCATATATGCAATTAAAAACGTAACTTATAAGATTAATTATTACTATATTACCTAAGTAGATAGTATATTTATTTCCTAAAGGAACTATAATAGAAGTTATTAAGCCTTTATATAGAATTATAAAAGTAGGAACTTACTAGTTTATAACCTACTTTTATTATTATAAAGAGATGCTTAATATAATAACCTTATCCTATAATCTATGCTTATTAATTATAGCAGAGAATAATAATAACCTCTTTAAAGTAATTAGCATATAAACTAATAATACACTAGGCCTTAGTAACTAGGACTTTTATAACCTTAAAGAGAGAGAGCTTTAGAAGGCAAATTTCTTAGCAAAGCTAAAGCAAAAGCTATTAGCTAAGAATCCCCTAATCTTTAATAGTTATATCCTTATATAAAACGCTAATAATTTAATAGAACTACATTAGAAAGGTTAGAGTAAGAAGATTAAGCAAATTAATCTAAAGTTACTAACTATAAAACAAGATTATATTAAACAGTAAGCATAGGGAAGCTATATTATAACTATTTATTAGCCTAAAGCCCTCTATAACCTCTTAATTATAGTATAATATTAAGATCTAACTCCTAATAATATAACTTAATTAAATAAGCAACTAGATTAGCAAATCCGATATTAAGAATAAGGTCTATATTATATCCCTCTAGACCTTATAAATGCGAAGTTATTTATGTTTATAGATAGATCTCTTACTAATAATAAAGATCTAAGTTCCTAGATAGAATACGTGATTATTATTAGCAATAAAGAGGCAAAAGATAACATATTTACCTTAAAAGGTAATATTATTATATATAGCTTAATAAAGAGCAAGCGTGTGACCTATAATGCCCTTGCTTCTAAATTATATATAATAATATAAGGTGCTAATATAGCTTATATAATTACTATAACTCTTAATATAATTATAGACTAATTAAAGATTAACTATATTTCTATAATTATCTATATAGACTCTTTTTTATTATATAAGTGCCTTATAAAGTTAGGCTTTATAAAGGAGAAATGCCTTATAATTAATATTATAGCTCTCTAATAGTTATATAAGCGCTAAGAGATCTATAAAGTCTAGTTGATTAATAGTAATAATAACCTTACTAATATAATAATAAAGGCATCTCTAAATAAAAGCCTTAAGACCTTTATTAACTTAAATAAAGCTATAATTTAAGTTAAAGAATAGGTAAAGAGGCTAGAGACTAGATAAAATTAATAAAAATCCGGTCTAACTATAGCTAAGTAAATAAAAGGCTTGCATTTAATTCCCTAGATTTACTTATGTTTATTTTAATTAATTCTGATTTTTATTGCGTTTTTTAAGCTTTTAAAGCTCTTAATCTAGCCTGCTTTCTAATCCGCGGATTAACTAATTTCCTTTATATTATATTATTAACTAATAGGAATTCTAAATTTAATATTAGACTTACTTATCCTTATATAGGCTTATTTTTATTCTTATACTTACTTATTCTCTCTTTTAGTATTAGACTTACTTTTACCTTACTTTCTTCCTAAAAAGAGAAGTTACTAGTATTATAATAACTAGGTTAATATTAGGTTAATCACTAGGAAAGTGAAGCATGTATAGCAACGCCACGCTATGATTAGCTACACCTATATGCAAGGCACACACGTGACTCGCGTCCCCTTTTCTTGTGGCTATATAACGTTATAAATAGCTTAATTCCTTATGACTGTATCTTGCGCCAACGCAGCCACAAAGTTTATCGCAAACTTTGCTCTAACCTCACAGCCCCCTGTATTTATAACCTTAGAGCTTATTTATTACTATAGCTATAAGAATTTAGTTATTAATTGTTTTACTAGCTAGGTATTGCTAGTAATAATTATGTGTTGTAATAAATTAGATGCATTGGCTATAACCAATGATACTAAAAAAATTATAATAATCAATAAATAGCTTAATTCCTTAGACCTTATTATATTATTAAACCAGACCCTAACTATCACTAATGCATTACCCCTTGGTGTAACCAACAATTATATTTATAATAATATTTAAGTACTAAGTATATATTTTATTAACTTCTATATATTTATTTAGATTTCTTAATTAATTTTATTATATTAGTTTAGGGTATTTTTTACTTAAAATAATAATAATAAAATATAAAAATATAAAATAATTAATAGTAATAGTAAATAAAATAATAAGAAGGTTTTCATTAAAGTTATATTAGTAAAATAAAGTATTAAGTATAATAGTATTATTAAAAAGTTATAATATTATATATAACCTTAGTTATAGAAAATTCCTTAAAATTTGTAAATCTTGTAAATTATATAACTAATTAGGTAAAATAGGTAATAATAAAAGCTTTTATATAACTAGCCTTTATTTAATTCTTATAATAACCTTGTATAATAAAAAGGCCTACTTTTTTTCTAGCTAACACTATATTTATAGTTTTTATAGTATAGTGTAGTTAGTATAGTTAGTAACTACACTAACTATAAAAAAAAACTACACTATAAATACAAGATTGTCCCAAAAACTACACTAACTACACTACAAACAATACTCTGGCTATAACCAATGATACTAAAAAAAAATATAAAAATCAATACCCTAGGGTATATGCTATAAAAACACTAACTAAATATAGGAAAGCCTTATTTTTAATATAATAATAGGCCTAAAAATAACGAATTTTAAACGACTACGCTAATTTTTAGACGACTGCGCCGACTTGGATCGCGCCCTAGACAGCGAAACGTCCTAGCCACGCTCCGTCAGGCACTACATAATAGCGTGCTTGGCTTGTTCAACGGCAAAGTCCGTGAGACTGACTGGGTGGTGCGGCGGCTGCGTTTCTGCGAAGTTCCGACGCACTGAGCTTCGGGCGATTCGCAATCCCGATTCCCGACAAATTGGTCTCCAACTACTCCGTGCTGTCCCTTCTTATTCCGCAAGAATCAGAACGCCAAAAGGGTCGAGCTCAAACGTTGGCGGGAGAAAAGGAAACAAAAACACCGCAATGTTTATCGTGATGCAAGCAAGGTCAACAGTCGTCGTGGCTCTTCCCCGGAAATTCGTCAGCCTTATGCTGCACTGTTAGAACCACACGCTGGCCCGCATTCTGGGATCAAATCTGACGAGAAGCTGCAAACTGTGTAACTTGAAGCCCGGTGAGAAGACGGCGTCGTCATCTCATCAAGTCCGCGGCATGGCCAAGAAAGGCTATCATTGGACGACTCGGAGTAATTGACGAGCCGCTCAACGGGCGCAGTGACTTTGGTGAGGGGCGAGCTCCTAGCGTTGGCCGCAGCGATCCAATCAAAACCAGCTGCGGTCGGGCAGTGCCTTCCCTTTGGCGCAAGAAGCTGACGCGGCCCCCCCCCTCGATCCCTGCTTGCCCGCGCCGAGTCCCCAATATCAGGCCAGCAGGTTTTGCTAGGAGCCCCAGCGCATGTCTAGGCAGGGCCTGGTCGGGATGCTTCCCCCAGACAGCCTAGAAACACGCCGCCACAAGGCATCCGGTCCATTCATAGCCACACTTGGCCCCCTTTCTGCCTGATGCACATTCCCTCGTCTTCGCTGTTACTCTGTTACTCTATTACTCTGTCACTCTGGTCGACTCGCCGAACGCTCATCAACCTCTGCCTGATCTTCCATCACCACCATCATCAACTTCGTCGAGCAAACATCGCTTTTGAAAGCATCAACCGTTTCAATCGCAACACGCATCATCGGCCCGCCCGGTATCTCGACTGTCACCAAACGCCACCCAACCCGGCCACTGTGCCTTCCTCAATAACCGAAGACTCGAAAATGTCGACCTCCGGCGAGAATCACGTCGACTTCGACGCTTTGCTCAATTTTCCTCCCGAGGACTACGGCAATAGCTTCAACTCCCCATCGCTCTCACCGACGCCAAGTTCAAAACCCGCTTTCGCCAGCCCAGTGACCGCTGCTGTAACGACCCCAACCCTGCCTACCACCTCTCAGTCCATGAACGGCCCTAGTCACAATTATGGCATGTATCCTCAACAGACTGGCTTCGTCCCTGGCGCCATTGCGCACACCATGGCCGTCAATCAGTCCAATGACACTGGCTACCAGGCTTTCGGTAGCCTGGAGTATCTTTCTGGCCTCAGCCCCGAGACCGATGCTTTCAACTTCAACACCTCTCCCTCGCAAAATGCTATGGATCTGGAACTCGATTCTCAATCGGATTCGCAGCAGTTCTTTTCTACTATCAACCCAAGCAACATCGAGCAGGATACATCTTCCATGTCGTCACAGAGCAGCAGCGTTGGTCGTCTGTGGCCTGGTGCCCACTCGCAAGCTGCGTTAGCCAAAGCTCAAACTCAGCAACGTCAGCAGCAGCAGCGATTTTTGCATCAGCAGGATCAGAGACAGACCACTCAGAAGTCTCGCGGGAAAGTTCCCCAGCCCTCGGATCCTATTGTCGAGCAGAAGATTACACAGCTCCTGAAATCAATGCGTGCCAAACCCGCCGGTGCTGACGACGATGACCAGTCTGTTAACAACAACCTTCCTAGGGCTAAGAAGGATGAGGAAGATATGGATGAGGACGAGCGTCTGCTAGCCAGTGAGGAGGGCAAGAAGCTCAGCAGCAAGGAGCGACGACAGCTCAGAAACAAAGTTTCCGCCCGTGCTTTCCGCTCCCGTAGAAAGGGTGAGTTACAATCTCTAAGCTATGACTACATACATGCATATACTAAGTAGGCCATCATAGAATACATCACTCAGCTTGAGGCCGAAATTGCCAACAAGGTAAATGAGAATGGTGATTTAAGATCCCAGAATCGGGCCCTTTTGGAAGAAAACAAGCGTCTCTCAGATTTGACGCGCATGCTTTTATCTTCCCCGTCTTTCTCAAATTTCTTGGACACTCTCAGCAGCAACTCGGCTGGGCTGAACCAAAGCGCCCCCGTCAAGGTCGAACATAGCCAACAACAGGAGCAAACTCAAGTCCTCAAAGATGTGAACCCGTACAATGAGCAGTTTTCTTCGCAGCAGCAAATCGGCATGGCCATGATCCCCGAGTCAGCCATGGATTTCTCACTTCTCAGCCTCGACAACCCAGCATACAACTTCCAGCCTCAAGTCTTCGTTGTCGACACTCCTGAGATGCCCAACATCATTGATACGGCCGTTCTGTCTGGCAAGACAGCCAACTTTGTCGAAGAGTCTCTCGTCTGACGAGGAGAAGGTCGAGGTACCGGTAATCGAGCGATCTCTTGAGACCAAAACATCGGAACCTGTTCGCGAGGCTCCTCTCGATGAAGAGTTCGAGGCCGACCCTGAATTCGCTCTATTCCACTCCGAGCCGGCCGCTGTCACTGAGGCACCCAAGGAAATCAACACTGAGAACCTCGCTGACGTTGTTGACATGCTTGGTGGCATTGAGTCCGAGAAGATGCTTACCCGCTTTGAACTAGTCGATGCTTCGGAAGAGGAAGCCTCAGCTGCGTTTGCTATGGCTCGAATCCAGAGAATCAGCGCTGGTGTTGAATCAGTCGTGTCAAGGTTAGAACTTCTGACCATGGGTCTGTAATGATTTATACACAAGACGTCAACAGTCGAGCATGTCACGACGGCTGAGATGATAAATTCTTACGATCTTCTTTGTGCATCATGGGCCATATTTTGGGCGACTTCATCGGCGTTGGCAGAACCAAGGGTTATCTCATCAGTGACAGGAAGTACTGGACATGGGGAACATGTTATTCCTTCTCTTTCTTTTGTTTCAAGTATCTTGCTTTAGCGACGACATATGCTGCATTAAGCACCTTGTATAGATAAGAGGCGACAGCCAGGCTTTTTGCCACTCAAATTCGCAAATCAAGTCAATTACGTTTTACTTTGAGCACTTGCATTCCGTGACCCCATGAGAAATATCACTTGTTTGCATGTGTGCCAAGCAAATGTGCCGAGATGATGGGAAGGCAGGGTCCCTGCCACCTTTTGGAAACGAGGTCAAGGGTTCTTTCTATCTTGGTGTTGCGGTTTCCGCCAAGCTGAATCGACTCGCCTCCCAAGTTCGACGACTTTTGTTTTGGAGCTCTGTTCAAAACCCTCTTGTTCAAGTTTGCCAACTTCGCGGCGAAACCTCTCTGAAAGCAACGGTGAGCAGAAGAAAAGCCAGGGTAGGCACCGGCTGCAGCCAGCGATGGTTATGGGGGATGCCAAGTCAAATACCAAATCTTGTCGAGGCCCAAAACGAAGGCTGACCGGGATAGTATTTTGGGGTCTTGCTCGGCAGCGAACAACGCTCCATGGCCCCTGAAAAACGATGGCCCCAACGCGAGTATATTTGCAGTGGTGTGGATGGTGAAAAGGAGTCTCTCAACCGGCGCCGGTGCGGGCCAAAAGACGGCTGAAATCGCTACAGCGTGTGGTTTTGCCCCGGCTTGCCGGCCCCTCGTCATTGTCAAGTCCTTTTGAGCTGCAGACTGTCATCAATTTTAGTAGCGTTAGTATGAAACTGTATTATTGTGACAGGTCTTCTTACGTCATTGTGCCATAAACTCTTGCGTTCTCGAGCTCTTCAGAGGTTCTCTAGGGAGGATTTGTTCTCTGGGTGAGGGCACAGCAAGACTGATGAATTCCTCTTGGTGGCCATAACCGGCAAAACAAAACAGTGTGACCTACCAGATTGTCAAGATCGATACATTGACACACCAAAATCAATCAAACAAAAACAGCATATCACAGATATGAGAAAATAAAAAGGGAACGATAGGTTCCAGGGGGAGTCGAACCCCCGCTGGCGGAATCAGAATCCGCAGTCATAACCGTTAGACCATGGAACCGATCGAAGCCGTGATCCACTTCACACGGCAGGTAACTTGGTGCGAGCCGATCTATATATTCCAGTATATATCGACCTTTCACGCCATCCGTCAAGGTTCTGATGATTGATAACCCAATCTTACCGAGGAGATATCTCAGTAATAGACTCCTGGACGTTGAGCATCTTTAAACCTTTCGATGCCGATGAAACTCTTGAGCGGCTCCTCTTGCAACTTCGATGCCGTTTTGCGGTTGGTTTTGATTTAACTTAACCTGCCAGGCCGAAGCTGAGTTTTACGGCGCACAGTGCTGCTGCTCTTGTTGCTCAACTGGCGCGGATTGTAAAATTCGGAGCACTACCAATATGGTCCAAAAACACTCAAGTTCCCTTGACCAACTTTGTCAATATGAAGCTGAGTCCAAATGCATATGTCTCTTCATCAAAATGTGGCAAGGTGCGGAGCGTTTTAAGGCGCGCCCGTCGCTTTGCAAATAGAGACAGATGAGTAGAAATATGAATGTATTGAGTTGCAAATCTTGCCCAGGCACCACGGCAGGCACATCTGATCCTGAGAATGACTCATCATCATTCTAACTGTCGATGCTCTTATCAAGATTTTTCTGCATCACGTTTCGCTGCCTCCAGAATTTGGTTCAGCAAAGCAACGAGCGCTTGTTCTCCGTCGCAGTGACAGGGGAGGTCGAAGCCAAAAGACCTTTGTGTACCCCGTGATCCTGTGCACGCCAAGATTCTCATTATCTTATCAATCGAGTTGATAGATGCAGTGAGACCTGCAAAGCGGCGTCCGTGGCGCAGGGATGGATCTGGACCTTTTTGTACAACCTTACAGCAGCTAGATGTCATGCCAACAAGGAGATAACGTTGGGCCAGTCAAAGACACCAACGTACGAAACTCGTAGTACAAAAGACTATTGATAGACCTAAACATCCCAGATGGCAGCCGACGTGGCCCACAGACGTGGTATCAGGTCGGGACCTACTATGTTACTGGAGATGGTGCCCTTGGGTCCAAGAATATCGAACGAAATGAACCGCAGCGTATCAAGATAAGAAGAAGCCGGTTGAAGTGACGAGTAATGAGGATACGAGCGAGGATCACCGAGCGCCGTTGTAGCACATCTGGGTCAAGATGACGCTGGACTCATGATCGGCCAGCAGATGGTGTGCGGCCAAGTGACCCAGGGTTGGATTGATCGGTGGACCGACAGTGGCTGGAAGAGGATTAGGGGAGCACTACCGTCGCCAGGCTACTCTCCTGTGGTGATGCTGCTGTGCTGCTGATGAGTTTGTGATTGCAGAGACTGTACGCACGTTGAAGAGTTTTATGGTATTGGTTGAGGATGAAGCACTGAAGCCAAAATCAAAGTCGGGAGATCGAGTTAGGGTGCCTGCCACTTTGCCTGCCAAGTGCCTGGCTGCAAGTGGATCTTTTGCCGTCTTTTGCCCCCCATTGAGCAAGGGATCCGCAATCCAGGTCCGGTACTTCTACAACAGCGCGAGACCCCCACTGATGACAAAGTCAGGTAGTAGTTTCCGTCCCTGGTGCTCCTTCCGTCTCTCTCCGTCCTTGTCTCCCTCCCTCGGGTCCCCCTAAAGCAAGCATACGTTACAGAGCACAGAGAGAACTGTGACAGGCAGAGGCAACCCCCGAAGCCGAACTCCACACAGCTGAGCGTTCAATCCAGTTCAATCCAGTCCCCTCATCATTTACTACACTCACGCTCTCACCCTGCAAGGTTCTGCTGCCACCTTGTGCTCCCACAAATTTCTTTGGCATCTATCGTTCACAACATTGTTGCGCTTGATTAATACACTACATCGACCGGTCGCATGTAGCGACTCACTCGTCACCACCATGTCGACCGACGTCGTGAGCGCTCCAGAGCCTGTTAACCCTGGGGCAGTCTCCGGATCAGGACCCAGCTCCGACCCATCATCAACAAACCTTGAAGCAGTTGGCTCTGCCCCAATGCCTGTCTGTTCTACCGATGCCGCCAATGTGCTGGAAGAAATTGAGTGCGCGAAGCCTGCCGCTCCAGTCTTTCTGCATTCGCCCCCCGACAGCAGCAATGCGACCAAATCCGAGGGCAGCGACTCGGAGCTTAGCGAACTCGAAGACGAACCGACCCTCGACGATGCGCCCTCCGCAGAGACGCCAGCTAAGGCACTAGAGCCAGCTGAACGGGCCGAAGACGCAGAAGATATTGGAGAGGTGCTGCCCGACGAATGGTCTGGAGCCGTGCCCATTTTTCGCCCAACATGGCACCAGTTTCAGGACTTCAAAAAATTCGTATGTTCTCGAAGCCACAAGATACGGGTGCATTTGACTAATCGTTGGAATTATGTAGATGAAAAAGGTGGATTGTTATGGCATGAAATCCGGCATCATCAAGATCATTCCCCCCAAAGAATGGAAAGACGCCCAACCTCCACTGGACGAACTCGTCAAAACCATTCGGGTCCGGGAGCCCATTAAACAAGACATCATGGGCTCCAATGGAACTTATCGCCAAGTTAATATCCTTCACGGCCGATCGTACAATGTTCCACAGTGGCGGCAACTCTGCGAACAGAGCGAGCACCAGCCTCCGGCCAGACGTGGTGAACGCCGAGCGAACGCTGATAAACCGAGATCGACTCGGTCGCGTCCTGCAGCCTCCAAGTCCACTGTTCCATCACCTCCCAAGAAGCGCGGCAGAGGGCGGCCCGCTAAGAACAAGACCAAGAGGACCACCGAAGAGGTCGAGGAGCGTCCCATGACACCGGTGTCCCCAAAGCCAGAGGCTGATGAGGAGGATTCCAAGGACAAACCAGTTGATTCCATCGAGCAAGAAGAGCCGGAGGAAGACGAATTCAAGGATGACGAGGAAAAGCCTGGTGCTGGCCGAATTGGAGGTAGAATTGGGGCAATCAAGGCCGCCAAACCGAAGACACAGTCCGTCTCAGCACGCCGAAAGTACAGCAGAAGGGAGGGATCAGCCATGATTGACGAGGCAGCTTTCAAGGACTTCGATTATCAGATGGACATTTCAGAGTTCACCCCGGAACGCTGCGAAGAGCTGGAACGTGCGTATTGGAAGACCCTGACGTATGCCGCACCTCTGTATGGTGCAGATATGATGGGCACCCTCTTCGACGAACGGACAGAAAATTGGAATCTTAACAAGCTTCCCAACCTGCTTGACGTTTTGGGAACGAAAATCCCTGGCGTCAACACAGCTTACCTGTACTTGGGCATGTGGAAAGCTACCTTTGCCTGGCATTTGGAAGACGTAGACCTCTACAGCATCAACTATCTTCATTTTGGTGCCCCAAAGCAATGGTACAGCATATCTCAAGCTGATGTGCGTCGCTTCGAGGCAGCTATGAAGAGTGTGTGGCCGGCTGATGCCAAGGCGTGCAGCCAGTTCCTTCGGCACAAGGGATTCCTAATTTCTCCACATCATTTGTTGCAACAATATGGCATCAAGGTGAACAAGGTTGTGTCGTATCCCGGAGAATTTGTCGTGACATATCCTTATGGCTATCACTCAGGCTACAACTTGGGTTATAATTGCGCAGAGGCTGTCAATTTTGCGCTCGACACCTGGTTGGAAATGGGCAAGATTGCGAAAAGGTGTGAATGCGCTCAAGCTCAGGACAGTGTATGGATCAACGTTCATGAGATTGAGCGCAGGCTACGAGGAGAAGAAACCGAGTATGAAGAGACCGATGAAGAGGACGATGAAGACAACGATAACGAACTATCCGGTCTTCCAACACCCCCAGCAAGCCACGGGGTCAAGTTCAAGGACGCAACAAAGAAGCGAAAGCGAGGCCTGGGTGACAAGGGCCCGAAGTTGAAAGTCAGGAAGATCAGATTACGACTGAAGACAAAGACCGAGCCCCCTTGTTGCCTTTGCCCAAATGACATCTCTCGGTACGAAGTGCTGCCGACAGATGACGCTCGTAAAGCTCACAAGATATGTGCTCTTTACCTTCCCGAGACGTACATCGACTCTGTCGATGGTAAAGAGATTATCTGCAATGTCGGAAGCGTTCACAAGGACAGACTCAGCCTCAAATGCTTGTTTTGTCGCTCCAGGCGTGGAGCGTGCTTCCAATGTTCCCACAAAAAGTGTGCCAGAGGATACCATGCTACTTGTGCTGCTGCTGCAGGCGTCTTTGTCGAGGATCAAGACATTCCCATATTTGACGAGAACGGCATCGAGTACAAAGAACAGGCGTTTGAATTCAGTTGTCGATTCCATCGCGCGAGACGAGATAAGAAGGCTGATGGAGAATCGCTGGAGGGCGACTTGCGCATCCGGGCAGCTGCTAAACAGCTTCACACTGGCGATGTTTGCCAGCTGCAATTCCTCAAGGGCGAAATTTTCGCTGGCACTGTCATCGAAAATCGTGAATATGAAGAGACCTTTCTCGTTGACATTCTCCCCCATGGGTATGTCTTCATGTGCAACCCCCCCCCAATCCCCACCTTTCCCGACTGTGTGAACCCAGGTAGATGCTAACTGTATGAAGCGATCGCATTGAGGTGGAATGGAAGTGGCTAATCCTGCCCGAACCCTCCGACTACCGCCTGCCAAAGGCTTCTGCGAGAGCCTTTCCTTTGCCTGCTTCGCGGAAAGCTAAGGTCGAGCTCAAGGCGAAGAGACTGCAAGACGAGACTCCAAAGAGGGACGACGTCTTTGCCGAAGGCTACAAGTGGGCCGAATTCGTGTCTCACCAAGTGTGCAACAAGGACCAGACTAACGTCAACCTTTCCCGGGCCGAGCAGATTTGGCATTATCTGGGCAAGACTTCTACCGAGGCCAGGGCACAGTACACCGAAGACCCGGCGCAGCCACGTCACAATCCAAAAGGCAACTTTCTGGATACGATCCCCAAGCCTCCCAAACCAGCCCCTGCAGCACGGCCTTCATATAATCATCAGTCGTACATTGCCAAAGCGATGTCATACTCATACAATCTCGCAGCAAATCATGTCGCAGCGAGCATGGCGGGAAGTCACGTCTCGTTCGAGAAGCCTTATGTCTACAAACCCAAACCGCTTATTCATGCCAATTCAACGACGTACACGGATCAGCAATTTGCGCCTTGCAATCCACCGGCAGCAGCGGTCGATTCCCCTCAAACTTTCCATAACTACAATCGTCAGACTCCTACCTATTCGAAACCACCGGCGATACAACATCAGCCCACGTGTATCGACCCGAATCGAAACTTTCGCCATTCACAAACGCATACAGACCAAGGCCAACTTGCTCACCGGCCCGTTGTCGCTTCAACTGGCCAGCAGGGCAAGCCATCGTGGCAAGTCCACTCGTCGGTTTACCAGAAGTACCCGTTCTTTCAGGTAAATCATAATCGGTAAGTCATGGAATATCACCTCTCTCAAGTCATGGAATATCGCTTGCTAACGAATGACGCAAGTGGGCCGTCTAATTATCGAACACCATATGCGCCATATGGAGGATTCACCAATGGATATGAAGGCAATCTCAGAGCACATATGATGTCGAGAAACCCTAATTTTGCAGAGCAACCATCTACTAGCCCGGCGTCGACCGCTCAAGGACTCATTCGACAAGAACAGCAGCAAAAGCAGCAACCACAACAAAGCCAAGCAACTACTGCCACACAGGTACCGAAGCCCAAGCCTCCGCCCCCGATAAAGTCTTTCAAGGTTGGACTTCCCGCTGCATTTCATCTTTCGCTACAATCGACTAAATCAGCCCTACAGGTTCCGGCAAAAATATCGCCTGTGCCGCTTCCCCCACACGTTGTAGCTGCCATGGCCAAAACGTCGCCACATACTCAAAACACGGGCGCAGAGCCAGAAGGAACGGCGGCTGCGAACCTCGCAGCATCAGGATCATCGCAGCCGCACCCAGCCACAGAGAGTTCGGTCCCCCGGCACGCTCATATGGACTCGGGGGCATTATCGTTGTCCCACATGCCATCAGTGAGCGCTGAATGCCAGTCCTACCACGCCCAGAGACCCAGGCCACAGGCTGCACCAACAAGGCTAATATCACAACCTATGCAAGAGTTTGCCGATGTACCCGGATCCGAATCTATGCTGTTTATGGACAGGATGATGCAAAATTTGAGGAGGGCGTCTATGAACGGAGACAGGAGCAGCAATCGGACCGCTGCCACAGACCTGTATCAGTAACGTGTGAATTCGGCTACGAGGAACCCCATGCTCAGACAAACTAAAGAAGCAAAACTCTCTTTTCTTCCCCTGCGATCAATTGTGTTCACACAAGAGAAGATGTGGCGGGGGCAGTATTATTACACACAAACGGCGTTGACATGGAATTGGTGTTTCGGGGAAATGACGACGGGTTGTCCCATGCGAGCCCAACATTATCTTATGGCATGAGAATCAAGGATATGCAACTTATGGTGGCGGTTCATTCAGGACTAGCTTTGCACGAATTTAGGTACATTCATGAGTCGTTCATCGAGTCGAGAGACTCAGCGGAGAACGAAAAGAGGATTTGCGATACCGAGATATTGAGATATGCACGAAATAAACATAATCTTGTCAATCTTGCCTAGACGAGACGAGACGTGCTTAAAACGACAAGGTCCACCACGTAGAACAGCCGAGAAGGTTATTCGACAGAGAGAAAAGAAAAGCATGCGGCTGAAGATAGTGACAGATCCAGATTCAGATTCAGTAGATGCTAAGCGACGCATGAACAGCAATTAATTAATTAATGATAGGAGAATGGCTGGCTGAATGGTACTGCCCGTGTCCGACGCCCATCTCGGCTGCAATTGCCGACCAGTGACCTCCTCTGCCGCCATCAAAATGCCTCCACAACTACGGACTACGGAAATAACCAACCGCAGCCCATTCAGTCGCACAAAAAAAAATGCTCTAGTCAATTTCACCGCATCTGACACGGCGCCTCATCTCGACCGATCTCGACCGATCTCGACCGAGCAAACTTCGCTTTTGAGAACAGAGCCTCGCTGCAGCTAACACGCCGCCGTCACATGTCTCGCATGCATTCATTGTCACCTCTACAATTCGCTCTAACAACAACATCCACAGCCTCAGCCATCACTCACAAGGTCCCTCGACGCCTCTTCCAAAGCACCGCCATGAGCGGACTCAGCCGAATCAAGCCAGCTGCCAGGGTGTCTGGCCAGAAGCAGGATGTCTGGTAGGAAGCCTTCCTCTCCCACGCCCTCTCCTCGCAGTCCTCGAGTACATCCATCTGTTCGTGGCCACTGACTCTTCTTCTCCAACAAAAAAAGGTCCATCATCAATGAAGCCGCCGCCGCTTCACCCAAACAACCCATTGTCAACATGGGACAGGGTTTCTTCGGCTACAACCCCCCAGACTTCATTCTCAACGCGGCAAAGGAGGCTCTTGACCGCGTGGAATGCAACCAGTACTCGCCTACCAAGGGGCGACCGCGGTTGAAGAAGGCCATTGCCGATGCCTACTCGCCCTTCTGGGGGAGGAAGATTGATCCCGAGACCGAGGTGACCATTACCACTGGCGCCAACGAGGGTAGGTGGCTCTGCTGATGCGCTGACGGCTGTTTCTTGTCCCGAACGGTCGGCTGATGTTGGTTCCCTGCAGGTATGCTGAGTGCCTTTATGGCATTTATTGAGCCGGGCGATGAGGTCATCATCTTTGAGCCCTTTTTCGACCAGTAAGCTACTTTAGAAGCAGGAAGGCCCGCAACTCGATCGAGGGGACAGACTAGAAGCTGATGATCCGCGCAGGTACATTAGCAACATCGAAATGCCAGGTGGCAAAATCGTCACTGTCCCTTTGCATCCGCCCAGGACTGGCGCAACAAGGACTTCTTCCGCTGCCGACTGGGCAGTGGACTTTGAGGAGTTGGAAAAGGCAATCACGCCCAAGACTAAGATGATTGTCCTCAACACACCACGTATGATCTTTTCCCTTTCCTATTTGATTCGGTCCCAATCAGATGTATCATCTACTCAGTCATCACAGATAACCCTGTCGGCAAGGTTTTTTCAAAAAAAGAGCTCCAAAATATTGGCCATCTATGCGTCAAGAACGAAATCATCATTCTCTCCGACGAAGTCTACGATCGGCTGTACTATGTTCCCTTCACACGCATGTCCACCTTGTCGCCCGAGATTGAAGCCCTCACCATTACTGTTGGATCGGCAGGCAAAAACTTTTACGCCACTGGCTGGCGAGTCGGTACGTTCTGTCCTCGGTTTCACTCTCACCTCTTTAATTGGTGATGAAGTAGAACAGCAACAAAAACTTGCATATTGTGTCATCCCGTTCATCCGCCGCCAGGGCAGTGAAAAAAAAAAAAGACTAACGACGTTGGAATCCAAATAATAAAAGGCTGGCTCATGGGTCCCGCCGACCTCATCAAGTACGTCTCCGCCGCCCACACCCGCATCTGCTACTCCTCCGTGTCCCCCCTCCAGGAAGCATGCGCCGTCGGCTTCGAGCAGGCTTCCGCCCAGGGCTTCTGGGACAGCACCATCCACGACATGAAGTCCAAGATGGACCGCTTCAACAAAGTCTGGGACGAGCTGGGCATGCCCTACTCTGACCCCGAGGGCGGGTACTTTGTTCTCGTCAACATGAACAAGGTGAAGCTGCCGGAGGACTATCCGTTCCCCGACCACGTTGCCTCCAGACCAAGGGATTTTAAACTCGCTTGGTTCCTGATCCAGGAGGTCGGCGTGGCGGCTATTCCGCCCACGGAGTTTTACACCGATAAGAATGCGCATTTGGCCGAGGACTATGTGCGGTTCGCGGTTTGCAAGGATGATGAGGTTCTGGAGGACGCTAAGAATCGATTGAGGGGGCTGAAGAAATATATGGAGTAGAATTTGGGGGGGTGACGAGAGAAAACGTTGAAAATAGCAAAATGCAAATGGGAGATGAGGGGTATAAAATCATTTTCCCATAGAAATAGCACTGCGTAAATAAAGGATCCGACAACGGTGAATCGTCGTCTTCCCCGCGCATTGGACTCATGCAATAGAGCCATTGATTGTGTTTTGGTGGCATTTCTGATCAACCTGGCTCGCACGCGCGCACTGCACCACATATATTGTACCTTTGTGTGTATATTCATGTATGTACCTCCTCATCAAAGTGTACCACCATTGGCGCGTGCGTCTCATTCCCATTCACGTCCCCTCCATATACCAAGTATCCATTCACAGCAGGCTTCCCCGTCTTCATGATATCCTCTGCGTCTCCGTGCACCCATACAGTCTGCATCCCCATCACCATGTGCTGCAGAGTATGGCAATGGACCATCCACACGCCCGGCTGGGTGACTCGCACGCGCCATAACCGCCATCCGTGCTTCTCATCCACGCCCACGGTTTTGTCATACCTGTACAGCAGGGTGGTGTCCCTCAATACGGGTTGTGTTCCCCGGAGCTGCTGCTCTGCCACCTCGGGGCTCCAAGCGCCGCGGCCACCGCCCATGTCGTGGTAATGTCTGCCGTGGGCGTGCAATGGATGAGTGTCTTGCGTTCCGTTGGCGCGGCCTGATGCTGATCGGGCGCCATGTTGTTGAAACACAATCTCGATTACCTCGCCCACCTTGGCTGGATATGTCTTTGTTTTGGGGTCAAGACCGCCGTTGGCTATGGCTGCTTTGTAGTCTGGCAAGTAGGCTGTTTGATTCTTGTAGAGCGCGACGAGGTACGGCTCTCCAGCCACGGTGATCGGCCGAGGGGTCTTGTTCCCTTCTGACCAGGCATTGTCGTTGATGGTCCAGATGAAGTACTGATTCTCAATAAGCTGGGTATTCAGTATGACGCGGCGGGTAACTTCCTCGGCGGTGGGGGCGTCATTTGGAAAGAGAGGTTGCAGCACGTAGTCGAGATATCCTGCTATGGTGGGAGGGAGCGTCATGGGAGGTCTTTTCGGGTTCCTGTCACGGGCCAAGCGGCGTATCTTGTCTCTCGGGCTTCTGCAAACGTTTTTGTACGAGAGGACAGCATAGTTTGTCACCACTTTAGGTCGATCTCGCGACTCGAGCTGCACGTAGTAGTCGAGTCTGCCTTCTCGAAGGAGCTCGGCGCATGATTTGGCACGGAACAATGCGCTGTACCGTTGACCGGACCCGATTTGCAACAGGTCAACAGGGTATGGCCTGGTGTATTGCCCATCCGCCTCGATTATTTCCAGACTCTCGTTCCCGTGCTTTTCAATCCCCATGAGCGCCAAGCTGAGAGCCGTCGCGCCAACAAACCGAAATCGGTATGTCTCGCCTGGATTGACTTTGATGACACTCAGAGCGCGGGTGGATGCATCAACGGCCCTGTAATTAGAGATCGACTTGCCGTTGATGAGCCACCCGTTTGGTTCACCCGACCATCGCATCGGCGAAGCTTCGAGACCGCTCTCAATCTCCGCGTCAGTTCGATTCCAATACTCCTGGAGGAAGACGATGCGCTCGCCGTTGGTTTTATACGGTGGATGACGTGGATCATCGACTATCAAGGCGCCCGTGGCGGTGTTCGCTTGGAAACCAACATGCGAGTGGTAGTAGTACGTGCCTGCGGTTGACGCTTCCGCCTTCAACTGATAGTCGAAGTAGTGATGTGGTGGAATGGGCCATTGGCTGGCGAGAGGCGTCCCGTCAGAGAAGGGATAGGCTGCTAGAGCTAAGCCGTGCCAGTGCTGA
This sequence comes from Epichloe coenophiala, assembly GCA_018801565.1. Taxonomy (NCBI): domain Eukaryota; kingdom Fungi; phylum Ascomycota; class Sordariomycetes; order Hypocreales; family Clavicipitaceae; genus Epichloe; species Epichloe coenophiala. The sequence goes on along the minus strand of JAFEMN010000021.1, from coordinate 1,051,005 downwards.
TGGGGAGAGACAAACAACGGTCAGGGAAGGGTTGATTGTCTGAGTTTTCTTGTCCTCCTTGGATAGAAGTAAAGAAAAGAATCGCCGTTGCAATGGAGCACGTACCATGGTGAGATTTTGGTGTGTCATGTTGTTGTACACTCGGATCCAGACGACCTCGTTCTCTTGGATCCGCAATGTTGGTCCCGGCAAGGAATTGTTCACCAGGACCGATTCTCGGTACATGCCCCCGATGCTGATATTCTGTTGAGTAACACTCAGCACAAAGTTAGGGTTGAATGAGCTGTCATGTTTGTGAACTCGCCCCGCCGCCAGGGTCGGTGCGATTGCCAAGCTGAATAGGCCGAATAGCTTCATCTTTAACAGCAGGGCCTCGACTGACCCAGGAAACTGGCCGCTTGGGTGATATTGGAGGCAAAACGAAGCAGCGAGCATCGTGAGGAGAGCTTCCTTTTTTTTTTTTTTTTCTCCAGTCCGCTGCATTCGTCCTACTTAAATAATCTGCCCATGTCCGTCAACCCTCAAGGATTGTGGGGACGAAGACATGGAGCCGCTGGGTCTTGAGAAACATGTATGTATGTATACGGAGTGCGGCATCAATTTTCGACTCGCAATTCATAGTGATCAAAGCCAGCTGCTACCTGTGTCAACCCATGTCAACCCATGCCGATCCATGACCAGGAAATAAGCAGGGGCTGCCGCGATACCGGCGACGAATAAGAATGCGGGCTGTTCAAAATCATCCTTGTTCACAGCCGCATCGCCCGTGCCCTTGTGTTAATAAATTAGGTCCTGGACTGTGTACTGGACTGTGTACTGGACTGTGTACTGGCCAGTGAGGCGCCTGGGGTTTATTGCGTCCAGACCTAGTATTTCCATGCATGGGTATGACTCGCGAAGAAGGCACATAAACTAACTGGGTCTGTCTGACTTGGTCGCGCTTCTCCAAGCTCAGGCCCAAGCCGTTAATAACGGCCAACGGCCCACTTCGGCATGTACATACTACATGTATGTTCAACATGCGGTACGGAGTACGCACGGCTGAGTCGGTGGCTATGCTCGGCTCGTTCATGCCGCCAGCTGCCTGTGTAATAATGAGTAAATATGGTCGGTATACATGTAGACTCTGCGTTGGAAGGGATATCTCCTGATTTGCTAAAATTAGAAGGAGACGTCAGCCGTCGTTTCCAAAGAGGCAAGGCGAGGCATTTTGCAAACCCTCAGAAGAATGAAGATGAGAAGGATACGAGATGGGGGACCTGCACAACAGTCGTACACCCAGACAAGCGGGCGTTGCCAATTGATGTGATGATGATCAAAAAGCAAAAAGCAGGAGCAATTTGTCCTCGGCTTCCCATCGTCCGACGGGGCCTGCAACCGACCTACCCCATAGACCGTTGCTGGACGAAGCAGCCAGCTCCTCGAATCGAACACCCAACACGCGATGCCGCCCATGTTGATCCATCGTCGGTGTCCCAAAGTTGTCGTTCGGAGGTAGTACATGCCGAGGGCGGATGAGATCAGCATTGTCTTGAGCCAAAGGTCGACAGGTATGAGGGTTCGAGTGGTCAGGTCGTAAAAAGAAGTAGCATAATATTAATAGAAGTTCTTGGACAATCTCAGCAACCCCGCCGTGGGATTAAAGTACGTACATAGTGGCCTGGTGGAGGCCCCCGCAATGGAAGTGCACCGCGAAACGGAAGCGGCCGATGTGCGATGAACCAGAGCCAGACTGCTTACCAGCTGGCGGATTATTACTGTCAGGGAGAGCGCCCTTGAAGCCTAGGATATATAAGGGCAACGCGCACTAACTAGGATAAAACCCTTAGTAAGATAACAGGTAGAGATAATATATTAGAAGTACCCCTATAGACTAGTTATTACTATAGTATACTATATACCTTTTAGGTATAAAAGTTAGGTACTATCTATACCTTTAATTAATTAAATTAAATGCTTTTTATTATTAATTTATACCCTTACCTAATAGTTATAAGCCTAGAAGGCTTTTATTACCTTTATTATTAATTATTATTAAAGATATAAGCTTTATTAGATATTATTAATTATTACTTACTTATATCTAAAGATAATTACCCTTTATTATATTAATTAGTTAAACCTCTTATTCTATATACTAATTAACTAATATATTTCCCTTTATAATATTTAAAGAAACTCTAAATATAGTTTTATTATTAGAGAAGAATTATATTAAATTATATACCTAAGTTAAAAACTATATAGAATTCTATAAGGTTTAGTAATATATTAACCTAAATAAGGTTAAATTACTTAAAGAACTTATAATACCTATATACTTATAAAAGAGTCTAAGACTAAAGCTTATACTAAATAATCCTAATACTCTTAAAGATTAGAAGCTTACTGTCAGGAGCGCAGAGGTCAGAGATAGGACGTTTATTAGAGCGAATCTTCAGAGAACCTTTAGGCCGTGTAAATAATAAAAAGGCTAGCTAGCTATAAGATAGCTATATGCTTATAAAGCAAGGTATTCCTTAAAGACTATATATATTATTAGTACTAGGTTAGAGATTAAAACCTTTATATACCTACCCCTAGCTAGTATCTTCCTAGTAGTAACTATAAGAATCTTAGCTATTACTTTATTTATTTAATCCTATACTTAAGCTATAATAAATTAATCTCTTTAAAACCCTTTTAAGAATATAAACTATTAGCTAGATTATTATATAGCTAATACTTTAAAGATTTATATAAAACATACTAGTACCTTATAATAATAAAGCTATAGATAATTAGGAAAGTAAAGAACCCTTATAATCTAAAACTATAGATAATAATAAGATATAGTAAATACTACCTAATCCTAATCTAGGTAAAGGTATAGATAATATAAATAACCTAGATAGAGTATTATAAAGATACTATAAGATTATATAAGCTAAGCTATATTACCTTTAGAAAATATAGGAGATTCTATAAATAAAGGTATAGATTAGAGAGCTTAAGGTAAATCTAGGATTAGCTAGACTTTCTCTAGGACTTATAATTACCCCTTAAACTTTAGCTATAGTTTTACTAGTAATTTATAGTAATTTATAGTAACTTAGTAGTAATTATATAGTAAAATAGTCTTATTAAGATATAAATAAAAATACCTATATATAAAGGGAATATATATAAGAATCTATAGAATTTCCTAGTAAATTTAGATATATTATTTAAATTAGACTACTATACCTTTAAGAATAATACTACTAAGGTAATATATATAAGTAGCTACCTAGCTAATAATATAAAGTAATAATAAATATATTATATAGCTATAGATAGGTATATAGATTACTTATTATTTATATAAGTAGGTTTTCTAGAATAGCTAAAAACTAGAATAATAGATAAGGGTATAAGATACTTAGAAGTAATAAGAATATTACTAAATCTTAGGTAAAAGAGTAACTAATTATTTTAAGCCTTTATAAGAGCTTAAACTAAGGTAAAAGCTAAGTTACCTAAAGTAATCCTAATATATTTATAAATTACTATTTTTCTAAATAGCTTAAATAATACTATAAGAAAGTAAATAATTAGCTAAGAGATTCTAATAACTTAAAGCTAGTTATAAGGCTAGGGTAAGAAAGTAAAGGTTATAACTAGTTTAAGCTAAAGTAATAAAAAAAGTTAAGACCCTAAAAGAAAGAGATAATACTCTATATTACCTATAAATAAAGTATAGTAATAAAGCAAAGATTAAGTAAAAAAGCTATTTCTAGTGTACTATAAATATAGAAAGCCTAGATATACTATACTAGCTTATTAAGTACTAGACTATTTTACCTATAAAAGTAATAGGTATATAACTAAGAGATATAGTAAAAGTAGTAATAAAGCTATATTACTTAATATAATACTAGTTTAAATAGCATAGACCTAGGAATATAATCTTACTATAGAATACCCTATAAATAATAAAATAAGAATTTAGGTATCTTTATAATAAGATAACTAGTAGTTAGCTATAAAAGCATTATTTAATATAGGTATATAGTTCTTAATAATTTATCCTAAATTATTATTAAAAAAGGATTAGAAGAATATAATTTAATTAAACTAAGTACTAAAGAGTATAAGCTAAAAAGAGATTCTATATTAAGGGATCTTAAAAATATTAATAAAAGTAAAAGATAGTATAGGATTTATAAAAGTCTATTAAGTTAGCTACTATATTACTAATATAGGTAAAGAGATAATACTAGGTATAGATTAGACTAAAGAATATTTACCTATAATTATATATTAGGATTAGGGATTTTAGAGATATTTAGTAACTATAGAATACCTCTCCTTTATTTATAGTAAGTAATAAATATATAAAGAGAAAAAAATAAGCAGTGGTTTTATTACTATTTAGGGTAATAAAGATTAGGCTAAGTGTTTTAAAAAATAAAAATTAGAAAGAAAAGGGTAAGGACTAATTAGAGAACCTAGTAATAATAAAAGTATAATTAAATAATAAAGTAGCTATATAGTTACTAGAATATACTTACTAGTAGTAAAAAAGTAAAGGTATTATAGTTATACTAATTTTAGAAAGCATAAGTAGTAAATAAGCTATATTAAATTAAGGTATAAGTACCTAATACCTTATACTAATAATTCTAAAGGAATATATAGAGTTTATAGATATTTTTTCTAAAGAGCTAGTAGGTAAGCTTCCTAAACTAGGGAGCTATACTTATATAATTAAATTAGAAAAAGGGAAAACACTACCTTAGGGGCTTATATATAATTTAGCTAAAAAGAAGCTATTAGTTCTTAGAGAGTACCTTATAAGTATATAGCTTAAAGGGTAGATTAGAAGATTAGTTAGCCTAGCTAGAGCCTTAATTTTATTTATTCTAAAGAAAGGAGGGAAATTAAGGCTTTATGTAAATTATAAGGGCTTAAATAAGATTATAATTAAGGATAAGGCCTCTTTACCCCTTATTACTAAAATTCTTAATTAATTAGTAAGTATAGTTATTTTTATAGTTCTTAATCTAAAAGATATATACTACTAGCTATATATTTACTTAGGTAATAAGTAAAAGATAGCCTTTTATTATTACTATAGCTACTTTAAATATCTTATAATACTATTTAAACTAGTTAATACACTAGTAACCTTTTAGGAGTATATTAATAATACTCTTAAAGGACTTATTAATAAGACCTATATTATTTACCTAGATAATATACTAATATATAGTAGTATAGTTAAGAAGCATATAGAATATATTAAATAAATTCTATATAGGCTTAGGGATATTAGTCTTTTTATTAACCTTAAGAAGTGTTAATTTTTAGAAATTCTTAGGCTTTAAGATATTAGTAAAAGGTATTATAATAAACCTAGTAAGAGTTAAGGTAATTATAACCTAGCTAATACTATGTAGTGTCTTTAATATTTAGTTATTCCTTAGTTTTACTAGATTTTACTACTATTTTATTAAATAGTATAGTAAAGTTATTATTTTATTAATAGATTACCTTAGAGAATAGTAACTAGTAATATTTAACCTAGAACCCTATAAGTTAGTAGTGTTTAGAGAACTTTAATAGAAATTTTAAGAAGCGCTAATTTTAGTGTATTTTAACCTACTTATATATCTTAGAGTAAAGATAGATATATCTAGATATGCGATTAGGGCTATACTTATAATATATATACTAGGTTACTAGCACTTAGTTATATTTATATTAAGGAAGATAACTAATACTAAATTATGCTATTTAATACCTAATAGTAAATTATTAGCTATCTAAGAGGCTTTTTATATATAAAGACACTACCTTGCTTATTTAGCTTATATAATTAAGGTTATTATAAACTATTTAAACTATAAGTACCTAGCTATAAAGCCTAAGCTTACTAGTAAGTAAGTAACTACGCTTAATAAGCTTTATCCTTTTAACTTTAAGATTATATATTATATAAGGAAATTAAATCCTACTAACTTACTTTTAAGAAGACTAGATTTTATAAGTAAGGTAAGGAAAGCAAAAGCAGTAACTATATAACTTCCTACCTTTTTATTTAAATTTATAAATACTAAGTAATAGGAATACCCTAGTAATACTATTAGTACTATAGGTTCTATAAAAACGTTACTTAGTATAACTAATAGTTAGTTATAATAACACTATAATAATAATACTAATATCTAGGGTTTTAAAAAATTATAACTTAACTATATTCCTAAAGAACCTAATAATCTAGATAATCTTAGAAGAGTTATATTAGTAGGGTTATTTAATACTTTTAATACTTTTATTAATAATTAATAAGCTAGCTATAGTAATACTACTAGCACTTAGTGTATATTTAGTTTATTACTTAGTTATTTTAATTTTCCTATTAGACTAGCTACCGCTATTAGGGGTAGACTAGCATAGGTTATTACTAGTAAGTAGTAAGGGCGCCCCTTAAAAACATTACTTATCTATATACCTATAAGACTAAAAGCATTTATTAAACTAATTACTTATAGAGATATTATAGCTAGGATCTAATCTATTTAAAGAACCTCTTCTAAGTTTATCTCTAACTTTCTAGAAAAAAGCTTAGAATTAAAACCCCTAATTTAAGTCTTATTATATAAAGCATAGTAAGGGAATAACTTTACTATAGGTTAATTAAAGTTACTTAAAAGTAGTAATTTAGTAGCGTCCTAAATATAGTTTATTAAACCCTCTAAGCTATTAATATTTAAAAATTATATTTTTATCCCTTTAGGAATAAGAAAAGAAATTTTATTACTAACTTATAATAACCTTACTACTAGGTATTAGAGAGTAAGTAAAACTCTTTATTAGATTATAAACTAATATTATTAGCTAATAATAAAGAAAGATATAAAGGTATATATTAGTACTTATATAAGTTATTAAACTTTAAAACTAAGGTATTATAAACTATATAGTAAGCTAGCTATACTACTAGTGCTTAATTGCCCTTTTTAAGAATTATTAATAGATTTTATTACTAGACTTTTACTAGTAAAAGATTTAAACTAGACTTATAATATAATTCTAGTTATTATTAACTAATTTACAAAATATAGTATCTATATTCCTATATTAATATAACTAACTAGTAATAAGCTAGTAACTATATTCTTAGAATATATTTTTAGAGATTATAAAGCTTTAGAAGGTATTATAATAAACTAAGGTTCTATATTTACTAGTGATTTCTAGATAACTTTTTATTATCTTCTTATAACTAAGTAGCTACTTAGCACTGCTTTTTACCCCTAGATAAATAGCTAGATAGGATATTTAAACTAGGTCCTAGAATATTATTTAAGGGCTTTTGCTTATACTAAATAAACTAATTAGGTAAATAACCTATTATTAGCGTAGTTTATATATAATATAAGCAATTATATAACACATAGCTATATACTAGCGAAGGCGTTATAAGGTTATAATCCTAGAGGTTTATAATAAGTAATTATAAATATTCCTTTAGTAAATAATTAAGCTAAAAGTAAAGTCTTAGTACTAAGAGAGAAATATACTATAATTAAATAGCTTTTAAGTAACTTATAGATTTAGTATAAGAAATATTATAACTAGAAAAGAAGTCTAATAAGGTTTAAAGTTAGTAATTATATTTTACTATTAATAAAGAATATTAATTTAAGATAACCTAGTAAGAAGCTAGCTATAAAGTATCTAGGCCCTTATAAGATTAAAAAGGTAATTAGGAGTTATAGATTAGTGTATTAATTAAAGTTACTACCTAGGACTTAATTATATAATATATTTAATATTACTAGTCTTAAGCCTTTTAAAGGGGACCTAACTAATATAGAAGATATATCCTTATTATAGGATAATATTAAAGATAATAAATAAGAGTTTAAAGTTAAGAGAATTATTTTACACTATTATAATAAAAGGTATTATAAATATTTAGTTAAATAGAAGGGCTATAATACTTTAGAGAATTCTTAGGTATTAAAAAGGGATTTTAGCACTAAAGAAATTATTAATAACTATAAGTAATAGTTAAGTAGTAAAGTTAATATAAGATAGTTATAATTTATAAGTTAATATAGTAAGATATTAGAAAATAAAGTTAATTTACTTAAATAATCTATTATATAGCTACTAAGTACTTACCCCTTTATAATAAAGTTAGTTACTAAAACTACTAGTTCCTTAGTAGTAGTAGTAGCTATAGTAACTATAGAGGTAAAGGCCTTAGGAGTATTTTTATTATTAAAATCCCTCTCTTTATATAAATAAACCTAAAGTTTACTAAGAAGCTTAATAGGACTAATATAATTAGGTAGGTTAGTAGTATAGGGTATAAACTACTAGTAAGTTAGTTAGGTATTAGCTATATATATTAAAAAAGCTTACTATTAGGATATTCTAGGCTATAAAGTAAAGACTATTTAAAATATTAATCTATATCTTAAGGTTTATAGTATTACTTAGTAGCACTATTATAATATACTTATTACTCTTTACTTTATAAGTAGTATTAGTAGTTATTTAAGTATAGTAAATATATCTATACTTATTAGAATTTTTATAGGATAGAATAGTATTCTATAGCTTTTTCTTTCCTTTTATAATAAACTACTAGTAAGTTAGTAATAATCTAGTATCTAGGTAGTAAAATTATACTTACTTTATCTTAATAGTAATAGCTACCTTCTAGAGTAGCTTTAATAAGTTTAAATAGCTTATTATAAAGCTATATAATTTAAGCTAAATACTAGTAATATATTAGTAATAAGTAAGCAAATTCTAGATAAGAAAGATATACTATAAGGTAGTTTTTATTATTTTAGAAGTAGTAAGTATATTTTATTAAGTAACCTATTAGAATATTAGTAATAAAGAAGTAATAAGTAAGTAAAGAAGTTATACTTATAGATTCTTTATATCCTATAAGGAAGGTTTTATTATTAATAAAATATCCTAGAATATTATAAGTACTATTTTTTAGTAAGATATTTTATATTACTACTTACTAAGAGTACTATATATATAGAATCTTTCTTACTTATTATATTACTAGTAATAAGTTAGTAATAAAGATACTATAAAGATATAGTAAACTTATATTAAAATTTTAGAAGTAGTTTATTTCTAAGGAGATAACTTCTTAGGAGACTTTAAAGGAGATTTCTTAATAGCTTAACCTTTAGGAGCTATTAATAAAGAGGGAGTTTCTATATAAGTATTAGATATAGTAGACTAGCTATAAGTTAGCTATAATAGACTAGATATAAATTATAACTAGAAGCGAATAAACTAATAACTAAGAATAAGATAAAAAACTAAGATAAATAGTAATAAATAATAATAATATTTAAAGACTAAAAAAGGTTAGTAATTATAGTATAATAGTAGTAAGAAAGCTACTACTTAGTAAGTAAGGGTAACTTACAAGGTTAAGGATTATTATAGGAGAAAGGAAGTGTATAGAAGGGGGGAAAAATTAGTCTCTTTTATATTAACTATAGATCCCTTAAGTAATCTAACACACTATATATAAGTAATCTATAAATTATAATAATAACCATTAGCTTTGCTACTTATATATATGCCTAATAGCTATAAACTTATAGTAACTATAACATAAGCCCTCTAGTTAGACTATCTAGAACTATAGTATTAGGTACCTTATTTATTTAAACTAATTATAAAAATTAATATAAGTTATCTATTTTTTTTAGTCTAGCTATATAATAGGTAATAATATTTATCCTGCTATATTAAAGCTATATATAAGCTACTATTTAAACACTACTACTTATAATAAGGGGGGTTATTTATAATTAGTAGTATTATTATTATTATTTTATTTACCTATATATCTAGTTATAAGGTACCTTATCTTATTTTTCTTTATAAGCTTTATTATAGTAACTATACCCTAAGTAAGTAGCTTATTTTATAATTAAGGTTAATTATATATTAGGGGAGTATTATATTAGGAGCGTAAAGGTTAGAGATAGGATATTTATTAAAGCAAATCTTTAAAGGACCTTTAGGCTATATAAATAATAAAGAGGCTAGCTAGCTATAAAATAGCTATATACTTATAAAGCGGGGTATTCCTTAAAGACTGCGTATATTATTAGTACTAGGTTAGAGATTAAAACCTTTATACACCTGCCCCTAGCTAGCATCTTCCTAGTAGTAACTACGAGAATCTTAGCTATCACTTCGTTCATTCAACCCTACGCTTAAGCCGTGACACTTACTTATAAAGATATAAAGGACTAATTTAACTTTAAATATAAAGAACTTTTATTTAATTTTATAAAGTATATAACCTTATTAAAGTAAATACTAAAGATTAAGGAATATATTTATAAGACCTTTTTAAAGAATATATAAGACTCTCTTAACTTTAATACTAAGATAGAAAAGAAGGAGTTTATTTAATATTATACTTATAGAATACTTAAGCTTCTTTATAACTAATATAAGCTAAATACTAAGAAAATGCTTATTCTTATAGAAAATTACCTTAATAATTATTTATAAGCTAAAGGTACCTATAATTAGTATAAGTAAGCTATAATAACTAAGGTACTATAGAGAAATTATCTAGATCTTAAGACTTAATAAACTAAGGAGATAATACTATATAAGTTTATTATTTCTCTTTAGAGTAAATTTAAGGTATTCTAGAAGAAATAAAATAACCTACTTAATAAAAAAGAGAACTATAACTTCCTTAAGGCTATTAGTAAGTATAAAAGAGATTATAAAGCTCCTTAGAGCACACTAAAGTTAGCTAATACACTTACTACTAATAAATTAAGTAGTTAGAATAAATTAGAGCAAAAGAAGTGCCCTAGATACTCTAGTTATAATATTAGAGATACTTTAAAGTAATAGGAATCCTATAATTTATTTAAAGCTATTTATAAGCTAGAAGCTACTCCTAAGGACTAGGATATTAGGAAGAACTTTAAAGATAATATTAAGAGATATTTTAAAGAGAATCTATAAGAGAAATTAAAGGCTATAAGTTAAAAGCTAGAGAAGAGGGAGAAAAGTAGTAATATTATTATTCCTTTATAGAATTTAATAAATAATTTACTTATAGTAACTCTAGGCAAGAAAATAGCTAATATATTATTATTTATATACTTAGAGCAATCTTAACCTTTAAAGGAAGTTATTAATTTAACTTTAAACGCTATAGATAGCTTAGAAATAAAATAGAATATAGTTTTATATAACTCTAGGGCTAATATTTACATCTTTAATAACCCTTATTAGTTTAAATAGTCTAAATTTAATAAAACCATTATAATAGAGGTTAAGGCTAGAGGTATAATCTATATATCTTTAGGTTAAGGAACTATTTATATCTCTATTACTAATCTAGTATTATAAAAGCCACGGATAATTATATTATATAGTGCTTTACTAATCCTAGAATTCTATATAAACCTAGTATTAGTAATAATTTTTATAAAGGTAGGGATTTTCTAGAATTAAAAGAAAGGCTTCCTATTTTAAGAAAGGCATTCTATAGTAAGAGTTTATAATATTAATAAACTTTATATACTATTAAGGCTATTAGATAATCTAAAAGAAGCTTACACTATAATAAGTAAACTACTAAAGCCTCCTATAAAGGGAGATATAAAGCTTTAGTATTAATAAAGTAGTTATCTAGGTAAAAAGGCCTTTATAAAGCTTATAAACACTACTCTTAGTATTAAATTAATAGGACCTAAGCTTATAAAGTGTAAGATATATACTATAGGTAAGGCTAAGCGCTAGAGATTATAGGTTATACCTAAAGGACTTCCTTAAAGACTAGGTTATAAGTTATTAGTTAATCTAGAGTACTATAACTTTCCTTATTAGAATAGTAATAAGTATTAGTATGTATTTATATACCTTATAACCTTAATAGTTCTTTTACTTATTTAAGACTAAAGATAGGATTTATAATAGCTTTTACATAATAATAAGCTTCTTAAGTATATAATTTACTATTAAACTATACTTTTTATATAGTAATGTAAAAAAGGCTCTATTTATAGACACTATAAGGGATAAGATAGCCTTTGCTAGTATTATAGTATATAATTTAGCTCCCTTAATACTTAGTTAAAATAGTAAGGTAAAGTAATCTAAGGGGGTAATTAAGTAAAAGGCTTATATATATTAAGTCTTAAGGCTTAGCTTCTATTAGAACTTAATAATAAGATCTTTAATATAGTAGTTTATTTACTAAATAGAATACCTTTTAAATATTATAGGAAATAAGTTATACCCTATAAACTTTAGTAAAATTAGGTATAGAAAACTATACTTACCTATTTATAAATATTAAAGGTTTAAAAGCCCTTAATTACCTATCTATATACTTATAAATATAAGGCGTTTCTAATAATAACAAAGGCTTTAGAGCATATTAAATTATATAATATAATCCCCTAGTTAGAGTAAAAAGCTTATATTAGTTACTTTATTTGTTATAAAGGCAAATCCTAGTATATTATCTAGGTACCTTTGCTTTATAATTATAAGGTTTTTATATTAGTATATATTTATTTTAATAAGAACTCCTTCTTTAAACTAGAAAAAGAGCTAGAATTAGCTTAATAGGAGAAGATATTAATAATTATATTACTTAAAGAACTTAAGGCTAAAGATATTAATAAAGAGATTAGCTAAGACCTTATTAGAATAGAACTAGAAGAGAATAATTATGCCTTTATACTATTAGCTATAAGTTAGGAAAATAAGTAGTTTAAAGTAAAAAATACTACCTTATATATTAGGGTAAGAAGGAGACTAAATTAATACTCTTTTAACCCCTCCTAACTCTTCTTATAAGGCACTAGTTACTATAGAGACTAGTAAAATTACTACTAAAGGTAGTAAGACTATAGAGAATTATAGTCCCTATAATAATAGTATTAATCTAGATAATATTATAATAGGAAAACACTAAAGAAAGGAAATATAGAAAGCTAGGTAGGTATAGTTTTGTTTTGCTTTCTTAATAGTATTCTAAGGAATTTAATATAGTCTTTATATTAAAGATATACCTTTAGAACCTGCTTATTTCTGCTAGGTAATAGCCTTAGTGTATTATATTTATAACCGCTAGAAGGAAGCAATTATAAAGGAGCTTTTAAAGCTTCTATCCTTAAACTACTAGGAGAATATACCTAATAAATTATTCAATCTAGATCTTTATAAGGAGATTATTAACCTTAGATAGGTTTTTAAGTATAAAACTAATAAAAAGGGGCTAGTTATAGAGTTTAAGGCTTAAATAGTTATATAAGGTAACTAGTAACTAAAAGATAACCTTAATAACTACACTATAATACTTACTTCTTAATCTCTATATATACTACTTACTATTTACTATAATAATAATCTTAATATATATTAATATAATATTTAGAATACCTTCCTATATATAGAACTTAAAGAACCTATTTTCTATAAGCTACTAGAGGGTATAAATATATAAGGTTATCTCTAGAAAATAACTAAAGTACTATATAGGCTATAGGAAGCTCCCTAATAATAGTTTCTCTATCTAATAAGATTCCTATTAAATCTAGGCTTTATCTAAGAAAAGGAAGACTTATATATCTTTATAAAGGATAGATTTATCCTATTTTTCTATATAAATAATATTATAGTACTATATCTTAATAGATTTAAAGTAGAATTTAAAGAGCTATATAAGTAGTTAATAAATAGTTTAGATATAAAGGACTAAGGTAATTTAAAGTAATTCCTAGGTATTAAAATTATTAGGAATTATAATACTAAAGAGATATAGTTATTATAGGAATTATATATTTAGAAAATTACTTAAAAATTTATTCTTAATGCTATAAATACTAATTAGAAAAGCTTAATTATAATACCTTTTATAATAGCTATAATACTCCTAAATAAGAGATAGGCTACTAATAAAGAGATTAATTACTATAAAGTAGTTATTAGCTTTTTAGTCTATCTCTATATTATTAGAAGACTAGATATAGGTTTTATAGTATTAAGGCTTACTTTCTTTATAATAAACCTATTAATAAAGCATATAAAGCTTATAAAAAAAGCTCTAATATACGCTTAGAATATAAGGAAGCTATATATCTAATACTTAGGAGTAAATAGCTTTAATATATTATTCTCTAGTACTAATACCTCTCTTAGTAATAATCCTAATACTTAGAAGTTAATATAAGGCTATATCTTTATTATATATAGCACTATAATTAATTAGAAGTCTAGAAAGCAGTATTATATAATAACTTTAAGTATAGAAGTAAAGCTCTTTATATTAAATTATAGAGTAAAAGAGTATATATCTCTAAGGAGACTACTTTATAATATTAATATATATGTTAGTTACACCAAGGAACGTTGCACTAGTGCAAAGGGGGTTTAATTCAATGAAGTTAATAATAGTTAATAATAGCTAAGAGAGAAGAGAAAAGAGAGAAGGAGAGGAATCTAGCTAGGAGAGAAGGTAGGCAAAAAGGGGAAAAAGTAGGTCTTATAGTGCAAAGCCACTGCAAGCAGTGCGGGGATGCCTGCAATGTAACTAATCGCATTGTATACATCCCTTTTATAGACTTACCTTTAGCTATAGCTAGACTAACTATTATCTAAGGGTCTAGAGGAAGCTATACTAGTAGTCTCTCTTTTTCTTTATAGCTAAAGGAGCTTAAAAACGCAATAAAAATCAAATTAAAGGAAAGTATATATAAGTAAATCCCTTTATAGGAATCTATAGCTTTAATTAGCTATTATAGCCTTAGTTAATCTAATTAACCTAGTTACCTTAATCTATACCTACTAACTTATTATCTTAATCCTCCTATTTGCCTAACCTTATAAGTCTTTTAACCTAGCTTTCTATATAAATCATTAATTTATTTAAATTAATTAAATTTAAAAGGGCTAAATTTAGTAATGCCTTTATTATTATATTAGCTAGATTATTACTACTATTAATTTACCTAACCTTATAGATCTCTCTTCTCTTATATAACTATTAGAGAGCTATAATATTAATTATTAGCTACTTCTCCTTTATTATACCTAGCTTTATAAGGTATTTATATAATAAGAAAGAGTTAGTATAGAGAATTATTAGAATTTAGGGCATCTTTAATTAGTCTATGATTATATAAAGAGTTATAAATATTATATATATAATATTAGCGCTTTAAACTATACTATATAGCTTAGATATAAGTACGCTATAAGTTATATATTTGCTTTTTATAGAGCTATATATTATAATATTACCTTTTAAGGTAAAGGTATTATTATTCTTTAATGCTTTATTACTAATTATAATTATATACCTAATTTATAAGCTAAGGTCTTTATTATTAGCAAGGGACCTATCTATAAATATAAAGAGCTTCGCTTCTTTAAGAGTTAATAGGATATACTATAATCCTTACTACTAATGCTTAATTTACTACTTAAGGTATCTATTAAGTTATAAGATATTATTAGTAAAGGGTTCTTAGTGTTATATAGTAATTAATAGGTTATAAGATACTTTAGGTTAATAGACTATCGCGATATAACTCCCCTAGGCTCTTTACTTAATATAATCTTACTCTACTATTAGTAATTATAAATTAATTTCCTTAATCTTCTAACCTTAGCTCTTTTAGGTTAGGGTTAGTAAGGTATTAGTATTCTAGGTTAGGATATAGCTATTAAAAATAAGGGGATTTATAGTTATTAGGTATTATTTTTCTTTAGCTATAAACTTTACCTTCTAGAGCTCTCTTTCTTCTTTCTTAAAGAAGTTATTATTACTAAGGCCTAGGGTATTATTTATTTGTATTCCTATAATACTAAAGAGATTCTTATTATTTAAGGCTATAATTAATAACCAGGGATTATATATTAAGGTTATCTCTATAGTAATAGAAATATATTACTTACTAATAGGTTCTAGCCTTTATAATTCTATAAAGAGGCTTAATTACCTTTATTACTATACCTTCTAGAAAGAGGTATATAATCTATTTAGGTAATCTTATAATAATTAGCCTATTTAGGGTTATATAGGATTAAACATAGGCTTATATAATGTCTTATAACTAAAGGTAAATTCCCTTTCTCTTTAATAATAAAGCAAGGGCTATAATAATCTATTAGCTTAATTACTATATTATTAGTAACTAGGTTAAGATAGCCTCTTTTCCTCTATTATTATACCCTTACATAATAAGGCATAACTTCTTATATAGTAATTTAGTCCCTTTGCCTTTAATCTCTTAAACTATATAAGAATTAAAGATCCTATAGCCTCTATGCTTAGTAGGATTAAATATTATAAACCTAAACATATTATAAGCTTATAGGGCATTAATCTTAGCTTAGTTAGATTATTTAAAGGGGCTTCCTAAAGTTATAATCTTTCCTTCTTAGTAAAGTTAAAGGGCTAGTTTCTAGTTAGCCTTTTCTTTTACTATAAGAAATCCTATATTTAGCACTTTTCTAGCTATAATCTCTTTAAATAATACCTTCTCTTAGTCTTTATTAATAAATATAAAGGGCTTTATAAGTCTAATAGCTTTATTAGGATTATAAGCCTAGGCCCTAATAGCCTTTGCTTTTATTACCTTAAGGCTATTAGCTTTATAGCTTCCTATAGGGATAGCTTTAGTATTATAAGCCTCTTTAAGCTTCTTTATAACCTTATTAATATAGAATTAGACTGTAAGGGCTTTCCTTAGTTTTCCTTACTTTCTTTTTACTAGTATCTCTTCTTTTTCTTCCCTTACCTTACTACCTTTTACTAGTAGCTTATCTCTAGTCTTTTTATAGGAGATATAAGGGGCCTCTAGGCTTAGGTTATATTCCCTAATACACTAAAGGCTTTACTTATTAGCTTCTATATACTATAAGTCCTTATAGTATAGCTTTACTACTATAGAGTAAAACCTAACCAGGCTATAGGGTATCTTAACTATATAAGTCTCCCTATTAGTAGCTAATAGCTTATAAGGGCTATATTATCTATCTTTTTCTCTTTATATATATATATTAGCTTATAGTAGTAGCTAATATATTAGTAATATATTAGGGCTATTCTAGGCACTAAGGGCATTATAAACTTGCCTCTTAGCTAGGTAGTAGTAAACTTTATTAGTTACTTTCTAAATTACCTTAGCTTATTAAATAATAAAGATACTTAGTAGTAACTTATCTATTATCTATAGGTAAGCTCTAAAGACTAGTAGTGTAAGCATAAGGCTATCTAGACTTACTAAGTTATTAATAGCTTTAATAGCTATTTAGAGTTATTATTTAGGAGTAATCTCTTTACTAATTAAGTCTATAATAATATTATAAGCCTATTAAAGAGGTCTATAGTATCTTTTAACCTTTCTAATACTATTATAGGCTTTAATAGGTATCTTATTAATCTTAATTAATATTAAGCAAGTATAGTGCTTAAATTTAGCTAAAGCAAAGTTATTACTAGTATTATAGATAATCTAATCTAGGGGGCCTAGATATATATTTATCTAGCACTCTCTAATTATATCCTAAATATCCTAAGCTTTTTGCTTCTTAGGGTTAAGGAAATAGGCTACTTAGAATAAGGTTACTAAATTAATAATATAAAGGACTAGTTAGCTATTAATTTATATAATATTAATAATAATCTTATAGTTAAAGTTATAATTATCTTTAATTAAGAATTTAAATTAGCTAAGGGCTTTTCTATTTATCTAATAATAATAATAGACTTTTATTAGCTTTTTAATTATATAGCGTTTAATATTATAACTAGCTTATTAAAGGATCTTTATAAGGTATTAAATTAAAGGATAACTAAATCTTTAGTAAAGTTAATAAATCTCTCCTTCTAATAGATAAAACACTATAGTCTCCTTTACCTCTAATAGCTACTAAGGATAGCCTTATCTATATATAATAGGTATAGTGTTATTATCTTAAATTAGTATATTAGTAAGGTTATTTATCTTAACCTTTATAAGATCTATATTAGTAAGGGAAAAGAGAAAAGGTATAGTAGTATTAAGAATATAGAAGTTAATTTAACTAAGCTTTATTAGCATATATATTACACTATATATAGTTACTAATCTAGCGCTAAAGTTAATAACTTCTAGGCTATAAGGTTTAATCTTTAATAATAGTATTAATCTTAATAGGGCTTTAACTTATACTAGGCTAGTAGTTAATTAACCTAAAGCTCCTATATCTAGTATAATTCCTCTAAAAACTTCTTTAGAATAGCATTCCTTAGAGGTATAATAGATTAAATAGTCCTTATTAGAAGCCTCTTTAAGGTATAGCTTTTATTTAAGTAAGGTATATTAAAAGGCCTAATTTTTAAGTATTATAAGAATATTAATATTATTAATTATTTATAGCCTAGAGTAAAAGAATTATATAATACTTAGGTATACCTTTAATAATAGCTTTTCTTTAGTATTATTATTATTATTATTATCTTAGGCCTAAGTATAGGCCTTAAGCTAGGATTCCTAGTCTTCTAGTTTCTCTATTTTAGTATTAGTACTACCTTTAATTAAAGTAAGGAATAATTAGAACTTCTTTTCTAAAGGGAGTAAGTAATAACTCTTACTAGCTTAATATCTCTCTCTCTCTTTCTTCTACTTAGTATTAGAGTAGTTTATTAACTAGTAGCTACTTTTACTATAAATAAAGCATTACTTAGGGCACTTAAAGCTACTATAATAGTCTCCTTTTTCTCTCTAATTTTATTAACTATATTATTAGTCTATAAACATAGCCTTTAAAGAGTCTTTACCTTATTACTAGTAATATTAGGTACTTCTTATACTACTCTCTATAATTATAATTAATTTATAGAGATTACTAGTAAGATTCTTAAAGCCTAGTATATATATATACTCTACTACCTAATATTTAGGAATACTAGAGACTATATTTAAGGTTTACTTATAAAGCTCTATATTTACTATATTAGAGGGGTATAGCCTTTTATAGACTCTCTTTAATATAGTTAATAAAATCTTAAGATATTTAAGCTTACTCTTTTTAGGGTTCTAAATAATAATATTCTTAAGGGTTATACTACTTTATTTATAATAGTAAAACTATTAATTACTTTTTATTTTAAAGTATTAATAGATATTTATAATTATCTCTTTATAAGAGAGGTTCTTACTAGAAAGGTAGTTAAGGAAGTATTATTTAGTATCTCCTATTAGTATAATAAGAAATACTTTACTAAAGTATAATCTAGGGAGATTAATCTAGTTATATTTACTCTTAAAGAGTATAAGCTTTAGTATAAGGAAGTTATATAGCTTTTTACTATAGTAATTACTATTCTTATATATCTTTATAAGCTTAGAAATCTTCTTTATAGTTTATTTACTAGAAGTAAGGTATTAAGGGAGGAAAGTAAGCTATTAGGGTTTAAACTCTTAGTATAACTAAGATTATTATAGGGGTTCTTATAAAGAATATAGTAATTATTCCCTTTAAGGGTAAGAAATACTAGGGAAGGTCTTTAGGGTAATAGCTTATAAGGGTTATATTTAAGGTAGTTTAAAGGATCTTAATCTCTATTCTAGCTAAAAAGGTATTAATTTTTAATAAAGTACTTCCTTAAGTAATACTAGGATTAAATATCCTAGGCCTTATTTAATAGGAATACTATAGTTTTAGAGAGAGTTATATAGCTCTCTAATAATATCCTTATTTACCCTTTTAAAGGTATCCTTAAACTAGCCTTTAAAGTCTTCTTAGAATAATTCCTAGAGATTATTATCTCTCTAACCTTAATGCTTACTAAGGTTAATAAATCCTATAATATAATTATTAAGCTTAGATTATATAGTAGTTTTAGGGTCTAGCTTAGTAAACTCTTTCTAATCTCTTATAAGCTTACTAGTAAGTAGTTATAAATATAGTAGTAGTTTACTCTTAAAGGGTCTTTTAATAGTAATTATTAAAGCCTTACTATTACTAGCTCTTTCTCTTATTAAAGGTCTAGATTTAAATTCCACTATCTTTAATAAAATAATATAATTAATATAATAAAGCCTAGAGTTCTAATTAAATAGAATAAACTAAATAAATAGAATAAACTAAACAGGAGTATAATAATAGGATAGTGTTTTTATATTAGGTATAATATAGTAAATAAGGTAAATTAAAAAAAACAGGGAAAACAGGATAAATAGGGCAAAATAAATAGGATAAGCAAAACAGGATAAATAGGGTAAATAAAATAAATAGGATAATTAGAAAAAATAATAAAAATAATAAAAAAAGAGAAGAAAAAAAAACATAGGTAATAAAGATAATATAAACTTAAAAATAACTTAAGATAATATAGACTTAGAAATAACTTAACTATATATAGAATATAGAGGAGTAAAGATAGTTATAGTAAATAATTATAAAGAAGGGAGAAAAGGGGTAGAAAGGTAAGGTTATATAGATTAGCTAGCTTAGCTAAGGGTTATATTTAATATTAGGTTTAAATAAAATACCTTATAGTAATAGATTTAGTTATTTAGTTAGTTTTCTTATAATAAATAATAAGAATAATAATTAACTAAATATCCTAAAGGCCTTAGAGTTAATAGATTAATCCCTTAGAAGTCTAATAAGCCTATTACTAGGATTCTAGTCTATCTTCCTTTAGCATACTCTATAGTTATGCCTCTTTACCTAAATAGCCTATATATTAGCTTAAGGGGTAAGGGGCTATAGTATTTATAGAAATATCTTTTCTTATAATACTTAACTTATTTATAGTTATAGTTAACCACTAATTAGTATTAGTTATACTAAGGAATATTATACTAGTATAAAGGGGGTTTAATTCTATAAAGTTAATAATAGTTAATAATAGCTAAGAGAGAAGAGAAGAGAGAGAAGGAGAGAAATCTAGCTAGGAGAGAAGGTAGGTAAAAAGGGGAAAAAGTAGGTCTTATAGTGTAAAGCCACTATAAGCAGTGCGGGGATGCCCGCGATATAACTAATCGCATCGCGTGCATCCCTTTTATGGACCCACCTTTGGCCACGGCCGGACTAACTATCGTCCGAGGGTCCGGAGGAAGCCACAATATAGGTTTCTTTACTATTAAATATCTAGTGTAATAATAAGGAAATAATTTATATTATAGAGTATAAGGAAAGAAGGCTTTAAACTAGCCTAAAGTATCTTAATATAAATTAAATATAGATTTATAAGTAATATACCCTAGGTAATATTAAGGTAAATTAGTTAAAAACCTTTAAGATACTTACTAATAGTTTTATAAAGCCTTTATTAAGTTAAATATATAGGGATTTCTATTATTAGATTAGCTTATAAGAGATTCCTATATAATTATTACACTAGGAATTTATTATAATCTCTTCTAATACTTATAAACTCTAGCTTTAATAAATATCTTAGCTAGGGGGGGTATATTAGGAAAAGCACTCTTAAAGCCTAGAATATATAAGGGTAACGCATACTAACTAGGATAAAACCCTTAGTAAGATAATAGGTAGAGATAATATATTAGAAGTACCTCTATAGACTAGTTATTACTATAGCGCACTATATACCTTTTAGGTACAAAAGTCAGGTGCCATCTGCACCTCTAATTAATCAAATCGAACGCTTTTTATCATCGATTTACACCCCTACCTGACAATTACACATCGATGGCCGCAGCTGGCAAACAGCTGTCTATCGGCAGCCATGAGTTGCACGAGTTGAGCCAGACCAGACGTCACCCACCCCGTCCAAGACCCCCCAAATCACCAGCAGCCGCAATTTGTCGCCACCCGTCTGGCTCAAAGTGGACAACGCCGCCGTCCTCCAGCTCCAAAGTTTCCTTTTCTCCAGCCTCAACTACAAAACCTCGGCTGACCCCTCACAAGTAGGTCTTGTCCCGCTCGCCTTTCCTCTGAATCGTTTTGAGCCTGCGCTGCTTGCTTGCTGTACATGTTTGTCCGCCTGCGTACTATGTTCTCTGCCCGTTCATCTTGTTGTACAATTAGCATCCATCTCAGCGGTGGCATCATATTCACGTTTTGGACTTATTCGTGGGACTAACTATAGACCCCTTTTTGATTTCTCGGCAACAGTAACTTCACCAGTCATGGCTCCCATTGCTGCCCCATCAGAGCCAGAGCCTTTCCCAGAGACTCTTGAAGCTCTTACGGCCAACTTCGACGATACCCTGCGCTTCTACCTAAACGGAACCAAGGTGGTCTTGGACGACATAGACCCCGAAATCACCGTTTTGGAATATCTTCGAGGCATCGGCCTGACAGGGACAAAATTGTACACCGTTCCCACTCCACACCCTTTTGTTCAAATCAGGCAAACATTTTACTAACCCATGTACCGGTACATCCTCGTATAGGGGCTGCGGAGAAGGTGGATGCGGTGCATGCACAGTTGTCGTCAGTCAATACAACCCTACCACAAAACAAGTTTATCATGCCAGTGTCAATGCTTGTCTTGCACCGCTGGTCAGTCTAGACGGCAAACATTTAATCACTATTGAGGGCATCGGTAACACAAAACGCCCACATCCTACCCAAGAACGGGTGGCAAAGGGTCACGGTAGCCAATGCGGCTTCTGCACTCCCGGTATCGTCATGAGCTTGTACGCCCTGCTGAGGAATAATACCACACCCACCATGCATGATATGGAAGAGTGTTTCGACGGTAACTTGTGTCGTTGCACCGGGTACCGGCCTATTCTCGATGCCGCCAATACATTCAGTGTCGAGCAATCTTTCCCCAAGGGTTTGCCTACCAAGTCAGCTACTGGCGGTTGCTGCAAAGACAATGGAGCATCGCAAGCCTGTGGCAGCAGTAATCGCTGCCATAGTGACACCGACGGATCCAAGAGGACAAATGGAAGTCTCTACGTTGAGGCAAGTGGAATCAGTCTAGATGGTGGTTCCCAGACAAACAACGGAAATGGCACAACGAATGGCATCGAAGATGGAACAGCGCAAGCCAATAGAGGCGGCTGCTGTATGTCCAACGGCAACGGCCCACCGGCTGGAGGGTGCTGCATGCGAAGGAACGGGTTGAATGACCAGCTCATTAAGCGATTTAATCCGCCCGGATTCATAGAGTACAACCCTGATACGGAACTCATTTTCCCACCTGCCTTGAAGAAGCACAAGCTGCGGCCACTTGCATTTGGTAACAAACGGAAAAGATGGTATCGACCAACAACACTGGACCAGCTCCTCCAGATTAAACGAGTTCACCCTCAGGCCAAGATCATTGGTGGGAGTAGCGAGACTCATATCGAGATCAAGTTCAAGGCTCTCCATTATCCCGCCTCAGTTTTTGTCGGCGATATAGCAGAGCTCAGGCAATATGAGTTCAAAGAAGATCATACCGAGATTGGCGGTAACGTCGTCTTGACGGACCTGGAGGGTATCTGCGAGAAGGCCATCGAGCACTATGGCCACGGACGAGGGCAGGTGTTTGAGAATATTATGAAGCAGCTCAAGTTTTTTGCTGGAAGACAAATTCGAAATGTCGGCACACCTGCTGGTAATCTGGTAACTGCCTCGCCCATCTCTGACTTGAACCCAGCGCTCTGGGCTGCTGACGCCGTCCTTGTGACCAAGTCAGCAAGTCAGGAGACAGAGATCCCCATGTCATCATTCTTCACCGGATATCGAAAGACGGCTCTATCCCAGGATGCAATCATCGCATCCATCAGAATACCCGTGACCGCGGCGAAGAACGAGTTCTACCGAGCCTACAAGCAGGCCAAGCGGAAGGATGATGACATTGCCATTGTGACTGGCGCGCTGAGAGTCAAGCTGAACGACGAAGGTCTCGTCTCCGAATGTAGCTTGATTTACGGTGGCATGGCTGCTACTACGTGCTCCGCAAGGAAAGCCACCGCATATATCATTGGCAAAAAGTTTGCCGAGCTCGAGACTTTGGAATGTACCATGAATGCTTTGGGTGAAGACTTCGACATGCAGTTCAGCGTCCCCGGAGGCATGGCATCCTACAGAAAGGCACTTGCTCTTGGATTTTTCTATCGTTTCTATCACGATGTTCTGACAAACATAGATGGAAAAAGCAAGCATGTGGACAAGGAAGCCATCGACGAGCTCGAAAGGGCTCTGTCAAAAGGTACGGTCGACGAGACATCTGCGGCCGCCTACGAGCGAGAGGTTACCGGAAAATCGAACCCTCATCTCGCTGCCCTGAGGCAAACCACAGGTGAAGCCCAGTACACGGATGATATACCTGCTCTGAAGAATGAACTTTTTGGGTGTTGGGTCCTGTCGACAAAAGCTCATGCCAAGATCAAGTCGGTTGACTACTCCGAAGCGCTTGACATGCCTGGCGTGGTCGACTATATTGACAAAAACGACATGCCTTCTGCTGACGCCAACAAGTTTGGGCCACCAAACTTTGACGAGGTATTCTTTGCCGAGGGAGAGGTTCACACAGCCGGACAAGCCATTGCCATGGTTCTGGCCACCTCGGCCAACAGAGCTGCCGAAGCAGCCAGAGCCGTCAAGGTCGAATATGAAGAGCTGCCCGCCATTTTGACCATGGAAGAGGCCATTGCTAAAAAGAGCTTTCATCCCGTGTATCGAGAGATCAGAAAGGGCGACGCCGAAGGTGCATTCGAAGACTGCGACCACGTCTTTACGGGTACAGCTCGCATGGGTGGGCAAGAACACTTTTACCTCGAAACCAATGCCTGTGTTGCCGTGCCTAAGCGCGAGGATGGGGAAATGGAACTCTTTGCCAGTACGCAGAATGCCAACGAAACGTAAGTTGACAGAGAACCCCCTAACTCGCACCTTCCTATCCGAGAGAAACAAATCATGCTGATACTCGCCTGTAGTCAGGTATTTGCGGCCCGAGTCTGTGATGTGCCAGCGAACAGAATCAATGTCAGAGTGAAGAGACTTGGCGGCGGGTTCGGCGGCAAAGAGTCACGATCTGTGATTCTCAGTTCTGCTGTTGCCTTGGCTGCCCACAAAACAGGAAGACCAGTCCGTTGCATGTTAACTCGAGAGGAGGACATGGTCACCATGGGTCAGAGGCATCCTTTCCTGGCCTACTACAAGGTCGGCGTCAACAAAGATGGAAAGATCCAGGCCGTCGAACTCGACATCTACAGCAATGCCGGATGGACCTTCGATCTCAGCACTGCCGTGCTCGAGCGCTCCTTGTCCCACTCTGACGGATGTTACTTCATACCCAACATGTACGTCCGTGGTCGAATCTGCAGGACGAATACGGTCTCTAATACGGCCTTCCGAGGATTCGGTGGCCCTCAAGGCATGTTCATCGCCGAGACGTACATGGAGGAAGTAGCAGACCGTTTGGGCATGCCTGTTGAACAACTCCGTGAAATCAACTTTTACAAACCCCACGGCATCACGCATTTCAACCAGGCCATTGAAGATTGGCACGTACCACTCATGTACAAGCAGGTCAAGGATGAGAGTGACTACAAACTTCGCAAAGCGGCAGCGTCCATGTTCAACGACGACTACAAGTGGCGCAAGCGAGGAATGGCCATCATCCCCACCAAGTTTGGCATCTCTTTCACCGCGCTGTTCCTCAACCAAGCCGGCTCCCTGGTACACATCTACCACGACGGGTCTATTCTAGTTGCCCACGGCGGTACGGAAATGGGCCAAGGTCTGCATACCAAAATCGCCATGATTGTCGCGCAGGCTCTCAAGGTGCCTCTCGAGACCGTCTTCATCTCCGAGACGGCCACCAACACCGTCGCCAATGCGTCTGCCACAGCTGCGTCTGCCTCGTCGGACCTCAACGGCTATGCAGCCTTCAACGCCTGCCAGCAGCTCAACGAGCGATTGGCTCCCTACCGCGCCAGACTCGGCGACAAGGCCACCATGAAGGACATTGCCCACGCGGCGTACACGGACCGCGTGAATCTCTCGGCGCAGGGCTTCTACAAGACGCCCGAGATTGGGTACGTATGGGGCGAGAACAAGGGCAAGATGTTCTTCTACTTCACGCAAGGCGTGGCGGCGGCCGAAGTGGAAATCGACACGCTGACGGGAACATGGACGTGCCTCCGGGCTGACATCAAAATGGACGTCGGCCATTCCATCAATCCGTCCATCGACTACGGTCAAATCCAAGGCGCCTTCGTCCAGGGAATGGGTCTCTTCACCATGGAGGAATCCCTCTGGGTGCGCAATGGCCCCATGGCGGGTAACCTGTTCACAAGGGGACCAGGAGCCTACAAGATCCCCGGCTTCCGAGACATCCCCCAACAGTTCAATGTCACGCTCCTCAAAGACGTGGAGTGGAAAGAGCTGCGTACCATCCAGCGAAGCAGAGGTGTAGGAGAACCGCCGCTCTTCATGGGCAGCGCCGTCTTCTTCGCCATCAGAGACGCCCTCAAGTCGGCAAGGAAGGTGGCTAGTGTGGAGGCCACGGTGGGAAAGGACCACTGCGAGGGACTTCTCAGGTTAGAAAGTCCCGCGACGCCAGAACGCATCAGATTGGCTTGTGAAGATGACATCATGAGGAGAGCAAGGGTGACGCCCAAGGAGGGAGAGCAGAGCTTCTTTGTGGTGATTTGAAATGCACGGGAGGGGCTGATTTTTGTTTCACGTTCATGTGAAGTAAAAGGCCCGGGAAACAATGAGACCTGAGGAAGCCAGGATTGTATGAATCCAAATTTCTTTTTTCTATTTTTTTTTTTTTTTTTGGAAATATGGGAGATGACACATGATTGAACACGAATGAATTATGAAAATATGAAATGCAAAATAAATAAATGCAAACGCAAACAATGTTCAGAGGGAAGATATGCACGAGCCGAGCAAGGTGGAAGAAAGTTGGCATCCTTTGTGATAGTGAGTGAGTGACCTTTGCTAAGTTTCACAGCACCGCACCAAGCTTCATGCATGGCACAAAGCACAAAGCACGTGTAAATCTCCATGCTGTGATGCATCATCGAGATGTTAAGCTCCGCAAATCCATCGGAGACGGAGAGAATTGCATCCGAGCCTCGAATTGTCTCTATTCAGAATATGCCAAGTAGAGGACCGGAACTCAGGAAGGCAAGTCGAGGCCGAGGCCAGGGCCGAAATTTCCTTTCCCGAGGCTATCATCTGCATATGTATGTCCGTGACGACCCCGGGATGGGTGGTGGGCGGGCTCAGTGCTCCGTAATAATTACAAATGTAGACCAATCAGCCAGTGCGTATTTCAATTGATAACAACGGAGGAGCACTTGATGGCAATGGCGGACGGAAGGAACGAGATGCCCACACGGCCCATCCATGTGAATCCAAGTACTCCGTAAATAGGTACGCTTGTCAGGCTGAGCTGATTATATGTTCAATTCGCTAGGTGCAGGCAGATGGGACGACGGAGAAAAGACGACCAGCGTGGCCACCGCGGTGCAGCTGCAAAGGCTGGGGGACCCCGACCCCCCCTCGCTGCCTGGCCTTGGGCTTGTTAGCGGCATGTGGACGCCCCTTTCCAGAGGGGTCCATGCTGGTCGAGTTGGTTTGGTTTCGAAGCGTCTGGTTTGCTTCTCGTGACTCATTCTTCAAGCTTTCTCCGCGCCTCTCTTTCAACCTCGTCGACCTCGTTGCTCACCAGTCCCTCTCCCTTCTCTCCCCGACCTGCGAGTGCGTATCTTCCTAGGTTGAGCCATTCTCGAATCTCCTGCTCGCGACCTGCGGCGGCGGCGGCGGCGCATAATACGACGCGCAATATCCCATCCCCCCCGCCATATTGCCCCCCCCCCCTGCATACAATCTGCATAATACCAGAGCCAGCTAAAATCACCACCCTTCTGCCCGCCAACAAAAGTCGTGGGCGCGAATTGGCGAACCAGGTTGAATTGCTCCGGGTTTGTTGCACAAATCCCGGCTTATACGCTTTCCCTCGCGATCCCGACAAGCCCAGTATGCCGTATTGCCCTTTGGCGCCATCGTAAAGAATTCGAGCCGAGCCACATGGGACAAGGCTGCAACTTCCCGACGAGAGCAAATGACGACACGGCCGGCCGTCTGTCCTGCGTAACCCCCAGAACCAATGGAACGAGCACCGACGGACTAGCCGGCACCTCATCATGGACGAAGAAACCAAAGCTGCTGAGCGCGCCAAAGCCAACACAGCGGATAAGCCCGACGCCAAGGATCGCGATAAAAGTAATGGCAATGGCACATCCGACTCCAAAAGCCCCAAGAAGCGGCGCAAGGTGAATCATGGTACGCCAATATTGATCTCATGTCTGCACCTTTCATGCTCTCGTGAACAAGTCCCGGCCAAAGAAGACCCTCTTGGGTATATATACATTGTTTAGCGCAGGCTGTTCTTCGTCATGCGTCGACATATACTCGGCACTCCGACAGTCTGACCCTTTGCCCTGTCTTTGAGCGGTTGCGCAAAATACTACCAGAGAACATGTTCACATTAGCTAACTTCTGCCAACAGCCTGTGTATATTGTCGAAGATCCGTGAGTTCTGTCTGCTGGCTTTCCATTTCTTTCTCTGTCGGACGGGAGCTTCCTTCAGGGACAGGCTAGGCTTGCTTCCGCGCCCGTCTCGTCGTGCCCGTCGCCTTCGTCATCATCGTCATTGTCAGGGCAGATAATGCTAACTTTCCCTCCTTCCTGTAGCACATGACTTGCGATCTTGTACGTATGACATGGACCACGTAGTCGTGATAGAGGGCCTACCAACCAGTCCTGCCTTTTTGCAATGAATCTGCGGCGAGGTTGCTCTGCCGCCAACTGCGCCTCCCCCTCCCACTCCCAATATCTACCCATACCGCCGCCCTTATGCAGCTCCACTAATGTTGTGTACAGGAGAGGCCATGTACCAGATGTATCAAACGTAACATTGGACATCTTTGCCACGACGAACCCCGTGACGCCGACACAGAGAAGCTGAAGAATGGCAAAGCTCCCTCATCAGTTGACGAGTCAGACGCACAATCACAAGCACCCTCAGACGTGGCTAGGAGTTCAATATCGAGTACCATGGGCCCACCGCCTTTTGACGGCATGCGACAACGCTCTGGTTCCGGTTTTGCCGCTGGAGGCGTTCTCGGCCAAGGAAATACCATGCCGTTGGTAACACCAGGTTCCGGCTCAGGCTTGCAAGGGAACGGCCTGAATGACGGCGGCACAGGAAATGCTAACCAATGTGAGTTGCTGCCCAGCTTGTCCCAAGCCGTTCATCATGGATCAGCAATTATTCTGAGTCCCCCTTGTTGCCCAGAGACTGCCATTTTCTGGCAATTTTCTCCAGAGGGCTTGCTTTTTGGTTATTCCAGACGTGTCCCTGTTTGCCGTCTGCTAATTAGCCCGTAGTTTCCGGTATTTCAGATGCTTGGCTCACTGCGCAGAATCACAATGACATGAGCTCGTACAATCCAAACTATATGATTGCTCCCCATGTTACACACGAATTCAACTTACTTAATGACCTGCTTCATAACGGCTTGCTTGACGACAATAATTTGACAGGAGACGAATCTCGACAGCTGACGGCGCTGGGTCAATCAAACCAATCCGACATGCTGTCTGCCTTTGGAGGCACTCTCGGCCTTTCTGCGAGCAGTTCGGCTCCTCCAAGTGGCCGCACAGGCAATCTGATGCCTCCTCCACCAAAGGATGGCAAAGGAAACAAAAGAAGTGCAAATTTAACGTCGGATAAGACTCGCGAGTACTACTTACAGGCCGCTGATCCGTCAGGTAATGACAATGCCGAGGAACGAATGGCTCGAGTGCTGCACGCTAAGTATGATGCGGGCTTGCTAAAACCTTTCAACTATATCAACGGCTACGCTCGACTCGGTAAATACCTAGATGGTCATATTGCGGCGTCGTCGAAACAAAAAATTCTGCGAACAATCAACCAGTTTCGGCCAAAATTCAGGGAAAAGGCTCAAGGCTTGACCGACATGCAACTGGTCATTGTCGAGATGTGGTTCGAGAAGCAGTTGATGGATTATGATCGCGTGTTTGCATCTATGGCCGTCCCTGCGTGCTGCTGGAGACGAACAGGAGAGATATTTAGGGGTAATAAAGAGATGGCTGAGCTCATCAACGTACCTGTAGATCAGCTTCGCGATGTAAGATCCTCTGCTCGCTCCACGTTGGTACAACTGTGAGGCGCGTTTCTCCTGGGTGTCCTGGACTAACATGTCGAATACAGGGCAAAATCGCCTTGCACGAGATTTTGACCGAAGAATCAATGGTGCGGTACTGGGAAGAATTCGGCACAATCGCCTTCGATCCGGCTCATGATACATTGCTGACAGCATGCTCCCTGAAAAATCCGAGCGATGCGTCTAACCATCCTGTCGTCAAGTGCTGCTTCTCTTTCACAATCCGTCGCGATGATCATAAATTGTACGTCTTGATGGTTTGGACCCCTACACGATGCCACATCAGCTAACAACAACACCAGGCCAGCTTTGATTGTGGGCAATTTTTTGCCCCATGACCCCTCCCCGAACTAATATGTCAAGATGTTGGGATGAGTCGCGCGCAATAAAACCCAGAGATTGCAACTATTGCCGTGATGGCGCTGGCGTCTTGTTGATTTCAGTATATCAATATAATATAGGCAAATGCAGTTGGCCCAGGAGGCGCCTATGCAATAAAAGCCCATCGTGAAGGCGATATTTGAGGGTCAAGGATATCTTGCAAAGTAGAAAACCAATCAATCACATTGAGTGAGCATTTTGGGGAAGGAGCGTGCGTGCGCGAGCCTTTGCTGAGCTCGCCTGAGACAGGGAAGGAGCGAGCCTGTCGTACTGATGCTTTCCACGTCTCCAGTCTCTCCAGTCTCTCCAGTCTCTCCAGTCTCTCCAGTCTCTCGAGCCCTCAACATGTCACTGCATTGTAACCCGCGCATCTCTTCCTGTTCAATGTCTTGCGTCATGAAGGACCATTCAATTTGTACTCCGAAGAAAGTGGATGATGTGATTGGTATGTGACCATTCGGCAGTTCGCATTATTACAATCATTTAGGTCAACCCAATTGCTGAATTGTCTTCCTTACCAGATGTATTGGACAGCCTGCTGTCCAAACTAACAACCCACTCGTTCGACAATGCCCATCTTGAACCTCTCTTCGCTGATCTGGAAAGCACAATTCATTTAGTCAACCTGTGGGTGACAAACCCGAAAAAGTTGGACGAATCAAAACGGCCCAGACGCTTCGAATTACAGTGTCACAAGCTTTGGAATATTTGTGTACGGTCAAGAAGAAGTTTGGCTATCCAGAAGCCCGAAATAACCCGTAAGAAGGGGAAACAAGCCCTAATGTCTGTCTGGTTGCTCTCCTTTCTCTGCTTGGAGCTGAGCCAAATCTGGTCTGACGAGCCGAGGGACCAGACAAAGAGAGCCGCGTATTTGATGAGTCTTATGGTGCCTGTTGCGAAGGCCAGCATCAATGATTTGGATTTTGGAACTGCTCGACTAGCGCTGCAAAGGGGTGCATCACACCTCGATAACTTGAGCCTCGCCGCAACCCGAGTTGAAAAGCAGCTTCCACATAACAGTACCTCCTTCAACCTTCAAGTCAACCTTCAAGCCAGGTACTACGCTATGAGAATTTGGTTGGTGAGTGCATTGAGGTACCATGAAGGCTGAATCTACTGACAATGAATAGTCATGGCAGGAAGATTGCCTTGATGTAGCGGAGCATATGTTCTCCAAGGCCGACACCTTCCGCGGGGCCCTTGATGTCGATTCGTCTGAAATCCTGGCTGAAATGATACAAAGAGTTGGTTCCGCTTTACTTTCGAGAAACAACGTCGACCACGGACTCGCATGGCTACACCGAGCTGATACTATTTTATGTTTAAAGGCTGGTGAACTATCCTCTCGGGGGCGACATTTATATCTGGCAGTATGCAATGATTTGATATCTCATTTACTTCCTGGATCTCCCCGTGAGAATTTAGAAGAAGTTGAAAAGATAATTCAACAGGCTCAGTCAGTCCTCGGAGACGACCCGATCTTGCATCACTGGTGGCTCAGAGCACATGATTTCATGCAGGGTGGCTTGTGCGATGACGACGAAGACAGATATTCTGAGGCCTTGAAACGTTTGATCTTGATAACAGAGTCCCATGACAGCTTCCTGCCTCTCATATTAAATCATCTCAGAAGTTTTAGGCGCAAAAGCCCTACTCGTGCTGCTGACTTGCTCACCCAACTCTTACTAGAGCCTGATCTGGTCGGTAGAAACGCGCAGTGTATCGGAAGAATACTATTTTTGCGGATATTCATTGTATCAGATAAAGAAAGACATGATGAGGAATGCGAACATCTTTCAGACATCATCAATCGAGTTCACGATCAAATTTCAACACCAATTGCATCTTTTGCCGTGGAATTATGCCACTCCGTGAGATACTTCCCACGCAATAGCAATAAAATATGGGGCATTTGCTCATTCTTCACAGTTGATTTGGGAAAAAATAAAGTCTGCCTCATTTTCGGAAAACATTGACCTCGTTGAATTCTGGTGCGAGTTAGCGCTTCGCCCACTATTCAGAAGTAGCGGTAAACAAGGCATCGGCAAATTTATCCGCAATTTCCTCCTTTGTGGAATAAGACGGAACGAGCTACACATTCGTGACTATGAACCTGATTCCATTCCTAGCTTTTGTGGAGATGATGTTAGTCTTACACATTACTTGAGTTTCAAAGCCTCTTTGCTCAGCTAGAACCACGAGCAAGGCTTCAAAACCTTACAGAATATGGCCAGCACGAGGGGCCTCTACAGAGGCCAGGACTTGTTATACGCCTGTCTCAGTCAAGCTGGCAGTGGACAAGACCGAGAGTTCACACTGAGCACTCTTCAGTCCTTGGTCAAGACATGCGACGAGCCGGGGGCTGCTGATTCCATCAACTTGCCTCTTCTGCTGCGGTGTACAATACGTGTTCTACGGGCAGCAGACCAAGATGAGCACGGACAACTCAAGCACTTGGATGAGGCAAGTCTAGCCGCCGATACGTGTAGACTTTTCGAGAGCGGTAAGCCATTCGCAGCGCTCTAAGACGTTCATGCAAAGGCTAATGACTTGAAAACAATCCTCAGCCGCAAAACACGCGGTTCGTGACCTAGCAAATGTCATCGACGACAGGTGCTTCACCGTCCAAGAACTCGACTGGTTTCGCAAAAATTCGTATAATATAGGCATTCTTACATGCCCTGATTGGCAGCCCCTTCAGACAATCCGTCTTCTGAACGCCTGCCTTACCTTCATTACATGCTATCCCACCGACATTGCCGTCCCGCCAGACAAAACTACCGAACTCGCTCTCACTATTCTCCGTTGCCACTTCATCATCTCCGCCAGCCTTCTTAAACAAGCGCGAGTAGATGATGATCCAAGCGGTCTCCATCACTATCAAGCGATGAGACGCCACATTGCAGAGTACGGTACCACCTTGCAGACGAAGCCCTTGTCCATCGACGCCCACACGCAACACGATCTAAACACCAAATACGCCACACTCTTAGTATACGACCTCGAGGCAGCGATTCACCTAGCTCACTACGCAGACATCACCACAATAGTAACACTCCAGCAACCCCTCGGGAACATCCTAGCCTGCAAAGCAATGGGCGACGTACTTCTTAAATCGTCAGCACCCCCCGAAAGTATAGCCCCCAATCCCCTGCTAAATCTTGTGTGTCTCCCCAAAAACACTCTTGCACTAATAAGAACAGTTCTCTTCAGTGCACTCAAGCTTATCATCAACGAGATACACACTCTCGAGAACTTTGATGCCGCCAAACTAGCAAAGTACCTACGATGCTTATTTCACGTCCTCCTTCCAAAAGACGATGCTCTTGCCCTCGAGATGCTGGACCAGTTTACACAAGTTACTTTGGAAAGCAAAGCTGTCGGCATGTCCCTTCCAACTATACAAATAGAATGGTTTGTGGTCAGGACCTTCAACCACGCGCTAGACCAATATGTTCAGTTTCGAGAACAGACCTGCCGAGTATGGGCCTCCAAGGCTATGAAGCTGGCCGACTTGGTGGAAGACGGCGGTGTCTTGGTCAACAATTTGCGAACGAGGTTTGGGCAGTTGCGTTTTCAGAATGAAGTGGGTGTCTCTACATGATGAAAGGGAGAGAGAAATGTGTAGAAGGGTGAACATCGATGCAATGATCAACTTCGCGCAGACAGGCTAGAAAGTAGTGTGGTACGTACAATCGTACCTTAGTTGTAGACCTTGTTTACGGAGATATTTACATGTAGCTGAAGTGACGGACAAAGGAATTCGTTTCAGCATCGACTTGGAAAGTCGAATCGTGATTACGTTGCAAATGGGCAATGCACATCTTTTCATGAGGACGACGAATTCAAAGAGCACGGACGACCCCAGCAAAAAGAAAAGGTATAGGCAGAACGTTGAAAGTGGAAAAGACAATCAAAGATGAAGTGATAAACTCCAAACAATCGTTTCGTGAATCAGATAGCCGCGCATGCAATTCCGTGGTATCTCCAAGCTCTTGAATCATGCCAACCAAAATGACCGCTGCCATCCATGACGCGCACCCAAAAACAGACAGGCCGAAAATGCAAAGCACAAAAAGAAAGAGTCAGGAGGGGGTGGGGGGGTATAAAAGCAAGGAAGAAAAACCGACGGCTCTTACGTTCTTGTCCATTTCCCACTACACTCAGTCAAAAATCGCCGCGCAATGCAACACACACACAAGGGGCCGCAAGCATGGACTTCGTCAAATGATATTGGCAATGCTAATTCGTTCTGCGCCTCGTTTTGGTCCTGGAGGACTGGCCTCTCCTCTATAGCCAGCAACGTACCTGGACGTCTCGGGAAGCCGGGGGATATCAACTTTGGCAACGGGAGATTCGCTCTTGATCTGTGGAGGCGCCGGCGCCGGCGCCGCGGCATGTGAGACCGGGGTCCAAGAAGAATTAGCCGACCCAGTGCCTCGAGCCATAGACTCCAGACGTGCCCAGCCGATCCAGTCCTTGCGCTCTTCTTCTATCAACCCGGTTCTCTGTTCGGAACTAAACAGGGCATTCTCATTTGAAATGTGCTGTCCCCGAGTAGCCAAGTCCGTTCTCGAGGGCATTGCATCACGATCTTGGAAGGACCAAAGCCAAGACCGATTTGGAGAGGCTTGAACATCAGCAGAGACAAAGGCAAGAAGCTCTTCATCTCGTCCAAGGGATACGATCAATGCGGCTTGATCAACGGAAGACCGACGTGACAGGTAGTTGGCGTGTTCAGCACGCTTGATGCTCAAAGTTGTCACGAAGAATGCGAGGAATCGGCCGCAGGACAATGTTATGTCTCGTCGAGCATCGATAGAAGCCAAGGCTCGAATACACGTGGTCGCATGATCGAGATAGCCGGTCAATAGGAGGAACAAAGTCGACCGGAAGATGTGGGTGGTAAGAAGAGCTGTTGCTCCCTCGGCGGCAGATTTGGTACGGCTGATGAGCGATGCCGTCTCTAAAGCGACGTGAGTGCACGTCTCAACGGAAGCCAGACGAACCTCAGGGGGGCAATTTGGCGACAGGTTGTGCCTGTGAAGGAGCAAGCGAGCGTGGAAAAGATAGGCCAAAGGTGCAAGGAAATGGGGCGCCAATGCAACCGTGCTCGCGGGATCACAAGCTGGAGGGAAAGTACTGAGGCACTTCTTGAAATGGGTGTCAAACGTCATCAGCTGGTCTGCCGACAGTACTGGGCTCTCTATTGCCTTGACTAGTGCCGTATATGACCGCACGACGTGAATGACGGCCAAAAGCGAATGCGTCAATGGTTCAGCGCCATTCGGGACTCGCATCCCATCCTCGCGGAGGTATTGGTCGTCCACTGCTGCCGGCAACGAAACATCGCAATCCGCATCATCAATGAGGAATGGGTGTCCCATTTCCGTAGCCATGGTTCGATCAAGAATGTAGATGGCCCACCACGTTCGGCGGCGCATTTCCCCTTCAATAACCGACCAAGACCCAGACTCAGAGTAAAGCCCAAGATCTTGACCGACTCGAACTGCATTTCCGAGCCAGTTCCACGCAGCAGATTTGAGGTTCATTTCGTTCAGACAAATAGTGATGAGCACCAGGGCTCGAGCATTGTCCAGGCTGTAATGATTATTCCACGGATCCATCACCTTGCGAGCGGATTCCAGAAATTCGGCAGGGCGATAAAAGGTTGTCGTCGTAGGGGGGCCGGGACTAAACAGGCTACCGGCTGCAAGAACAGCAAAGAACAAGCTGTAGGATGCGGGCGATACGCGGCGAGGGTGAGTACGGTACATGCCGTCCACAGTAGACTGAAAGGTCGGCATGTGGACGATGGGAAACATGGTGTGAGCAGAATTGCAGAAGCAGTGCAATAGATGTTCTGTCACTGCCTCTGGAGGCAGTTCTGGTGTGGGAAAATCAAACGCGACTGCGGCTGGGATGCGATGCTGAGCAGGCGGTTTCCATATCCCCTTGGAGAAGTTGCGCACGTTGATTCTGGCTCTAGCTAAATCGTGATTTGGGGGAATTCGCTTTCGCGGCTGTGGCTCTGAGCCAATTGTCGGCAACTGGCTTGATTGTCGGTCTGCTGCGGCCAGGTCAATATTCATATGTCCATCTCGGTCTTCCAGAATACGACGCAAGCTTGCGTTTTCGCGCTTTACCCGCTCAATTTGCTTCTCTAAATCTTGACCCTGCTTGATGGACGACATTCTTCTGTTTGTTTCCTTGGTAAATTGACACTTGACGTTTCGACTGGAGCATTCGGAGCAGCTGGTCGTCTCAGTTGCATCACATTTGACCTTCCGTTCCCGACAGGCATCACAGCTGGGGTCTTTTCTTCGTTGGCGATATGCTCTTTTCTGGGCTTGAGACCCAGGGGTTCCGGGCATGTGTCCATGGTTGGGACCTTGACCGCCCATGACCGACTCTGCTAAGGGGAGAGATTCCCGACTCATGACCGAGCCGTAAGAGGGGAAGCCCTGATTGACGGGAGGGAGCGGAGGCATACCTAGAGGTTGTGGGCTTGATGCTGCGTTGGGTCTCGCGCTGGTACCAAGCAAACCTCCTAAATAGCGTGATGGTGGTCTTGGCGAAGTAGCGGAGGAAACTGAGGAGGAGTCATATGACCTTGTGGATGGGTTGGGAGATCGAGCATATGGGTTGTGCGACGGATCTGCCATGGCGAAGTAGGTGAAAGTTCGAAACGTCACTGCCAAAGGTCCTCCTTCCTCACCCGTGCCTCCGCTCGTTAGTTGTTGACCGGCTTCCAAAGTCTGTCAGTGCGAGACTTGAAAGAGTAGTCCAGTTTTTTATATTTGAAAAGAAAAGAAAAAGACGGCAAAGGCCTCAGGTCCAACAGAACCAACGTCGACAGTGCGGTAAAGTGCATGTGCCGCTCTCGGATCGTCTGACCCGAGCCTTGAAGATGGTTCGATGATGAGGGTCCAGGGTCAAGTGGCCTGTTGGGAGAGTAAAATTCAGGATGCGACAGGATGCGACGAGATGCAAAAAAATCTCGCTTCGCCAAACCAAGATCCAGGTCAGGTGTCTTCAAGATGGTTGGCTCAGGCTTCCCGTCTCGTAAGAAAAAAATTAGACGGTGCAAAGCGACTTGACGTCGTCTTCCGTCTATCCGGTTGCGCTGCAGTCTTGTGTGTTACGTAGGCTCCGTAGAAGTGCGCAAGGGCAGAAAAGGCAGTTCAAGTTCAACCCAAGTTCACTTGTAGCCGTATGTACCCGCCTAGCCGTACGCAGTGGAGGGCGGGTTCCCGCAAGTCTCAAATTGCACCCAGGAGAGGATTTTTGACCGACAATTCAAGAGTTGATACAGCGCCGATATGATGACTGGCGCAAAGATCAAAGGCAGTTTGAGAGAATTCGAACATATAGACGGGCAAGATGAAGACGCAGGGTTCGTCGCAGGCTAAGTTGAGTCGTTGGCAATGTCCAGATATGGGGTCTGGCATCGGGGAATCCAGCCCGAGGTAGTTTCCGTAGTAGCAGTGAGTGGTGGGGTTGGTTAGCAGTGAACAGACTCAACGAGCGAACCACAACCGACGAGGTTGACGAGGTTGACGAGGTTGCCGCTCGAGGTTGCCGCTGTCGAGGGATGCTCGAATGCCGGCCGAGGCGCTCGAGTGGAGGAGGGATGGAAAGGAAGGACGGGAAGAAGAAGAGCAACGACTGGAGGACGATGAATCCAGATCAACGGGTAAGAGGGCCGGACCAGAGAGAAGGAGCAACCACTTTGTGTGTGGTGTGTGGTGCGTGGTGTGTGGTGTGTGTGGTGTGTGTGGTGTGTGGTGTGTGGTGCCGCTACTGAGTGGTCTGTGGCGTGTGTGTGGCGTGTGTGTGGTGTGGTGTAATCAATGTGTGCAGCGCGGAAGGGACGACCCCGGGCAGGCAAGGCAGGCATGGTCGGCGGCAACCACTAGTAGAACTGGAAACCGGCAAGCTGGGGCAAGCTGGGTCATCAAGCTGGGTCATCAAGCTGGGTCATCAAGCTGGGTCGGACACAATTGCTGTCTGAAGTTTTCAAAGGCGTCTGCCGCGGCGGCCCCGGAGTTGCGCGACAACTACACCCACTGTTGCTGTACGGAGTACCCCGTATACTGACTGGTTCAAGGGTTCACGTGTGTACCATGTGTATGTGTTGCTTGTTGCTTGTTGCTCAAGCAAGCACGGGAGAACACAAGTCCTGGTGTTTCACCTGTTGAGGGGCATGGCCGCATGGGTTCCCCGGGGATTGATTGATCCCCGTCACCACGCAGCCAAGCAATATCCCCCGGTCGCTTCCCGTCCGTCTTCTTTCTATCCGATACCAGCCGGCTGCTGGCTGCTCGCCAACTTGCTGATCCCCCTGTGGTGTGTGCGTGGCGTCATAAATAAATAAATAAGGAACGGTCCAATATCTCGACTGAGCAAGCACGGAGCAAGCACGGAGCCAGCACGGAGCAGCTATAGGTTTGCCTGCCGGCGGCGCCATTCCTTGGTCGAAAATGGAGTCAAGGAAATGATATTTCTGCCACGGAGCTTGTTCAAGGACTTGGGCACTCTAGACTTTAACACTCCATATGTATTAATGGAAGAGACATTTTAGCAATCGATAAACACACACCCGGTAGCAACTCAACTCGGTGGCAATGCGTTGGAACCCCATGAGTGAAGGATTTCATTCCTTGTATATATAGATCTCACTGTGACTAGCCTACCTATACTCCGCGTAGTAAGTACATGTAGTAGGCTTTAAGGGGCACACACACTTTAAAGTACATATGGACCCCTTATCCACCCTTGCCCTAGTTTTGGCTCACATCCCTACGAGTCTTCATTTTGAGATTCTACATGAAGTGGTGTGTTCGCCCGCGGGCAGTTCAACTCATTCTCAAGTCGAGGCGGCGAGGTTCAAGCGAGCAGAGGGCAAGCTCCCACAGTGGCGGACCAGGCAGTATTCCTGACGAACGATGCACTCCACGACGACAGCAGGCAGGGGG
Organism: Epichloe coenophiala; assembly: GCA_018801565.1. Classification (NCBI taxonomy): domain Eukaryota; kingdom Fungi; phylum Ascomycota; class Sordariomycetes; order Hypocreales; family Clavicipitaceae; genus Epichloe; species Epichloe coenophiala. The sequence goes on along the minus strand of JAFEMN010000021.1, from coordinate 1,011,467 downwards.
GGCTCGGTTTGCAACCGAGTATGTACATGTAAGCCGCCGGAACAACGGATCCTTGACCCAAGGATCTATCTCGATGCTTATGCTGTCACGGGTCGCCCCATGCGTGATTACGTACGGAGCACCAGCACCAGCCAGCATCGATCCGCGAACCAGTCAATGTCCACCAGTGATAACACAGTCCAGTCCAGCTGCGTACGCATCGTACAGCCAGTGACTCGGCTTCATCATTCGCGGAATAGTCTCCGGCACCCCGCGCAGATGACGCGTCTGCTGCCGAATACTGTCCCGGCTTCCGCCTGGCATGGCAGTACTTTGTGGCTTTGTGTGATTTTATCGACGGCGAGTGTTGGCGCCCCGGCATCCGTCGAATGACGTGTCCATAGACGAGCCAATACGTCACAAAACGGGAAGGTTGCGGAACGTAACGATTTTAGAAACCTGCCAAGGCGATACACAAAGCAAAGCGGGCTGGCCACTTGCCGACTGGCCAGACTGGAGATGCATTTATTGGAACGGACGGACCGACGGACGGACCGACGGACGGATGGGTCCTCATTGCTCAATGGAAATCTCCTCATCCTGTCTCTCACTGTCTCTCGGCATCGCAGCCGCCGCATTGTTTGTTTCGCCCTTGCTTGTTCTGGTCCCTCAGCCTCTACAACTGATCGCTCCTGCTTCTTTGTGGACGCACCAAACAACCAGAATGCCTCAGGGTTTTCCCTCTCTTCCCCTCCTCTCATCCCATCATCCCACCGGCTGCTCAAGTCCGTCTTCCACCTGTCCTCATACTACCACGGGTGTCTGTCTCACGAGCGCACGCGTTTTGGCCGTGGCTTTTTGTTTCTGCTCTGCGCCGTAAATCACCATTGTAACTGGCTAGGCCAATTCCGCACAAGTTTTGAAATTTTTGTTCGATTCCATGCTCCGTGTGCGCGTTGGGTTCATTTGGGTTCATTCATCATTCTCTCCTCCTTTCCATGTCCTCACCCGCCCGTGGCATCCGTCAATTTTCTTTCTTTGCCTCCATCTTAACGAATGACTACTTCATCCGTGTAACTTGGCGACCAAACTTTGTGTAAAGGAGGGATAAAGAAGCTCGCTGACAATGAGCAAGGATTCCAAGCAAGCAAGAATAATTTGGCGACAGAGAAGCGACCAAGTTCCGACATTTCCACGACTGAAACCGCGGTCGGTTAAACTATCCGAGTCTAGCGATAGGACCAAGGGGCCACCGTGGCCAGCGCAGCAGCGGAAAGAATAATATGCGAGACCACAATTTAAACAGGGACCGGGTCCGCGCGGAGGTGGCTTGGACCGCTCATGGGCTAGCTGATGTACACATGTAAGCTTTGTCCAAAGTGGGAGTGCCCCTATCGTATGGGAAGTATCAGCCGGCAAATGGCGTACTCCGGAGCAGCGGAGTTTGTGATGGAAATTAGCCTTGTCGATCCCTACCGCCAACTCAGCAGTTTGGTGCCTTAGTCATTGTGTAGTCAGTTATGACTCTGCGGCTCCAGGCTTCAAAGCAATGGACGACCAGCAGCCCACGTCCCGACTCATCCACCAAACATAGTCTGTTCGTCCAACAAATCTACTAGGACGGTCCCTCGACAGATGGCGCACTTGGCACTGATGCCGGGCAATCTCTTCCGGAAAGTCCAATCTCTTAAAGAAGGGTTCTTCGCTAACAATTCCAGACACACGGACCGACGGATCGTCACTGAACGTGCGGATTAGACCAATTTTGTTCCATTCTTGCGCCGTCCGTCGCATACGACAGCCCACCGGGCCAGCCGTGGCTTACAGCTTGCGGGACTCAAGCACAAGTTGGTAATGACACCATCTGAAGTTGATCCTTGACGATGGGAAATCCGCTATCCAAACTCCTGGGTCATCTGGCCGGCGCACGTGAGAGCAACTCTGACGCGGAGGCGAGAGCGAGAGGTGAGACGCATGTAGCTGTGGGTTGGATGCTGTATGCCGGAGACGTAGTCCGTACGGAGGGAGTACAGTATCACACAATGACACAAGTGAAAACCTCCGCATCTTGCAGCCGAAATCCCTATTAGGACGACACAACAGCCGTGTCAGTGACCACTGAAACGGTCGTGCAGGCAGGCCTTGAAGGTGTGGCGTACATATATGTCCCACCCCTGCCCTCCTTCCAAGGTTCCGGTAGTAACAGATCATCGACATGAGTACAAAACGCGCCGTGCCAACCCAGTATTTTGTTGCCGACTCACCCGAACACCAATATCACAGTCTCTTTGCTGAAATCCAAGATACATGCCCACGGTGTATGTCAGCTTGTTCTCAGTGACGTCCCTGGGAACATGGCGATGATGGTCATTTTGCCATGTTGACGTGACCGAAGCCGATATCCATCTCTGCGTCCTCGGCCACCACCCTTCTCATCCCGCACAACGCAACACCGAAGGCGTCCGCGTGCCTCGAGTCACTCCCCAGTCTGGCCCGCAGCCCGTGGCATTGACCATCCAGCTTTGTCGATCCCGCATGCATATCCATTCACCGGACATGACACATTGGCCCATGCTCCTCCGTGCGCGACAAATAAAACAAGGATGGCTCAGAGCTCACTTCAAAGTTTTCCGCCAGATTGCCATCTTGCAGTGGGAGAATAGGCGGATGTTTCCGAGGCTAATGACTGGCTGGCATCCGAGGCGTCATGGTCGTTGGAATAAAGCCCAGGAGGAGGCTCTGTGCCGCCCGGCTGCCAAAATTGGCGTTGGCGTGGCTTGGGCATGGCTTTGGGTATGGCTTTGGGCATGGAGCCAGCTCTTCGGGACTTCTCGTATTCGGCCAAATCACAAAAGGCCTCGGAGATGGATGGCTTTTTGCTTCTCCTCCGGCCAAGTCCTGGCCCGATGTGCCACAACCCGGCCGGTCGCCCCCCCTGTTTCCAGTGTCCACCCCACGGTGGACCTGTCCACGCGTCCGTCCCGCAGCTGAGTTAATAATAAACACGGTGGAGATTGTGAAAGTCGCACTCCTTGCTCCGCAGCAGGTGGTGTGGTGTGGTGTGGTGTGCTGTTCTGGGGTCGTCCTGGGGTTCTCCCACAAATAAATAATGGGAGCCAATCTCAAGCGCCGGGTGATGGCCTATTAGCGGTGCCATCTGAACTTGTGTCGGCGACCCCCTTCTCCGTCCCCCTCTCCGTCATCCGTCACGTCGCATCGTGGCGGCTCGGTTAGGTCCTTGATGTTAGGTTGGGCCGAATCAGCCGAAACTACGGAGTACGGAGCACATGCGGTCCGTTGTAGTCCGTAATGCTCCGCAGAACTCACCGGGTACTACAATGTATGCACAGTCTAATCCCTGTTTGATTTTACACGAGGTACATAACTAGGGGCAGCAGGCTAATGATGGACTTTTGCCATCGCGCTAGGTACATGTAGGGTAAGGGGTACCTCAGTTTACGTATATTTTACCAGAACCACCTAGGACCTCCTACTAGCGTGAATACCTCTGTAGCATTCCTAATAGCTTCACTTACTATCTCCTTAGTTATAATATAGCTTGTGGAGTCACGTCAACTAGGGTTTATATATAACCAATCACATAAAAGTAAGCTAGAGATACATACTAGACCCTATTAACGTGACTCCACAAGCTGTACCACGACTATGTACATAAGGAGATAGCCACTCAGAATAGTGCCTGCCCCGCGTGGGGTTTGTGTGTAGCTAATCCGTAGTCCGTAGTGTAAAATCATTCAGGGGTGATTGTACCCAGTGATGCATACCGTGCAGCACCATGAGGGCGCACAGTACACTACGAACCGCGATTGCGCGCGACACGGAAGTACATTTTCGATACAGTCTAACCCCTGTTGAAGGGGGGGAAGGTGCGAGGCACCTGCCCCCACCTAACATGAAAACCCCACTTAATAGAAATTTTCTAGGGATCCTAATTATAGACCTTAATTAGATTCTAATAGGGGGGTTTAATTCGTTTTATTAAAAGCTTTGTTTAGAATTATCTTATTCTAGCGACTATGCTAGGAGATAGTAATTAAAAGCTTCCTTAAGCTTTCCTATAGCTAAGTTATTTTATTACTGTTATTATTATTATTAGACTAGGGTAGTCTATTCCCCTTATATTATTATTTATCTTAATCGCTATTTCTTTTCTACAAGAATCCCTATCCTTATGTTATTAGTTATTAACCTAGAGGCCTAGGAGTTAGAGAACTCCTAGTAAAATCCTTAGATAGTAGCTATATACCCCTATAATATAGAGTTAATAAAATCATTATTACTAAGAAGTATTCTAGTAGGAGAGAATAAGTTTCCTCTTACTAGGACTAAAGATAAAGCTATAGTTTAACTTACTTACTTCTTTAAATAACTTACTGCCTTATCTAAACTAGCTTAGGCAACAAACACACACGAGCTAGAACAATGTATGTAGCTAAACAAATCGTAGTAGGTTTTTCACCTAACTAGGCAACTAACTAATTATCTAGCTATCTAGATAACTAGCAACCTAGTACGGTTTTCCTACTATAAAGCAAATACCACCGCAGGAGTACTAGTAAATAGCATAAATTGCTATCTAGCGTAATAAATATATATATTGAAAAGTAGGGAGCTAGTTGCCAGCTGGCAACAGCTGTACAGGTGTGAGCTCTACGGTCAGGGACTAATAGAGTGTTAGGAGCGTAGAGGTTAGAGACAGGATGTTTATAAGAAGTAAATCTTTAGAGAACCTTTAGGCCACGTAAATAATAAAAAGGCTAGCTAGCTATAAGATAGCTATATACTTATAAAGTAAGGTATTTATTAAAGACTATATATATTATTAGTGCTAGGTTAAAGATTAAAACCTTTATATACTTACCCCTAGCTAATATTTATCTAGTAATAACTATAAGAATCTTAGCTATTACTTTATTTATTTAACCTTATAGATTAAGCTATAATAAATTAATCTCTTTAAAACCCTTTTAGGGATATAAACTATTAGCTAGATTATTATAAAGCTAATACTCTAAAGATTTATATAAAATATACTAGTACCTTATAATAATAAAGCTATAAATAATTAGGAAGGTAAAGAACCTATATAATCTAGAACTATAAGTAATAATAAGGTATAGTAAATACTACCTAATCCTAATCTAAGTAAAGGTATAAATAATATAAATAACCTAGATAAAGTATTATAAAGATACTATAAGATTATATAAGCTAAGCTATATTACCTTTAAAGAATATTAGAGATTTTATAAATAAAGGTATAGATTAAAGAGTTTAAGGTAAATCTAGGATTAGCTAGACTTTCTCTAGGACTTATAATTACCTCTTAAACTTTAACTATAGTTTTACTAGTAGTTTATAGTTCCTTAGTAGTAATTATATAGTAAAATAGTTATTATTAAAATAAAGATAAAAATACTTATATATAAAGGAGAAATATATAAAAACCTATAGAATTTCTTAGTAAATTTAAATATATTATTTAAATTAAATTACTATACCTTTAAGGATAATATAACTAAGGTAATATATATAAGTAGCTACCTAGCTAATAATATTAGGTAATAATAAATATATTATATAGCTATAAATAGGTATATAAATTACTTATTATTTATATAGGTAAGTTTTCTTAATTAGCTAAAAACTAAAATAATAAATAAAGGTATAAGACACTTAAAAGTAATAAGAATATTACTAAATCTAAGGTAAAAGCTAAGTTACTTAAAGTAATCCTTATATATTTATAAATTACTATCTTTTTAAATAGCTTAAATAATACTATAAGGAAGTAAATAATTAGCTAAGAGATTCTAATAACTTAAAGCTAGTTATAAGGCTAGGGTAAGAAAGTAAAGGTTATAATAAGTTTAGGCTAAAGTAATAGAAAAAATTAAAACCTTAAAAAAGAAAGTAATACTTTATATTACCTATAAATAAGGTATAGTAATAAAGTAAAGATTAAGTAAAAAAACTATCTCTAGTATATTATAAATATAAAAAGCCTAAATATACTATACTAACTTATTAGGCACTAGACTATTTTACTTATAAAAGTTATAGGTATATAAATAAAAGATATAATAATAGTAGTAATAAAGCTATATTACCTAATATAATACTAGTTTAAATAGTATAGACTTAGGAATATAATCTTACTATAGAATACCTTATAGATAATAAAATAAGAATATAAGTATTTCTATAATAAGATAACTAGTAGTTAGCTATATAAGCGCTATTTAATATAAGTATATAGTTATTAATAATTTATCCTAAATTATTAATGAAATAGAATTAGAGAAATATAATACCTTTAGACTAATTATAAAAGAGTATAAGCTAAAAAGAGATTCTATATTAAGGGATCTTAAAAAGGTTAATAAAAGTAAAAGATAGTATAGGATTTATAAAAGTCTATTAAGTTAGCTACTATATTACTAATATAGGTAAAGGAATAATACTAGGTATAAATTAAACTAAAGAATATTTACCTATAATTATATATTAGGATTAGGAATTTTAGAGATATTTAGTAACTATAGAATACCTTTCCTTTACATATAGTAAGTAGTAAATATATAAAGAGAAAAAATAAGTAGTGGTTTTATTATTATTAAAGGTAATAAAGATTAGGCTAAGTATTCTAAAAAATAAAAATTAGAAAGAAAAGAGTAAAGACTAATAAAAGAACCTAGTAGTAATAGAAGTATAATTAAATAGTAAAGTAGCTATATAAATACTAGAATATATATACTTATAGTAAAAAAGTAAAGGTATTATAATTATACTAATTTTAGAAAGTATAAGTAATAAATAAGCTATATTAAATTAAGGTATAAGTACTTAATACCTTATACTAATAATTCTAGATAAATATATAGAGTTTATAAATGTTTTTTCTAAATAGCTAGTAAGTAAGCTTCCTAAACTAGGAGGCTATACTTATATAATTAAATTAGAAGAAGGGAAAACACTACCTTAAGGGCCTATATATAATTTAGCTAAGAGAGAGCTATTAGTTCTTAAAGAGTACCTTATAAGTATATAGCTTAAAGGGTAAATTAGAAGATTAGTTAACCTAGCTAAAGCCTTAATTTTATTTATTTTAAAGAAAGGAGGGAAATTAAGGCTTTATATAGATTATAAGGGCTTAAATAAGATTATAATTAAGGATAAGGCCTCTTTATCCCTTATTACTAAAATTCTTAATTAAGTAGTAAGTATAATTATTTTTATAGTTTTTAATCTAAAAGATATATATCACTAGCTATATATTTACTTAGGTAATAAGTAAAAAATAGTATTCTATTATTACTATAACTACTTTAAATATCTTATAATACTATTTAAACTAGTTAATATACTAGTACCTTTTTAGGAGTATATTAATAATACTCTTAAAGGACTTATTAATAAGACTTATATTATTTACCTAGATAATATACTAATATATAGTAGTATAGTTAAGGAGTATATAAAGTATATTAAATAAGTTTTATATAGGCTTAGGGATATAAGCCTTTTTATTAACCTTAAGAAGTATTAATTTTTAGTTAAGGAAGTTTAATTCTTAGGCTTTAAGATATTAGTAAAAGGTATTGATTTTTATAATTCTTTTTATTATTATTGGTTATAGCTAATGCATCTAATTTATTATAACACATAATTATTACTAGCAATACCTAGCTAGTAAAATGATTAATAACTAAATTCTTATAGCTATAGTAATAAATAAGCTCTAAGGTTATAAATACCAAGGGCTATAAGGTTAAAGCAAAGTTTATAATAAACTTTATAGCTATATTAGCGTAAGATATAGTTATAATTTATAACTATAGTTAAACTTAAATTCGTTTAAGTTTTACTTATAATATAAATTAACGTAATTCCCCCTTCCTTTATAACCGTGTTTATTGTATCTCTTACTTATGCTTTAAAGCTCTAAGGCAAACCAAATATAACTTATCCTTACTAATCTCTAATTTAATTCGTGTACCTATTATAATCGCTAGGTGGGTTTTGCGTAACTAATTAACTAATTAACCCCTAACTAATTAGATAATAGCATAGCTAAGGGTAACTAAAAGCTAGGGGTAATAACCACTAGGCTATAGAACCTTTAGGCTATCTAAAAAGCTAATAAAAATCCTAATTAAAAGGAATTTAAGAAAACCAAAGAAAACATAAAGGAATTTAAGAAAAGTAAGAATAAGAAAGGGAATAAAAGACTAGAGAAAAAGGCTAGATATTTAGAAAAGATATTAAAAAACATAGAACTTTAATCATTTAAACAGTTTACCTCGTGCTTGGGAGAGAAAGAAGTTATTATTACTAAGGCCTAGGGTGTTATTTATTTATATTCCTATAATACTAAAGAGATTCTCATTATTTATAGCTATAATAAGTAAGCATAGATTATATATTAAAGTTATTATATTAAGGTTATCTCTATCATAATAAAAGTAAGTTACTTACTAGTAAGTTCTTACTTCTATAATTTTATATAAAGGCTTAATTACTTCTATTACTATACCTTTAGGAAAGAGGTAAGCTATTTACTTTAGTATTCTTATAATAATTAGCCTATTTAGAGATATTTATAATGAATAAAGGCTTATATAATATCTTATAGCTAAAGGTAAATCTCTCTTTACCTTAATAATAAAGTAAGGGCTATAATAATCTATTAGCTTAATCACTATATTATTAGTAATTAGGTTAAGATAGCTTTCTTTCCCTTATTATTATACCCTTATATAATAAGGCGTGATTTCTTATAGAGTGAATAAGTCCCTTTTCCTTTAATCTCTTAGACTAAATAAGAATTAAAGATTATCTAGCCTCTATACTTTATAGGGTTAAATATTATAAACTTAAATATATTATAAGCTTATAAAGTATTAATCTTAGCTTAGTTAGATTATTTAAAGGGTTTACTTAAAGTTATAATCTTTCTCTCTTAGTAAAGTTAAAGGGTAAGCTTTTAGTTAGCTTTTTCTTTTACTATAAGAAACACTATATTTAATATACTTCCCTTTATACCTTAGTTAAATTGTGAGGCCTTGCTTATAACACAGGCACACAAGCGCCCCGCGGGCAGGCCACACCCTAGGGCTAGGTTTAGGTAACACTAGCAAGCTACTAGCTATAAGCTAGTAACTCGCATATATAACACACTTAGACCTAGTAAGCTTTAGTTAATATACTAAATCCCTTATATCTCTTACCTAGCTATTATTATTCTTATAATTCTAAAGCTTCTCTTATAAGCTACCTAAGAGTAATATAAAGGAAATAATTACTTAATTTACTAAACTAATATTAAATAATAATTAGGGCTTATTAAATAAGGGTAGTACTATAGATAAAAATATACTATATTCTATAAAAACTATACTTAAAATTAGACTCTTTACCCTTAGCGCTAAAGCAATAGTAATAATAAAGTAAATTACTTAGCTTAAATAAATCTAGAAATTATAAGAATAAGAATAAAAGCTTATTACTTTATTATAGCTAAATAAAGGGAAATTATAGGAGAAAAGGGAGTAAAAAGCTAGTACTCCTTTAAGCTAAAGTAGCTAAGAGATTAAGGCTTAGAATATTACTAAGCTTTAATACCTTATAAACTTATAAAGATATAAAATATAGCTAAATAACTTAAACTATTCCTTTAATAAAGTAAAGAAAAGGTATTAATATAACTATTAAAAGATTCTCTTTATACTTAACTATATATATACTAACTACTAGGTAAGATAGAATAAATACCTTAAAGAATAATAGGCTAATAGCTAGGATAACCTTAAAGATAGCTAGAATATATCTAGACTTAGATACTTATACTACTTAGAGATACTATAAACTATAATATATAAATAGCTATATAGCTAGAGAATATAAAGTAATATAAGGGCTAAAGCCTTATTAAATTTAGTATTTACTTAGATTTACTAAAGAAATACTTAGAAAAAGCTACTAAAAAGTCCTATACTCTTATATTCTTTATAAAACTACTCCCTAACCTACAGAACTATATTAATTTATTTTTCTTTATTATAGGAAAGACCTAGGAAAAGATTATATAACTTACTTAGTAATTTTAAAAGGTAATACTAAAAAATAAGTAAAAGCCTAAGTATTTCGGAAATAAAGGCTTATATAAGACCCTTTAATATTAAAGATATAACTTCTTATAAGGTTATAAACCTTATAAGGATTAAAAAAATAAGGATTAGGAGAAGGGTCTAGTTACTTACCTAAATAATAGTAAAATAGAAGGTAGAAGATAATATTATAACTATAGTAGTATAGAATATCTTATTTATAACTATAATAAGCTAAAGAAAAAGCCCTAAGAAAACTAAGGAAATATACTAAGGTAAAAGTAAATACCCTTACCTTTACCTTAAATACTAAGGTACTAATAAGGTATAGATTCTATATATTAGTTACTATTTATAGGTATAAAGATATTAAAATAGTAGTAAATCTTAATAGCTATACTAAGATTAATATTATTAGTACTAAATTTATAAAAAACTATAAGCTTAACTAGGCTAAGGCTATAGTACCTATTCTTAAGGTAGTAAGGGCCCTTATAATCCCTTAATATAGTATTTATAAGGTACTTATTATAATTAAGGACTTAAGAGAAGAAAAAAAAAACCTTAAGCTACTATATATAGCTATAGATAAGAACCTAAGAGTAAAGGGAAGTTCTCTCTTAATTAGAATATATATACTTACTAAAGAATATATATATCTTTATTTATATTTATAAGAGTAGTAGTTTAAGAAAAGAAAAATAGCCTTTTTACTTATAACTCCTTATAAGTTTACAAAGATAATATATAATAAGACTATTATATATACTATTATAGAAGTTATAAAAAATAAGTTTATTACCCTTAAAGATAATAAAAAAGTAAAAGTATATAGAACTATTAAAAATATCCCTAAGGAACTATATAAGTTTAAAGATATATTTATATTAAATAAGGTAGGAAGCTTACTATTAAGAAAGAAAACTAATTATATAATTAACCTAATACCAAAGGCTATACCCCTATATAAACTAATCTACCCTCTCTCCTAAAGTAAGCTATAAGAGCTTTATAAAGATATTAATAAAAACCTATAGAAAGGCTAGATAAAACCCTTTAAAAGCCTTATAGGTATACCTATTCTATTTATACTCAAGAAGGATAAAATACTTTAACTATATATAGATTATTAGGGACTTAATAGAGTAATATAAAAGAATTACTATACTCTCTCCCTAATTTTAAAGATCCTAGACTAGTATAAAGGAGCTTATTACTTCTTAAAGATTAATATTAAGGGTACTTACTATTAAATTTATATTAAAGAGAGTAATAAGTAAAAGACTATATTCTATACTTACTATAAACACTATAAATATCTTATAATACCTTTTAGGTTAACTAATACCCTAGCTATCTTTTAAAGCTATATTTATACAGTACTTTATAGGCTAGTTAATACTATTTATATATTTACTAAAAACTTAGTAGTAGAAATTAGAAAAGCTAATAAGGTAAATATAGTTAAGGTAATAGTAAGGTAACTATATAGTAAAGGCACCTAAAGGACTACCCTAATACTAGGCCTAGCTAAAGTTAAAGATACTAATAAGATATACTAAGATAGTATAGTCTTTAAAGTAAAGCTATTCTAAATTAAACTATATAATAAGACCCTATATGTTAGGAGCGTAGAGGTCAGAGACAGGACGTTTATCAGAGCGGATCTTTAGAGGACCTTTAGGCCGTGTAAATAACAAAGAGGCTAGCTAGCTATAAGATAGCTATATGCTTATAAAGCAAGGTATTTATTAAAGACTATATATATTATTAGTACTAGGTTAGAGATTAAAACCTTTATATACCTACCCTTAGCTAGTATTTATCTAGTAGTAATTATAAGAATCTTAGCTATTACTTTATTTATTTAACCCTATAGAATAAGCTATAATAAATTAATCTCTTTAAAACCCTTTTAAGGATATAAACTATTAGCTAGATTATTATATAGCTAATACTCTAAAGATCTATATAAAACACACTAATACCTTATAATAATAAAGCTATAGATAATTAGGAAGGTAAAGAATCCCTATAATCTAGAATTATAAATAATAATAAGGTATAGTAAACACTACCTAATCTTAATCTAGGTAAAGGTATAAATAATATAAATAACCTAGATAAAGTATAATAAAGATACTATAAGGTTATATAAGCTAAGCTATATTACCTTTAGAGAATATAGGAGATTCTCTAAATAAAGGTATAGATTAGAGAGTTTAAGGCAAATCTAGGATTAGCTAGACTTTCTCTAGGACTTATAATTACCCCTTAAACTTTAGCTATAGTTTTACTAGTAGTTTATAGTAACTTAGTAGTAATTATATAGTAAAATAGTTTTATTAAGATATAGATAAAAATACCTATATATAAAGGGGATATATATAAAAACCTATAGAATTTCCTAGTAAATTTAGATATATTATTTAAATTAGATTACTATACTTTTAAGAATAATATTACTAAGGTAGTATATATAAGTAGCTACCTAGCTAATAATATAAAGTAATAATAAATATATTATATACCTATAGATAGGTATATAAATTACTTATTATTTATATAGGTAGGTTTTCTTAATTAGCTAAAAACTAGAATAATAGATAAGAGTATAAGATACTTAGAAGTAATAAGAATATTACTAAATCTTAGGTAAAAGAATAACTAATTATTTTAATTCTTTATAAAAGCTTAGACTAAGGTAAAAGCTAAGTTACCTAAAGTAATCCTAATATATCTATAAATTACTATTTTTCTAAATAAGTTAAATAATACTATAAGAAAGTAAATAATTAGCTAAGAGATTTTAATAACTTAGAGCTAGTTATAAGGCTAGGGTATAAAAGCAAAGGTTATAATAAGTTTAGGCTAAAGTAATAAAAAAAGTTAAAACCCTAAAAAAAAGAGGTAATGCTTTATATTACTTATAGATAAGGTATAGTAATAAAGTAAAGATTAAGCAAAAAAACTATTTCTAGTATACTATAAATATAAAAAGCCTAGATATACTATACTAACTTATTAGGTACTAGACTATTTTACCTATAAAAGTAATAGGTATATTGATTTTTATAATTTTTTTAGTATCATTGGTTATAGCCAATGCATTTAATTTATTACAACACATAATTATTACTAGCAATACCTAGCTAGTAAAATAATTAATAACCAAATTCTTATAGCTATAGTAATAAATAAGCTCTAAGGTTATAAATATAAGGGGCTATAAGGTTAGAGCAAAGTTTATAATAAACTTGATAGCTATATTAGCATAAGAGTTATAATTTATAACTATAGTTAAACTTAAATTCATTTAAGTTTTACTTATAGTATAAATTAATATAATTTCCCCTTTCTCTATAACTATGTTTTTTCTATCTTTTTATATCTCTTCTATCTTATAGCTTACTACTTATACTTTAAAGCTCTAAGGCAAACTAAATATAACTTATCCTTACTTATCTCTAATTTAATTTAAATCGCTAAGTAAGTTCTATATTACTAATTAACTAATTAACCCCTAACTAATTAAATAATAGCATAGCTAAGGGTAACTAAAAGCTAAGGGCAATAACCACTAGGCTATAGAACCTTTAAGCTATCTAAAAAGCTAATAAAAATCCTAATTAAAAGGAAATTAAGAAAACTAAAGAAAATATAGAGGAATTTAAGAAAAGTAAGAATAAGAAAGGGAATAAAAGACTAGAGAAAAAGGCTAGATATTTAGAAAAGATGTTAAAAAACATAGAACTTTAATTATTTAAGCAGTTTTACCTCGTGCTTAGGAGGGGGTAATAGGTATATAACTAAGAGGTATAGTAAAAGTAGTAATAAAGCTATATTACCTAATATAATACTAGTTTAGATAGCATAGACCTAGGAATATAATCTTACTATAGAATACCCTATAGATAATAAAATAAGAATATAGGTATTTCTATAATAAGATAACTAGTAATTAGCTATATAAGCGCTATTTAATATAGGTATATAGTTCTTAATAATTTATCCTAAATTATTATTAAAAAAGGATTAAAAGAATATAATCTAATTAGACTAAATACTAGAGAGTATAAGCTAAAAAGAGATTCTATATTAAGGGATCTTAAAAATATTAATAAAAGTAAAAAATAGTATAGGATTTATAAAAGTCTATTAAGTTAGCTACTATATTACTAATATAAGTAAAGGGATATTACTAGGTATAGATTAGACTAAAGAATATTTACCTATAATTATATATAAGGATTAGGGATTTTAGAGATATTTAGTAACTATAGAATACCTCTTCTTTATTTATAGTAAGTAGTAAATATATAAAGAGAAAAAATAAGTAATAGTTTTATTACTATTTAGGGTAATAAAGATTAGGGGCTAAGTATTCTAAAAATAAAAATTAGAAAGAAAAAGGTAAGAACTAATTAAAGAACCTAGTAATAATAAAAGCATAATTAAATAGTAAAGTAGCTATATAGTTACTAGAATACGCTTACTAGTAGTAAAAAAGTAAAGGTATTATAGTTATACTAATTTTAGAAAGCATAAGTAATAAATAAGCTATATTAAATTAAGGCATAAGTACCTAATGCCTTATACTAATAATTCTAAAGGAATATATAGAGTTTATAGATATTTTTTCTAAAGAGCTAGTAAGTAAGCTTCCTAAACTAGGGGGCTATACTTATATAATTAAATTAGAAGAAGGGAAAACACTACTTTAAGGGCCTATATATAATTTAGCTAAGAAGGAGCTATTAGTCCTTAGAGAGTACCTTATAAGTATATAGCTTAAAGGGTAGATTAGAAGATTAGTTAGCCTAGCTAGAGCCTTAATTTTATTTATTCTAAAGAAAGGAGGGAAATTAAGTCTTTATATAGATTATAAGGGCTTAAATAAGATTATAATTAAGGATAAGGCCCCTTTACCTCTTATTACTAAAATTCTTAATTAATTAGTAAGTATAGTTATTTTTATAGTCCTTAATCTAAAAGATATATACTATTAGCTATATATCTACTTAGGTAATAAGTAAAAGATAGCCTTCTATTATTATTATAGCCACTTTAAATATCTTATAATACTATTTAAACTAGTTAATATACTAGTACCTTTTTAGGAGTATATTAATAATACTCTTAAAGGACTTATTAATAAGACCTATGTTATTTACCTAGATAATATACTAATATATAGTAGTGTAGTTAAGGAGTATATAGAATATATTAAATAAATTTTATATAGGCTTAGGGATATAAGCCTTTTTATTAACCTTAAGAAGTATTAATTTTTAGTTAAGGAAGTTTAATTCTTAGGCTTTAAGATATTAGTAAAAGGTATTATAATAGACCTAGCAAGAGTTAAGGTAATTATAACCTAGCTAATACTATATAGTATTTTTAATATTTAGTTATTTCTTAGTTTTACTAGATTTTACTACTATTTTATTAAATAATATAGTAAAATTATTATTTTATTAATAGATTACCTTAGAGGGTAGTAACTAGTAATATTTAACCTAGAACTCTATAAGCTAGTAGTGTTTAGAGAACTTTAATAAAGATTTTAAGAAGCGCTAATTTTAGTGTATTTTAACTTACTTATATATCTTAGAGTAAAGATAAACGTATCTAGATATATAATTAGGGCTATACTTATAATATATATACTAGGTTACTAGTACCTAGTTATATTTATATTAAGAAAGATAACTAATACTAAATTATACTATTTAATACCTAATAGCGAATTATTAGCTATCTAAGAGGCTTTTTATATATAGAGACATTACCTTACTTATTTAGCTTATATAATTAAGGTTATTATAGACTATTTAAACTATAAGTACCTAGCTATAAAGCCTAAGCTTACTAGTAAGCAGGTAACTATACTTAATAAGCTTTATCCTTTTAACTTTAAGATTATATATTATATAGGGAAATTAAATCCTACTAACCTACTTTTAAGAAAACTAGATTTTATAAGTAAGGCAAGGAAAGCAAAAGTAGTAATTATATAACTTCCTACCTTTTTATCTAAATTTATAGATACTAAGCAATAGGAACACCCTAGTAATACTATTAGTACTATAGGTTTTATAAAAACATTACTTAGTATAACTAATAGTTAGTTATAATAATACTATAATAATACTACTAATATCTAGGGTTTTAAAAAATTATAACTTAACTATATTCCTAAAGAACCTAATAATCTAGATAATCTTAGAAGAGTTATATTAGTAAGGTTATTTAATACTTTTAATTCTTTTATTAATAAGCAATAAGCTAGCTATAGTAATACTACTAGCACTTAGCGTATATTTAGTTTATTACTTAGTTATTTTAATTTTCCTATTAGACTAGCTACCGCTATTAGGGGTAGACTAGTATAAGTTATTACTAGTAAGCAGTAAGGGTGCCCCTTAAAAACATTACTTATCTATATCCTTATAAAACTAAAAGTATTTATTAAACTAATTACTTATAAAGATATTATAGCTAGAATCTAATCTATTTAAAGAACCTTTTCTAAGTTTAACTCTAACTTTCTTAAAAAGAGCTTAGAATTAAAACCCCTAATTTAAGTCTTATTATATAAAGTATAGTAAGGGAATAACTTTACTATAGGTTAATTAAAGTTACATAAAAGTAGTAATTTAGTAGTATTCTAAATATAGTCTATTAGACTCTTTAAGCTATTAATATTTAAGAATTATATTTTTATTTCTCTAGGAATAAGAAAAGAAATTTTATTACTAACTTATAATAACCTTACTACTAGGTATTAGGGAGTAAGTAAAACTCTTTATTAGATTACTAACTAATATTATTAGCTAATAATAAAGAAAATATAAAGGTACATATTAGTACTTATATAAGTTATTAAACTTTAAAACTAAGGTATTATAAACTATATAGTAAGCTAGCTACATGTCACGGATTATTCCGTAGGGTTAAATGAACGAAGTAATGGCTAAGATTCTCGCAGTCACTACTAGATAAATGCTAGCTAGGGGCAGGTGCGTGAAGGTTTTAATCTCTTACCTAGCACTAATAATATATATAGTCTTTAATAAATACCTTACTTTATAAGCATATAGCAATCTTATAGCTAGCTAGCCTCTTTATTATTTATATAGCCTAAAGGTTCTTTAAAGATTCGCTTTAATAAATATTCTATCTCTAACCTTTATGCTTCTAATATAATACTCCCCTAATATATAATTAACCTTAATTATAAAATAAGCTACTTACTTAGGGTATAGTTATTATAATAAAGCTTATAAAGAAAAATAAGATAAGGTACCTTATAACTAAACATATAGGTAAATAAAATAATAATAATAATACTACTAATTATAAACAACCCCCCTTATTATAAGTAGTAGTATTTAAATAGTAACCTATATATAGCTTTAATATAGTAAAATAAATATTATTACCTATTATATAGCTAGACTAAAAAAATTAAATAACTTATATTAATTCTTATAATTAGTTTAAATAAATAAAGTACCTAATACTATAGTTCTAGATAGTCTAACTAGAGGGCTTATATTATAGTTACTATAAGTTTATAGCTATTAAGTATACGTATAAGTAGCAGAGCTAATAGTTATTATTATAATTTATAGATTACTTATATATAGTGTATTAGATTACTTAAGGGGTCTATAGTTAATATAAAAAAGACTAATTTTTTCCCCTTTTTATATACTTCTTTCTTCTATAATAATCCTTAACCTTATAAGTTACCCTTACTTACTAAGCAGTAGCTTTCTTACTGCTATTATACTATAGTTACTAATCTTTTTTAGTCTCTAAATATTATTATTATTTATTATTACTTATCTTAGTCTTTTATCTTATTCTTAGTTATTAGTTTATTTACTTCTAGTTATAATTTATATCTAGTCTATTATAGCTAACTTATAGCTAGTTTACTATATCTAATACTTATATAAGAACTCCCCCTTTATTAATAGCTTCTAAAGGTTAAGCTATTAAGAAATCTCCTTTAAAGTTTTCTAAGAAGTTATCTTCTTAAAAGTAAACCACTTCTAAAATTTTAATATAAGTTTACTATATCTTTATAGTATCTTTATTACTAATTTACTACTAGTAGTATAATAAGTAAGAAGATTCTATATATATAGTACTCTTAGTAAGTAGTAATATAGAATATCCTACTAAAAAATAGCACTTATAATATTCTAGGATATCTTATTAATAATAAGACCTTCCCTATAGAATATAAAGAATTTATAAGTATAACTTCTTTACTTACTTACTACTTCTTTATTACTAATATTCTAATAAGCTACTTAATAAAATATACTTACTGCTTTTAAAATAATAAAAACTACTTTATAATATATCTTTCTTATCTAGAATTTACTTACTTATTATTAATATACTACTAGTATTTAGCTTAAATTATATAGCTTTATAATAAGCTATTTAAACTTATTAAAGCTACTCTAAAAGGTAGCTATTACTATTAGGATAAAGTAAGTATAATTCTACTACCTAGATACTAAATTACTACTAACTTACTAGTAGTCTATTATAAAAGTAAAGAAAAAGCTATAGAATACTATCCTATTCTATAAAAATTCTAATAAGTATAGATATATTTAGTACACTTAAATAACTACTAATACTACTTATAAAGTAAAGAGTAATAAGTATATTATAATAGCACTACTAAGTAATACTATAAACCTTAAGATATAAATTAATATTTTAAATAGTCTTTGCTTTATAGCCTAGAATATCCTAAGGGTAAGCTTTCTTAATATATATAGCTAATACCTAACTAACTTACTAGTAGTTTATACCCTATACTACTAACCTACCTAATTATATTAGTTCTATTAAGCTCCCTAGTAAACTTTAAGTTTATATATATAAAGAGAGGGATTCTAATAATAAAGATACTCCTAAGGCCTTTAACTTTATAGTTACTATAGCTACTACTATTACTAAGAAACTAGTGGTTCTAGTAACTAACTCTATTATAAAGAGGTAAGTGCTTAGTAGCTATATAATAGATTATTTAAGTTATTTAAGTAAATTAACTTTATTTTCTAATATCTTATTATATTAACTTATAAATTATAACTATCTTATATTATCTTTACTACTTAACTATTACTTATAGTTATTAATAATTTCTCTAGTGCTAAAATCCCTTTTTAATACCTAAGAATTCTCTAAAGTATTATAGCCCTTCTATTTAACTAGATATTTATAATACCTTTTATTATAATAATATAAAATAATTCTCTTAACTTTAAACTCTTATTTATTATCTTTAATATTATCCTATAGCAAGGATATATCTTCTATATTAGTTAGGTTCTCTTTAAAAGGCTTAAGACTAGTAATATTAAATATATTATATAATTAAGTCCTAGGTAGTAACTTTAATTAATACGCTAATCTATAACTCCTAATTACCTTTTCTAATCTTATAGGGGCCTAAATACTTTATAGCTAGCTTCCTACTAGGTTATCTTAAATTAATATTCTTTATTAATAGTAAAATATAATTACTAACTTTAAACCTTATTAGAGTTCTTTTCTAGTTATAATATTTCTTATATTAAGTCTATAAGTTACTTAAAAGCTATTTAATTATAGTGTGTTTCTCTCTTAGTGCTAAGACTTTACTTTTAGCTTAATTATTTACTAAAGGGATATTTATAATTACTTATTATAGACCTCTAGGATTATAACCTTATAATACCTTTACTAGTATATAGCTATATATTATATAATTACTTATATTATATATAAACTATGCTAATAATAAGTTATCTACCTAATTAGTCTATTTAGCACAAGTAAAAGCCCTTAAATAATATTCTAGGACCTAGTTTAAACATTCTATCTAGCTATCTATCTAGGGGTAAAAAGCAATGCTAAGTAGCTACTTAGTTATAAGAAGATAACAAAAAGTTATTTAGAAACCACTAGTAAATATAGAACCTTAGTCTATTATAATACCTTCTAGAGCTTTATAATCTCTAAAAATATATTTTAAGAACATAGTTACTAGGCTATTGCTAGTTAGTTATGTTAATATAGGAATATAAATACTATATTTTATAAATTAGTTAATAATAACTAGAATTATATTATAGGTCTAGTTTAAATCTTTTACTAGTGGAAGTCTAGTAATAAAATCTATTAATAATTCTTAAAAAGGGTAATTAGGCACTAGCAGTATAGCTAGCTTACTATATAGTTTATAATACCTTAGTTTTAAAGTTTAATAACTTATATAAGTACTAATATATACCTTTATATCTTTCTTTATTATTAGCTAATAATATTAGATTATAATCTAATAAAGAGTTTTGCTTACTCCTTAATACCTAGTAGTAAGGTTATTATAAGTTAGTAATAAAATTTCTTTCCTTATTCCTAAAGGGATAAAAATATAATTCTTAAATATTAATAGCTTAAAGGGTCTAATAAACTATATCTAGGATACTACTAAATTACTACTTGTAAGTAACTTTAATTAACCTATAGTAAAGTTATTCCCTTACTATGCTTTATATAATAAGACTTAAATTAGGGGTTTTAATTCTAAGCTCTTTTCTAGAAAGTTAAAGATAAACTTAGAAAAGGTTCTCTAAATAGATTAGATCCTAGCTATAATATCTCTATAAGTAATTAGTTTAATAAATGCTTCTAGTCTTATAGGTATATAGATAAGTAATGTTTTTAAGGGGCACCCTTACTGCTTACTAGTAATAACTTATACTAGTCTACCCCTAATAGCGGTAGCTAGTCTAATAGGAAAATTAAAATAACTAAGTAATAAACTAAATATACGCTAAGTGCTAGTAGTATTACTATAGCTAGCTTATTGCTTATTAATAAAAGAATTAAAAGTATTAAATAACCTTACTAATATAACTCTTCTAAGATTATCTAGATTATTAGGTTCTTTAGGAATATAGTTAAGTTATAATTTTTTAAAACCCTAGATATTAGTAGTATTATTATAGTATTATTATAACTAACTATTAGTTATACTAAGTAATGTTTTTATAAAACCTATAGTACTAATAGTATTACTAGGGTGTTCCTATTGCTTAGTATCTATAAATTTAGATAAAAAGGTAGGAAGTTATATAATTACTACTTTTGCTTTCCTTGCCTTACTTATAAAATCTAGTTTTCTTAAAAGTAGGTTAGTAGGATTTAATTTCCCTATATAATATATAATCTTAAAGTTAAAAGGATAAAGCTTATTAAGTATAGTTACCTGCTTACTAGTAAGCTTAGGCTTTATAGCTAGGTACTTATAGTTTAAATAGTCTATAATAACCTTAATTATATAAGCTAAATAAGTAAGGTAGTGTCTCTATATATAAAAAGCCTCTTAGATAGCTAATAATTCGCTATTAGGTATTAAATAGCGTAATTTAGTATTAGTTATCTTCCTTAATATAAATATAACTAGGTACTAGTAACCTAGTATATACATTATAAGTATAGCCCTAATTACATATCTAGATATATCTATCTTTACTCTAAGATATATAAGTAGGTTAAAATATACTAAAATTAGCGCTTCTTAAAATTTCTATTAAAGTTCTCTAAACACTACTAACTTATAGGGTTCTAGGTTAAATATTTCTAATTACTATCCTCTAAGGTAATTTATTAATAGAATAATAACTTTACTATACTATTTAATAAAATAGCGGTAAAATCTAGTAAAACTAAGGAATAACTAAATATTAAAGACACTATATAGTATTAGCTAGGTTATAATTACCTTAACTCTTGCTAGGTTTATTATAATACCTTTTACTAATATCTTAAAGCCTAAGAATTTAACTTCCTTAACTAAAAATTAATACTTCTTAAGGTTAATAAAAAGACTTATATCCCTAAGCCTATATAGAATTTATTTAATATATTCTATATGCTCCTTAACTACGCTACTATATATTAGTATATTATCTAGGTAAATAATATAGGTCTTATTAATAAGTCCTTTAAGAGTATTATTAATATACTCCTAAAAGGTTACTAGTGTATTAACTAGTCTAAATAGTATTATAAGATATTTAAAGTAGCTATAGTAATAATAAAAGGCTATCTTTTACTTATTACCTAAGCAAATATATAGCTAGTAGTATATATCTTTTAGATTAAGGACTATAAAAATAACTATACTTACTAATTAATTAAGGATTTTAGTAATAAGGGGCAAAGGGGCCTTATCCTTAATTATAATCTTATTTAAGCCCCTATAATCTATATAAAGCCTTAATTTCCCTTCTTTCTTTAGAATAAATAAAATTAGGGCTTTAGCTAGGCTAACTAATCTTCTAATCTACCCTTTAAGCTATATACTTATAAGGTACTCTCTAAGAACTAATAGTTCCTTTTTAGCTAAATTATATATAGGCCTCTAAGGTAGTATTTTCCTTTCTTTTAATTTAATTATATAAGTATAGCCCCCTAGTTTAGGAACCTTACTTACTAGCTCTTTAGAAAAAATATTTATAAACTTTATATATTCCTTTAGAATTATTAGTATAGGGTGTTAAGTGCTTACGCCTTAATTTAATATAGCTTATTTATTACTTATGCTTTCTAAAATTAGTATAACTATAATACCTTTGCTTTTTTACTACTAGTAAGTGTATTCTAGTAACTATATAGCTGCTTTACTATTTAATTATACTTCTATTATTACTAGGTTCTTTAATTAGTTCTTACCCTTTTCTTTCTAATTTTTATTTTTTAAAACACTTAGCCTAATCTTTATTACCCTAAATAGTAATAAAACCACTGCTTATTTTTTCTCTTTATATATTTGCTACTTACTATAAATAAAGGAGAGGTATTCTATAGTTACTAAATATCTCTAAAATCCCTAATCCTTATATATAATTATAGGTAAATATTCTTTAGTCTAATCTATACCTAGTAATATCCCTTTACTTATATTAGTAATATAGTAGCTAACTTAATAGACTTTTATAAATCCTATACTATTTTTTACTTTTATTAATATTTTTAAGATCCCTTAATATAGAATCTCTTTTTAGCTTATACCCTTTAGTACCTAGTCTAATTAGATTATATTCTTCTAATCCTTTTTTAATAATAATTTAGGATAAATTATAAAGAACTATATACCTATATTAAATAGCGCTTTTATAGCTAATTACTAGTTATCTTATTATAAAGATACCTATATTCTTATTCTATTATCTATAGGGTATTCTATAGTAAGATTATATTCCTAAGTCTATACTATTTAAACTAGTATTATATTAAGTAATATAGCTTTATTACTGCTTTTACTATGCCTCTTAGTTATATACTTATTACTTTTATAAGTAAAATAGTCTAGTGCCTAATAAACTAGTATAGTATATCTAGGCTTTCTATATTTATAGTACACTAGAAATAGCTTTTTTACTTAATCTTTGCTTTATTACTATACCTTATCTATAGGTAATATAAAGCATTACCTTTTTCTTTTAAGGTCTTAACTTTTTTTATTACTTTAGCCTAAACTTATTATAACCTTTACTTTCTTACCCTAGCCTTATAACTAGCTCTAAGTTATTAGAATCTCTTAGCTAATTATCTACTTTCTTATAGTATTATTTAAGCTATTTAGAAAAATAGTAATTTATAGATATATTAGGATTACTTTAGGTAACTTAGCTTTTACCTTAGTCTAAGCTCTTATAAAGGCTTAAAATAATTAGTTACTCTTTTACCTAAGATTTAGTAGTATTCTTATTACTTCTAAGTATCTTATACCCTTATCTATTATTCTAGTTTTTAGCTATTCTAGAAAACTTACCTATATAAATAATAAGTAATTTATATACCTATCTATAGCTATATAATATATTTATTATTACTTTATATTATTAGCTAGGTAGCTACTTATATATACTACCTTAGTAGTATTATCCTTAAAGGTATAATAGTCTAATTTAAATAATATATCTAAATCTACTAGGAAATTCTATAGGTTCTTATATATATCCCCTTTATATATAGGTATTTTTATTTATATCTTAATAAGACTATTTTACTATATAATTACTACTAAGTTACTATAGACTACTAGTAAATCTATAGCTAAAGTTTAAGGGGTAATTATAAGTCCTAGAGAAAGTCTAGCTAATCCTAGATTTACCTTAAGCTTTCTAATCTATACCTTTATTTATAAAATCTCCTATATCTTCTAAAGGTAATATAGCTTAGCTTATATAACCTTATAGTGTCTTTATAATACTCTATCTAAGTTATTTATATTATCTATACCTTTACCTAGATTAGGATTAGATAGTGTTTGCTATACCTTATTATTATCTATAGTTCTAGATTATAGGGGTTCTTTACCTTCCTAATTATCTATAGCTTTATTATTATAAGGTACTAGTGTATTTTATATAGATCTTTAGAGCGTTAGCTATATAATAATCTAGCTAATAGTTTATATCCCTAAAAGGATTTTAAAGAGATTAATTTATTATAGCTTAAGTATAAGGTTAAATAAATAAAGTAATAGCTAAGATTCTTATAGTTACTACTAGGAAAATACTAGCTAGGGGTAAGTATATAAAGGTTTTAATCTCTAACCTAGCACTAATAATATATATAGTCCTTAAGGAATACCTTGCTCTATAAGTATATAGCTATCTTATAGCTAGCTAGCCTCTTTATTATCTACGCGGCCTAAAGGTCCTCCAAAGATCCGCTCTAATGAACGTCCTGTCTCTGACCTCTGCGCTCCTGACATCCTTACCTTTAAAGGTTATTCTAGTATTTATAATAATTATATCTAAGAGGCCTAGATAGATATTAATCTAGTAAAGATAGAGTGCTTCCTATATAGTCTTCATAGAGATATCCTTAATAAATCTAGCTATATTAAAGAATATAGCTATATCTATAACTTATAGAATAGGGCGGTTACTATTAATATAATTAATAAGCTTAACTTCTATAAGATAACTCTAAGTAATACTTTCTTCTTTATTAAGAAATATTTATATATACCCTTATTTATATATAATAAGGACCTTAATATTCCCTTACTATAGAATATTCTCTAATATATAAAAATTAATCTTTAGGCAGGTTATATTATTAAGATATATGAGGAAAGGAGTGTTTATAGGGATTACCTAAAAGAAAATAATTCTAAAAGGGGTTAGTACTTTAATTAATCTAAGTGCTATAATTAGTTCTCTAGGGCTAAATTTAATCTTTACCTTCCTAGTATTTAACTTATTAAGCGTAATAGTTAGTATTACCCTTTATAAAGCTAAAAACTAAGGGTAGCTTACTAATAAACATTCTATAGTACCTATATTAGCTATAATGCCTTTAAAGGTTCTAGATAAATATTATCCTTTAAGTGTAAATACACTTAGTGCCTTATCTAGTTCCTAAAGATTAAATAAATCCTTCTTAGCTAAAGTATAAGTTATTACTCTTCTAGTAAGAATCTTAGTAGTTATATAGCTATTATAGATAGTCTTATATATAAAGAAGCCTATAGGTAATTAACTATTATTATCTTCTTTACTAAAACTAAGTTCTATTAGGTATTAGTTAATATTATTATCTTTAGCTAATTTAGAGTCTTTAGTACCTTTATACTAAGTAAGGAATATACTATATAAAAAAGCTATTAAATCTATATAAGAGTGGTTCTTAAAGTATTAGAATGCTTTCTTATAGTCTTTATTAAAGTGCTTAGTTAACTAATAACCTTCTTTTCTATATATATAATACTTTTTTAGGTAAGGAGGCTTGCCTTTTAAGGTAGATTAACTATATTAGGCTTCCTTACCCTTACTATTATATTTATAGTTAGTCTAAAAGTACTCCTTAGTGTTAGCTTCTATAGGGAACTATTACTAATTAATTAAAGCTTTAGATTTACTAATTAATATCCTTATTTATTTACAAAAGCATTAGAGGTTAATAGGAGGATTAATAATATAGGCCCTATATTCTAGGATTCCTTTATAGGCATTTAGAATCTAACTATAAAGGTCTAATTCTAACTAGGATTTATAAGGGTTTGCCCTTTAGAAACTTAAGAGCTTTATTATAAGGTCTTTAAAGCACTTAATCTTTAACTTATTAGGGTTCTCTTAGATAATAGTAAGTAGTTATAATCTTCCTTATAATAGATAGTTCTTCTAATATATATTATCTATCTTAAACTTCTACCTAATCTTACTAATAAGAGTTAGGAGGTCTTAAGGGTCTTCTTAGCCTAAAAGGTTCTCTAGAAAGTACTACAGAGGTCTGCCTTTTAGTATAAACTTAAAACTATAGCCTAACTATTCTTATATAATACTTAGTATCTTATATTTCCTTTAATAAGTTAAAAGCTTTATATTAAGAATATTATACTCCTTAGCGCTATACTTAATACTCTTATTATTATAAAACTTATTAAGATTTAGTAATTACTTTAATAAGGGTTAACTTATTTCTTAAGGGGGAATAGGGATAGTTAATTCTTATTAAGAAGGTACTATAGTTTTTTATTATAGAAGGGAATTATAATACTTAATTATAGAAGGGGAAATAAAGGGGGTTTAAGCCTATAGTTAAGGGCTTATAATAGGAGGATTTCCTTTATTATTATACCTTTGCTATATAATTAGTATACTTAGGGATTAGTATAATAGGGTCTAGGAATAAAATAGAAGAGATTATAATAGTTAAGGGGATTAGAGATACCTTAAAGTAATTTATTACTTTAGTTAATCTTTAAGAAAAAGGATATTAATAAGAAGAAAGTCTTTATAGAAGTCTTAGTCTTTAATTTGCTTCTTAAAAGTAAAATACTTCCTTCTAACTTCCTATATCTTTTCTTTATTCTAATTATAAAATCTATTATAGTTAATAATATCTTTAAGTAAGACTATAATCCTTTAGTAACTCTATAGGTCTATATAGATATTACTAAAGTAGAGGAAATCTTAAAGAATCTTTATAGCTCTAGGATTTACTGCTTTAAATATCTCTTAGTTTTATTCTTTAAAGTTATTATTAAAGATAGTAAATAGGGTTTATAAGTATAGGTTCTTATATTTATAGGTTACTTTCTTAATAAGAATCTAAGCTATAAGCTCTTTAGGAGTAATAATTCCTTATATTCTAGCGCTTATTATATAATATACTAGTATAAATTAGAGAGGATATAGCAAAGGAGGTAAGATATAACCTATATATTAGCTTTTTATATAGTATCCTTAGGGGGGGAAATAGATTTATAGTTAGGAGAAATATCTTATAATCTAAATCCCTTTAGTTAATCTTAATATTCTACTATTATATTAGTAATAAATAGGGAGGTAAGGGAAATAAATAAATTATAAAGGTTTAAAGGATTATAAGTAAAGCTATTATCTTTATCCCTTAGTAGGTTTAATTAAATAAATAAAGATAGGTTTAGACTAGTTACTAACTAGGCCCTAATTATTTAATAAGTTTAGATTTAGTACTAAGCTAGTTATAGTTATATAATAGTAAAAGGAGAGCTAGAATTTACTTCTTCCTTAGCACACTAGTATTATATAGTAGCCTTCCTATTTTATAAGGTAGGTTTATAATACTAATGCCTTTTCTATAAAACCTTACTAATCTATAGTATCTATAGAGATAACTACTAATTAGTATTAGTATCTATTAGGATACTATTAACCTATGCGTAGGGTTTTTAGGGGTAAACTAAATTATATATAATTATTATATATTCTAGTCTACTATTTAAAGCAAAAGAAAAGATTAAATAAAAGCATATAGGGTATGCTATTTATAATAGGAAAAGAGGCCTTAATTAGAGTTATATATAAAGAGGCTATATATGCCAATTCTAACCGCGGCGCGGTCAACCTAGACATGTGGGTCCGCGATGCAACGCGCCCGGCCAATCAGAGGCACCTATGACCTGTTAATATCATGCTCGTTCTAACACTATTTTACTATATAATTACTACTAAGTTACTATAAACTACTAGTAAAACTATAGCTAAAGTTTAAGGGGTAATTATAAGTCCTAAAGAAAGTCTAGCTAATCCTAGATTTACCTTAAGCTTTTTAATCTATATCTTTATTTATAAAATCTCCTATATTCTCTAAAGGTAATATAGCTTAGCTTATATAATCTTATAGTATCTTTATAATACTTTATCTAGGTTATTTATATTATCTATATCTTTACCTAGATTAGGATTAGGTAGTGTTTACTATACCTTATTATTATTTATAGTTCTAGATTATAAGGGTTCTTTACCTTCCTAATTATCTATAGCTTTATTATTATAAAGTACTAGTATGTTTTATATAGACCTTTAGAGTATTAGCTATATAATAATCTAGCTAATAGTTTATATCCTTAAAAGGGTTTTAAAGAGATTAATTTATTATAGCTTATTCTATAAGGTTAAATAAATAAAGTAATAGCTAAGATTCTTATAGTTACTACTAGGAAAATACTAGCTAGGGGTAAGTATATAAAGGTTTTAATCTCTTACCTAGTACTAATAATATATATAGTCTTTAATAAATACCTTACTCTATAAGTATATAGCTATCTTATAGCTAGCTAGCCTCTTTATTATTTATATAGCCTAAAGGTCCTTTAAAGATTCGCTCTAATAAACGTCCTATCTCTAACCTCTGCGCTCCTGACAAAGGGTCCGGAGGAAGCCACAAAAATAGTATTATTAAAAAGACATAACATTATATATAACCTTACTTAGTTATAGTAAAATTATTAAAATAAAATAATATTATAAATTCTATAACTAATTAGATAAAATAGGTAATAACAAAAGCTTCTATATAACTAGCCTTCTTTTAATCCCTCTAATACTAATAACTAATAAAAAGTCTTACTTTTTCTAATACTATATTTATAGTGTTTGTAGTTAGTGTAGTGTAGTGTAGTTTATAGTGTAGTAACTACACTATACTACAAATACTACACTACACTACACATTGTAGTGCAATACTCTGCCTACCTAACACAAAAACCCTACTTAATAGAAATTTTCTAGAGATCCTAATTATAGACCTTGATTAGATTTTAATGGGGGGGTTTAATTCGTTTCATCAAAAGCTTCGTTCAGAATCATATTCTCCTGTATGATTTTACACTCGTTACAAGCCCTACGCGGGGCAAGCACTATCAGCTATGAGTGGTTATAGTAGGTGGAGCTGCTAGGGCTTTTTACAGGGATATAAAGGTACTAGATAGTCTTGGTAAAATATGTGTATCCTAAGGTACTCCTTACCCCACCTAGTAATTTTTTGATTGGCCTGCTGCCACTCGTCATGTACCTCGTGTACAAAAATCACACAGGGTTAGACTGTACATGCGACGATGGATCTTGCTTGCATTGCAACACCCCGCACTCAATCGGTGCCGATGCCCTCTTCGTCCAATATGGGCCATCATGGCACAGTTCGTTGTCTTTCGGCGGTTTCTGCCTGCCCCCCGACGGCAGGCACCCGCACGGTGCTGCCAATCGATTCGCTTGCCAGTAAACTTTCTGTCGTGTTAGATTCAATGTTCCTGTTTACAAATATAACAAGGACCCTAAATGTCTTCTTGCGAAAGGAGGTTTTCAGAGAATACAAAAGCGAATGTGTAAGTAACAGGAGTAACCCGCGTCACGTCACGCCAAGGCTAGAAAATTGAAACACGGCATTGAAAGTGAGAAGCTCATGGATGATGAGGCGACGACGATTCCCCTCTTTTCTTCTTCCCCTTGCTGGTTCTTCAACACCACATGGGGTTGCATGCAGCGTTGTCCGTTCCGCAATGAAATCTGCAGTTATAGAACAATCCCACAAAAAAAAAAAAGGAGCTTCCCGAAGACTATAATTCACGGATACTTCGATTCAAGACGTGACAAGATTGGCAGGAGGGCTACCGTTCGCAAATGTTCTAGAGCCGGGCCCGCATAGCCAGGAACACTGTTCGTTGTTCACGACGTGTTATTGTTCAGAGCCTGGCTTTGGACATCGGCCGTTGAGAAACACCGAGACATTTTCGGCGTGTTTCCTCGCCATGGATTGTCATCAACATGCCGGCTTTGCACCGTGATGCAACGTACCAATCGCCAATCAATGAGATTTCTCGCCATGGCGTCAAGATGCCAATGGTGTGAAGCATTGCGTGTATTGTACGTGCGTACGTCACGACAAAAGACATGGATTGGGTTTTAAACCCGAGCCATGACTTGCTACATAACTTATCATGCTTTTGTCTGCAACTCATCCGCTGTATGCCATGCCACGCTGTGCTGCAACGGCGTTGGGGAACGATGTTCGCGATACACGCGACCGTGTCTCGCAACATACGACTCGCTCGTCCTCTTTCAGGTGCTACACCTGCTTCATCCCTCCGTGGTATCCATCTTGTCCTTTGCCATTCTCACCCTTTCCTCTCTCCACTTGTCAATCTTCTCCTTCAAGTCTGTTTGCGGAACGGCATCTTCTATCGCCATGGGCTGTCTGGTGAAAGGATCCTTGGCATCGCTCAATAGGTGCTGCACGATGGTTGACCGATCGACAATGTGTCGGCTTGGCAGCAAGACGGGGTCCTTCATCAATTCACCCATGATGGGATCTTCAAACTCGGCGGGAATATCGCCCAGATCCAGTTCGGCCCGGTCGAAAAGGAGCTTGGCCTCGGCAAATTTGGCCTTGACCTTCTCCCACTTGGCCATGTCGCCTGCATCTTTCTGGTTCTTGGTCGTGAGGATGCGCGTGACCCGGTCGAGCACTTCGGGCTTGTATGAACGCCCATCGGCTGCGACGGCATCCACAAAGACGGACGAGTACCCGAGGTGTAGGTAGATGTCGACAAAGTCCGATATGAGCTGGACGGGGCGGAAGTGGTACTTGTCCTTGTTGGATACGCTCAGTTCGGCGGCCGCTCGTTTGCCCGCCAAGGCTTCGAGGTTGTAATTCAACATGCTTGCAAAACGCGAGACGATTTCGGGCATGGTGAATGAGTCGCTGAGAGCCTTCGTGAACAGCTTCATCATTTCTAGTGTCTCGTTGGCCAGCTGCATATAGGAACTGGCTTGTGTTCCTAGTGTCTGCAGTTCTTCTTCCTTCTTTTGTCGATCCTCTGCGGAGAGTGATTGATCTTGTAGCTCCAGCTCCAGGGCTCTCATTTTAGGGAACTTGGTGAATGCTTCGTCCAAGACATAGGTGGCGTCATTCAATAGCATGTTCACAAACTGGACAAAGAATCCGCGATTTGTTCTAAATCAGTGGTTAGTCGTGACATCCGGTATGTATTAGGACTTGGCGTGGGAATGGTTGCTGGTGGCAATGAAGATGAAGAAGTGATCACATACTTGCTCTCTCTTGTCAGTTGCACTTTGTAAACGTCGTTGCTCCAGACGCACTTGATGACTTGGAAAATCTCATAGCGAATGTTGAATTTGTCGTAAAACGCCGAGTTGGCGCCTGTCGACTCGCACTCGATGTAAAACTTCATCAAGGAGTGCAATAGATACTCGTTCGCAAAAGGCAGGGCAATCAGCTGATCGCCCAACACGCCTTTCTTCAGATGCATGAGCGGCCACGTTCCTGAGAACAACAACGTCACGAGTGACGACTTCAGGTAAGGATTTCTAATGAACTCTGATGATCGTAGGAACGTGATGCATAGCGCAATCATTTCCTCACCAATGGCGCTCGGGAGGATTTTCGGTAACCATCTTTTGCCAAAAGGTAGTTTGGATTAGTCAGGTGTTACATGCCAACAATACAAAGACTGGGGTGTCTCCAAAAGACATACCGGAAGATGAACTTGAAGTTGTCCACGATGTTTTGCAAAACATATTCGGGAAGGCAGGCAAATGCTTCGGCATTATCAGGCGAAAGTGGTAGCCTGGGTGCTGGTTAGCCAATCATCTCGAAGCCTTTATGTGTTGTTATCCCCGAAGACCTACTTGATCATCTGCGTCTCTGTGCCAGGCTTATAATTGGAACCAGTAGCAAGTCTCAGAAGCCAAACTGCCACATAACGCATAAAGCGCAGTGACGTGCCCTGCATTCGTTCGTCCACCAAGGCTCCCTCGATTGCATACTTGAGTGCAATCGTCTTCTCCAAAACATTGGTGTGCCTCTTCAGCGTTTCTTCGAGCAATCGCAATTGGTGCGCCGAGTTGAGGAGTTTGGGGCGTTCTGCCTCCATGGCCCTGATATGCTTTTCAAGATACTTGATCTCTCGGTCCAAGAATTTCAGCTGTGAGTTGAGCGACTCGCTGCCGTAATGATGCGCAGCAAGTGTCAAGAAGAAAGCCTCTGTGATGAAGTTTGACTCCCCCTCATCTTTTTCAGCATAATAGGCATCGGCTGTTGTTTGGTCGGCGTTTAATTTTGTTTCATCTTTGATATCGACCCTGGGTTGCCTCTTGAAATAGCGCACATCAATCTTGTCCACCTTGCTAAAGTCATTATCCATAAAAGGTTCGCAGAATCGATCCAGAATAGCAGCCACATTGAGCATAAACCCGTCGGATGCCACTTCCCGAGGGTCAACCTGCATGGCTCGTCGCTTGTGATTTGCGTTCATAATGTACGAAAACCAGTTCAGCGTTCGGCTTCTCGTGTCAGGACCAGCTCGGATGAAAGCGTTCGCAATCACAAAGAGGTCATCCTGATGTGCCCGCAGCACCATGCGTAGCGACTCTTGGGCATTGGCAATTCGAGCTCTGTCCAAAGAGCGAGCCCCAGGGAAGTAACTCTTAATGGCTTCTGGTTGCAAGGGGGAAATGCGGAAGAAGGGACCAAGAATCGTATGCTTTTCTATGCCTGGGGCGGATTGTGCCATATTAAAGCAGGGATGCTGGGCCAGATTTGTGATGAGAACGGGAAATCTTGCGTAGGTGAGGAGTGCCTGTCCGCGAAAAAAAATTAGTCCAGAGGCTCTCTCCCCCTCTCCCTCTTCATCGGCCACAAATGGACTCACTTGAATGTAGGGTTTGAAATCATCTTCCAACGACAAGGCAGAGAGTTGACTGCTCAGGGTGACCATGGCATCATTGAACAATGCAGGGAAAGCCTCGTCTTCGTCGAAGCGCTTGATGGCCTCTCTAATAAAGTCGAAACAAAGTCCCCCATCATCTTGCACACCCTTTAGCAGATGAGGTGCCAGCGAATCATGTCGAGGGTTCGGATCACGTCTGCATTCTTCGTCAGCAATTGAGCCCCTAAGATTCAGGGGGCAAGAGCACCCCCTTTGCTAGCATCAACGAACCCATAGAGAGCAGGCATGGTCAACGCAAACAGACAATTGCTCATGCACAATCTCTTAGCTTCCTCGAGAACCTCTTGCCTCTGTGGCGAAACATTCTTGGCAGTGCTAGCTGCCTTGACGGCTCGTTTCCAGCACGGCAGCAAGTAGTCGAATAAAGGGTAGGCAGGTGGCCAGTTGTTGCAGGATTCTATAATTGCCTGGTCCAGTGTGTTGATCGACAGTTTCAAAGGGTCGCCGGAGTCGTTGAGTTCGTGGTTCAAATTCGGTAAAAAGACGAAACGCTGGCCTTGAACATTGGACATATGGTGTGGATCGACGGAAACGCGGAATATTTGTGACAAAACCCTGTGTGCGTAGTCTTCATCTGATTCTTGGCGTTGCTGCTGGGCTGGCTGTGGAGAATCTTTCCGGGGCGCCGACGCTGAATCGCCGTCGTCAACCTCCATGGCGTGCCGTTTGCGAGAAGGACGGGGACTACCTGCAGAGGCCGATTGGTCTCCTAATACTTGGGTGCTTTGAACACCCAGCTGTGTGAAGGGATTCGGACTTGACTGTGCTGGTTCCGCGGCCGGGGTCACGTTGATCTTGACTATCGGTGTCGCGGGTTCGGAGGTTTCGGTCTGGGGCGTTTGCGACGGTGGTGATGCTGCTGATGAGGGCTGCGGCGTTGTGGTGTTATCGGCTTCGTTTGCGCTAGACCTGCGAGCTGAAGAGCCCAGCATGGCCAGACGACGCAGTCGAATCTACAAATACGGAGTGTTAGGAAGTCGCAATGAATCGAGCAACAGCGTAACAGCGTATTGCATCATGCATCGATGTACTTGCCCGCTCCATCTGCTCTCTGTCTGGGGCGTCAGGTCCGCTGCCCGGGGGTTGCTGATTCGAGTCCATGTTGACGACTGATTCCAGAACGCTGCCAAACTAGACAAAGCGACCGAACTAGATGAAGGAAGGGGGAGGTTGAGGACTGTTGTGCGTGGTCGTAGGGGGGGGGGTTGGTTTTGAAGGCAGGAAAAAGAGGCATTCAGCTTAGGTTGACGTCGATGCCCGTCATCAAGTCGTCGCTGATACAGATAATACATATACTAGTAGAAAAGTCATCAATGTCCGGCCGGCTCCGACATGCGGGACGGTGCGTGTGTGCTGCAGCGTGTGCCGCAAGCGCTGAAAATACAGGGGCACGCTGTGGAGTTGACAGCAAATATAGCGTCCCCGTCGCTAGAACTTGCCTGTCAGAGAAATCGGTACAGTGGTCAGTCAACTGTACGGACTACAGTGGGGTGTACCAGGCCAAACAAATTGTGGCTCCAACTCCGCGACCCAAAACCACAAACTCCTCAACTCCGCCGCACCGGCTGTGAATTTTTTTTTTTTTTGAGCCTTTAGCTCTGGCGTACCACGTGATCCACCGTCTGTGCAAGTATTGGTGAAACACGATATGAATAAAGTTTACTTGTGATCCGAAAAAAAATAAAGACCTCATTTCATAGCACGTCAGAATTCAGCATGGGAACCTTGTACTAAAGTCCTGGTATTTCAGTTCATTGTACTAGATCACTCCCTTGTTGCATCCTGCCATCTTTCTTGTGTCCTATCAATTCCCGTGCTGTTTATTCACAGGTCCATGTCTTGCATGTTTCTGCCCTTTCTTTGTGTGCGTGTCTCCCAGTTCCCCACGCGTCTTCGGCTCGAAAACAAGTAGTATGCACAATTTCTATTTCTGTCGGAGCCAGTCTCGGGGCAACACGTCGGTGGCTGTCCATGGCAATCGCAAAATTATAATCGAGGTACATTCACGTCTGTGCTCGATGACCTCCTTCTCTCAGGCATCATGGGCGGTCCGTCAGCTGAACTGTCACGGCGGATGCCTGCTGCAGGGCCAGTTGTGTTGGCGGCTCTGATGCGCCCTTCTTCGCGACTCCGATTGAGCAACCAGTTCACATGCATGCGTACCATATTGATGTTGTTCCGCAACTCCGTTACTTCCTCGCGGATGGGCATCACTTGGTTCAAGGTCCACATGCTTTGCCTGGCTTCCAAATGTGTCAGATTCTGGTGAACTTCTTCGAAGCCCGCGTCCAAATCTTGCATGGTGCGATTGTCACTGCAGACGGAGTCGTTGCGGTTGCTCCCCTTGTCTAGGCCGGCTCGTCGATTTGCAAGTATGTCGTCGACACGCTTGGCTGTCTCATCCTGACGAAGCTGCACATCACGCAGCTGACTTCCAAGGTCACTATATGCTTGGATAACCTCCCGCTGGTTTCGTATCACGATGCCCGAGGGTGTTTCTGGGTGGAAAGCACATGTGAAGGAGTGGGCGCCAATCTCTCCGCGTATCGTTCTCACAGGACATCCAAGGTCTTTGTAAGGACAGCCGACTTCGACGCCGTCACACTCTAAATTATGGTGCGACTCAAGTTGTGAGCGGCAGACCAGCTGCCAGCACGCCTCGCACCTAGTCTTGGCTTGGAAACATGAAAGTAAATGTACCTCCTCGTCGACTTTCTCAACCTTGTCGTCGCACAAGGCACAGCGAACCTGTTCATGGTGACACTCGTCGTCTTTCGGCTTCGTTCGTAGCTTTTTCTCACACCTTGTATCGGGGCACGTAAAGTCCTTGAATCGACACTCTACCGTGGCATGCCTCTCCACGTTTTCGCGGCGTAGCTCCATCTCACAGCCTCGTCCTTGGTTGGGGCATTTCACAGTCAGGTGGTTGAGCTGAGTGCGAATGAGTCTGGCCGCGCTGAAGCAATCGACCCAGAGCAAGAGTTCGCGGTCAATAGGACATGCGGTCCCGGACGGACTTGAGGCTATGCTGCGCCGCAAACATCTGTAGCAGAAAGTGTGATCGCAGGGTGTGGTGACGGGGTCGACTAGCGGGTCGTGGCAGATGGGACAGAGGAGATTCGAATCGGGTTCGGAAACATAGGCCAGCGTGTACATGTCAAAAACGCATTCGCCGCCGTATCTCTTGGGTATATCGAGGGATGACTGATGAGGAGGCAGCAGCGGGCCCGTTCTACGACCAGGCGCGGCAGTCGAATGTCGACGACCGTAGGGCTGAGACAGGAGAGCGGCTGGCTGCGGCGCGACACCATGGCGGAGACGCCCATGAGCATCTGGTGCGATGTAGTAGGCTTCTGGGGATGGCGGCCTGACCAGACTGGTGACGAGGTCTGGTGTAGCTGTGGTCCGCCGAAAGTTTCGGCGAGCGAAACGCCGGGCAGCGGCAGGACTCATTCGCACTCCTTCATCGCTCGACTCTGACGCGGCCTCTCGCAAGGCCGCGATGTTGGGAGGTCGACTCGTCAGGTTCGGGCTTGGTCTGATGCTGGTGCTGGTGCTTGGTTCTGCTGCGGAGGGCCAGGGAGCATCGTCGACGAGAAGAGCCGGCGCCAAGGGCACCTCTGATGCCGCTTCCTGTGCTAGTGGCATCTTCTGATAAGAATGACACAGGCGTCGGAGAGGTGGAGTGGGCAGGTGTCAATCGCTCATGGGAACATGAGCAGCGGGGGTTGTTGTTCTTGTCCAAAAGGGGAGGGAAGTCCAAATTCACACAAATGTCATGGCAGACGTACAAAAGTGGATGGATGGGAAGGTGGAGTTAATAAGAAGACATGGATTGACGACGGGGGGAGTGAATGGACGGGGGAACTGTTGGACCGCGAAGCTAGGGTTCAATGTGATTGCTTCTATTGAGTTATCTGACCCTGTAAGAGGGTGCGGACTATAGCTTAAATACCTAAGTACCTTTACTATAGGTAGGGTACTTATATAGTGCTAAAATATACTATAAAGTTATAGAGATCTTAGAAAAATAACTAGCTAGGGGTAAACTCTTATCTTAGCTAGTTAAATAGTAAGACTATTATATAGTAAGGATAAATTAGTGCCTTTATAAGTATAATATACCCCCCTAGCTTATTTAAGGTTTCCTATAATAAATCTAAATTAGTTAAATTAATCTTATAATATTAAAAATTAATTCTATAGTATATATATATGTATTATTCACGCTAGATAGCTTTATAGATAGCTATTACTAGTACTCCTGCTACTAAGTTAAAAGGGAAAACCCTATACTAGGAAGAAAAACCCTCTTATATCTGTGTTTAGGCTAGCGCTAGCCCTTTAATAGGTCTGCGCTGCTTAGTGTGTGGCTTACTATAAGTATTTATTACTAGCTTACGCTAGCCTTATTCTATTAATAAGAAAAAGAAAGGAAAAATAAATATAAATAAATATATAAATATATAAAGTAAGTATTCTTAGGCCCCTTCTAACCCTATTCTAGTGCAATAATAAGCCTATTCTAAGTCCCTTTGCTTTAGGCTAGGGCAAAGTAAATCTAGGTTTATAATATTAATTTACTTTTTATTTACTTTTATACTAACTCTTTTATAGCCTTACTTTTTAGCTATCTCTAGCCTATTCCTACCTTATAAGTCTAATAAAGTCTAAGTACTTAGTTTTATTTAATTATTATAAGGGAAGGGTATTTATAGTCCTAGACTAGTATAGTCCTAGGTTAGATTTACTTATATATTATTAAAGTTATTAATTATATTATACTTTATTTTTAAGTAAGTTATCTAAATAATCCCCTCTCCCTCTCTTTATAGGTATAAAAAAGAGCTCTCCCTCTCTTAGGGCCTTAGTCTCTTTCTTTTTTTTTTATTAAACTTCCTATAGGTTTTTCTTTTATTTCTAGCTACTTAAGGCTATCCTAGGCTAAAGTTAGATTATTTACTAATATTTATTATAGATTAGAAGCAAACCTAGTATAATAGCGCTAAAGACTATAAGTTCTCTAGTATTACTATATATTTAGCTTTAACTTTCTTAGAAATCTATAGTATATAAGGACTTCCTAAGGAAGTCTATAACTACTAAGTAATATATATAGGTTAAGGAAAAAAGTCTCTTTATAAGTTATATTTACCTTTATTCTAGGCTTACTTTACTACTAATTTATACTAGCTTAGTAAACTAAGAAATATCTAGTGTATTTCTTATAAATCCTACTTAGTTTAGGATCCTAGGTATTAGTGCTATATTATTATTAGTAAGTTAGTCCTATTCTAGCTTAGTAGTAAGGCTAACTTACTAAGTAAGGGTAGTTACTAATATATATTTTAACTATTAGGTTTAAAATTATTAATATAACTAGGTAGTAATTACCTTTATTCTAACTTAAGTCTATATCTAATTTGCCTAGTTATAGCTAAATTTATCTAGCTAGCGAAATAAGCACTAGTAGCTAGTTAAGACCTAGGCTTCTATAGCTAATAAAGGTAATATAAGTTTACTCTAGCTTAGTAATAGATTTATTCTAGCTTTAATTTCCTTCTTAATAAATTCTAGATAGCTTCTAAGACTAGATTAAGTGTCAGGTGCGCGCGTTCGTGGGCGGCCTAATAATCAATTGTAAGGTGCAATGCAACGAGAGCTAGCATTAATAGATCTTTTAGTCTAGTGGCTTACCCGCATACCTTTAGGTTCTAACATTAATGCTAGCTCTCACAGGTCTTCTAGTGTGTGCTAGTCCTAGGTTTAAATCCTTATAGGTAGGGCATACGCTAGGTCCTAGGTTTAATTCCTGCATTTAGATTAACCTAATAGGTCTAGGTTTGAATTGCTAGGCTAGGCAGCTTATATTAGGCTTATAGGGCAGGTACGGTTGCGCCTGTGTAGTTGCAATGCAACTGTGGGGTCACGTGCACTAGGTTATTATGTAAGCAAGCCTAGCTATCGTGCGTACTAGGCCTTGGGGGTTTATAATTAGTTAATTATCTCAGAGGCCACGGATAACTAGGCCTAATCTAAGCTAAGGTTGCGTTACTAGCCGTTGCCGCTGGCCTGTGTGGGGCCCTTGGCTTAGGACAAGCCTTATAAGGGAAGGGATAATTATTAGGTGCGCGCGTTCGTAGGCGGCCTAATAATCAATTATAAGGTGCAATGTAGCGAGAGCTAGCATTGATGGATCTTTTGGTCTAGTGGCTTACCCGCACACCTTCGGGTTCTGACATTAAGAAACTCTATACTAGTAATTAAGTAAAGAAAAAATAAAGCGCCTTAGTAGTAAGCCTAGACTAGGCTAGTTTCTCTAAGAACTAATATTCTAAGCTTCTCTTTTAGCTTATATACCTTAATATATATATAGTAAAGATAAACTATCTCCTACTTATTACTATCCCTATAAAGAGTTATAATCAGAGCATTGCATTACAATACAATACATTACATAATATAATACATTAGAAATTTTACAATACAATACAATACAATACATGTATTATTTGTATTGTTTTGTGTTTTTTTTCTTTTTTTTAAGTTTAAGTTAAATTACTTAATTATAAGCTATATATAGTTAATATAATAGCTTATAATAACTTAATAAGAAAGCTATAGATAAGTGACTAATAGTTATAAGGACTCACTTTAGACCCACTTTTATAAAAATCCCTCTCTTTAAGTATAAATCATAAATCTAAGTAAGAATGCTATAGATTAGTGACTAATAGTTATAAGGACCTACTTATAGACCCACTTTTATAAAAATCCCTTTCTTTAAGTAAAAATCATAAACCTAAGCAAGAAAGCTATAGATTAGTAACTAATAGTTATAAGGACCCACTTATAGACCCACTTTTATAAAAATATCTTTCTTTAAGTAAAAATCATAAACCTAATGTAAGTGAGTGTGGGAAAGGATGATGATTTCAGCTAAGCTAGCCATGTGGGGCACTATTTATAATGCACAATTGTGCACGTAATACGTAACAGGTGCTGCTAATTTAAAGATAATATCCTTATTATTAACCTATCTAACTATTAAGCAAATATCTCCTATTATTAGCTTATCTAATTATTAAGCAAATCTATTTTATAACCTTTCTTATCTCTCCCTTTTAGTTCTCCTTCTAAACTATTACCACTAATAATTATTAATTATTCTATCTTAAAATATAGCTTTTACTATATCTCTCTCTTTACCTATATAATGTTTTACGTGTCCTCTAGGGTATAGTATATACCTATTAAGTATTATATAAGTAATGCTATATTCCTATTAATTATTTCCTACCTTTATAACTAGAAGGTTAATTATCTTATATATATATTAATTATATTTATATTTAAACTTATAATAGTCTTATTATTTCTTTAATTATTCCTTAGTTATTATAGTATCTCTATATTACTATTAACTAATACCTTTAAATCTAGAAGCACTATTATGTTTCTCTTAATAGCATTATTTATTTATTTATTTTATATAATTTAGGCTTATCTATCCCTTCTATTTCTAAGAGAACTATTTCTAGACACTATTACTATTACTAGGCTTAGAGGAATTATAATACTAGCTCTTAATACTAATAATAATGCCTTTATACTCCCTAATCCTAGTAGTAGTGTAAAGGACTATATACTATTTTTAACTAGGTATAGTAATTATCTTACTACTACTTTTATCCTAGGTAGTAGTATAGCGTATTTTAGCACTATTATACCTTATTATAGCATTATAAATAAGTCTAGTACTATTATTATCTACCTATTAATTAGAGTAAAGATTAACCTAAAAACACCTAGAATAGTTAAAGTTAGTAGTAGTAGAATGCTTAGTATTTAAGGAACTATTAGGTTTTAGTCTAGTAAGTCTTCTAGCCCTCTTATACGCTTCCTTTTCTTAGTTAGTATATCTTATTATTATTTTAGAGATTCCAAGTTTATTAGATAAGCTACTACTAGTAATTAGTCTAAGATTATCTAAAATTAGTTACTATTAGCTTTATATATACTAATTCCCTTATATATTAACTTTCCCTAAATAACTCTAGCTAATACTAGTATTACTATGGCTTTTCCTAGGTTTTAATAAGTATTACTTACCTTTTTTAGTAAACTATAATTTAATACCTATAAGGTTATTTTAGTAAATATAAGGAACTCTTTAATAAATTAGTTATCTTTTAATACTATCCTTACCTCTATTAGTATATATACCTAATAGTGTGCTCTAAAGTACTAAGCTGTATAGTAAAATCCCTCTTTATTTACTATTTACTTAATTTTTTATACCTATTCTTAGGTATCTTTAAGTATTATTATATTTACTATTAGATAACTATTAAGTAACTAACTACTCTATAATAACTATCGTATTTAATAAATAATTCTATATAAATAAGACTAATTAATAGGTATATAGGCTAATAAAATATAGTAAGTAAAGAAGGTAAAGAAAGTAAGGAATATAAAATAAGTAAAGAAAGTAGGAGGGAAAGTTTAAAACTCTTAAGTTATAAGTATTCTTTTACTTATAGCTATAGCTATTATTATTTACTAAAGTAAATTATATTATTTACTTATAGCTTACTTCTTAATAGTATATATATTATTTATTAATCTAGTAACTACTACTAGTAGTAACTACTAGTTATATACTAGAGTTAAATTCTTAAATTTAATTAAATATTTAATAATTCTATTACTTTCTCTTTACACTAGAATTATATTAACTTTATAGTTTACTAATTAAATTAGCACTATTATTCTAAACTATTTATTAAATATATCCTAATAAAATTAATTTAAATAGTTAACTAAGATTACTAGATAAATTCGCTAATTATTTAGTATATCTAGCTTATATACTAATCTTCCTATATATTATAGCACTTAGAATAGTCTAGCGAATTTTAGTTTATACTTTAGGCTTATTTATCTTAGAATTATATATACCTAGTTATCTAGTCTAATTAGTACTTAGTTACTAAGTTTAAAAATCTACTTATATGTTTTTAATTATAATATATCTTTATCTAGATTACTACTAATATAATTATATTATATACTTATAGTTATTCTAATAGTTTATCTAATATCTCTAGTTCTCTTAAGTATAGTAAAGAAATATTATTATTTAGAGAGAATCCTATAAT
Source organism: Epichloe coenophiala (assembly GCA_018801565.1). Lineage (NCBI taxonomy): Eukaryota > Fungi > Ascomycota > Sordariomycetes > Hypocreales > Clavicipitaceae > Epichloe > Epichloe coenophiala. Next base: position 969,084 of record JAFEMN010000021.1, on the reverse strand, counting down.
AATCTAGTTAGGTAACTATTCTATTATTTTAATTACTATATTATTAAATTTTAACTATAATTATAGCAATATCTATTGCTATAACTAGTTATTATCTAGTTATATAAAGTATATTTAGATAGCTAATTCTATTATCTATATAGTTTATTTTATCTAGCTATCTATTTATAGATAATATACTATTAAATATAATAATTTTATTCTAACTTAATTCTAGAATACTTTCTATAGTGCTGCTAAAAACCTTTAATTATAATTACTTATTATAATCTTAGGTATTCCCTAATTAAATATTAGTAGTTAATTATATAATTTCCTTGCATAGATTGCTACTATAATATTATTTTAATAAGGCTCTAATATAGTTTGCTTACTAAATTTATTAATAATTATAAGTATTAAATTATTACCCTTTACTAATATAGGTAAAGATAATAGGAAATTACTCGAAATTATATAATATAATGCTAGTAGCGCTAATAATAGCTATAAATTACTATATTATAGGTATCTTCTTAGTTAGTAAATTTAATATAATAGGTAGGTTCTTAGGTAGTTTTATAATCTATATAACCTATAAGGTATGCAGAATTATTACATAATCTTGCTTAGTTTCGCGTAGCCTATATAATTACTATTATATATACTATTATATAGGTCCTTAATAGCGGATTTTAGTATATATAATTATAGCTAGAATCCTAGAGTTATCTTCTATAATAGTCTATCTTCCTAGCTAAATAGTAACTTTACCTAGTTCTCTATAGGTAAATAGGTATTACCCTCTAGTACTATTATAATATACTTCTATATTAGGTCCTAATTATATCCTAATTATATTATTTTTTTAAAATTAGGAGATATTCTAACTAAAGATACTATTAGTCTTTTTGCTATAGGTATAGTAAATTAAAGTATTAGTGCTATAACTAGATTATATTCTATATACTATACTATTTAAGAATTATAGAGTGTTTTCTAATACTCTAGTCTATTATCTAGTATATTATCTAATTATCCTAGAGTATTAGTATTATGCATTCTCTCTATTATTTTTAACCTACTTAAGGTATCTAGCACTAGATAATCCTTGCCTAGCTTATGAATTAGTCTAATATTAAATTAGCTAATATATTCTATAGCTTATATTAATTTTTTATTTACTATAGATTTACTTATTATATTTGTGGCTTCCTCCGGACCCTCGGACGATAGTTAGTCCGACCGTGGCCAAAGGTGGGTCCACCGAAGGGATGCACGCAATGCGATTGGTTGCATCGCGGGCGACCCCGCACCGTTCGCAGTGGCTCCGCACTACAGCCCTACTTTTCCCCCTTTTCGCTTACCTTCTCTCCTAGCTAGATTCCTCTCCTTCTCTCTCCTCTTCTCTCTTAGATAATAATAACTATTATTAACTTTATTAAATTAAACCCCCCCCCCCTTTTGCACTAGTGCGAATTCCTTTATAGAACTAACACTAATTAGTGGTTAACTATAACTATAGATAAGTTAGGTATTATAAGAAAAGACATTTTTATAAATAACGCAGCCCCTTACCTCTTAAGCTAATATATAGGCTATTTAGGCAAAGAGGCATAACTATAGAGTGTGCTAAAGGAAGATAGACTAGAATCCTAGTTATAGGCTTATTAGACTTCTAAGGAATTAATTTATTAACCCTTAGGCTTATAGGATATAACCTTGTTCAGAGTATTGCATTATAATGGATTTGTAGTGTATTTTCTTTTTAACAAATAATATATATCTAATCTTAGAAAATATATAGAGATATAAAAGTTCTTTTTTTAGATACAAAACTAAAGAACTACAATGTAGTTATATATAAAAGTGGGCCCCTAGCCTGTAAATTAGAAAAACTACATTTCACTACATTTTAGCACTAAGAATACACTACAAATGTAGTTTTTCTAATTTACAGGCTAGGGGTCCACTTTTAGGCCCACTTTTATACATAGTATTTTTCCTAGGATTTTTCTCTATAGGATTACGTAATTAATAGGATAGTATCTTTAATTTTAAGCTAGCTATAAAATTAAATATAAAAACTACAAATCACACTACACTAACTACAAACAATACTCTGACCTTGTTATATCTATCTAGGATATTTAGTTAATTATTAATTCTATTATCTATTATCTATTATAAGAAAACCGACTAAATAACCAAATCTATTGCTGTAAGGCATTTTATTTAAACCTAATGTTAAACATAACCTTTAGCTAAGCTAGCTAACCTATATAACCTTACCTTTCTATCTCTCTTCTCTCTTCTTTATAATTATCCACTATAACTATCTTTACTTCTCTGTGTTCTATATATAGTTAAGTTGTTTCTAAGTCTATGCTATCTTAAGTTATTTTTAAGTCTATGTTATCTTTATTACCTATGTTTTTTTTTCCTTTTTTCCTTTTTTCCTTTTTTCCTTTTTTCCTTTTTTCCTTTTTTCCTTTTTTCCTCTTTTCTATTGTTTTTTATTATTTCTTCTGATTATATTGTTTATTCTATTTATCTTGTTTATCCTATTTATTCTATCCTGTTTATCTTGTTTTTCCTATTTATCCTGTTTACTATATTATACTTAACAGAAAACGCTATCCTATTATTATACTCCTGTTTAGTTTATTCTATTTATTTAGTTCGTTCTATTTAATTAGAACTCCAGGCTTTATTGTGTTAATTATTCTTTTTTATCCTGTTTTTCCTTATTTTAGTTAATTTACTATTAGTAAAGACTAAACCTCTTCTTTCTAAGGGAATAGAATTAGAGATTAGATAATTAATAAGAAGCACCCCTTATATTACTTCCCTTAATACTAAGGTATTTTAAGGATCTTTAGTAATAGCTCTTAAAAGACTATAAAAAGATATTTTACTAAGGTAACTATAGCTATATATATTTACGCTTATAAGAGATTAGGAAGAACTTACCTAACTAGACCTAGAGACTACTATATAGCCTAAGCTTAATAATTAAATTATAAGGTTTATCTATACTAGTAAACATTAAGGTTACTAAGGAGAAGACCTTTAGGAGAACTTTAGAGAAGACTTTAAAGGCTAGACTAAAGATATATTTAAGAGAGCTACTAGTAAACTTATAAGAGAATTATAAAGCTCTTAATAGGATAATAGCGTTAATATTCCCTAAGGAGCAGGCCTTCCTATCTTTACTACCCTTAAATATATACTTTAAGAAATAATAATAGCACTATAGAGAGATAAATTATAATCTCCTTAGCCGCCTTAAATATAATTTCCCTAAGTTACTGCCCTAAAGACTTTCCTTTACCTCTCTAATCCTTAAAGAGAGTAGTTATTATACCCTTTATAAGAACCTCTATAATAATCTTAGTTATATAAGGAGCTTAAGTCTTAATAGTATACCTAACTTGCCCTTCCTGTTACGATATGGAATGTAATGTGTAATGAATGTGAAGGTGTTGTCTGATTCAACTAGCTAGAGGTCAGAGCTATTATCTAATATAGGGGTTCTAGGTCACGTGCAGGCCACATCCTCAGCATGGCAGGCCACATCCTTGGCACGGCAGGCTATATCCTTAGCACGGCAGGCTATATCCTAAGGTGACAGCCTAATTGTTAATTCTAGCATATAATAAATACAAGCACTATAGAAAAAGAGATAGCTATCCTAGCTATCTAAGATCTAACGAATTTGCAATAAGCTAGGAAGCGGGCTCTTGCAAGGGAATTTAGTTAGATAGATTGTCAGGTCCGGCGGTTATCAAATCGGTCATCGAATTCGTCATTAAATTGGTAATTAAATCGGTCATTGAATTGGTCATTAAATTGGTTATCTTAATAACTTAACCTACGGGATCTGTAACTATAGCGGTTAGATTAATTATTGAATTATATATCTAATTTAAAGTGTAAGTTAATAGGGCGCTCTAAATCATAGTTAATTTAATTATTAGATTGATTAGACTGATTGGATTGATTAGGTTAATGGTTAGGTTAACAGTTTGATTAATAGTCTAAGTTGCTATTAGATTCGTACGGATAGTCATATTAATTAGGCTAATAGATCTGATAATTAATAGCTTGGTTAGGCCACGAGCGTTGCAGAGGGCGTTGCTGTTAGAACAATGGTAGCTAGGCAAGAGGTATAGGGGGATCTGGTATATTAACTAAAGCTTGCTAGGTCTAAGTGTGTTATACATGCGAGTCGCTAGCTTATAGCTAGCGGCTCGCTAGTGTTATATAGATATAGCCCTAGGGTATAGCCTACCTACAGGGTGCGCTAGTAGTGCGCTATATTATAAGTAAAGCCTTATAATTACCCCCTTACTTATAGCTAGGCTCCTAAATAACTTTTACTAGCTATTTTATAGCTATTTACTAAGTAATAGCTATATTAAAATAATAATAAACATTAGGTAATGTTTAAGTATAAATTCTTGTAAAGGGCTTGGGCTTTGCCTAAGCATTTCCTATGGCGCATACAAGTGGGGATAGTTCCAAGCTAGCAAGAATACAAAAAGGGGGCTAACATAAGGTAGTTAGGGGGTATAAGGGGCACTAGCAGGAATAGGTCTTCTACCTTTCCTTCTTCCCTCCCTAAGTTTCTTAATATCATATCGACGCCCTATCGCAGTCGCCTAGGGGCCAGTCCATAACAATTCTCCTATAATACTCCTTTATATTATAGGCTCTTCCTTTCTATATCTATAGTTAAACTTTTTAAAATATTATTATACCTTTAGTTACTATTATAATTCTCTTATTAGTTACCTTACCTTTACTATAGAATAGGATTATATTCCCTTAAAAGAGTACTCCTATATATATTACTTATATATAAAATACACTAAGTTTAAGAAAAGCCCCCCCTTAAAGCCTAAACTTCCTTAAATAAACTACTAATTTCCTTAGCTATTATTTACTATTATTATAGTAAAACACTCTAAACATTATATTTAGTATTATAAGTATAGTAATACTTATAATACTATAAGTATACTACTATTTCTATATCTTTTAGTACCTTATTACTAATATCTCTATATAAGCTATAGCTACTATAAAGGGAGATTTCTTAGACCTTCTAGCACTCTTAGATTAGGTATAAACCCTTATAGGTACCCTTAGTAAAAATAACCCTAAGAACCCTAAAGACTACACCTTTTTAAAGGATTCTTACTATAGTTTTCCTAAGGCCTATCTTAATTTAATAATAGGTTTTAATTATACTAATATAGTATACTATATTATATTTAGTCTTACTAAGGCTACTAAGGTTTACTAGGTTTATCTCTTCCCCCTAGGTTTACTAGCTTCTTACTTATATTTTAGGTAAGGATATATTAATTTTATATAATTAGTATATTATTTCCTACTAGTAACTTTTAGTTATAATATTTCTAAGTCCTATCCTAGGGGTAGTAAGTATTCCCTTCCTTTTTATTACCTATTTACTAACCTTTCTATAGTAAAACTATTATAAACTCTTTACTACCTAGAAGGTAAGAATAACTTTACGTTTAAGGTCTTATAACCTAGGTTTTATGCCCTAGGGTGTGGTAAAATATTACTTTTACCTAGTAATATAGGAGATAATTATAGGGGATAAGAATAACACTAAGTACCTTATTTATAATAGCTAGGTTTTTAGGCATATAAGGGCTATAATAAAGGGGTTTCCTTTAAGTCTCCTTACTCTATAAGTATATTTTCTTTTGTTTTTTAGTAAGTAGTCTAAGGTTTTTAGTTTAGAGTGTAATAGTAGCTAGTTATTAGGAGCGCAGAGGTCAGAGACAAGACGTTCATTAGAGCGAATCTCCGGAGAACCTTTAGGCCGCGTGAATAATAAAGAGGCTAGCTAGCTATAAGATAGCTATATGCTTATAAAGCAAGGTATTTATTAAAGACTATATATATTATTAGTACTAGGTTAGAGATTAAAACCTTTATATACTTACCCCTAGCTAGTATCTTCCTAGTAGTAACTATAAGAATCTTAGTAATTACTTTATTTATTTAACCTTATAAATAAGCTATAATAAATTAATCTCTTTAAAACCCTTTTAAGGATATAAACTATTAGCTAGATTATTATATAGCTAATGCTTTAAAGATCTATATAAAATATACTAGTACCTTATAATAATAAAGCTATAAATAATTAGGAAGGTAAAGAATCCCTATAATTTAGAACTATAGATAATAATAAGGTATAGTAAATACTACCTAATCCTAATCTAGGTAAAGGTATAAATAATATAAATAACCTAGATAAAGTATTATAGAGATACTATAAGGTTATATAAGCTAAGCTATATTACCTTAAGAAAATATAGGAGATTCTATAAATAAAAGTATAGATTAAAGAGCTTAAGGCAAATCTAGGATTAGCTAGACTTTCTTTAGAACTTATAATTACCCCTTAAACTTTGGCTATAGTTTTACTAGTAGTCTATAGTAACTTAATAGTAATTATATAGTAAAATAGTCTTATTAAGATATAGATAAAAATGCCTATATATAAAGGGGATATATATAAGAACCTATAGAATTTCCTAGTAGATTTAAATATTTTATTTAAATTAGATTACTATACCTTTAAGGATAATATAACTAAGGTAGTATATATAAGTAGTTACCTAGCTAATAATATAAAGTAATAATAAATATATTATATAGCTATAAATAGTTATATAGATTACTTATTATTTATATAGGTAGGTTTTCTAGAATAGCTAAAAACTAGAATAATAGATAAGGGTATAAGATACTTAGAAGTAATAAAAACACTACTAAATCTTAGGTAAAAGAGTAACTAATTATTTTAAGCCTTTATAAAAGCTTAGACTAAGGTAAAAGCTAAGTTACTTAAAGTAATCCCTATATATCTATAAATTAATATTTTTCTAAATAGCTTAAATAATACTATAAGAAAGTAAATAATTAGCTAAGAGATTCTAATAACTTAAAGCTAGTTATAAGGCTAGGATAAGAAAGTAAAGGTAATAACAAGTTTAAGCTAAAGTAAGAAAAAAAGTTAAGACCTTAAAAAAAAAAGGTAATACTTTATATTACCTATAGATAAGGTATAATAATAAAGTAAAGATTAAGTAAAAAAGCTATTTCTAGTATGCTATAAATATAGAAAGCCTAGATATACTATACTAGCTTATTAGGCACTAGAATATTTTACCTATAAAAGTAATTGTTAGTTACACCAAGGAACGTTGCACTAGTGCAAAGGGGGTTTAATTCAATGAAGTTAATAATAGTTAATGTTATTTAAGAGAGAAGAAAAGAGAGAGAAGGAGAGGAATCTAGCTAGGAGAGAAGGTAGGCGAAAAGGGGAAAAAAGTAAGTCTTATAGTGCAGAGCCACTATAAGCGGTGAAGGGATGCCTGCAATATAACTAATCGCATTGCGTGCATCCCTTTTATGAACCTACCTTTAGCTATAGCTAGACTAACTATTATCTAAGGGTCTAGAGGAAGCTATACTAGTAGTCTCTCTTTTTCTTTATAGCTAAAGGAGCCTAAAAATATAATAAAAATTAAATTAAAGGAAAGTATATATAAGTAAATCCCTTTATAGGAATCCATAGCTCTAATTAGCTATTATAGCCTTAGTTAATCTAATTAACCTAGTTACCTTAATCTATACCTACTAACCTATTATCTTAATCCTCCTATTTGCCTAACCTTATAGGTCTTTTAACCTAGCCTTCTATATGAATTATTAATTTATTTAAATTAATTAAATTAATTAAATTCAAAAGGGCTAAATTTAGTAATACCTTTATTATTGCATTAGCTAGATTATTACTACTGTTAATTCACCTAACCTTATAGATCTCTCTTCTCTTATATAACTATTAGAGGGCTATAATATTAATTATTAGCTACTTCTCCTTTATTATACCTAGCTTTATAAGGTATTTATATAATAAGAAAGAGCTAGTATAGAGAATTATTAGAATTTAGGGTATCTTTAATTAGTCTATAATTATATAAAGAGTTATAGAAATTACATATATAATATTAGTGCCTTAAACTATGCTATATAGCTTAGATATAAGTGCGCTATAAGTTATACGCTTGCTTTTTATAGAGCTATATATTATAATATTGCCTTTTAAGGTAAAGGTATTATTATTCTTTAATGCTTTATTGCTAATTATAATTATATACCTAATTTATAAGCTAAGGTCTTTATTATTAGTAAGGGACCTATCTATAAATATAAAGAGCTTTGCTTCTTTAAGAGTTAATAGGATATACTATAATCCTTACTACTAATACTTAATTTACTACTTAAGGTATTTATTAAGTTATAAGATATTATTAGTAAAGGGTTCTTAGTATTATATAGTAATTAATAAGTTATAAGATGCTTTAGGTTAATAAACTATTATAATATAACTCCCCTAGGCTCTTTGCTTAATGTAATCTTGCTTTACTATTAGTAATTATAGATTAATTTCCTTAATCTTCTAACCTTAGCCCTTTTAGGTTAGGGTTAGCAAGGTATTAGTATTCTAGGTTAGGATATAGCTATTAAAAATAAGGGGATTTATAGTTATTAGGCATTGTTTTTCTTTAGCTATAAACTTTACCTTTTAGAGCTCTTTTTCTTCTTTCTTAAAGAAGTTATTATTACTAAGGCCTAGGGTATTATTTGTTTATATTCCTATAATACTAAAGAGGTTCTTATTATTTAAGGCTATAATTAATAAGCAGGGATTATATATTAAGGTTATTATATTAAGGTTATCTTTATAGTAATAGAAATACATTACCTACTAATAGGTTTTAGCCTTTGTAATTCTATAAAGAGGCTTAATTACCTCTATTACTATGCCTTCTAGAAAGAGGTATATAATCTATTTAGGTAATCTTATAATAATTAGCCTATTTAGGGTTATATAGGATTAAATATAGGCTTATATGATATCTTATAACTAAAGGTAAATTCCCTTTCTCTTTAATAATAGAGCAAGAGCTATAATAATCTATTAGCTTAATTACTATATTATTAGTAACTAGGTTAAGATAGCCTCTTTTCCTCTATTATTATGCCCTTATATAATAAGGTATAACTTCTTATATAGTAATTTAGTCCCTTTGCCTTTAATCTCTTAAACTATATAAGAATTAAAGATCCTATAGCCTTTATACTTAGTAGGATTAAATATTATAAACCTAAATATATTATAAGCTTATAAGGCATTAATCTTAGCTTAGTTAGATTATTTAAAGGGGCTTCCTAGAGTTATAATCTTTCCTTCTTAGTAGAGTTAAAGGGCTAGTTTCTAGTTAGCCTTTTCTTTTACTATAAGGAATCCTATATTTAGTACTTTTCTAGCTATAATCTCTTTAAATAATACCTCCTCTTAGTCTTTATTAATAAATATAAAGGGCTCTATAAGTTTAATAGCTTTATTAGGATTATAAGCCTAGGCCCTAATAGCCTTTGCTTTTATTACCTTAAGGCTATTAGCTTTATAGCTTCCTATAGGGGTAGCTTTAGTATTATAAGCCTCTTTAAGCTTCTCTATAACCTTATTAATATAGAATTAGACTATAAGGGCTTTCCTTAGTTTTCCTTACTTTCTCTTTACTAGTATCTCTTTCTCTTCTTCCCTTACCCTACTACCTTTTACTAATAGCTTATCTTCTCTAGTCTCCTTATAGAAGGTATAAGGGGCCTCTAGGCTTAGGTTATATTCCCTAATACACTAAAGGCTTTACTTATTAGCTTTTATATACTATAGGTTCTTATAGTATAGCTTTATTACTATAGAGTAAAACCTAACTAGGCTATAGGGTATCTTAACTATATAGGTCTTCTTATTAGTAGCTAATAGCTTATAAGGGCTATATTATCTATCTTTTTCTCTTTATATATATATATTAGCCTATAGTAATAGCTAATATATTAGTAATATATTAGGGCTATTCTAGGCGCTAAGGGCATTATAAACTTACCTCTTAGCTAAGTAATAGTAAACTTTATTAGTTATTTTCTAAATTACCTTAGCTTATTAAATAATAAAGACGCTTAGTAGTAACTTATCTATTATCTATAGGTAGGCTTTAAAGACTAGTAGTATAGGCATAAGGCTATCTAAACTTACTAAGTTATTAATAGCTTTAATAGCTATTTAGAGTTATTATTTAGGAGTAATCTCTTTACTAATTAAGTCTATAATAATATTATAAGCCTATTAAAGAGGTCTATAGTATCTTTTAACCTTTCTAATACTATTATAGGCTTTAATAGGTATTTTATTAATCTTAATTAATATTAAGTAAGTATAGTGCTTAAATTTAGCTAAAGCAAAGTTATTACTAGTATTATAAATAATCTAATCTAGGGGGCCTAGATATATATTTATCTAGTACTCTCTAATTATATCCTAAATATTATAAGCTTTCTGCTTCTTAGGGTAAAGGAAATAGGCTACTTAGAATAAGGTTACTAAATTAATAATATAAAGGACTAGTTAACTATTAATTTATATAATATTAATAATAATCTTATAGTTAAAGTTATAGTTATCTTTAATTAAGAATTTAAATTAGCTAGGGGCTTTTCTATTTATCTAATAATAATAATAGACTTTTATTAGCTTTTTAATTGTATAGCGTTTAATGTTATAACTAGCTTATTAAAGGATCTTTATAAGGCATTAAATTAAAGAATAACTAAATCTTTAGTAAAGTTAATAAATCTCTCCTTCTAATAGATAGAACACTATAGTCTCCTTTACCTCTAATAGCTACTAAGAATAGCCCTATCTATATATAATAAGTATAGTGTTATTATCTTAGATTAGTATATTAGTAAGGTTATTTATCTTAACCTTTATAAGATTTATATTAGTAAGGGAAAAGAGAAAAGGTATAGTAGTATTAAGAATATAGAAGTTAATTTAACTAAGCTTTATTAGTATATATATTACACTATGTGTGGTTACTAATCTAGCGCTAAAGTTAATAACTTCTAGGCTATAGGGTTTAATCTTTAATAATAGTATTAATCTTAATAAGGCTTTAACTTATACTAGGCTAGTAGTTAATTAACCTAAAGCTCCTATATCTAGTATAATTTCTCTAAAGACTTTTTTAGAATAGTATTCCTTAGAGGTATAATAGATTAAATAGTTCTTATTAGAAGCCTCTTTAAGGTATATTAAAAGGCCTAATTTTTAAGTATTATAAGAATATTAATATTATTATTATCTTAGGCCTAAGTATAGGCCTTAAGCTAGGATTCCTAGTCTTCTAGTTTCTTTATTTTAGTGTTAGTACTATCTTTAATTAAAGTAAGGAATAATTAGAACTTCTTTTCTAAAGGGGGTAAGTAATAACTCTTACTAGCTTACTATCTCTCTCTCTCTTTCTTTTACTTAGTATTAAAGTAGTTTATTAACTAGTAGCTACTTTTACTATAAATAAAGTATTACTTAGGGCGCTTAAAGCTACTATAATAGTTTTCTTTTTCTCTCTAATTTTATTAACTATATTATTAGTCTATAAATATAGCCTCTAAAGGGTTTTTACCTTATTACTAGTAGTATTAGGTACTTCTTATACTACTCTCTATAATTATAATTAATTTATAGAGATTACTAGTAAGGTTCTTAAAGCCTAGTATATATATATACTTTACTACCTAATATTTAGGAATACTAGAGACTATATTTAAGGTCTACTTATAGAGCTTTATATTTACTATATTAAAGGGGTATAGCTCTTTATAAACTCTTTTTAATATAGTTAATAGGATCTTAAGATATTTAAGCTTACTTTTTTTAGGGTTTTAAATAATAATATTCTTAAAGGTTATACTACTCTATTTATAATAGTAAAACTATTAATTACTTTCTGTTTTAAAGTATTAATAAATATTTATAATTATCTCTTTATAAGAGAGGTTCTTACTAGAAAGGTAGTTAAGAAAGTATTATTTAGTATCTCTTATTAGTATAATAAGGAATACTTTACTAAAGTATAATCTAGGGAGATTAATCTAGTTATATTTACTCTTAAAGAGTATAAGCTTTAGTATAAGGAAGTTATATAGCTTTTTACTATAGTAATTACTATTCTTATATATCTTTATAAGCTTAGAAATCTTCTTTATAGTCTATTTACTAGAAGGAAGGTATTAAGAGAGGAAAGTAAGCTATTAGGGTTTAAACTCTTAGTATAACTAAGATTATTATAAGGGTTCTTATAAAGAATATAGTAATTATTCCCTTTAAGGGTAAGAAATACTAGAGAAGGTCTTTAGGGTAGTAACTTATAGGGGTTATATTTAAGGTAGTTTAGAGAATCTTAATCTCTTTTCTAACTAAAAAGGTATTAAGATTTAATAAAGTACTTCCTTAAGTAATACTAGAATTAGATATTCTAGGCCTTATTTAATAGGAATACTATAATCTTAGAGAGAGTTATATAGCTTTCTAATAATATCCTTATTTACCCTTTTAAAGGTATTCTTAAACTAGCCTTTAAAGTCTTCCTAGAATAATTCCTAGAGGTTATTATCTCTCTAACCTTAATACTTACTAAGGTTAATAAATCCTATAATATAATTATTAAGCTTAGACTATATAGTAGTTTTAGGGTCTAGCTTAGTAAACTCTTTCTAATCTCTTATAAGCTTACTAGTAAGTGGTTATAGATATAGTAATAGTTTACTCTTAGAGAGTCTTTTAATAGTAATTATTAAAGCCTTACTATTACTAGCTCTTTCTCTTATTAAAGGTCTAGATTTAAATTCCACTATCTTTAATAAAATAAAATAATTAATATAATAAAGCCTAGAGTTTTAATTAAATAGAATAAACTAAATAGGAGTATAATAATAGGATAGTATTTTTATATTAGGTATAATATAGTAAATAGGGTAAATAGAAAAAAAAACAGAGAAAATAGGATAAATAAGGTAAAATAAATAGGATAAGTAAAATAGGATAAATAGGGTAAATAGAATAAATAGGATAATTTGAAAAAATAATAAAAATAATAAAAAAGGGAAGAAGGAAAAATATAGGTAATAAAAATAATATAAACTTAAAAATAACTTAAGATAGTATAGACTTAGAAATAACTTAACTATATATAAAATATAGAGAAGTAAAGATAGTTATAGTAAATAATTATAAAGAAGAGAGAAGAAAGGTAAAAAGATAAGGTTATATAAATTAGCTAGCTTAGCTAAGGGTTATGTTTAATATTAGGTTTAAATAAAATGCCTTATAGTAATAGATTTAATTATTTAGTTAGTTTTCTTATAATAGATAATAAGAATAATAATTAACTAAATATCCTAAAGGCCTAAGAGTTAATAAATTAATCCCTTAGAAGTCTAATAAGCCTATTACTAGGATTCTAGTCTATCTTCCTTTAGCACACTCTATAGTTATGCCTCTTTGCCTAAATAGCCTATATATTAGCTTAAGGAGTAAGGGGCTATAGTGTTTATAGAAATGTCTTTTCTTATAATACCTAACTTATTTATAGTTATAGTTAACTACTAATTAGTGTTAGTTACACTAAGGAATATTATACTAGTGTAAAGGGGGTTTAATTTAATAAAGTTAATAATAGTTAATATTATCTAAGAGAGAAGAAAAGAGAGAGAAGGAGAGGAATCTAGCTAGGAGAGAAGGTAAGCAAAAAGGGGAAAAAAGCGAGTCTTATAGTGCGAAGCCACTATAAGCGGTGTGGGGATGCTTGCGATGCAACTAATCGCATTGCGTGCATCCCTTTTGTGAACTTACCTTTGGCCACGGCTAGACTAACTATTGTCCGAGGGTCCGGAGGAAGCCACAGTAATAGGTATATAACTAAGAGATATAGTAAAAGTAATAATAAAGCTATATTACCTAATATAATACTAGTTTAAATAGTATAGACCTAGGAATATAATCTTACTATAAAATACCTTATAGATAATAAAATAAGAATATAGGTATCTTTATAATAAGATAACTAGTAGTTAGCTATAAAAGCACTATTTAATATAGGTATATAGTTCTTAATAATTTATTTTAAATTATTATTAAAAAAGGATTAGAAAAATATAATTTAATTAGACTAAGTACTAAAGAGTATAAGCTAAAAAGAGATTCTATATTAAGGGATCTTAAAAATATTAATAAAAGTAAAAGATAGTATAGGATTTATAAAAGTCTATTAAGTTAGCTACTATATTACTAATATAAGTAAAGGGATAATACTAAGTATAAATTAGACTAAAGAATATTTACCTATAATTATATATTAGGATTAGGGATTTTAGAGATATTTAGTAACTATAGAATACCTTTCCTTTATTTATAGTAAGTAGTAAATATATAAAGAGAAAAAATAAGCAGTGGTTTTATTACTATTTAGGGTAATAAATATTAGGCTAAGTATTCTAAAAAATAAAAATTAGAAAGAAAAGGGTAAGGACTAATTAGAGAACCTAGTAGTAATAAAAGTATAATTAAATAGTAAAGTAGCTATATAGTTACTAAAATATACTTATTAGTAATAAAAAAGTAAAGGTATTATAGTTATACTAATTTTAAAAAGTATAAGTAGTAAATAAGCTATATTAAATTAAGGCATAAGTACCTAATACCTTATACTAATAATTCTAAAGGAATATATAAAGTTTATAGATATTTTTTCTAAAGAGCTAGTAAGTAAGCTTCCTAAACTAGGGGGCTACACTTATATAATTAAATTAGAAAAAAGGAAAACACTACCTTAGGGGCCTATATATAATTTAGCTAAGAAGGAGCTATTAGTCCTTAGAGAGTACCTTATAAGTATATAGCTTAAAGGGTAGATTAGAAGATTAGTTAGCCTAGCTAAAGCCCTAATTTTATTTATTCTAAATAAAGGAGGGAAATTAAGGCTTTATATAGATTATAGGGGCTTAAATAAGATTATAATTAAGAATAAGGCCCCTTTACCCTTTATTACTAAAATTCTTAATTAATTAGTAAGTATAGTTATTTTTATAGTTTTTAATCTAAAAAATATATACTATTAGCTATATATTTACTTAAGTAATAAATAAAAGATAGCTTTTTATTATTACTATAGTTACTTTAAATATCTTATAATACTTTTTAAACTAGTTAATATACTAGTAACCTTTTAGAAGTATATTAATAATACTCTTAAAGGACTTATTAATAAGACCTATATTATTTACCTAGATAATATACTAATATATAGTAGTGTAATTAAAGAGTATATAAAGTATATTAAATAAATTCTATATAGGCTTAGAGATATAAGCCTTTTTATTAACCTTAAGAAGTATTAATTTTTAGTTAAGGAAGTTAAATTCTTAGGCTTTAAGATATTAGTAAAAGGTATTATAATAGACCTAGTAAGAGTTAAGGTAATTATAACCTAGCTAATACTATATAGTATCTTTAATATTTAGTTATTCCTTAGTTTTACTAGATTTTACTACTATTTTATTAAATAGTATAGTAAAATTATTATTCTATTAATAGATTACCTTAAAGGGTAGTAACTAGTAATATTTAATCTAGACCCTTTTAAGCTAGTAGTATTTAGAGAACTTTAATAAAGATTTTAAAAAGCGCTAATTTTAGTGTATTTTAACTTACTTATATATCTTAGAGTAGAGATAGATATATTTAGATATGCAATTAGGGCTATACTTATAATATATATGCTAGGTTACTAGCACTTAGTTATATTTATATTAAGAAAGATAACTAATACTAAATTACACTATTTAATACCTAATAGTAAATTATTAGCTATCTAAGAGGCTGTTTATATATAAAGACACTACCTTACTTATTTAGCTTATATAATTAAGGTTATTATAAACTATTTAAACTATAAGTACCTAGCTATAAAGCCTAAGCTTACTAGTAGGTAAGTAACTATACTTAATAAGCTTTATTCTTTTAACTTTAAGATTATATATTATATAAGGAAATTAAATCTTACTAACTTACTTTTAAGAAGATTAGATTTTATAAGTAAGGTAAGGAAAGTAAAAGTAGTAACTATATAACTTCTTACCTTTTTATCTAAATTTATAAATACTAAGTAATAGGAATACTATAGTAATTCTATTAGTGCTATAAGTTCTATAAAAATATTACTTAGTGTAACTAATAGTTAGTTATAATAATACTATAATATTACTACTAATATCTAGGGTTTTAAAAAATTATAACTTAACTATATTCCTAAAGAACCTAATAATCTAGATAATCTTAGAAGAGTTATATTAGTAGGGTTATTTAATACTATTTATACTTTTATTAATAAGTAATAAGCTTACTATAGTAGTATTACTAGTACCTAGTATATATTTTGTTTATTACTTAGTTATTTTAATTTTCCTATTAGACTAGCTATTATTAATAGAAGTAAACTAGTATAGGTTATTACTAGTAAGTAGTAAGAGCGCCCCTTAAAAATATTACTTATTTATATACCTATAAGACTAGAAGTATTTATTAAACTAATTACTTATAGAAATATTATAGCTAGAATCAAATTTATTTAGAAAACCTTTTCTAAGTTTATCTCTAACTTTCTAGAAAAAATCTTAGAATTAAAATCTTTAATTTAAGTCTTATTATATAAAGTATAGTAAAGGAATAACTTTACTATAGATTAATTAAAGTTACTTAAAAGTAGTAATTTAGTAGTAGCCTAGATATAGTCTATTAGACTCTTTAAGCTATTAATATTTAAGAATTATATTTTTATCCCTTTAGGAATAAGAAAAGAAATTTTATTACTAACTTATAATAACCCTATTACTAAGTACTAAGGAGTAAGTAAAACTCTTTATTAGATTATAAACTAATATTATTAGCTAATAATAAAGAAAGATATAAAGGTATATATTAGCACTTATATAAGTTATTAAACTTTAAAACTAAGGTATTATAAACTATATAGTAAGCTAGCTATACTACTAGTACTTAATTGCTTTTTTTAAGAATTTTTAATAGATTTTATTACTAGACTTCTACTAGTAAAAGATTTAAACTAGACCTATAATATAATTCTAGTTATTATTAACTATTTTATAAAATATAGTATTTATATTCCTATTTTAATATAACTAACTAGTAATAGGCTAGTAACTATATTCTTAGAATATATTCTTAAAGACTATAGAGCTTTAGAAGGTATTATAATAAACTAAGGTTTTATATTTACTAGTAGTTTCTAGATAACTTTTTATTATCTTTTTATAACTAAGTGGCTACTTAGCACTGCTTTTTACCCCTAAATAGATAGCTAAATAGAATATTTAAACTAGGTCCTAGAATATTATTTAAGGGCTTTTACTTATACTAAATAGACTAATTAGGTAAATAACCTATTATTAGTGTAGTTTATATATAATATAAGTAATTATATAACGTATAGCTACACACTAGTAAAGGTATTATAAGGTTATAATCCTAGAGGTCTATAGTAAGTAATTATAAATATCCCTTTAGTAAATAATTAAGCTAAAAGTAAAGTCTTAGTACTAAGAGAAAAATATACTATAATTAAATAGCTTTTAAGTAACTTATAAACTTAGTATAAGAAATATTATAACTAGAAAAGAACTCTAATAAGGTTTAAAGTTAGTAATTATATTTTATTATTAATAAAGAATATTAATTTAAGATAACCTAGTAGGAAGCTAGCTATAAAGTACCTAGGCCCCTATAAGATTAAAAAGGTAATTAGGAGTTATAGATTAGTATATTAATTAAAGTTACTACCTAGGACTTAATTATATAATATATTTAATATTACTAGTCTTAAGCCTTTTAAAGGGGACCTAACTAATATAGAAAATATATCCTTACTATAGAATAATATTAAAGATATTAAATAAAAGTTTAAAGTTCAGAGAATTATTTTATATTACTATAATAAAAGGTATTATAAATATCTAGTTAAATAGAAAGGCTATAATACTTTAGATAATTCCTAAGTATTAAAAAGGGATTTTATTACTGGAGAAATTATTAATAATTATAAGTAATAGTTAAGTAGTAAAGTTAATATAAGATAGTTATAATTTATAAGTTAATATAGTAAGATATTAGAAAATTAAGTTAATTTACTTAAATAACTTAAATAATCTATTATATAGCTACTAAGTACTTACTTCTTTATAATAAAGTTAGTTACTAGGATTACTAGTTTCTTAGTAATAATAGTAGCTATAGTAACTAAGGAAATAAAGGCCTTAGGAGTATCTTTATTATTAGAATCCCTCTCTTTATATATATAAACCTAAAGTTTACTAGGGAGCTTAATAGGACTAATATAATTAGGTAAGTTAGTAGTATAAGGTATAAACTACTAGTAAGTTAGTTAGGTATTAGCTATATATATTAAGAAAGCTTACTATTAAAATATTCTAGGCTATAAAGCAAAGACTATTTAAAATATTAATCTATATCTTAAGGTTTATAGTATTACTTAGTAGTACTATTATAATATACTTATTACTCTTTACTTTATAAGTAATATTAGTAGTTATTTAAGTATAGTAAATATATCTATACTTATTAGAATTTTTATAGGATAGGATAGTATTCTATAGCTTTTTCTTTACTTTTATAATAGACTACTAGTAAGTTAGTAGTAATCTAGTGTCTAGGTAGTAGAATTATACTTACTTTATTCTAATAGTAATAGCTACCTTTTAGAGTAGCTTTAATAAGTTTAAATAGCTTATTATAAAGCTATATAATTTAAGCTAAATACTAGTAGTATATTAGTAATAAGTAAGTAAATTCTAGATAAGAAAGATATACTATAAGGTAGTTTTTATTATTTTAGAAGTAGTAAGTATATTTTATTAAGTAGCCTATTAGAATATTAGTAATAAAGAAGTAGTAAGTAAGTAAAGAAGTTATACTTATAAATTCTTTATATTCTATAGGGAAGGTCTTATTATTAATAAGATATCCTAGAATATTATAGGTATTATTTTTTAGTAAGATATTCTATATTACTACTTACTAAAAGCACTATATATATAGAATCTTCTTACTTATTATATTACTAGTAGTAAGTTAGTAATAAAGATACTATAAAGATATAGTAAACTTATATTAAAATTTTAGAAGTAGTTTACTTTTAAGGAGATAACTTCTTAGAAGACTTTAAAGGAGATTTCTTAATAGCTTAACCTTTAGGAATTATTAATAAAGGGAGAGTTTCTATATAAGTATTAGATATAGTAAACTAGCTATAAGTTAGCTATAATAAACTAGATATAAATTATAACTAGAAGTAAATAAACTAATAACTAAGAATAAGATAAAAGACTAAGATAAATAGTAATAAATAATAATAATATTTAAAGACTAAAAAAGATTAGTAACTATAGTATAATAGTAGTAAGAAAGCTATAACTTAGTAAGTAAAGGTAACTTATAAGGTTAAGGATTATTATAGGTAAAAGGAAGTATATAAAAAGGGGGAAAAATTAGTCTTTTTTATATTAACTATAGACCCCTTAAGTAATCTAATGCACTGTGTGTAAGTAATCCGTGAATTATAATAATAACTATTAGCTTTACTACTTATATATATACCTAATAGCTATAAACTTATAGTAACTATAATATAAGCCTTTTAGTTAGACTATTTAAAACTATAGCGTTAAGTACCTTATTTATTTAAACTAATTATAAAAATTAATATAAGTTATTTATTTTTTTTAGTTTAGCTATATAATAAGTAATAATATTTATTTTACTATATTAAAGCTATATATAGGCTACTATTTAGACACTACTACTTATAATAAGGGGGGTTATTTATAATTAGTAGTATTATTATTATTATTTTATTTACCTATATATTTAGTTATAAGGTGCCTTATCTTATTTTTCTTTATAAGCTTTATTATAGTAACTATACCCTAAGTAAGTAGCTTATTTTATAATTAAGGTTAATTATATATTAGGGGAGTATCATATTAGGAGCATAAAGGTTAGAGATAGAATGTTTATTAGAGCGGATTTTTAGAGAACCTTTAGGCTATATAGATAATAAAGAGGCTAGCTAGCTATAAGATAGCTATATGCTTATAAAGCAGGGTATTCCTTAAAGACTATATATATTATTAGTGCTAGGTTAGAGATTAAAACCTTTACGTACCTGCCCTTAGCTAGCATCTTCCTAGTAGTGACTATAAGAATCTTAGCTATCACTTCGTTCATTCAACCCTACGCTCAAGCCGTGACATTCCTATATAGTCTTTATAGAGATATCCTTAATAAATCTAGCTATATTAAAGAATATAGCTATATCTATAACTTATAGAATAGGGCGGTTACTATTAATATATAAGATATTTATAATAATTTTATAATTATAAGCATATTTATCCTAAAGGGTAAATTTAAATTAATATAGGCTATCTATGTTTAATTAATATTACTAGCAAACCTTAGTTAACTTCTTAATAGCTTTAAACTTAACCTTATACCCTAATTTATAGAGTAAATTATAAAGATATCTAACTAAAGGGTATCTAAAGTATTAATATAATTAATAAAGCTTAACTTCTATAAGATAACTCTAAGTAATACTTTCTTCTTTATTAAGAAGTATTTATATATACCCTTATTTATATATAATAAGGACCTTAATATTCCCTTACTATAGAATATTCTCTAATATATAGAAATTAATCTTTAGGTAAGTTATATTATTAAGATATAAGAGAAAGGGAGTGTTTATAGGGATTACCTAAAAGAGAATAATTCTAAAAGAAGTTAGCACTTTAATTAATCTAAGTGCTATAATTAGTTCTTTAGGGCTAAATTTAATCTTTACCTTCCTAGTATTTAACTTATTAAGTATAATAGTTAGTATTACCCTTTATAAAGCTAAAAACTAAGGGTAGCTTACTAATAAACATTCTATAGTACTTATATTAGCTATAATGCCTTTAAAGGTTCTAGATAAATATTATCCTTTAAGTATAAATATACTTAGTGCCTTATCTAGTTCCTAAAGATTAAATAAATCCTTCTTAACTAGAGTGTAAGTTATTACTTTTCTAGTAAGAATCTTAGTAGTTATATAGCTATTATAGGTAGTCCTATATATAAAGAAGCCTATAGGTAATTAACTGTTATTATCTTCTTTACTAAAACTAAGTTCTATTAGGTATTAGTTAATATTATTATCTTTAGCTAATTTAGAGTCTTTAGTGCCTTTATACTAAGTAAGGAATATATTATATAAAGAAGCTATTAAATCTATATAAGAGTGGTTCTTAAAGTATTAGAATACTTTCTTATAGTTTTTATTAAAGTGCTTAGTTAACTAATAACCTTCTTTTCTATATATATAATACTTTTTTAGGCAGGGAGGCTTGCCTTTTAAGGTAGATTAACTATATTAGGCTTTCTTGCCCTTACTATTATATTTATAGTTAGTCTAAAAGTGCTCCTTAGTGTTAGCTTCTATAGGCAATTACTACTAATTAATTAAAGCTTTAGATTTACTAATTAATATCCTTATCTATTTATAAAAGCGTTAGAGGTTAATAGGAGGATTAATAATATAGGCCCTATATTCTAGGATTCCTTTATAGGTATTTAGAATCTAACTATAAAGGTCTAATTCTAACTAGGATTTATAAGGGTTTGCCCTTTAAAGACTTAAGAGCTTTATTATAAGGTCTTTAAAGTACTTAATCTTTAACTTATTAGGGTTCTCTTAAATAATAGTAATTAGTTATAATCTTCCCTATAATAGATAGTTCTTCTAATATATATTATCTATCTTAAACTTCTACCTAATCCTACTAATAAGAGTTAGAAGGTCTTAAGGGTCTCCTTAGCCTAAAAGGTTCTCTAGAAAGTACTAGAGAGGTCTGCCTTTTAGTATAAACTTAAAACTATAGCCTAACTATTCTTATATAATACCTAGTATCTTATATTTCCTTTAATAGGTTAAGAGCTTTATATTAAGAATATTATACTCCCTAGCGTTATACTTAATGCTCTTATTATTATAAAACTTATTAAGATTAAGTAGTTACTTTAATAAGGGTTAACCTGTTTCTTAAGGGAGAATAGGGATAGTTAATTCTTATTAAGAAGGTACTATAAGGCTTTACTATAGAAAGGAATTATAATACTTAATTATAAAAGGGGAAATAAAGGGGGTTTAAGCCTATAGTTAAGGGCTTATAATAGAAGGATTTCCTCTACTATTATACCTTTACTATATAATTAGTATACTTAGGGATTAGTATAATAGGGTCTAGGAATAAAATAGGAGAGATTATAATAGTTAAGGGGATTAGAGATACCTTAGAGTAATTTATTACTTTAGTTAATCTTTAAGAAAAGGGATATTAATAAGGAGAAGGTTTTTATAGAAATCTTAGTCATTAATTTACTTCTTAAAAGTAAAATACTTCCTTCTAACTTTCTATATCTCTTCTTTATTCTAATTATAGAATCTATTATAGTTAATAATATCTTTAAGTAAGACTATAATCCTCTAGTAACTCTATAAGTCTATATAGATACTACTAAAAAAGAGAAAATCTTAAAGAATCTTTATAGCTCTAGGATTTACTACTTTAAATATCTCTTAGTTTTATTCTCTAAAGTTATTATTAAAGATAGTAAATAGGGTTTATAGGTATAGGTTCTTATATTTATAGGTTACTTTCTTAATAAGAATCTAAGCTATAAGCTCTTTAGAAGTAATAGTTACTTTAAGATTAAATAATTCCTATGAGGCCCCACTTATAACACAGGCGCACCACTAGCGCGCCCCACGGGCAGGCCGCACCCTAGGGCTAGGTCTATGTAACACTAGCAAGCCGCTAGCTATAAGCTAGTGACTTATACGCATAATACACTTAGACCTAGCAAGCTTTAGTTAATATACTAGAGTCCCCTATATCTCTTACCTAGCTATTATTATTCTTATAATTCTAAAGCTTCTCCTACTAGCTACTTAATAGTAATATAGGGGGGAGAACCACCTAATTTACTAGAGTAATATTAGATAATAACTAAAGCTAATTAAATAAGGGTAGCACTATAGATAAAAATATACTATATTCTATAAAGGCTATACTTAAAATTAGACCCTTTAACCTTAGTACTAAAACTATAGTAATAATAAAGTAAGTTACTTAGCTTAGTACTATAGCTACTATAATAATAAAGCAAATTACCTAGCTTAAATAACTCTAGAAACTATAAGAATAAGAGAAAGAGCTTATTAGCTTACTATAGTTAAGTAAAGGGGAAATATAAGAGAAAAGGAGGTAAAGAGCTAGTACCTTCTTTAGTTAGAGTAGCTAAAAGATTAAGGTCTAGAATATTACTAAGCTTTAATACTTTATAAACCTATAGAAGTATAAGATATAGCTTAATAACCTAAACTATACCTTTAATAAGGTAAAGAAGAAGTATTAGTATAACTATTAAAAAATCCTCTTTATACTTAACTATATACACACTAACTACTAGGTAAGATAGAATAAATACCTTAAGGAATAATAGGCTAATAGCTATAATAACCTTAAAGATAATTAGGATGCTTTCTAAACCTAGATACTTACGCTGCTTAGAGATACTATAAACTATAATATATAAATAGCTATATAGCTAGAGAATATAAAGCAATATAAGAGCTAGAGCCCTATTAAATTTAGTATTACTTAGATTTGCTAGAGAAATATCTAGAAAAAGCCTTTAAAAAGTCTTATACTCTTATATTCTTTGCAAAACTACTCCCTAACCTATAGGGCTATATTAACCTATATTCCTTAATTATAGAATAGACTTAAGAAGAGATTATATAACTTACCTAGTAATTTTAGGAAATAATACTAAAAAATAAGCAAAAGCCTAAGTATTTAGGAGATAAAGGCCTATATAAAACCCCCTAATATTAAAGCTATAATTCCCTATAGGGTTATAGACCTTATAAGGATTAAAAGAATAAGGACTAGGAAAAGGGCCTAGCTACCTACCTAAATAATAGCAAAGTAGGAGATAAAAGATAATATTATAACTATAGTAGCATAGAATATCTTATCTATAACTATAATAAGCTAAAAAAAAAAGCCCTAAGAAGACTAGAGAAATATACTAAGGCAGAAGTAAATGCCCTTACCTTTACCTTAAACACTAAGATACTAATAAGGTATAGATTCTATACATTAGTTACTATCTATAGGCATAAAGATATTAAAATAGTAGTGAATCTTAATAGCTACGCTAAGATTAATATTATTAGTGCTAAATTTATAAAGAACTATAAGCTTAACTAGGCTAAGGCTATAGTACTTATCCTTAAGGTAGCAAGGGCTCTTATAGTCCCCTAATATAGTATCTATAAGATACTTATTATAATTAAGGACTTAAGGGGAGAAGAAAAGAACCTTAAGCTACTATATATAGCTATAAATAAGAACCTAAGAGTAAGGGAAAGCCCTCTCTTAATTAGAATATATATACTTACTAAAGAACATATATATCTTTACTTATACTTATAAAAGTAATAGTTTAAGAAAAAAAGAATAGCCTTTTTGCTTATAACTCCCTATAAGTTTATAAAGGTAATATATAATAAAACTATTATATATACTATTATAGAAGTTATAGAAAATAAGTTTATTACCCTTAAAGATAATAAAAAGGCAAAAGTATATAGAACTATTAAGAATATTCCTAAGGAACTATATAAGTTTAAAGATATATTTATATTAGATAAGGTAGGAAGCTTACTATTAAGAAAAAAGACTAATTATATAATTAACCTAATACCTAGGGCTACACCCCTATATAGACTAATTTACCCTCTATCCTAAAGTAAGCTAAAAGAGCTCTAGGAATATATTAATAAAAACCTATAGAAAGGCTAGATAAGACTATCTAAGAGCCCTATAAGTATACCTATCCTATTTATACTAAAGAAGGATAGAATACTTTAACTATATATAGGTTATTAGGGGCTTAATAAAGTAACACAGAAGAATCACTATACTCTTCCCCTAATTTTAGAGATCCTAGACTAGTGTTAAGAAGCTTATTATTTCTTAAAGATTAATATTAAGAATACTTACTATTAAATTTATATTAAAAAGAGTAATAAGTAAAAGACTATATTTTATACCTATTATAGGTACTATAAATATCTTATAATACCTTTTAAGTTAACTAATACCCTAGCTACCTTTTAAAGCTATATTTATAAAGCACTTTATAAGCTAGTTAATACTATTTATTTAGTGTATTTAGATAATATCCTTATCTTCTTAAAAATATAAGAAAAGCATACTATATATATTAAGGAAGTTTTAGAATATATAAGGTTAGTAAAGCTATATATAAAACCCTTAAAGTGCTTATTTTACTAAAAGTCTATAGAATTCCTAGGGTTTATTCTATTAGTTAATAGGATTTTAATAGATATATAAAGGGTTAATATAATCTTAGATTAGAAGGAGCCTAAGAGCTTTAAAGATATATAGTTCTTCCTTAGTTTTTATAACTTTTACTAATAGTTTATCTATAAATACTCTAGAGTTATAATACCTTTATATATATTAATAAAAGGTAGTTAAAATAGTATTTAAACTAGGAAGTTTATATTTAAAGTAAAGAAGTAGCTAGTGTTTAGCTAGCTAAAAGATACCTTTTAGTAAGCGCCTCTCCTTTATTATTATAACCTAAGTTCACTAGTGTATATTAAGATAAATACTTTAGTCTTTATAATAGTAGGAATCCTATCTTAATAGGATAATAAGGGATACTAGTACTTAGTAGCCTTTTAGTTAAGGAAGTTTATAAACACTAAGTATAATTATAGTGTAGCTAACTAAGAGTTACTTGCTATAGTAAAGTTATTTAAATACTAGCAATACTATATTAAAGGGATAGTAACTCTAGTTAAGGTCCTATTAGACTATTATAACCTATAGACTTTTATAAGGTAGTAAAAGTTAAATAGAAGGTAGGCTAAATAGTATATATTCCTTTACCCTTTTTACTTTATAATTAGGTATAGACTAGGGAAAAGTAACCTAGTAAATATGCTATTAGAAAGGTTTAATTATAAAGGTAAACCCCTAATAAATAAGGTACTTTTACTAGAACTTTAAAAGAAAATAGTAGTTACTAAAGAAGTAGTAAAAGAAAATATACTAATATATTAAAGAAAATATAGTAAGATACTTTTAGGGGAGGAAAATACCCTAGTCTTAAATATAGAGAGGCTTAATAAAATATCTTTAGCGGAGGAAAATACCCTAGCTACTATAGAGAGAGCTTCTAAGGTAAGAGTGGCCTAGTTAAGAGGCTAGATAGCTACTATAAATCTAGTAAAAGATTAGCTAAATAAGGGTGATTTCTAGGAGAAGGTAGTGTATATCTAAGATATTAGTATAGTATAAGAGATATAGGGGGCTATTATATTACTAAATCCTTACTAATCTAGGCTAAATAAACTATTAGTATAATTACTATAAAAAGCATAGAGTTAAGACTTAGATTTATAAAGGTAAAATAGTAAGATAGATAAATCCCTAGTTAAAGAGAAGAGAAAAGCTAGTTTATAGTTATATAGTATAAGAGGTCTCCTAATATACTAAGACTAGGTAGTTATTTCCTAGGAGCCTATCTTATAATAGGAGCTTTTATAGCTATACTATAATAATTTACTAGTAAGTTACTTTAGGACTAAGCATACTCTAAAGCTACTAAAGTATTACTTCTAGTAACTAGCTATAAGTAAGTTTATTTTAGACTATATTATAAGCTATAGGGTTTACTAATAGATAGTAGCTAGATAGTATTACCTATATATAAGCCTTAAATTACTACTAATACTAAGGTAACTATAGGTAGAGATCTTAATAGACTTTATTATAGGATTACTTACTATATAAGCAAGTAAGAAACTAATATAATCCTAGTAATTATAAACTAATTTACTAAGTACTCTGTTTTCCTACCTATAACTATAACTATTTATATAGCTAAATTAGCAAAGCTTTTTTATAGGGAAATTAAACTATAATTTAAGGCACTAGAGGGTATTATATCTAATAAGGGATTAGTCTTTATAAGCTAATTTTAGTTAGATTTATACTACTTATTATCTATAAAATAAAGGCTTTTTATAGTGTTTTACCCCTAAACTAATAGATAGATAAAGAGAATAAACTAAGTGCTTAAATATTATCTCTAATACTTTATTATAGAAAACTAGTAAATATAGCCTAAACTACTCCTAATAGCCTAATTTATATATAATAATATAGTAAATAAAATAATAGGTTATTCCCTAAACTACTCCCTTATAGGCTATTTACCTAAGTTTTATCTAGCTCTTAAGAATAAGATTAAAGAAAGAGAGGTACTAGAAGCCTATATATATATTATAAAATTATATAAAGTTAGAGAGTAACTAAAGAAAAACTAGGTAAAAGCTACTAAAGCCTAGGTAAAGTACTATAATAAATACTACTAGCTATTAACTCTAAAAAGAGATAATCTAGTATTACTATTAGTAAAGAATATTAGGCTTAAGGATATAAAAAAAAAGCTAGTCCCTAGGTTTATTAGGCTATTCTAAGTACTTAATACTATAGGAAAATAGGCATACTAACTTATACTACCTAAAAAATATAGCTAACTATATAATATATTTTATATTAGCTTACTAGAGCTATAGAATTACTATAAATATACTAAGAAAGAGAATATACCTATACTAAATCTTAAGGATAAAGAAGATAAGTATAAAGTTAAAGAGGTTAAGAACTATAAAAAGACCTATAAAGGTAATAAATACCTAGTAAAATAAAAGGCCTAGCCTAGTAAATATAACTAATAAGTCCTAGCTAAAGATATAGAAAGTACTTAATATATAATTTAGATATTTTACTAAAGTAAATCCTATAAGAAAAGTAGTAAGATATAAGTAAATTATAGGTAAAGAGATATAATATTCCTATAAAAAAGGCCTAGCCTTACTAGCTACTATTATACTCTAAACTAAAAACCTTAAATTACTTACTAAAAATAAAGGAAAATATACTTATAAAGTAAAGAGAGTAAGGGGAAACCCCTTTATTATAGCCCTAATATAGGAAAAAACCTAACTACCTAAAATATAGTACTTAGTGCTATTCTTATTCTTACTAATTAGCTCTTATATTACCTAGGAAAAGCAATATTTTACTATACCCTAAGGTATAAAACCTAGGTTATAAGACTATAGATATAAAGTTACCCTTACCTTTTAAATATAGTAAAGTTATTTATAATTTAGCTATAAAAAATTAGTAAATAAGTAATAAAAAGGAGTAAAATACTTACTACCCTTAGGATAGGAGCTAGAAATATAGTAATAGAAAGTTACTATTATAAAATAATATACTAATTATATAAAATTAATACCTTCTACTCTAAAATATAAGTAAAAGGCTAGTATATTAGAAAGGAAAATATAAACCTAGTAAACCTTTATAGCCTTAGTAAGGCTAAATATAATATAGTATACTATATTAGTATAGTTAAAGCTTATTATTAAATTAAGGTAAGCCTTAGTAAAACTAAAGTAAGTCTTCTTTAAAAATAAATAGTTATTAGGGTTATTAGATTTTATACTACTAAGAATACTTATAAGAGTTTTTACTTAATTTAGGAGTATTAATAAATCTAAAATATTACCCTTTATTATTACTATATACTATATAGAAATATTAGTAATAAGGTACTAAAAGATAGAGAAATAATAGTATACTTATAATACTAGATATAATATTTAGAATATTTTACTATTATAGTAGTAAATATTAGGCTAGGGAATTAGTAGTTAATCTAGGGGAGTTTAAGGGCTAAAGAAAGGCTTTTCTTAAACTTAGTATATCTAGTGTATAAATAGTATATATAGAAGCACTCCTTTAAGTAAATATATTTCTTATTTATAATAAAATTAAGGTAAGTAATAAGGGAAATATAATAGTAACTAAAGATATAATAATATTTTTAAAAAGCTTAACTATAGATATAAAGGGGAAAAGTCTATAAGATAATAGTATATTATAGGTAAATTTATACTTAAGCGCTATTTAATATTTAATATTATTTTAATTACTAGTAAATTAGTAAATAGCTATATAAAAGCTAGTAAAAGCTATTTAGAAGCCTAGCTATAAGTAGGGGGGTAATTATAAGGCCTTACTTATAATATAGGTATACTACTAGCGTGCCCTATAGGTAAGCTATACCCTAGGGCTAGGTCTATGTAATACTAGCAAGCCGCTAGCTATAAGCTAGCGACTCGCACGCATAACACACTTAGACCTAGCAAGCTTTAGTTAATATACCAGAGTCCCCTATACCTCTTGCCTAGCTATCATTGTTCTCACAGTATTGCTAAATTTAGCCCTTTTAACTTTAATTAATTTAAATAAATTAATAATTTATATAGAAGGCTAGGTTAAGAGACTTATAAGGTTAGGTAAAGGGGAGGATTAAGATAATAGGTTAGTAGGTATAAATTAAAGTAATTAGGTTAATTAGAATAACTAAGGTTATAATAGCTAATTAGAGCCATATATTCCTATAAAGGGATTCACTTATATATACTTTCCTTTAATTTAATTTTTATTGCGTTTTTAGGCTCCTTTAGCTATAAAGAAAAGAGAGACTACTAGTATAGCTTTCTTTAGACTTTTAGATAATAGTTAGTCTAGCTATAGCTAAAGGGTAAAGCTACTAAAGGGATGCACGTAATGTGATTAGCTGCATTATAGGCAACCCCGAACTGTTCGCAGTAGCTACGCACTATAGACTCACTTTTCGCTTACCTCCTTTCATAGCTAGATTCCTCCCTTTCTCTCTCTTCTCTTCTCTCTTAGTATTAGCTATTATTATTAACTTCATTAAATTCAACCCTTTTTTCAACGTACGCACTAGTGCAACGTTCCTTGGTGGAACCAACAAGTAATCTATAAAATATATTACTAGTAGTAGGCTAGTAGCTAAGTCGCCTTAATTCACTGTCTAGACTTTTAAAGCATCTATATGTTACCATAGACTTTAAGCTCTATTAACTAGTACCTCTTTTCTACATTAGACAGGGTTCTAAAAAGAAATGTAATTAGCTAAATTGCTATACAAGGGGGGTATTTAATAATTATTCCATCTACCCTTAACTTCAGGACTGTTTTATCCTTAATATAATACACTATAACACTAATGCTAACTCCTAACGTATTAAAGTCTATAAATAATTATTAGTTTAGAGAGAATAGCGTTAATATAGTATATTTTATTATTGCTACTTTTAATATATTAAATACCTTAATTTCTTTCCTAGAAGGTTGTAAAGGGCTTGGGCTTTGCCTAAGCATTTACTATAGTGCATATAAGTGGGGATAGTTCTAAGCTAGCAAGGATATAAAAAGGGGGCTAATATAAGGTAGTTAGGGGGTATAAGGGGCACTAGTAAGAATAGGTCTTTTACCTTTCCTTCTTCCCTCCTTAAGTTTCTTAATATTATATTAATACCTTATTATAGCTACCTAGGGGCTAGTCTATAATAATTAAGAAACTTCCTTTAGTTCTTATAATAGCTACTAAAAGATATAATAGATATACTAATAGATATATTAATAAATATAATAGGCACGCTTTAACTATAAGATTAATATAGCTAGGGAATATTAACCCCCTTATCTAACGCTATAGCACTACTAGTAACTTAATAGGCTTAATTTAAAACGCTTTAACTTATACTAAATAAGTAAATAATAAAGCTTATATATCTCTAATAATAAGTAATAGTAAATAGCATAGGACCTTTAACCTAACTACCCCCTATAGCCTAGCCTAGTGCCCTAGTAGCTAACCCTATACTATCTCTTATCTCTAACCTAGTCTTACCTATACCTAAAGTAAAATAAAAACTAATCCCTATAGATAACTTATATAATACTAATAAAGCTTTATTTACTATATAAAGGCTTTTAATAAAGTATAAGTTATAGGTAAATAAGGACTTTATTAATACTAATAAAAATAGATAGATATTTATTTACTAAAACCTATTTTCTAAAGTTTAATCCTAGGTAGCTACTTACTTTAAATAAGGTAGTGCTTTTAGTTTTAACCTTACTAACTTCCTAGAATACCTTAGGATAGTATTCTCTAACTTATATAAATAGGAAATAGCTTTTATAAAGCTTAATTAGCTAGAATAAGGCCTAGGGAAGCTATTTTCTATATTCTTTATTTACTTTATAAAGAAGCTATTACTAGTAAAAGAGAAGTATTAAGGGGATAATATAAAGCTAGTAAAGCTTTAATATATACTTAATAAGTGTTTAAAGGAGATTAGTATAGGCTAGGGTATTAGCTAGAGTATTTAGTATATAGCTATTATATAGTATTATAAAATTATAGTTAATATTAAGGCCCTTACTATAAAGAATAGGTATTAGTCTAAATATAAACTATAGTAAGCTAAACTTATACCCTAGACTAACTATAAGGGTAATATACTAATAACTACGGTTTATATAGCTAGTACTTAGCTAGGAAAGTAAAATAAGCTAGCTAAGAAAAAGAAAGGGCTAAAGCTTACTATAAATATATAATAAGTAAAATAGGTATAAGAAGTAAAGTTAGCTAAATACTATTAAAAGGGATACTACTTATAATATAAATCTAAGGACTACTATATCTAGGAGTATACTTTTCTCTTACCTTACTATCTATAGGTTAGTATTAACTTATATAAGGTAAATAAGGAAAGTATATATAAGAAGGTAAATATTCTCTCTATAGAAAATAAGTAACCCCTAAGTAAAGTCTTATATAAAGGTAAATAGGCTAGTTAACTACTATACTATAGGATAACTATTATAGCTATATAGAAATAAAGCGGGATATAGTATAGTATATAGACTAATTACTATTCTTAATTCCTATACTTTTTAATATATATTATTATATTAATATCTAGATTAATTATAGTTATAATTACTATAGTGCTATAAGTAAATTAGTAGTAAGGTAACTTAGCCTAGAGCTTATATAGTTACTAAAATAAAGGTATATTTATACTATAGTAAAAATAGAAAAGAAAGGGAAGTAAGTTAAGGAAGATACCTTTTTTATAACCTATATAGTATACACTAGAATTAATATAGATAGCTAGGAGTTATTTATATATTTATATATTATTCTAAGTCTTACCTAGGATATAATATTTAGAATACCTTAGTTAGAATAGTGTAATATAGTAGTTTATATAGTAAAATAATAACTAGTTATTAAAGTAGTAAAGGGCCTTTATATCTTTAAGGCCTTTACTAAGGGGTTAGAGGTACTAGTATAGGGAATTATTAGATCCCTTTATACTACTAAGGCTTATAGGGTATAATAGAATAAGGATATTACTATAAGGTTTATTACTATAAGCTTAAAGGAAATAATAATAGTATTATAAATTATAGTACCTAAGTTAGAGCTATTAGCTCCTAATATATTAATATTACCTAAGGAGTTAGTAGACTTTATAAACCTCTTTAATAAAGCTAAAGCTAATAGTTTACCCCCTTAGAAAGGTTCTCTTAACTACTATATATATATATAAGAACCTAGATAGGTCTAAACTAACACTTCTATAGGGACTATTATATAATATACTATACTTTTAATAAGATAATAGTATAGGACTATTACCCTCTCCTATTAATTAAAGAGACGCTATACTCCTTATCCTAAGTATATTAGTTTATAAAAGTAAATATTTATATAGTATTTTATAAACTATAGATAGCTAAGGGTAAGAAGCACTTTATAGCGTTTTATATAAGGTTTAGTTTATTTAAATAGCTAGTCTACTCTTTTAGCTTAGTAAGCGTATTAGTAACCTTTTAGTATTATATTAATAAGTCCTTAGGGAATTATTAGGGGATTTTATTATAGCTTACCTTAATAATATCCTAGTTTACTTAGGGGGGTTAAGAAAAGATTATATAGCTAAGGTCTAGTTAGTTCTAAGTTACTTAAGGGCTATAGGTTTATACCTTAACCTTAATAAGTCTATATTTACTATAAAGAAGGTTTAGTACCTTAGATATATTATTATAGTAAGGTATTTAATTTACCTAGATTCTATAAAGGTTATAGCTATAAGGGAGTAAGTAGCACTTATAAAACTATAAGGGGTTTATAGCTTCCTAGGATATATAAATTTTTATTATAACTTTATTAAAAACTTCTTTAAGTTAGTAGCCTTACTAATATAACTTACTAAGAGAAATATTTCTTTCTAATAGGGACCTAAGGAGAATAATACCTTTAAAAGGTTAAAAGATACCTTTATTATATATCTAGTCTTAGTATAATAGGATCTAGATTATCCTATAGTAATAAAGGCTAATTATTTAGGCATAGCCCTTAGTAAATGCCTCTTATAATAAGGTCCTAATAGCATTCTATATCTAGTTACTTACTATTTTACTAGCCTTATATCCTTATAGAAAAATTATATAATTTATAATAAAAAGCTACTAGTTATTATCTCTTATCTTAAGGTATAGTTAGCAAAGCTTTAGGGAGTGTCTTACCTATTTATAATTTATATAGACTATAAGAACTTAGAGTACTTTATATCTCCTTAGTAAATATTAGAGTAATAGGCTAGGTAAGCGAATATACTTACGCTATTTAACTTTTACCTTTACTATAGGCCTAGTATATAAGCTTAATAGCTAGATACCCTTTCCTAAAGGGAATAGGACTAGAATAAGTTAGCCTTAAGAATAGGATATATTCTATAACTTATTACTTTTATATAATTCTCCCTATCTTTAGATATATAAGGGGATAGCTTTAACCTAGATTTATACCTTATATATATATTACTATTACTAGAGAGGGAGGCTCTCTTTATTACTAAGTATCTCTAGACCCTATAGGACTAAGCTATTATATTAGACCTTATATATAGTATCTAACTAAGGGCTATCTAGGAAAGGGCTTAGAAGTTTCCCCCTAAGGTACTAATAAGGGAAAAGGTTATAGATTATTCTATAAGCATATATAGGGTGCTTTAGTTTAGGGGCTATACTTAGATTCTAACCTAGGAACCCCTTATAATAACCTTTATCTAATAATACTATAATTTACTAGTAGTAAGGCACTTAGGGTATAATACTATATTCTAAATTCTATAATAGTAGTTTTATTAGAATAAGATATTATAAGATATTACTTAGTTTATTTATAACTACTATTACTTTAGTAGCTATAAAAGTTATTAATAGCGCTAAGGCTTACTAAAACCTTTACCTATTCCTAATTAAATTTAGTCTTAAATCTCTATTAACTTTATAATAAACTTACTAGTATTATCCCTAGAGAGGCTATAATATCTTATAGTTATTATAGATAGGCTATTAAAGTTTATATAGTTAGAAGCTATAACCTTTATTAAGGCTAAGGAGTATATAAAATAGTTTAAAATAGTATAGTAAAGGTTTTAAGGTTTTCCCTAATTTATTATTATAGATTAAGAGTTAGACTAGCTAGGAATATTTTAGATAATATTATATTCCCTAGTTAGGATTAATTAGCTACTTTTTACTTCTTATTACCTATAGACTAATAGTAGTATAGAGTAAGTAAATTAAAAGGTATAAGTAATATTATAGGTAATAGTCTCTTTCTTATAGTTTAATTAGCTAGAATATCTTACTACTTACTAACTTATAATTAATAATAGGTTTTCTTTAGTAATAAGAGTTAGCCTAAATAAGCTACTTTATAGTTATAACTTAGAGCTTATTTAGTTATAACTAGACTAGTCTTTATTAATAACTATACCTAAGGGGTAAGCTATATAATTCCTTAAGTATCTATAGGAGAGGACCTTTCTAGTATAAGCTATAATAGCTTATATATAATAAAAGTAGTAAGATACTATATTAGCTTCTAGATAGCTAGTAAAATAGTTTTATATTAGTAATAAGGTATAGCTTTTACTTAAGAATATTAAGATAAACTATTTATTATAGAAACTTAATTAGGTTATAGTAAAATATATAGTTATAGAAGTACTTATACTACTTATAGTATAACTTAATATCCTAAGAGGTATTTACCTAGTTTTCTATATAAACCTTATTAAATAAGCTATAAAGAACCCTCTTCCTAGTTAGGAACTCTAAAACTCCTATCTAGGGCTAGAATAAGTCCCCTTAGAGAATAATAATAAACTTATTAAGAAATATGGAGTAAAATAGATCTTAGTGGCTTATAATGCCCTAGGCTAAGGTAGAAGATATAATATACTAGTTAAGTAAGTAAGTTATATATAACTAATATAGGAATTACTAAAGAGCATAGTATAGATATAAGCCCTTAATAAGTTTAAAGCGAAATAAGAAGATATATATTATAATAATAGACTAAGTTAATTATAAGCTACTTATCTACCTATAGAGACTCCTACTAGTATATAGGGTATGCCTATTTTATAACCTATTTCTTCTTACTTACTAATAATATAAACTTACACTCCCTTATTTACTATATTATAAATATTACTTATACTATTAGTTAACTTAGCGCTATTATTAGATAGGATTAGAATTAGCATTACTTTATATCTAATAGAAGTAGTAATAGTATTATAATAAACTAGGTAGCTACCTTAGTTCTAGATAGTATAAGTAAACTAGTAATTAAGGGGTTTAAAATAAGTATAAGGTAAGGGAGCTATGCTTCTAGAATAACCACTAGTAAGAAAGGGAAGCTAAAGGGAGAATATAGCTAGGGTATAAGTTATAACTAGTAGCTAGGGTATATTTACTTATAAGAGGGGGAGGCTAAGTATTAGTAATAGCTTAGGAATAATTACCTAGGGTATAGTTAGTATAATAGTTTATAAGACTAGATTTAGTCTTAAGTTAAGAGCGTTCCTAATAGCAATAGAAAGGTAATTTATTACTAGTTTTAATATATTATATATAGCTTTAGTTACTACTATAGTAGTAAGGTAAGAGTACCTTAAGAATAAGTATAGACTAGTTATAATATTCTTAATATATAGTGTTTATACTACCTATAAGCTATTAGTTTTATTAGAATAAAATACTAGTAACTTACTATATAGAGTTTCCTATACTATACTTACCTAAGGGATTACTACTACTATATAGGATAATATTAAGTTTAGTTATATTTATAGTAAGGGAGTTAGTAAATAGGGGTAGCCTAAGGGCTAAATAAACTAGTGCTAGATTAAACTAGGCTTAGTTTAGAAGAGTAGTCTATTAGCTAATAAGGGCATAGAAACTCTAGGAAAGTACTAGTATCTTTTTCTTTATTATTATAGTCTTAGTAATACTAGGGGTAATAATATATATGCTTAAGGTAATTATAGCTTTAATATCTTTTAGATAATATTAGAGTTAAGGGTTAGTAAAGAGAAACCTAGTTAGCTAGATATAGGTTATATAGTTTTGCTAATATAAGGGGCAAGACTCTTTACTCTTAGGGGTATAATAATCTAAAATACCTATAGTAAGGTACCTTTTAATATATAGGCTATAAGGTTTAAATACTAACTTAGGAGTAGTATACTACTTATTATCTAAGTTCTCTTTTATAAGAAAGTTACTAATAGCTTATATAGTTAGTATAGTAAGGGCTACTATAATATAGGGTAGGATATAACTAGAGAAGCTATACTAAGCTATATTTAGTAAGAGTCTAATAAGGGAATAAAGAGTATTTAAGATAATAAGGTAAAAGAGAGTAATAGAATTATAATAGTTAATAAAGGTAGTTATATAAGGAAGGTAAGGTTATATAAGAAAAATAAATAAGATATTTTAGGCAGGGAATTATACCTAAGGTAAATAAGTTATAAATAAGTAAGGGTAAGGCTAGGGGTTATTACACTAATAAGGTAAGGTTAGAGGAACGCGTTTATATATATTATTAAATACTAGCTACTAATTAGCAGCCCTTATTACGCATTAAGGGGGCAATACTCTACGCGTAACTTAATTAGATAATAGCTATAAGGGGGTAATAATACGCTACTAAGCTAGATATAACTTATAGAATTATAAAGAGACTATAGTTAAGGTTTATTAGGAGAAGGAGAAGTAAGGGTATATATAAAAGGCTTAGGCTTTGCCTAAGCATTTACTATAATATATATAAGTAAGGATAGTTCTAAGCTAGTAAGGATATAAAAAGGGGGCTAATATAAGGTAGTTAGGGGGTATAAGGGGCACTAGTAGGAATAGGTCTTTTACCTTTCCTTCTTCCCTCCTTAAGTTTCTTAATATCACATCGACGCCCTATCGCAGCCGCCTAGGGGCTAGTCTATAACAAAGGTAATAGTATATTAACACTCTTTGCCTAATTATATCTCGCTAGCTTAGGCGTTTTTCCCTTTGGGATTTTATTATCTTTATTTATTTTAACTACTTAATGTACTTAGAGTAAGTTTATCTTATAGTCTTATAATAGTTTAATAATTAAGGCATATCCTAGTATATAATATCTTAGGGCTCCTGCAAATCCTAATAAATATTCTAACGCTTGTAATATCTTTAGAAATTTAAGATGCCTTATTACCGCTAATTTTTTAGCTAGTGTCGCTATTCCTAAGGAATTAATAAGTCTCCCTAATACTTTAGCTATTAGGTAAGCTATAAATATCTTCTTTAGGCTAATTAAGATATTATTATTTCTTAAACATTAGAAGGTCTGTTATAAGTCCGTAATATACTGCTTAAAGCTAACTAAAGTAATGATAATGTTATTATAGTATGCTATTACTCTAGTACCTTGTAATATGTTGTCTATTTGTCTCTAAATATATGCGTTAGATTCTTTATATCCTATAATTAGGATATTAAATATAAATTATCTGTTATATATAATAACCAATAGTGCCTATTATAAATCTAGGTAAACCATCTATTAATAATAAAATAACATAGTATTAATAACTATAATATATGTAGCATTAGCAATTCCTGTGATAACTTCTTCCTGCTATCTTATTAGATACGTATCTAGAATTATTATCACATTTAATTCTCGTATATTAATAACTATACGCCCTTTCTGATTATCTCTAGTTCCTATCTACACTACAAAGACTAGAAACGTAAATAGCACCTGTAATATTATACGAATAACTTTCCCTACTACTAATAATTCTTTTATTATCTTTTTAATAATTATTTAATTATCCAGGCTAACTAGATAAATCCTATATTTCTTTAGAACTGGATCCTACTAGCCTAGTTTTATCTATAATTATATTTGCTCTTTCTAAGGAACTATAGCAAATCCCTTATTATAGAATAAATCTATATAATCCTCTAAGAGTTTTTAGATCTTGTATTATTTATCCTTATTATTAGGGTTAAAATAGTTTACTTATATAGTTATATACACTATAGTTTGTGATCCTATTGTGATTTAATCTGTGGTTAATAATCGTTTCTTAATATATAATTCCGTCACTATTACTAAGTCTGCTACTAATAATTACTTCTCTAGGTTAACTAAGTATGCCCTTATAGCGGGGTTTATTAACCTAAACCTTCCTAATTCCTATTTTCTACTAATTATTACATACTTCTCTCTAAGATTATAAACTATAATATATTGCGTTAATCTGTCTATAATTAACGTGTAAACCCCTAAATTTAGTAGCTATTTAGGTTTAAATAGTGCTCTATTATCTTCACTAAGTTAATTATTAATTAGAACTAATGTAGTTATCCTAGGTTTAAGGACCACTAAATTAATTATTTTTACTAGTATATCTAGCTTAGGGTAATTATACTACGATGCTATTAGAATTGCTACGTTTCTATATATCCTAATAATTGCTTTCCCCTTGCTTACTATAATATTAATCTATTATAGTATAATATAATCTGTGCCTGATAGCATATTAACTCTTAATAACTTTACTATTAAGACTTCTCTAATAAATAACGCAATTACTAGCTATCTATCTAATATTATACCTATAAAGTTTATTAGCAATAGCATATACTTATTAGTAGGATAGGTATTAGTGCTAATTCCCTTAACGTTAATTAGTATTACTCTTGTTTGAATCTTAATATCTAGATACTATTTAGCTACCTAGTTTGCGTCTGCTAATATAATTAAACACCTAGTGTTATAATAAACATTAACCTAACTATTTAGATTATCTAAAGTCAGATAGATCTAGAATCATAGATATATCTATAACTAAAATGCATAGCCTACGCTTGTATTACGTTACGTGTTAACTATTAATTAAAAGATTAGGATTTAGATGCCTGATTTTGACTTTACTTTTGTTTTATCTATTAGTTATAATCTATCTGCCGCTAATTTTATTTGCGTTTATATATTATCTATTATGATATTTAGATAATCTTAATTAATATATATTTAGGATAAGGAATAAGATTCTAAAATTTTATTACAAGCTACTTTACCTCTAATTATATCATTACGTAGCAAACCATGTATTACACTTAAATAGTTAAAGAGCGTGTTATTAGAAGCGAATTAAGCAAAACACATTCTATATATGCAAATTATGTTATTAATTCCAATAAATTAGACTTACTCTAATTAGCTTTTAGTCTATAGGACTCCTTCCTAATTATCCTAAGCATATTGATTTTTATAATTTTTTTAGTATCATTAGTTATAGCCAATGCATCTAATTTATTACAACACATAATTATTACTAGCAATACCTAGCTAGTAAAATAATTAATAACCAAATTCTTATAGCTATAGTAATAAATAAGCTCTAAGGTTATAAATATAAGGGGCTATAAGGTTAGAGTAAAGTTTGTAATAAACTTTATAGCTACGTTAGCGTAAGAGTTATAATTTATAACTATAGTTAAACTTAAATTTATTTAAGTTTTACTTATAGTATAAATTAACGTAATTCCCCCTTCCTTTATAACTATGTTTATTTTATCTCTCTATATCTCTTTTATCTTATAGCTTACTACTTATGCTTTACAGCTCTAAGGCAAACTTAAACTAAACATAACGTATCCTTACTTATCTCTAATTTAATTCGCTTTACTTAAAATTAGTAAACATAATCAATACTTTCTATAAGACACGCATAACCTAACAGACATACTACACCTAAATCACTAGGTAAGTTCTATGTAACTAATTAACTAATTAACCCCTAACTAATTAGATAATAGCATAGCTAAGGGTAACTAAAAGCTAGGGGCAATAACCACTAGGCTATAGAACCTTTAGGCTATTTAAAAAGCTAATAAAAATCCTAATTAAAAGGAAATTAAGAAAACTAAAGAAAATATAAAGGAATTTAAGAAAAGTAAGAATAAGAAGGGGAATAAAAGACTAGAGAAAAAGGCTAGATATTTAGAAAAGATGTTAAAAAACATAGAACTTTAATCATTTAAGCAGTTATCCTAAGCATATAAGTCCTGCTATTTCACTTCTAGGTATAGAATGTATGTATTAATATTATCCTATTCTAGTTATTAATAGATTTTCTCTTATCCTAAGTTAGTTACTTACTCTTCCTACTATTAATTATTCTAATCTTCATCTCCTGCCTAATCTAATTTATCTACCTAATGTATAGCCTGTAAATATTATAGCACTATTACTAGCTTATTTAGTGGCTTTATAGCGTTACTAAATAGCGTGGCTTTCTTAATCGCTAGTTTGTTATACTAAGGGTTTGTATTCCTATATAGTTATTATTAATTCTAGTAATATAGCTAATTACTAAACTATCTTTCCTAATTATTAAAATACAGTCTTTATTATTTATATTATTATTATTAATTAGTATTATAGTATAGTGGATTGCTATTGCGATTATTCTAATTACTACTCTAGTAATTATTCTAATAACCTCTGATTCGCAGCCTAGCTATACTATTATATAGTTAGTATCCTAGACGTTAGCCTCTAGTGTTAAATCCTCCGCGTATATTTAATCCTTATTAAATATCTCTAAACTATTAATTAGCTATCTATTAGTATTTATCTCTTGCCTAACTAGTAATTATTAACTCCCTTTCTCTGATTTACGTTAGAAACTAGTTAATTATTATATTTGCTAATAGTAGTGTAATAATTATCTAAATCTCTGAATTAAATGCCTAGTGAACTGTTCGTAGTTATATAATATTATCCTAATAGTAGGCTCTTATATCCTATAGTAAATTATATATAAAGATTATAATATTATCTTTATTAGAATACTTCTGCAGGG
Organism: Epichloe coenophiala; assembly: GCA_018801565.1. Lineage (NCBI taxonomy): Eukaryota > Fungi > Ascomycota > Sordariomycetes > Hypocreales > Clavicipitaceae > Epichloe > Epichloe coenophiala. The sequence continues at coordinate 927,715 of JAFEMN010000021.1, read as the reverse complement.
AGTATTATATATTCTTAATCCTATTTAAAGCTATAGACTATAGTTCTTAAAACCTTTTAATAAGGCATGTGTAAATTATCTTTAGCAATGCCTCTTAAAGCAATTTACGCTCTAATAGCGTTAACAGACAACTATACTAATTAAGAGCTTATCCTTATAAACACAATATCCATATATCTTTCACTAGTTTCTCTAACTAGCTAGCTACTATATCCTCTAAATATTACATAAATACTAATACGCATTTATAAATTATTATTATAGATTTTGCATTTGCTATGATTCCCTAACCTTTCTTATCCTTAATACCTGGATTAAAAAATCCAATATCCACTGCCCTTAATACTAGTTATATCATAGATATTGCCTCTATTTGCTAAGTAAGCGATTATTGTTCTTGCCCCTGTTAAATAACCTGCAGTAAGGCACGATTTATGTTAGTATTTTCCTAAAATAAACAATATATTATCTACACTATATTAGGCGATCCTTGCTAGCTTAATAATATATGCTAATCTAATGATTAGCCTTAATCTAGTGGTAGCCCTTGTTTTATTATTAACAGTCGTTATGTTAGGAGCGCAGAGGTCAGAGACAGGACGTTCATCAGAGCGGATCTTCGGAGGACCTTCAGGCTGCGTGGATAATAAAGAGGCTAGCTAGCTATAAGATAGCTATGTGCTTATAGAGCGAGGTATTCCTTAAGGACTATATATATTATTAGTACTAGGTTAGAGATTAAAACCTTTATATACCTACCCCTAGCTAGTATTTTCCTAGTAGTAACTATAAGAATCTTAGCTATTACTTTATTTATTTAACCCTATATTTAAGCTATAATAAATTAATCTCTTTAAAACCCTTTTAGGGATATAAACTATTAGCTAGATTATTATATAGCTAACACTCTAAAGATTTATATAAAACACACTAGTACCCTATAATAATAAAGCTATAGATAATTAGGAAGGTAAAGAACCCCTATAATCTAGAACTATAAATAATAATAAGGTATAGTAAACGCTACCTAATCCTAATCTAGGTAAAGGTATAGATAATATAAATAACCTAGATAGAGTATTATAAAGATACTATAAGGTTATATAAGCTAAGCTATATTACCTTTAGAAGATATAGGAGATTCTATAAATAAAGGTATAGATTAAAGAGCTTAAGGTAAATCTAGGATTAGCTAGACTTTCTCTAGGACTTATAATTACCCCTTAAACTTTAGCTATAGTTTTACTAGTAGTTTATAGTAACTTAGTAGTAATTATATAGTAAAATAGTCTTATTAAGATATAGATAAAAATACCTATATATAAAGGGAATATATATAAGAACCTATAGAATTTCCTAGTAAATTTAGATATATTATTTAAATTAGACTACTATACCTTTAAGGATAATACTACTAAGGTAGTGTATATAGGTAGCTACCTAGCTAATAATATAAAGTAATAATAGATATATTATATAGCTATAGATAGGTATATAGATTACTTATTATTTATATAGATAGGTTTTCTAGAATAGCTAAAAACTAGAATAATAAATAAGGGTATAAGATACTTAGAAGCAATAAGAATACTACTAAATCTTAGGTAAAAGAGTAACTAATTATTTTAAGACTTTATAAGAGCTTAGACTAAGGTAAAAGCTAAGTTACCTAAAGTAATCCTAATATATTTATAAATTACTATTTTTCTAAATAGCTTAAATAATACTATAAGAAAGTAGATAATTAGCTAAGAGATTCTAATAACTTAAAGCTAGTTATAAGGCTAGGGTAAGAAAGTAAAGGTTATAATAAGTTTAGGCTAAAGTAATAAAAAAAGTTAAAACCTTAAAAGAAAGAGATAATACTTTATATTACCTGTAGATAAGGTATAGTAATAAAGCAAAGATTAAGTAAAAAAGCTATTTTTAGTATACTATAAATATAGAAAGCTTAAATATACTATACTAGTTTATTAGGCACTAGACTATTTTACCTATAAAAGTAATAGGTATATAACTAAGAGGTATAGTAAAAGTAATAATAAAGCTATATTACCTAATATAATACTAGTTTAAATAGTATAGACCTAGGAATATAATCTAATTAGACTAAGTACTAGAAAGTATAAGCTAAAAAGAGATTTTATATTAAGGGATCTTAAAAATATTAATAAAAGTAAAAAATAGTATAGGATTTATAAAAGTCTATTAAGTTAGCTACTATATTACCAATATAGATAAAGGGATAATACTAGGTATAGATTAGACTAAAGAATATTTACCTATAATTATATATTAGAATTAGGGATTTTAAAGATATCTAGTAACTATAGAATACCTTTTCTTTATTTATAGTAAGTAGTAAATATATAAAGAGAAAAAATAAGCAGTGGTTTTATTACTATTTAGGGTAATAAAGATTAGGCTAAGTATTCTAAAAAGTAAAAATTAGAAAGAAAAGGGTAAGAACTAATTAGAGAACCTAGTAGTAATAGAAGTATAATTAAATAGTAAAGTAGCTATATAGTTACTAGAATATACTTACTAGTAATAAAAAAGCAAAGGTATTATAGTTATACTAATATTAGAAAGCATAAGTAGTAAATAAGCTATATTAAATTAAGGTATAAGTACCTAACACCCTATATTAATAATTCTAAAGGAATATATAGAGTTTATAAATATTTTTTCTAAAAAGCTAGTAAGTAAGCTTCCTAAACTAGGGGGCTATACTTATATAATTAAATTAGAAGAAGGGAAAACACTACCTTAGGGGCTTATATATAATTTAGCTAAGAAGGAACTATTAGTTCTTAGAGAGTATCTTATAAGTATATAGCTTAAAGGGTAAATTAGAAGATTAGTTAGCCTAGCTAGAGCCCTAATTTTATTTATTCTAAAGAAAGGAGGGAAATTAAGGCTTTATATAGATTATAGAGGCTTAAATAAGATTATAATTAAGGATAAGGCCCCTTTGCCCCTTATTACTAAAATCCTTAATTAATTAGTAAGTATAGTTATTTTTATAGTCCTTAATCTAAAAGATATATACTACTAGCTATATATTTGCTTAGGTAATAAGTAAAAGATAGCCTTTTATTATTACTATAGCTACTTTAAATATCTTATAATGCTATTTAGATTAGTTAATATACTAGTAACCTTTTAGGAGTATATTAATAATACTCTTAAAGGACTTATTAATAAGACCTATATTATTTACCTAGATAATATACTAATATATAGTAGCATAGTTAAGGAGTATATAAAATATATTAAATAAATTCTATATAGGCTTAGGGATATAAGTCTTTTCATTAACCTTAAGAAGTGTTAATTTTTAGTTAAGAAAGTTAAATTCTTAGGCTTTAAGATATTAGCAAAAGGTATTATAATAGACTTAGTAAGAGTTAAGGTAATTATAACCTAGCTAATACTATATAGTGTCTTTAATATTTAGTTATTCCTTAGTTTTACTAGATTTTATTACTATTTTATTAAATAGTATAGTAAAGTTATTATTCTATTAATAGATTACCTTAGAGAATAGTAACTAGTAATATTTAACCTAGAACCCTATAAGTTAGTAATGTTCAGAGAACTTTAATAGAAATTTTAAGAAGCGCTAATTCTAGTGTATTTTAACCTACTTATATATCTTAGAGTGAAGATAGATATATCTAGATATATAATTAGGGCTATACTTATAATATATATACTAGGTTACTAGCACTTAGTTATATTTATATTAAGGAAGATAACTAATGCTAAATTACGCTATTTAATACCTAATAGTAAATTATTAGCTATTTAAAAGGCTTTTTATATATAGAGACACTACCTTGCTTATTTAGCTTATATAATTAAGGTTATTATAGACTATTTAAACTATAAGTACTTAGCTATAAAGCCTAAGCTTACTAGTAAGTAAGTAACTATGCTTAATAAGCTTTATCCTTTTAACTTTAAGATTATATATTATATAGGGAAATTAAATCCTACTAACTTACTTTTAAGAAGACTAGATTTTATAAGTAAGGTAAGGAAAGCAAAAGTAGTAACTATATAACTTCTTACCTTTTTATCTAAATTTATAAATACTAAGCAATAGGAACACCCTAGTAATACTATTAGTACTATAGGTTCTATAAAAATATTGCTTAGTATAACTAATAGTTAGTTATAATAACACTATAATAATACTACTAATATCTAGGGTTTTAAAAAATTATAACTTAACTATATTCCTAAATAACCTAATAATCTAGATAATCTTAGAAGAGTTATATTAGTAAGGTTATTTAATACTTTTAATTCTTTTATTAATAAGCAATAAGCTAGCTATAGTAGTATTACTAGTACCTAGCGTATATTTAGTTTATTGCTTAGTTATTTTAATTTTCCTATTAAACTAGCTATTGCTATTAGGGGTAGACTAGCATAGGTTATTACTAGTAAGTAGTAAGGGCGCCCCTTAAAAACATTACTTATCTATATACCTATAAGACTAGAAGTATCTATTAAACTAATTACTTATAAAGATATTATAGCTAGGATCTAATCTATTTAGAGAATCTTTTCTAAGTTTATCTCTAACTTTCTAGAAAAGAGCTTAGAATTAAAACCCCTAATTTAAGTCTTATTATATAAAGTATAGTAAGGGAATAACTTTACTATAGGTTAATTAAAGTTACTTAAAAGTAGTAATTTAGTAGTATCCTAGATATAGTCTATTAGACTCTCTAAGCTATTAATATTTAAGAATTATATTTTTATCCCTCTAGGAATAAGAAAAGAAATTTTATTACTAACTTATAATAACCTTATTACTAGGTATTAGGGAGTAAGTAAAACTCTTTATTAGATTATAAACTAATATTATTAGCTAATAATAAAGAAAGATATAAAGGTATATATTAGTACTTATATAAGTTATTAAACTTTAAAACTAAGGTATTATAAACTATATAGTAAGCTAGTTATACTACTAGTGCCTAATTACCCTTTTTAAGAATTATTAATAGATTTTATTACTAAACTTTTACTAGTAAAAGATTTAAACTAGACCTATAACGTAATTCTAGTTATTATTAACTAATTCACAAAATATAGTATCTATATTCCTATATTAATATAACTAACTAGCAATAGGCTAGTAACTATATTCTTAGAATATGTTTTTAGAGATTATAAAGCTCTAGAAGGTATTATAATAAACTAAGGTTCTATATTTACTAGTGGTTTCTAGATAACTTTTTATTATTTTCTTATAACTAAGTAGCTACTTAGTATTGCTTTTTACCCCTAGATAGATAGTTAGATAGAATATTTAAACTAGGTCCTAGAATATTATTTAAGGGCTTTTGCTTATGCTAAATAGACTAATTAGGTAAATAACCTATTATTAGTATAGTTTATATATAATATAAGTAATTATATAACGTATAGCTACACACTAGTAAAGGCATTATAAGGTTATAATCCTAGAGGTCTGTAATAAGTAATTATAAATATCCCTTTAGTAAATAATTAAGCTAAAAGTAAAGTCTTAGTACTAAGAGAGAAACACACTATAATTAAATAGCTTTTAAGTAATTTATAAACTTAGTATAAGAAATATTATAACTAGAAAAGAACTCTAATAAGGTTTAAGGTTAGTAATTATATTTTACTATTAATAAAGAATATTAATTTAAGATAACCTAGTAGGAAGCTAGCTATAAAATATCTAGGCCTTTATAAGATTAAAAAGGTAATTAGGAGTTATAGATTAGTATATTAATTAAAGTTATTACCTAGGACTTAATTATATAATATATTTAATATTACTAGTCTTAAGCCTTTTAAAGGGGACCTAACTAATATAGAAAATATATCCTTACTATAGAATAATATTAAAGATAATAAATAAGAGTTTAAAGTTAAGAGAATTATTTTATACTATTATAATAGAAGGTATTATAAATATTTAGTTAAATAGAAAGGCTATAATACTTTAGAGAATTCTTAGGTATTAAAAAGGGATTTTAGTACTAGAGAAATTATTAATAACTATAAGTAATAGTTAAGTAGTAAAGTTAATATAAGATAGTTATAATTTATAAGTTAATATAGTAAGATATTAGAAAATAAAGTTAATTTACTTAAATAACTTAAATAATCTATTATATAGCTACTAAGTACCTATCCCTTTATAATAGAGTTAGTTACTAGGACTACTAGTTCCTTAGTAGTAGTAGTAGCTATAGTAACTATAAAGGCAAAGGCCTTAGGAGTATCTTTATTATTAGAATCCCTCTCTCTATATATATAAACCTAAAGTTTACTAAGAAGCTTAATAAGACTAATATAATTAGGTAGGTTAGTAGTATAGGGTATAAACTACTAGTAAGTTAGTTAGGTATTAGCTATATATATTAAGAAAGCTTACTATTAGGATATTCTAGGCTATAAAGTAAAGACTATTTAAAATATTAATCTATATCTTAAGGTTTATAGTATTACTTAGTAGTGCTATTATAATATACTTATTACTCTTTACTTTATAAGTAGTATTAGTAGTTATTTAAGTGTAGTAAATATATCTATACTTATTAGAATTTTTATAGGATAGGATAGTATTCTATAGCTTTTTCTTTACTTTTATAATAAACTACTAGTAAGTTAGTAGTAATTTAGTATCTAAGTAGTAGAATTATACTTACTTTATCCTAATAGTAGTAGCTACTTTCTAGAGTAGCTTTAATAAGTTTAAATAGCCTATTATAAAGCTATGTAATTTAAGCTAGATACTAGTAGTATATTAGTAATAAGTAAGTAAATTCTAGATAAGAAAGATATACTATAAGGTAGTTTTTATTATTTTAGAAGTAGTAAGCATATTTTATTAAGTAGCTTATTAGAATATTAGTAATAAAGAAGCAGTAAGTAAGTAAAGAAGTTATACTTATAAATTCTTTATATTCTATAAAGAAGGTCTTATTATTAATAAGATATCCTAGAATATTATAGGTACTATTTTTTAGTAGAATATTCTATATTACTACTTACTAAGAGCACTATATATATAGAATCTTCTTACTTATTATATTACTAGTAGTAAGTTAGTAATAAAGATACTATAAAGATATAGTAAACTTATATTAAAATTTTAGAAGTGGTTTGCTTCTAAGGAGATAACTTCTTAGGAAACTTTAAAGGAGATTTCTTAATAGCTTAACCTTTAGGAGCTATTAATAAAGAGAGAGTTCCTATATAAGTATTAGATATAGTAAACTAGCTATAAGTTAGCTATAATAGACTAGATATAAATTATAACTAAAAGTAAATAAACTAATAACTAAGAATAAGATAAAAGACTAAGATAAGTAGTAATAGATAATAATAATATTTAGAGACTAAAAAGGTTAGTAATTATAGTATAATAGTAATAAGAAAGCTACTACTTAGTAAGTAAGGGTAACTTATAAGGTTAAGGATTATTATAGGAGAAAGGAAGTATATAGAAGGGGGAAAAATTAGTCTCTTTTATATTAACTATAGACCCCTTAAGTAATCTAACGCACTATATATAAGTAATCTATAAATTATAATAATAACTATTAGCTTTACTACTTATATATATACCTAATAGCTATAAACTTATAGTAACTATAATATAAGCCCTCTAGTTAGACTATCTAGAACTATAGCATTAGGTACCTTATTTATTTAAACTAATTATAAAAATTAATATAAGTTATCTATTTTTTTTAGTCTAGCTATATAATAGGTAATAATATTTATTTTACTATATTAAAGCTATATAAGGGCTACTATTTAGACACTACTACTTATAATAAGGGGGGTTATTTATAATTAGTAGTATTATTATTATTATTTTATTTACCTATATATCTAGTTATAAGATGTCTTATTTTATTTTTCTTTATAAGCTTTATTATAATAACTATGCCCTAAGTAAGTAGCTTATTTTATAATTAAGGTTAATTATATATTAGGGGAGTATTATATTAGGAGTATAAAGGTTAGAGATAGGATATTTATTAAAGTAAATCTTTAGAGAACCTTTAGGCTATATAGATAATAAAGAGGCTAGCTAGCTATAAGATAGCTATATGCTTATAAAGCAGGGTATTCCTTAAGGACTGCATATATTATTAGTGCTAGGTTAGAGATTAAAACCTTTACGCACCTGCCCCTAGCTAGCATCTTCCTAGTAGTAACTATAAGAATCTTAGCCATTACTTCGTTTATTCAACCCTACGTTCAAGCCGTGACACGTTAGTCTATTGTGTTCTAACCTTATAATGCCTAGTTATATAATCTTAATAATAATCTAGAATCTATAGAACACTCTTAGTTTACCTCTAACCCCTAATAGCATAGGAAATTAGGTAGGAAATTATTAAGGGGGGAATTATTAAGGGGTATAATAGGTAGTGACTTATATATTATAGGGCTGTTCCTTCCTAACTCTAGGGATAACATTACTAATTATTAAACTATAGGCAATTTTACGTGTGGGGTCTTATCTGGCTAAATATCTAGCTTAGAACTGTGCTTAACAAAGCATTGCATTACAATACAATACATTACATAATACAATACATTAGAAATTTTACAATCCAATACAATACATGTATTATTTGTATTGTTTTGTAATTTTTTTTTTTTAGGTTTAAGTTAAATTACTTAATTATAAGCTATATATAGTTAATATAATAGCTTATAATAGCTTATAATAACTTAATATGAATAACTTAATAAGAAAGCTATAGATTAGTGACTAATAGTTATAAGAACCTACTTTTAGACCCACTTTTATAAAAATCCCTTTCTTTAAGTAAAAATCATACACCTAAGCAAGAAAGGTATAGATTAGTAGCTAATAGTTATAAGGACCCACTTATAGACCCACTTTTATTAAAATCCCTTTCTTTAAGTAAAAATCATAAACCTAAGCAAGAAAGCTTTAGATTAGTAGCTAATAGTTATTGATTTTCCCCTCCCAAGCACGAGGTAAAACTGCTTAAATGATTAAAGTTCTATGTTTTTTAACATCTTTTCTAAATATCTAGCCTTTTTCTCTAGTTTTTTATTCCCTTTCTTATTCTTACTTTTCTTAAATTCCTTTATATTTTCTTTAGTTTTCTTAAATTCCTTTTAATTAGGATTTTATTAGCTTTTTAGATAGCCTAAAGGTTCTATAGCCTAGTGGTTATTACCCCTAGCTTTTAGTCACCCTTAGCTATGCTATTGTCTAATTAGTTAGGGGTTAATTAGTTAATTAGTTACACAGAACCCACCTAGTAATTCAAATTAAATTAGAGATAAGTAAGGATAAGTTATATTTGGTTTGCTATAGAGCTTTAAAGCATAAGTAATAAGCTATAAGATAGAAAAGATATAAAGAGATAGAATAAATATAGTTATAGAGAAAAGGGGAATTATGTTGATTTATACTATAAGTAAAACTTAAATAAATTTAAGTTTAACTATAGTTATAAATTATAACTCTTACGCTAACGTAGCTATAAAGTTTATTATAAACTTTACTCTAACCTTATAGCCCCCTATATTTATAACCTTAGAGCTTATTTATTACTATAGCTATAAGAATTTGGTTGTTAATTATTTTACTAGCTAGGTATTGCCAGTGAAACAATTAACAACCAAATTCTTATAGTAGCTAATAGTTATAAGGACTTACTTATAGACTTACTTTTATTAAAATTCCCTCTCTTTAAGTAAAAATCATAAATCTAAGCAAGAAAGCTATAGATTAGTAACTAATAGTTACAAGGGCCTACTTTTCAGGCCCACTTTTTTACTTAGATTCTATAATTAAAGATAATAATATTATATATATAAATATATATAATATTAATTTTTTTTTAAATACTAATTTCTTTTATAACAAAACTTATATTAATTTAATAAAAAAAATAATTTAAATATTTATAAGCTTCTATTAGTAATAATATTATACTAATATAATATTCATTAGTTCTTTAATTAAGTTAATTTAATTATAATTAAATTAGTATTTTTTTATAATTAGAATCTTTTTTTAGAAAGCTTTTCTAAGATCTTTAACTAATTTTTTAGTTTAAAAAAACTATAAATTTAAAGGAATTTATTTTAATTCTAGGAAAATACTTATATAGCTTAAAGAGATATTACTAGAAAACTTAAGATTTTCTTATATAAATAAGAAGTTAAAATTTTAAAAAATATTTTTTTTAGAATTTATATTTTCTTTATTTAGAATATTAAAAAATATTCTTTAAGGTAAATATTATACTTTAAGCTAAAAAATATACTTAAATTTATAATAAATCATTTAAAATAGGCATTTAAATATAAAAACCTTTAAAATATAGGAATAAATTATAATATAAGTTAAATTTAAAAAAAGCTATATTAAGCTGTTAAATATATATAATTAGCTTATTATTTAGAATTTATTTTTAATAAGCTAAAATTTTATAAATTTCTAATTAAATAGGGAAAATATAAAAAAGATTAAGGATGTAATATTTAGATTACTAAAAAAATTTACTATATAATAGGTATATATACTACCTTACTTATAAAAAATAATACATTATATTGTATTGTATTATATTATATTATATTATTATTTATAGAATAAAATTCATAATAAAATCTATAAAATAGTTAGTAAAATAAAAAGACATTTAATATATAGGCACAAAATAACACTATAAACTATATTTTAAAAAACTATACTAAGCTCTTAAATACGTATAATTAGCCTATTCTTAGCTTATTATTCTAAATAAGCTAAAGTTTTAGAAATTTATAATTAAATAAATAAATTATATATAAAAACTAGATTTTCTTATTAAAATTTGTTATAAAATCTAGTATATAAAAGCTATATATAATACCCCACTTTTCTTTTTACCTAACAATACATAGGGTAATACAATACAATACAATGCTACAATGCTCTGGTGCTTAATGTACTTTCCTAGCTAAAAATTGCGCCTATAATTACGTGTCCCTAGATAGAAGTCCTCTAAACGTTCCGCTGCTACTATAATAAGATATTCTGTTAGTATTATATTAATTAACTTTACTATTACCTTGCTCTAAGTCTACTTCAATTATATTAGTCTAAATCTAGGACCCTAGGAATTATGCCTCTAATAGCCTATTGTCTAGGACTCTAGGTTATAGGTTAGAATGGCTCCGCTACTGCACCTATTGTTAGACTTGTTGTAATTTGCCTAGTTATAACTAGATTAGTTATAATTAGGGGCGCGAATTATCTAGCCTTTTGTAACTATTTGTTAAGGAATTAATAGAATCTTAACTTTTGTTCTGCCTATTTAACTAGGTAGTTAAATGTTTATTCCTTATTAAATAGCAAGAAATTTATTACTAAATAGTGTATTAATTCTTTCTGCTTATTTAGGATTATTAGGCTAACTATATTAATATACCTCTAGAGGCATTATCCCTCTATAATTAGCCTTTTATCTAGTATTTGCTTTAATATCTAAGAGTAATTATCTAAAATCTCTAGTTCTGGTTTTTATAATTACAGTATATTGATTTTTATAATTTTTTTAGTATCATTGGTTATAGGAAAGGATAATTATTTTAGCTAGTCTAGCCCTGCGGGGCACTATTTATGATGCACAATCGTGCACGTGACGTGCGACACTGGGATCGGGGCGACAGGGGGCATTGACTTTGACGCTACTGTCATATAGACCTAAAGCCCTCAAAACGGGCGCAAGAGACGCTGATTCTTTAATTAGAACTCCTCAGCAGGCAGTTTGTCGTTGGGCATATCAACCCCGCGCCATAATGGCCCAGACCCAAATATTCGGCATGTTAAAATCACAAACCAATCAACTCTCAAGATGAAAAGCATCTGGTAGCTACGCGGCTCGGAATTCGGGGGAACTAGCTGGTTATTCGAGCCTCGATTGGATTCTGGCGATACAATCAGACCTGCAGCCAGTGGGGCGCAGAACGGCAGATGCTTCACTAGAAGCAGTTTGCATCTTGCGATATTATCACCATGAAGAAAAATGTGTTTTGTTTCGTTGTCCTACCTTCAATACCACGGAGCGGATCATCTTGTCGCCGAGGTACTTGACCTGAGTCACCGCGGGGTTTCATTGTTGCGGGGAGGAGGGGGGTCGTGAATAAACCGACAAACGCAACATTTCCCACATTTTCAGAGCTGAGTGTCCGGGTTTTGAGCCACATCCTTCCACCGCCTTGTCTACAGCAAACCGGTCAGCTCCGCGTTCAAGCTGCAGGAGGGCTAGGTCACAAAGATGTCTCGCTCAACCGTTCAGCTGAAGACGCCCAAAGGGACCCGCGATTGGGTTGGTGATGACTTGCTCCTTCGAGAAAAGATCTTGTTCGTTTTGTGAATGGCATTCCCGATGTTGAATGTGACTGACTTTATGAACAGTAAGACAATCACCGATGTGTTCAAGCGCCACGGCGGGATCCCTCTTGACACCCCTGTCTTCGAAATAAAGGAGATTCTTTCTGAAAAATATGGCGAAGACTCTCGGTTGATGTACGACTTGGAGGATCAAGGTGGAGAGCTCTGCTCCTTACGCTTCGACCTGACAGTCCCATTCGCTCGCTGGCTGGCTATGAATGGGCATGTTACTCATATCAAACGCTATCAGATCGCCAAGGTCTATCGACGAGATCAACCTGCAATCGCCCGCGGTCGGTTACGCGAGTTCCACCAGTGCGACTTCGATATCGCTGGTGTTTATGATCTCATGGTTCCTGATGCCGAGATCCTCTGCGTCATCACTGAAGTTTTTGAGGCTCTGGGGCTTGGGATCACGATCAAGATCAATCATCGACGCATTTTAGACGGGCTGTTCGCGGTTGCGGGCGTTCCAGACGACAAGATCCGCTCTATCAGTTCTGCAGTAGACAAGCTTGATAAGATTTCATGGGATGACGTCAAGAAGGAGATGTTGGAGAAGGGTCTTTCGGATGAAGTTGCAGACCAGATCGGTGAATACGTGAGGCGCAGTGGGAACATCAATGACATGCTGGAGATGCTCAAATCGAACGAAAAGCTTACCTCGAACAAAGATGTGAGTGCAGGAATTGAAGACATCAGTCTTCTTGCATCATATCTGAAGGCCTTCGGCATTGTTGACACTGTCTCTTTCGACTGTTCGCTTGCTCGAGGGCTGGACTACTACTCTGGCTTGATATTCGAGGTCATCATGCAAGTACCGGGCGGGCCTGGATCACAAAGCAAATCTCCTGCCAGTCAAGTGGGCAGCATCGCTGCCGGGGGACGATATGACAATCTCGTGGGAATGTACGGCAAGCGTCCTATTCCTTGCGCGGGTATATCATTTGGTGTAGACCGCATCTACACTATTCTCAAGCCTTCATCAGAGAAGGATTCAAAGACATCGCCGGTATCACGCAACCTTGACGTGTATGTAATGGCAATCGGCGGCAAAGACTTCGATGGGCTGTTACTCGAGCGGATGGCTGTGACTCGTGAGCTCTGGAAGGCGGGGATTCGCGCTGAATACATGGCCAAAGCAAAGCCCAAATCACTACAACAGTTTAAAGCCGCGATCGGTGTGCCTCTGGCCATTATTCTTGGGCAGGAGGAGTTGGCAGCAGGTCAAGTTAGGCTGAAGGTCTTCCGATCCGATGCCGACGAAGAGAAAGACATGGGACAGCTCATCTCCAGAGAGAGTCTAGTTGAAGAAGTACAAAAGCTTCTATAAAGGTCCATTTGACTCAACAATGAGGCACACCGGCTTTCCAGTACAATATCAAAATATGTTTGTGTATTCAATATCTCTCCTGGTCCATGCTCCAGTAGGCTAAATTGACTTTTTTCAAGTTATTGTAGCGCTCTCGGCGGATTGCATCGCCTTCTTAGCTGGAGGAATGGCATCGTTCAGCGGCCCGTTCACTGTTGACCCCAATACGAACTACGACGTGTTGTTTCAACTTGACATGTCCCGCGAGTCCACATGGAGTTTCACCTCTCAGCCGCGGCCCAAGCTCCAAAGGGGGCGGCGGTTCCCCAGCCAATACCGAATGTCAGAACAGGCATGTGAACGGCAGCAACCGGCATCTCCGCAACTGTAACCGCCCTCGGTTTGTTATATGAGTCCTCCGCTGATGCCAGGTAAGCTATTACAAGAGAATGCCAATGATATGAGCGGACATGGAGCCCAAGAATAGCGGCGGAGCACATCGTGCATACGCGCCCGCAAGTTACATCCCATCCCCATAGCCGCCGCGATGCCGACAATCGTTTCGTTATCAACCACCTTTTGTCCAATCACTCCGACAAGGTGCTACAAGGCTATTATGGTGTGATTCCGAAAATGGTAAACAAAATCTGCCTTGCGGCCATTGGACCCCAACAGCCAAGCTGTCGCCACACGCGCGGTCGGAGCTTGGCGCTTAGCAGCGTCGATACCGTTGATATTCCATTTCCCGGCCTTATGACCCTATTCTTGGATCGAAAGTGCTTCTCAAGACTTGAATATAAATATCTGTTCTGTCGCGGGTCTTCTATTATACACCCATCCACAATTAGCTGAACTTTACTCGAGCATCCCCTTTTCTATTTATCAAACCTCTCCTCACCTCATTATTTCTTACTTGCCTTATTTCCCATTGGGCTCACTTGACATTACCCAAGAAAAATGCCTTCCACTCTTGAATTATCCAAGAAGACTGTCAAGGAGGCTCTTCGAAGATTGGAAAAAGCTCGAGGCGACCTCGAAATGGAGAATCGCCAGTACGACAAACTATACGAGAAGTACAGGAAGAGTAAGTACAACCCATTTTATTAGCAAGTTCAGTTTGAACATTGTCACGTACCCTGCTAACTCGTCTTCAAATAGGACAAATCAGGGAGCATGACTTGGAGGCCTGTGCGAAACGAGTCCGACACCTAGAGTATGCCCTATCCCCAGGGAGCACTCTTCACGCTGCTCTCAGGGGTGGTTACGAGAGGTACCTATGGGACTACTACTCGGAGAAGGGCCTGTGAGTTCTTTCGAGGTTTCCCCGAGGTGAAAATCTGGCGTATCCATTCTGTTCGTATATGCTGACAAGAATGACGCACAGCATCGCGTTGCCCCAAGACATTAACGAAGAAATATCTTCCTGGTTGGGCGAAGACGCAAGACGAATGCGGAGAGAGGTGGCAAACCAGCTAGCGAATGCCAGGAGGTAGAGGATTTTGTTTTCAGCTACAACAATAAGCGCAAGTTGCATACCCTTGTAGTATATAGGATAGAGAATCTGTCGAATCTGGTGTAACATCCAGTGAATTTGATTTTATAACGCGATGGATGGGGTGACTTCACAGCTCGTAAACAGGGCCGTAGTCGTGACCACTTTTGTCAAGTTCTGCTGAGTATAAGCCAACTGACAACTAGTTTGCCAACGTTTCATTCGCTCCAGCTCATCATGATTCACGCAACGAAGCGTGGCTCCCTTCCACAGCGGAAAAGCAGTGAACAATCCAGAACTTGTTTGCCCCCTTTTTCTGAAGGAAACAAAAAAAAAAAGAAGTGAGCCCCTTTCAGAAAGAGCGCGCGATAGAGCTGGGAAAGAAATCCTCTACAGGCTATCGGGCCAAAGCGTACATGCGCCTACAGGTTCTATTAGGGTATTCACGAATCCCAGTGGACGTCAGCATTCTTTCGACAGCAGCCGCAATAATCCAGGATCATTTTTATAGCGTTGCAATGCAGCATTTTTCCACTCATCCCAATCCATGCCCTCGTCCACACTCAGAGCTTCACGAAGTCCTCGGAAAAGGCCCAAGAAACCATCCCAGTCACAGAGGTCATACCCGCAACAGAAAGCAAATCGATGTTGCAATCGACCATGTCGAACAAATCGCGCCAGGTCCTCGCGACCTTTTTCCTCCAGCAGAAGCGCGAAAACGGCCTCGTCGTCGCCTAAGCAATTCTTGCCGTCATAGAAATCCGCGACTGGTAGGAGGCCAATCGGCGAGTTAAAGGCAAGTGCTGGTGGTGCGGTGTGAGCCCACTCCCAGTCAATGATTCCGGTCACGTCAAAATTCTCATCAACCAAGATATGATCCCCCTTGTCGTCTGCGTGCTTCAGAAAGAACTCGCCGTTGCTCTGCACTGGGGGCAACACAAGCGGGACCAGATCAAGAAGAAACCGATGGATCAAGTAGGCGTCCACTGCTCGTTGCGAGTAGAGCTCTTCCTGGAGAATCAAACTCAGGATCATCTTGAGTGAAGAAACATGATACTCTTCCAGGGAAGAGAATGGTCCGAGGGTGCGCATTTCGGACTGTACAAAATCGGTTAATGACTCTCGAGCAAATGCGCCGACATGACATTCTCCTGGTTTATCGAGCGAGCCAAAGAGATGCAAGGGGAACTTTCCGAGCTCGATAAATGCATTCGCAAGATGGTCCATGACCTTTTTCCTCTGTTCAGGGTTTGCAATAGACCATCTCAGAGACTTGCCAGGTACCTTGTCCATGAGTATATACCCAACTCCCACAGGATTGCCCGGCTGCTCGAGTGAAAATCCATGGACTTTTGGCGCAGGCACTTTAGTCTGCTCAAGAAACATGAGGGTTGCAACCTCACTCTGTAGGATGTAATCTCGCAATGCAGCCGGTGGCGACGTGGCGTTGAATCTGCGGATGCGCGCAACCCATGTAATTCCATCTTCAAAAATGATTTCGACGTGATAATTCATGCCTCCCATGACAGAACTCCGCGTTGATCTGTCATACTGGAGCGGGGGAATATGGCATGGTACGCCTTGCCGCAGTTGACTGGCTCGGGTTTCCAGAGCATGGGTATTGATTTTTTGGATCAGCTGCGAGAGTTCATGCTGCTCGGCCGCTCGAGCTGCAGGATCGTAAATATCAGCATCCTGCCAGTATGTGAATTAGTGAATAGGTGTGCGAAGGGAACAAAGTTGACGAACTTCCCACCGGGGGCAGCTGTGGAACTTGGGTTGCAGATGGTTGGAACACAGGTGACGATTGCAGAGCAGACAATCACCGAGGTTGCGAACAGCCGGTCTACAGCAACCTTGCGAGTCACATGTCCAGAATGGCATGTTCAGAGGTGTTTTGTAGGAACAAAGAAGTTGGCGAGGCTGCGTCGATTTATTGCTGGTGTCGAAAGCGTATCTGTGATGGCTGAAGCTTCAAAAACGGTCAAGCCGGAATGTTACCGGGCCAAGAAGGATATTCTAACGAGCTGCGTGACTTATCCGATTAAGTCGCCGGTCAAGAACCTCATTTGGCACGAATGCTCCGCCCCATCGCGGCCAGGCACACCAACTGATGAAGCTTACTAGTCCGTATTAGCGTGGGACAAACCTTCGTGAGCAGTCAGCCGCAACCCCACTTTACCTAGGCGCCCGGGGCGGCACAAGAGCGCACAAGAGCTACTTTGGTCAATCCCGTGCGCATGTCGACGCCTTGCAAAAGAACTGAGATTCTGAACAACGAAGCTTTGATGAATTAAATCAAATTAATTAACGATCTAATAATTAATAAAAAGCCCCAATCCCCCTCCAAAAAATCTATTAAGTGGGGTTTTTGTGTTAGGTAAGCTAGGTGCCTTATACCTGCCCCTCCCTTTACGTTTACTACTACTTAGTGGTTGCCCCTAACTAATATTTAAATAAATAAATAAATAAAACAATAAGTAACTAATAGTATTATAGGCCTTCTCCCTTAAGCTTATATAGTTAAACCCCTAATCCTTAAGATATATATTTTCCTTAGGACCTAGTCTAATAGAGTTAATCTATAATTATAATAACATTCCCCCTTAGTATATCTATATTTACTAGGGCTAATAACCTATTTTTACTTCCCCTAAATTCTATAAATAAATCTTTATAAATATTAAGTATCTCTTTAAATAGATAATTTTATCTTATTAAGTCCCCTAACTTTATTAAGTAATTTCTTATTCTAATTAAAGTTTTAATCCTTCCTAGACCTCTTAAAGGGTAAAGCCCTCCCTTAATTTTATATATATACTTAGCTATAGCTTTAGAGAATAAAGTATTTATAGATTAATTACTACCTAGGGTATTAGCCTATAAGCCTAGTTAGCTAACTATTCCCTTAGGTTACTTATTACCTTATATTAAGGATAAAGACCTAAAATTCTCCTAGAAAATAAGGACTTTTTTCTTCCTATTTTATACTAATATTAGGAAGTTACTAACTTCTTTTAGTTTATATAAGTATAACCCCTTAACTACTATAATATTAATACCTCTCTAGTAGTAATTAATTTATTTATTAAGTTCCCTAAGAGTAGTATAAACTAGGTAATAAGCCTTAGATATTATAGTTAATACTTTAATTACTTTAACCTTACCCTTAAGGCACTTCTATTAATTCTTACTAAGCTAAGACTTTAAGACTTTTATCTTTAAGGGCTACTAAGTTAGTATAGCTATAGCCTAGCTATAAGGGTAAAGATTTAATAAGAGCTTTAACTAGTTATTAGATATTTTAATTAGGGGTAGTATTATAAGTAATCTAGGTAGTAAGGGTTATAACTCCTATTTAGCCCTTAACTTAAACTTATTTACTATATTACTATATTCCTTAGTAATTATATATTAGACCTTAGATAGTTAAGAAGTACCTTTTAACTAAAGATTATTATACTTATTAAAGATAAATATAGTTAGGGAAATAGAGATTTTATAGTTTATAGTAAGTCTTATTAGGTCCTATAAGTCTAGAATTAGTTAGTATTTAGCTATAATTCCTAATATTTTACTAAGGTAAGTTAGAGTTAACTTTACTTTCTCTTTATTAACTTAGAAAGTATAGTATAATAAAATAAAAGTAGAATTTAATATAATAGTTTTCTTCTTAAAACTATAGATATTCTTAAGTAAAAATATATCTTAGATTTACTATAAATATTTACTTATAATAAATCTTATTACTTAAATAGATATAAAGTTAAGAGTTAATTGCCTATTTATAAAGGGAGTTACTTATTCTCTTTATAATAATAGAGATAGTCCTAGGGGTAATAGTTATAGTAGTAGTAATTGCTAAAATCCCTTATTAGTAAGGTCTCTCTTTTACTTTTTACTATTATTAGTATTATTATTATATTCTTTATTTTCTCTTTTACTCTAGTTCCTATTATAAGCCTCCTACTTATTTAAATCCCTAGGAGGGGCTTCTATGTTATTATTATTAGTTATAGGTATAGTTATAAAAAGGTCTTCTCCCTCTATACCCTTAATAGCCTTCTCCTTATCTTTATTAGACTCTTTATTCCTACCTTTAGTACCTCCTATACTCTTAGAGTTACTATTACCCTTTCTTCTCTCTTTATTACTTCTATTCCCTTTCCTAGTATTATTATTACCTTTAGATTTACTACTCTCTCTCTTTTCTATACCCTTAATATTATTATTCCTAGTATTATCCTTTCTATAGACTTTACTCCTAGTCTTTCTATCCTTAGTATTTCCTTCTCCTAGTGTCTTATCCCTAGGACTATTATCCCTAGAATTAGAAGGTAGCTTAGATAATTTATTATTACTTTTAATATACTCCCCTTTCTCTAAGGTAATTAGGATATTACTACTCTTTATAATTTTACTAGGTATTTCTATTCTTAGTAGCTATTTTACTCTTTATAAGTAAAAAGGCTTATTTCTATCTTCTAGTCCTATTAGGACTTTCTCTTTATTTCCCTTATATAGATAGGAGGTTCTTATATATTTTACTATAGCCCTAGTTAAATAACACTATAGTATAAAGTCTTTAAGTACTATTATAGATTAAACTATAATTAAGTCTATAAGTATTAGTAATTCTATTAAGTAAAATAATCCTAGCGCTTAGAGACCCTAGATAAGCACTATTAGCGTGTTAGCTATTAAGCCTCTAGACCTTACTAGTTTATAGGTAATACTAAAGAGGTAATCTTATAAATAAATTAGTATTACTAGTAGTTAGTAGTAGGCTAATAATCCCTTAACTTTTAATATTACTAGTTTTAACTTATATTATATTACCTTATTAACCTAGCGGCCTTAATATCTTATCTTTATATTACTACTAAAAAGCTTAATAGTTCTTACTAATAATAATAGTATAACTTAGAAGGGATAGGGGAACTTTAATAGCTTTAGTTTATAGCTTAGCCATAGCTAATGCTAGAAATAGAGGCAGAACTTCTTAGCCCTAACAAGCTTAACGTCTAGGATAACGTGCCTGCCCTTTTTCCTAGGAACATGGATGCGTAGAACGCGAAAGAAGAAAAAGAAGTGTGCAGTCTCCTCCCGTTTCTCACTCTAAGCTCACCTTTAGCTCACCTTTTCCCACTTTCAAACAACAACCAAGCCACGCCCTTTACCTATTCCCCTTCTTCTCTTTCTCTTTTTTTTTTAAACTATTAACCCTTAATCCCCTAATATTATCTACTCCCTTAACCTTCTCTCCCTTCTTTCTTACTATTATAACTTTATCCTCCCTAATAGCAAATAATCCTATAATATCTTTAAATAACTAGTTTAAGGAATATAAGCCTTTAAAGTATCTTTATAAAAGTCTAAGCTATGCCCTTCTCTTACTCTTAATCTATCTAAGTTAATAAGTTAATAAAAAGCATACCTAGTCTAAGCCTTAACCTAGAATAGTCCTTGCTATTATAGCTATAACTTTAGAGGCTTCCCCTTAGTAATTACTATTACTATTTTACCTAGTTTAAAAGGCTTAACTCTTTATTATTTATAGCGTTCTTTATAAGCAATAGCTTCTAATTTCCTATTAGCTTTAATAGCTACTTAATAAGACTTAATATTTCCTATAAAATATATTACTATATCTTCTTTTAAGGACTTCTTTAATAGCTAGGTAAGAGTCTTATAAAATCTATTAGTCTAACTAGCTAAACTTTAGGTTAGGAGAGCTCCTAGCCTTATCCCTATATTCCTTATTAGTTTATATATTACCTTAGTAAGAGTATAACCTATAGACTCTATATATTAGTGATTTAATATCTTTACTATATCTAGGAGTTAAAGATCCTAATTATTTTTATTAGTTATTATTTTACTTAATACTTCTTAAAGAATCTAATTTAAGACTTTTACTAATCTAATACTTTTATAAGATTACCTTAGAGTATTTATTAGGTTTACTCCTTTTCTTCTTAAAAATATAGATAGTTTTACTAATATAAATACTAGCCTAGAATTAGTGTAAAAACCCTTTAAAGTAATTAATAATCTATTTATCTAAGCCTTTAGATAATTTACTACCTTTATAGTACTTATTAACTTATAAAGGAATAACTATATAAACTAAGAGAAATAATTCATTATAACTAGTATATATTTAATCCTTTATTTAAACTCTAGAAATAGCCTAATATAATCTATCCCTATTACTTAGAATAGTTTGTTTACTATTACTAGTTAATTTAGTGCCTTTATCTTTTAAGTAATATATTAAGTATATAGTATATACCCTAAAATATAGCTAATAATATTAGCTCCTATCCTAGGCTAAAATATAGATTAAGTTAACTATTACTAGGTTAGGTTTACTCTAAAATATCTAGAATTATTATAAGCCTCCTATAAAGTACTTACTACTTCTCCCCTTATAAGATAATATTATCTATTATATTTTCCCTTAAACTAAAGAACCCTATTCTCTAGCTTATACTATTATACTTTTATAACTATTTTTCTAACTATATAATAGTTATAATCTCCCTTATAATACTTCCTAGTAGTAAGGAACCTTATAATTTCTTTATACTATAGATTATTTAAGTATTTTCTTTATAGTGCTTTAACTCTAAGTAATACCTCTAACTATTTTATATTCTAACTTAACCCCTTAAACTTAGATTCCTTCTAAGCCTTAGTAGCTTTTAAGGTCTTTAATATCTCCTTATATTCTCTAACTCTATCTTTCTAGATTTACTAATTTTAGACTATATCCCTTAACCTAAACTCTATTAAATTATCTATATAATTATCTAATAGAAATATAGTATAAGATAGCCTATTAGTAATAGTATTCTATTTTCCTTAAATAAAATAAATCTCTATATTTAGTAGTCTTAGCTCTATAACCTATCTAGTATAAATACCCTTATATTTAGTAGCTATTATAAATATTATAAGTGGTTTATAATCTATAAAGATAGTTAACTTTACTCTTAATTTAAAAAAATACTTATACTTTTAATAAAACTTAATAATAATATATAGTTCTTATTTATAAGTACTATAGTTTTATTAAGTCTTAGTAAAGAGAAATAAATTATATAAAATAGGATAGGGAATCTTATCTTAAACTTATAGTATTATATATCCTTTACTAAATTAACTAGTATTAAAATATAGTTAGGTAAGTAGGTTAAATATATAACTATATATACTTAGGATAGTAGCTACTTTCTCCCTTAATATAAAGAAAGATAAAGCTTTTAAATCTCCCTATTACTAACTTATATTCCCTATAAGTTAATTAAAAGGCTAAGTAACCTTAGTATAGTTCTTAATTTACTATTAGTATAGTCTAATAGCTCCTAAGAATAAATAAACACTAGTTTAATTTATTAGTATAGGCTACTCCCTTAACTTAGCTACCTAGTCTAGCTTAAGATATATTTTTTTACTAACCTTATAAACCTAACTTACTATAATAATTAAGCTTATCTCTAATAATACTTTCTTAAAACTTAGCTTTAGTAAAGTCTATAGTAGTCTAGGTAGTAAATAATCCTTAATAAAAAACTATTACTTATTAAAAGAAGTATACTTATAGAATATATTATCTATATATATAGCTAGTATACTTAGATTACCTAGTATTTATAGTATAGTAAGAGATAGCTTTAGGTATAGTAAGGGTATTAGTCCTAGTATAATCCTTATTACTTTAGTTATAGTAAACCTAGCTAACTATAAGCCTTAAGGTATACAGGATAGCTATAACTAACTAAATCTAGGAATATTAAAGGTAAATATATACCTTAACTTAGTAGCTATAGATATTAACTAATATATATACTTAAGGTTAAATACGCTATAGGACTTAACCTATAGATCTAAAAGCTAGTTATAAATTTTAGCTAATAATAGTAATTAACTACTAGGTATATTCTCCTTAATATAAGAATAATTAAAAGTAAGTTATTACTTAGCCTATAGGTTAGACTTATTCTTTAGTACTAAAATAGGTTCTGTACACTAGTCTAATATCTCCCTATTAGTAGCTATAGTATACTTATATATTCCTAATTTAATCCCCTTAGTTACTAACTAATTTAGCTAATATTTCTAAGGCTTTAACTACCTCCTCCTTAGGGATTATACCTATAGCTTTATATTATCTTTTAGTTAAGGTATATATATATAAAGGTCTATAGCTAGGATATTAGTAATTAATAAAGCATTTAGGTCTTTATATATATAAAAATTTTATATAATCTCTTTTACTATAGATTTTAGGATAAGGGGGCCTAAGGTTATACTATAACCCTTAAACTATAAAAACACTATCTTAATTAGGGTCTCCTAGTTAGTCTCCTATCTTTACACTCTTTGTTTAGTTAGAAATAGAAATAACAGAGAGCTCTAAGTAACTAGCCCTAGCTAGTTATCTTTTATCTATTAAAATATTACTTTACTATTATTAACCTTTAGTTCTATAGGGTATTCCTTTCTCTTAAGCATATTTACCTCTGAAAAAAATAAACAGAAACTAAGCTAATTTATAAGTTAAAATTCTTCTTATACTAAAATAAGGCAGGTAATTTAAGGCATATAGCCTAAGAACTATACTATAGGTTTAACCTAGAAATAAATAAAAGAGAGTTTATAAAACTATTTACTTAGATGTTTACCCTAGGCTATTAGATTTAGTTTTTTAACTTAACTAGGTTATAGTAAGTAACTTAGTTTTCTAAATTATTAGAATTATTCTTATTCTCTAACCCTAATAAAGCCTTATCTAGAGATATATCTATATTATCCTAACTAGTATACCTTTCTAGGATTATAGGCTTAGCTAGGTAGAGTATTACTTTCTACTAACCTAATAAAGCTATTAAGGGTTCTTTAATAAACACTACCTTATCTCCTTGCTCTTTAATCCTAATTATAAGTTTAGAGTTCCTAATATTAAACCTAGCACTTATATTATAAAGCTAAGGTAAACCTAGGATTAGGATAGTTTAGTTCTTAGGTTAATAATCTAGAGTAATTACTACCTAAACTAATTATGTGATTCTGTAATATACTACCTTTATTAATATAAAATAGGTAACTATATTCTCTTATCTATTAGTGTTAATTATTTATAGTCCTTAGAATCTAATAAATCCTAAATTATAAACTAGTATATTTTCCTATAGTATAAATACTTAAGATATAATATTAATCTTAGCTCCCTAATTAGCTACTACTTATCCTAGTTTAAGGTTAAATACCTATTCCTTTTAAAAACCTATATAAGCTTAGACTATAATCCTAAATAGCTTAGTACCTAATTAATACTTTTAAAGTAGCTTAGTATTATAATTATTAGCTATAGGATTCTTCTAACCCTTATTAGATACTGCCTAAACTAAGCTTACACTAAGTAAGAAGCCTACCTTCTTCTTTATTTACTTCTTTAGAGTTATTACTCTTAATAATAGTTTTTAAAACTACTTAGATATCTTAGGGCTAATTTACTATAAATCTATTAGTAAGATTAGGACTAAGATATAACTTGCTAGGTGTCACGGCTTGAGCGTAGGGTTAAATGAACGAAGTAATAGCTAAGATTCTCGCAGTTACTACTAGGAAGATGCTAGCTAGGGGCGGGTATATAAAGGTTTTAATCTCTAACCTAGCACTAATAATATACATAGTCTTTAAGAAATACCTTGCTTTATAAGTATATAGCTATCTTATAGCTAGCTAGCCTCTTTATTATTTATATAGCCTAAAGGTTCTTTAAAGATTCGCTCTAATAAACATTCTATCTTTAACCTTTATACTTCTAATATAATACTCCCCTAATATATAATTAACCTTAATTATAAAATAAGCTACTTACTTAGGGTATAGTTACTATAATAAAGCTTATAAAGAAAAATAAGATAAGGTACCTTATAACTAGATATATAAGTAAATAAAATAATAATAATAATACTACTAATTATAAATAACCCCCCTTATTATAAATAGTAGTATTTAAATAGTAGCCTATATATAGCTTTAATATAGCAAAATAAATATTATTACTTATTATATAGTTAGACTAAAAAAAATAGATAATTTTTATTAATTTTTATAATTAGTTTAAATAAATAAGATACCTAATACTATAGTTCTAAATAGTCTAACTAAAGGGCTTATATTATAGTTACTATACGTTTATAGCTATTAGGTATATATATAAGTAGTAAAGCTAATAGTTATTATTATAATTTATAGATTACTTATACGTAATATATTAGATTACTTAAGGGGTCTATAGTTAATATAAAAGAGACTAATTTTTTCTCCCTTTTATACACTTCCTTTCTCCTATAATAATCCTTAACCTTATAAGTTACCCTTACTAGCTAAGTAGTAGCTTTCTTACTACTATTATACTATAGTTACTAACCTTTTTTAGTCTCTAAATATTATTATTATTTATTACTATTTATCTTAGTTTTTTATCTTATTCTTAGTTATTAGTTTATTTACTTCTAGTTATAATTTATATCTAGTTTATTATAGCTAACTTATAGCTAGTTTACTATATCTAATACTTATATAGAAACTCTCTCTTTATTAATAGCTTCTAAAGGTTAAGCTATTAAGAAATCTTCTTTAAAGTCTCCTAAGAAGTTATTTTCTTAAAAGTAAACTACTTCTAAAATTTTAATATAAGTTTACTATATCTTTATAGTATCTTTATTACTAACTTACTACTAGTAATATAATAAGTAAGAAGATTCTATATATATAATACTCTTAGTAAGTAGTAATATAAAATATCTTACTAAAAAATAGTATCTATAATATTCTAGGATATTTTATTAATAATAAGACCTTCCTTATAGAATATAAAGAATCTATAAGTATAACTTCTTTACTTACTTATTACTTCTTTATTACTAATATTCTAATAGGCTACTTAATAAAATATACTTATTACTTTTAAAATAATAAAAACTACCTTATAGTATATCTTTCTTATCTAGAATTTACTTACTTATTACTAATATACTACTAGTATCTAGCTTAAATTATATAGCTTTATAATAAGCTATTTAAACTTATTAAAGCTACTTTAGAAAGTAGCTACTACTATTAGAATAAAGTAAGTATAATTTTACTACCTAGACACTAGATTACTACTAACTTACTAGTAATTTATTATAAAAGTAAAGAAAAAGCTATAGAATACTATTTTATTCTATAAAAATTCTAATAAGTATAGATATATTTACTATACTTAAATAACTACTAATACTACTTATAAAGTAAAGAGTAATAAGTATATTATAATAGCACTACTAAGTAATACTATAAACCTTAAGATATAGATTAATATTTTAAATAGTCTTTACTTTATAGCCTAGAATATCCTAATAGTAAGCTTTCTTAATATATATAGCTAATACCTAACTAACTTACTAGTAGTTTATACCCTATACTACTAACTTACTTAATTATATTAGTTTTATTAAGCTCCCTAGTAAACTTTAGGTTTATATATATAGAGAGAGGGATTCTAATAATAAAGATACTCCTAAGGCCTTTACCTTTATAGTTACTATAGCTACTATTACTACTAAGAAACTAGTAGTTCTAGTAACTAACTCTATTATAAAGGGGTAGGTACTTAGTAGCTATATAATAGATTATTTAAGTTATTTAAGTAAATTAACTTTATTTTCTAATATCTTACTATATTAACTTTACTACTTAACTATTACTTATAGTTATTAATAATTTCTCTAGTATTAAAATCCCTTTTTAATACCTAAGAATTCTCTAAAGTATTATAGCTTTTCTATTTAACTAGATATTTATAATACCTTCTATTATAGTAGTATAAAATAATTCTCTTAACTTTAAACTCTTATTTATTATCTTTAATATTATCCTATAGTAAGAATATATCTTTTATATTAGTTAGGTTCCCTTTAAAAAGCTTAAGACTAGTAATATTAAAATATATTATATAATTAAGTCCTAGGTAGTAACTTTAATTAATATACTAATCTATAACTCCTAATTACCTTTTTAATCTTATAAGGGCCTAGATACTTTATAGCTAGCTTCCTACTAGGTTATCTTAAATTAATATTCTTTATTAATAATAAAATATAATTACTAACTTTAAACCTTATTAGAGTTCTTTTCTAGTTATAATATTTCTTATACTAAGTCTATAAGTTACTTAAAAGCTATTTAATTATAGTGTATTTCTCTCTTAGTACTAAGACTTTACTTTTAGCTTAATTATTTACTAAAGGGATATTTATAATTACTTATTATAGACCTTTAGGATTATAACCTTATAATACCTCTGCTAGCATATAGCTATGCGTTATATAATTACTTATATTATATATAAACTACGCTAATAATAGGTTATCTACTTAATTAGTCTATTTAGTATAAGTAAAAGCCCTTAAATAATATTCTAGGACCTAGTTTAAATATTCTATCTAGCTATCTATCTAGGGGTAAAAAGCAGTGCTAAGTAGCTACTTAGTTATAAAAAGATAATAAAAATTTATCTAGAAACCACTAGTAAATATAGAACCTTAGTCTATTATAATACCTTCTAGAGCTTTATAATCTCTAAAAATATATTCTAAGAATATATTTACTAGCCTATTACTAGTTAGTTATATTAATATAGGAATATAAATACTATATTTTATAAATTAGTTAATAATAACTAGAATTATATTATAGGTCTAGTTTAAATCTTTTACTAGTAAAAGTCTAGTAATAAAATCTATTAATAATTCTTAAAAAGGGTAATTAAGCACTAGTAGTATAGCTAGCTTACTATATAGTTTATAATGCCTTAGTTTTAAAGTTTAATAACTTATATAAGTGCTAATATATACTTTTATATCTTTCTTTATTATTAGCTAATAATATTAGTTTATAATCTAATAAAGAGTTTCACTTACTCTCTAATGCCTAGTAGTAAGGTTATTATAAGTTAGTAATAAATTTTCTTTTCTTATTCCTAAAGGGATAAAAATATAATTCTTAAATATTAATAGCTTAGAGGGTTTAATAGACTATATCTAGAATACTACTAAATTACTACTTTTAAGTAACTTTAATTAACCTATAGTAAAATTATTCCCTTACTACGCTTTATATAATAAGACTTAAATTAGGGGTTTTAATTCTAAGGTCTTTTCTAGAAAGTTAGAGATAAACTTAGAAAAGGTTCTCTAAATAAATTAAATCCTAGCTATAATATCTCTATAAGTAATTAGTTTAATAAATGCTTCTAGTCTTATAAGTATATAAATAAGTAATATTTTTAAGGGGTACCCTTACTACTTACTAGTAATAATCTATACTAGTTTACTCTTAATAGTAGTAGCTAGTCTAATAGGAAAATTAAAATAACTAAGTAATAAACTAAATATATGCTAGGTATTAGTAATACTACTATAGCTAGCTTATTACTTATTAATAAAAGAATTAAAAGTATTAAATAACCTTACTAATATAACTCTTCTAAGATTATCTAGATTATTAGGTTATTTAGGAATATAGTTAAGTTATGATTTTTTAAAACCCTAGATATTAGTAGTATTATTATAGTATTATTATAACTAACTATTAGTTACACTAAGCAATGTTTTTATAGAACCTATAGTACTAATAATATTACTAGGGTATTCCTATTGCTTAGTATCTATAAATTTAGATAAAAAGGTAGGAAGTTATATAGTTACTACTTCTGCTTTCCTTACCTTACTTATAAAATCTAGTCTTCTTAAAAGTAAGTTAGTAGGATTTAATTTCCCTATATAATATATAATCTTAAAGTTAAAAGAATAAAGCTTATTAAGTGTAATTACTTACTTACTAGTAAGCTTAGGCTTTATAGCTAAGTACTTATAGTTTAAATAGTCTATAATAACCTTAATTATATAAGCTAAATAAGTAAGGTAGTGTCTCTATATATAAAAAGCCTCTTAGATAGCTAATAATTTGCTATTAGGTATTAAATAGTATAATTTAGCATTAGTTATCTTTCTTAATATAAATATAACTAGGTGCTAGTAACCTAGCATATATATTATAAGTATAGCCCTAATTATATATCTAGATATATTTATCTTTACTCTAAGATATATAAGTAAGTTAAAATATACTAAAATTAGCGCTTCTTAAAATTTCTATTAAAGTTCTCTAAACACTACTAACTTATAGGGTTCTAGGTTAAATATTACTAGTTACTATTCTCTAAGGTAATTTATTAATAGAATAATAACTTTACTATACTATTTAATAAAATAGTAATAAAATCTAGTAAAACTAAGGAATAACTAAATATTAAAGATACTATATAGTATTAGCTAGGTTATAATTACCTTAACTCTTACTAGGTTTATTATAATACCTTTTACTAATATCTTAAAGCCTAAGAATTTAACTTCCTTAACTAAAAATTAACACTTCTTAAGGTTAATAAAAAGACTTATGTCCCTAAGCCTATATAGAATTTATTTAATATATTCTATATGCTTCTTAATTATACTACTATATATTAGTATATTATCTAGGTAAATAATATAGGTCTTATTAATAAGTCCTTTAAGAGTATTATTAATATACTCCTAAAAGGTTACTAATATATTAACTAGTCTAAATAGTATTATAAGATATTTAAAGTAGCTATAGTAATAATAAAAGGCTATCTTTTACTTATTACCTAAGTAAATATATAGCTAGTAATATATATCTTTTAGATTAAGGACTATAAAAATAACTATACTTACTAATTAATTAAGGATTTTAGTAATAAGGGGTAAAGGGGCCTTATCCTTAATTATAATCTTATTTAAGCCTTTATAATTTATATAAAGCCTTAATTTCTCTCCTTTCTTTAGAATAAATAAAATTAGGGCTTTAGCTAGGCTAACTAATTTTCTAATTTACCCTTTAAGCTATATACTTATAAAGTACTCTTTAAGAACTAATAGCTTCTTTTTAGCTAAATTATATATAGGCCCCTAAGGTAGTGTTTTCCCTTTTTCTAATTTAATTATATAAGTATAGCCCCCTAGTTTAGGAAGCTTACTTACTAGCTCTTTAGAAAAAATATTTATAAACTCTATATATTCCTTTAGAATTATTAATATAAGGCATTAAGTGCTTATACCTTAATTTAATATAGCTTATTTACTACTTATACTTTCTAAAATTAGTATAACTATAATACCTTTACTTTTTTACTACTAGTAAGTATATTCTAGTAACTATATAGCTACTTTACTATTTAATTATGCTTTTATTACTACTAGGTTTTTTAATTAGTTCTTACTCTTTTCTTTCTAATTTTTATTTTTTAGAATACTTAGCCTAATCTTTATTACCCTAAATAGTAATAAAACCACTACTTATTTTTTCTCTTTATATATTTACTACTTACTATAAATAAAGGAGAGGTATTCTATAGTTACTAGATATCTTTAAAATCCTTAATCCTAATATATAATTATAGGTAAATATTCTTTAGTCTAATCTATACCTAGTATTATCCCTTTATCTATATTAGTAATATAGTAGCTAACTTAATAGACTTTTATAAATCCTATACTATCTTTTACTTTTATTAATATTTTTAAGATCCCTTAATATAGAATCTCTTTTTAGCTTATACTCTCTAGTACTTAGTCTAATTAGATTATATTTTTCTAATTCTTTTTTAATAATAATTTAGGATAAATTATTAAAAACTATATATCTATATTAAATAGTACTTTTATAGCTAACTACTAGTTATCTTATTATAAAGATACCTATATTCTTATTTTATTATCTATAGGGTATTCTATAGTAAGATTATATTCCTAGGTTTATACTATTTAAACTAGTATTATATTAGGTAATATAGCTTTATTACTGCTTTTACTATACCTTTTAGTTATATACTTATTACTTTTATAGGTAAAATAGTCTAGTGCCTAATAAACTAGTATAGTATATCTAGGCTTTCTATATTTATAGTATACTAGAAATAGCTTTTTTACTTAATCTTTACTTTATTACTATACCTTATCTATAGGTAATATAAAGTATTACCTTTTTCTTTTAAGGTCTTAACTTTTTTTATTACTTTAGCCTAAACTTATTATAACCTTTACTTTCTTACCCTAGCTTTATAACTAGCTCTAAGTTATTAGAATCTCTTAGCTAATTATCTATTTTCTTATAGTATTATTTAAGCTATTTAGAAAAATAGTAATTTATAGATATATTAGGATTACTTTAGGTAACTTAGCTTTTACCTTAGTCTAAGCTTTTATAAAGGCTTAAAATAATTAGTTACTCTTTTACCTAAGATTTAGTAATATTCTTATTACTTCTAAGTATCTTATACTTTTATTTATTATTCTAGTTTTTAGCTATTCTAGAAAACCTACCTATATAAATAATAAGTAATCTATATACCTATCTATAGCTATATAATATATTTATTATTACTTTATATTATTAGCTAGGTAGCTACTTATATATACTACCTTAGTAGTATTATCCTTAAAGGTATAGTAATTTAATTTAAATAATATATTTAAATTTACTAGGAAATTCTATAGATTCTTATATATATTCCCTTTATATATAGGTATTTTTATTTATATCTTAATAAGACTATTTTACTATATAATTACTACTAAGTTACTATAAATTACTAGTAAAACTATAGCTAAAGTTTAAGGGGTAATTATAAGTCCTAGAGAAAGTCTAGCTAATCCTAGATTTACCTTAAGCTCTTTAATCTATACCTTTATTTATAGAATCTCCTATATTTTCTAAAGGTAATATAGCTTAGCTTATATAACCTTATAGTATCTCTATAATACTTTATCTAGGTTATTTATATTATCTATACCTTTACCTAGATTAGGATTAGGTAGTATTTACTATACCTTATTATTATCTATAGTTCTAAATTATAGGGGTTCTTTACCTTCCTAATTATCTATAGCTTTATTATTATAAGGTACTAGTGTGTTTTATATAGATCTTTAGAGTATTAGCTATATAATAATCTAGCTAATAGTTTATATCCTTAAAAGGGTTTTAAAGAGATTAATTTATTATAGCTTAAGTATAGGGTTAAATAAATAAAGTAATAGCTAAGATTCTTATAGTTACTACTAGGAAAATACTAGCTAGGGGTAGGTATATAAAGGTTTTAATCTCTAACCTAGTACTAATAATATATATAGTCTTTAAGGAATACCTTGCTTTATAAGCACGTAGCTATCTTATAGCTAGCTAGCCTCTTTGTTATTTACGCGGCCTAAAGGTCCTCCAAAGATTCGCTCTAATGAACGTCCTGTCTCTGACCTCTGCGCTCCTAACACTAGGGCTTTCTAGTTAATAAGGCCTAGACCCTTATATCCTTAAATCTTACTTAATACTCTTATATTTTGCTTAACTACTTTCTCCCCTTACTAATAAAGCAGCCTCTAAAGTTAGGGCTTTTCTTAATAGTATCTTACTAAGAGGCATTCTCTTTTGCTTCTTTAATAGTAATATAGCCTCTAAGATTAATATTATAACCTATAAAGTATTTTAAGTAACTAACTTAAGAGTTTTTATATTAGCTTTCTTAAGACTCTTAAATAAAGGCTTTAGTAGCTTATTCTTATTAGTAATATCCTTTACCTAAGCTTTTATATTAGTATAATAAGCCCTAAGTTTCTATAATTCTATTATAATAGCTAGGTTTCTTTTAAGTTAAATAAGTTAATAGTTCTCCTTAATAGTAAGTAAATCTAAGATAAACCTAGGTTTAATAGGGGCATATTAAGCTCTAACTAATAACTTACTTATAATTTCCTTAATAACTCTAGATATTATAATATCTTTATATTTATTACTATTTAAATATACCTAAGCTAATTAAGCATAAGCTTACCTAGGCACCTAGGACTAATTATTCTAAGGGGAAAGAGTTATTAATTTTAGCTATAAGGATTCCTATTACTATAGTAGATTATTTCTAGTTACTATATAGTTTATAGCATAATAGCTAGTAACACTATACTTAAAGCAAGCACCCCTATAAGGTAATAGTGTAGTTCTATTAATATACTAATTTCTTAATTTACTTATAAGTCTTAATTCTAGAGTATATTCTCTTAGACTAGCATTCTATATTATTAATAATATATTCTATAGTAGTTAAAATAAGTTAGTAGTACTATTCTAGTATAAAGGGATAAAGTTTACTTTATAACCTCCCTAGCTAGGATTATTAGCACCTTGCTAGTTAGCTAATATTCCGTTTCCTATATTAGTATTACTTCTATTCTATATTTAATGCTAACTCTAAGGGTAGGTAGCTAGAGTTAGCGAGTAATTAACTATTTAGGGTATAGGTTAATACTTACTAAATTACTAAGGGTTAGCAAAACCGCACATTCCTAAGAGGCCTAGATATAATATTATAGGCTAAAGTTAAGTAATTAGGGCATTAACTAGAGTAGACTATTATCTCTATCCTCCTAATACTTCTATAAATCCTAGGGGTAACTTATATACCTAAGATAATACTTTATTAGTAAAGCACCTGCTTTAAAGCTTAATAAATTCCTCTATTAAAGTGATTTTTATATCCCTTATAATTATCTTTATAAGATTAGCTTTAGCCTCTAAAATAGTAGTAGCCTGCCTAATGCGTTCTTATGCCTCTCTAAGGCTATTAGTAGCTAATATATTCTAGCTAATTACTTCCTATATTAGTAATTTGTTATATAATCCTTAAATAAACTGTTAAATAAAGTTATAAAGGGTGTGACTTTTAATTAAAGTAAGGGGATAGTTAGAGGTAAGTAATTTATCCCTTTCTCTAGCATAATAGAGTATATTTAAAATATAAGAATAGTAAGTAGTAAGGGCCTTACCCTTACCTTAGTAAAGTTTTATATTAGTCCTAGTTTCCACTTCTTTATTAATAACGTTTAAAGGGTATTACTCTTACAGTAATTATTAGAGGGTAGCTAAATCCCTAGTAATAGCTAAACCACTCTTAGCCTTTAAGATAATTAGCCTTAGCTACTCTAAACTATTAATAAAAGTAGTAGCTCCTTTACCTAAAGCTACATTAATAGCTTAAATAAAAGTGTTTAGGTTAATATCCCTGCCTTTATTAACGGTTTTAAAGGTCTATTATAGTTAACTTAACTATTAACCTACGGATATAGACCTATTAAAGGTCCTAATATCTTATAATAAGGGTAACTTATATAGTTCTATTATAGGCTAACTAGTAGGTATCTTAGTTATTAATTGTTTAGGTGCTAGTAAAGGTAAATTTTATCTAGAAGAGGTAGTAAGCTATTTAAAGAAATACATAAGCTAAAATATAGCTTTATTTTCTACTCTAGTAAGAGGGAATTAGTCTTCTCCTACTAGAACACTTCCTAGTAATAATGATTTTGTTAATTCTAAATCATTCAGGTATATAGCTACTGTTTAAGGATTCCACTAGGAATCTCCTAACTCTTATAGCTCTAGATTAATAATAATAATGCTAATAACAGGGATCTTAGGGTTTAATAATTATAAGCAGGGATTAGGAGGATAAAGAAATATAAGTAGGTAGACCACCCTAGTCTAGCTAATAATAATAAAGAAAAAACAAATAACTTAACTATAGGTAAGCTTAAGAAAGCTTTTAATTACTAGCTCCTAGCGTAGTTGCTAAAAGAACTGAGATTCTGAATAACGAAGCTTTGATGAATTAAATCAAATTAATTAATAATCTAATAATTAATAAAAAGCCCTAATCCCCCTCCGAAAAATCTATTAAGTGGGGTTTTTGTGTTAGGTGGGCCAGGTGCCTCGCACCTGCCCCCCCTTTCACTTGCTGGTGTTGACTCGAAAGTCCCAATATTATATCATAAGGCTAGCCTTCCTTAAATCCAGATTTACTGTAACCCCGGAAAGCGTCGGTATCCGCGCGGGCTGCCTATTATACACTTACGTTTTTTTTTTTTTGTTTTTTTTTTTTTACTAACCGACGATTTGACTGATTGACTGACTGACTGATGATTTAACTGATTTGACGAGTCTGGAGATGGACGGGGTTGTGAAGAAAGAGACTGTTGACTGGATTGAGAAGGACGTTAAGGAGGTAATTGATAGGTAGTACTCCGTACGTGTGTTTTCTACGGGAGAGTGTGGCAATTAAGCTAGTTAACTACGTTTCTTTTAAATACACTAGTAGGTCCATGTGCGCTAATTTTTGTTAGTAAGTAATGCAAGTACGGAGTATGGATCCGATGATTAGCCGTCACATTAAAAAAGACCTTTTTGGTTTCAGGCACGAGGCCGTGCTGACTCAACGGTTGACTTCATACCTCAGCCTAGACTAGTCATAAAAGAACTGATGTGGGAAAACCGAAGCTTTTGATGATCTGAATTGAATTAACTAACGATGTGAGGATAGATAATTAGCTAGAATCCCCCTCCGAAAAATCTATTAAGTAGGGTTTTTGTGTTAGGTAAGCTAGGTATCTTACACCTACCCCCCCCCCCCTTTACATCCACTATTACTTAGTAGTTGCCCCTAACTAATATTTAAATAAACTAAAAAAGAAAATAACAAAGCAACTAATATTATTATAGGCCTCCCCTCTTAAGCTTATATAGTTAACCCCTAACTCTTAAGATATATATTTTCCTTAGGACCTAGTTTAATAGAGTTAATTTACAATTATAATAATATTCCCTCTTAGTATATCTATATTTACTAGGGCTAATAACCTATTTTTACTTCCCCTAAATTCTATAAATAAATCTTTATAAATATTAAGTGCCTCCCTAAATAGATAATTCTATCTTATTAAGTCCCCTAACTTTATTAAGTAATCTCTTATTCTAATTAAAGTTTTAATCCTTCCTAGACCTCTTAAAGAATAAAGCCCTTCCTTAATTTTATATATATACTTAGCTATAGCTTTAGAGAATAAAGTATTTATAGATTAATTACTACCTAGGGCATTAGCCTATAAGCCTAGTTAGCTAACTATTCCCTTAAGTTACTTATTACCTTATATTAAGAATAAAGACCTAAAATTCTCCTAGAAAATAAGGACTCTCTCCTTCCTATTTAATACTAATATTAGGAAGTTACTAACTTCTTTTAATTTATATAGGTATAACCCCTTAATTACTATAATATTAATACCTTTCTAGTAGTAATTAATTAATTTATTAAGTTCTCTAAGAGTAGTATAAACTAGGTAATAAGCCTTAGATATTATAGTTAATACTTCTATTACTTTAACCTTACCCTTAAGGTACTTTTATTAATTTTTACTAAGCTAAGACTTTAAGGCTTTTATCCTTAGGGGCTACTAAGTTAGTATAGCTATAGCCTAACTATAAGGATAGAGATTTAATAAGAGTTTTAACTAGTTATTAAATACTTTAATTAGGGGTAGTAGTATAAGTAATCTAGGTAGTAAGGATTATATCTTTTATTTAGCCCTTAACTTAAACTTACTTACTATATTATTATATTTCTTAGTAGTTATATATTAAACCTTAGATAGTTAAGGAGTACCTTTTAACTATAGGTTATTATGCTTATTAAAGATAAATATAGTTAGGGAAATAGAGATTTTATAGTCTATAGTAAGTCTTATTAAGTCTTATAAGTCTAGAATTAGTTAGTATTTAGCTATAACTCCTAATATTTTACTAAGGTAAGTTAGAGTTAACTTTACTTTCTCTCTATTAGCTTAGAAAGTATAGTATAATAAAATAGAAGTAAAGTTTAATATAATAATTTCCTTCTTAGAACTATAGATATTCTTAAGTAAAAATATATCTTAAATTTGCTATAGATATTTACTAGTAATAAATCTTATTACCTAAATAAATATAGAGTTAAGATTTAATTACTTATTTATAAAGGGAGCTACCCTTTCTCTCTATAGTAATAGAGGTAGTCCTAGGGGTAATAGTTATAGTGGCTATAGGCACTAAAATCCCTTATTAGTAAGATCCCTCTTTTACTTTTTACTATTATTAGTATTATTATTAAGTTCCCTATTTTCTCTTTTACTTTAATTCTTACTATAAGCCTCTCCCTTACTTAAATCCCTAGGAGGGTTTCTAGTATTATTATTATTAGTTATAAATATAGTTATAAGAGAGTCTTCTCCCTTAATACTCTTAATAGCCTTCTCCTTATCTTTATTAGACTCTTTATTCCTACCCTTAGCACCTTTTATACTCCTAGAGTTACTATTACTTCTTTTTCTATCTTTATTATCTTTATTTCCCTTTCTAGTATTATTATTACCTCTAATTTTACTACTCTCCTTACTTCCTATACCCTTAAGATTATTATTCCTAGTATTATCCTATCTATAGACTTTACTCCTAATCTTCCTATTCTTAGCGTTTCCTTCTCCTAGTGCCTTATCCCTAGGGTTATTATCCCTAGAATTAGAAGGTAGTTTAGATAATTTATTATTACTTCTTATATACTCTCCTTTATCTAAGGTAATTAGGATATTACTACTCCTTATAATCTTACTAGGTATTCCTATTCTTAGTAGCTACTTTACTCTTTATAGGTAAAAAGGCTTATATTTATCTTTTAGTCCTATTAGGACTTTCTCTTTATTCCCCTTATATAAATATAAGGTTTTTATATATCTTACTATAGCCCTAGTTAAATAACACTATAGTATAAAGTCTTTAAGTACTATTATAAATTAAACTATAATTAAGTCTCTAGGCATTAGCAATCCTATTAGGTAAAATAAGCACTATTAGTATATTAGCTATTAAGCCTCTAGACCTTACTAGTTTATAGGTAATACTAAAGAGATAATCTTATAAATAAATTAGTATTACTAGTAGTTAGTAGTAAGCTAATAATCCCTTAACTTTTAATATTACTAGTTTTAACTTATATTACACTACCTTATTAATTTAGTAGCCTTAATGTCTTATCTTTATATTACTACTAAATAGCTTAATAGTCCTTACTAATAGTAATAGTATAACTTAGAATAAATAAGGGAACTTTAATAGCTTTAGTTTATAGCTTAGCTATAGCTAATGCTAGAAATAGAGATAAAACCTTTTAGCCCTAATAAGCTTAATATCTAGGATAATATACCTGCCCTTTTTCCTAGGAATATAGATATAGTCTTTAGTCCTATAAGTCTTAGAGTTAACTAAATCCCCTTATATTACTAACACTATAAGGAGGCTAGTAGTATAGAAAAGATTTATTAGATATATATTAATAAACCTTACTACTATCTTTAAGATAGTTTAGGGAAATTTAAGAGTAAATATAAGAGGGAAGGTATAAAAGTAAATTCTAGGAGTAGCTTTAGATTAAGAGGTAAGCTAGTTTATCTTACTAACCCCCTTAACTAATCTAATACTTCTTTCTCTTAGGCTTACTATCTTAACTATTATATTCTTATAAGTATATAGTAGCTTAATAGTATTACCCCTTTTTAGTTATCTATATATCTTAGTACACTAGGTTAATAGATTATTAAGAGTTAAATTCCCTTATTTAGTAAGTAACTTCTACCTAAACTTTAATCTTCTTAACTCCTTAGTTACTTAAGTCTTTAAAGTCCGCTTAGTTACTAATAAAAGTAAGCCTTTAATTACTTTTAGATTCCCTTTTACTAGTAAGTCTTAGTAAAGGATTACTAAAAAGGGCTTTATATAAGTCCCTTTTACTAAATTATAGAATATTCTTACTATATAGTTATTATCCTAAAGGAAGTTATCTCTCTAGTTCTAGTTTAGCGCTTATATAGCTACTAGGTGTATTATATCTAAGCTATATTCTATAAAGATTTATTTAGGATTCTTAATTATAGTATCTGCCCCTTTACCTTTAATTCCTATAAGTAATAAATTAAGTATAGTTAACTTAGTAATTATTACTATCTCCTTAAGTTTATATAGTCTTAGGTACTTATTTAAAAGGCTAAATATATACTATTTCTTAGGTTAGAGGGTTTTATTCTTAAACAGGTCTTTACCTTATATCTTATTTACTATCTTAACTAGCACTTTAATCTTATTCTTAATAATAGGAAGTTACCTATCTAGCCTAAGAGTTACCCCCTTTACCTTCCTACTTCTTTATCCTTATATTCCTTCCTTCTAAGTAAAGTAAGTAAAAGCTAGTACCTCCCTATCCTATATAAAGTATAATTCCTTAAATAAGTATAAATTCACTTACTTAACCTCTATAAAGTATATCTCCCTTACTACTAATAAAGCGATTTTCTATTTAGTAAGACTAAGTGCCTTACTTAAACTTATAGTTATAAGAGCTATACCGCGGAAAACTTTAATAGTTAATAGTTTTAGTTAAGAATATATAGGTATAGTGTAATTATAAATAAGTAAGAAGGAGAAGATCTCTAGAAATCTTAAAATAATAAACTTATTATAGCTAAACTTAGAATAGTAATAAGGATTACTAGTCTTAACTAGTAGCTTTAGTAATAAGGGAGGAGAGATAAAAAGCAATAGAATATAAAAAAAGAAAAAAGAAGTGTATAGTCTTCTCCTATTCTTACTCTAAGCTTACCTTTAGCTTACCTTTTCTTACCTTTTAAATAACTACTAAACTATGCCTTTTTACCCTTTTCTTTTTCTTTTTTTTTCTTATTAAAACTATTAACCCTAAATCCTCTAATACTATTTACTCCCTTAACTTTCTCTCCCTTCTTTCTTATTATTATAACTTTATCCTTCCTAATAGTAAATAATCCTATAATATCCTTATATAACTAGTTTAAGGAATATAAGCCTTTAAAGTATTTTTATAGAAGTCTAAGCTATGCCCTTCTCTTACTCTTAATCTATCTAGGTTAATAAGTTAATAGGAAGTATGCCTAGTCTAAGCCTTAA
Source organism: Epichloe coenophiala (assembly GCA_018801565.1). Taxonomy (NCBI): domain Eukaryota; kingdom Fungi; phylum Ascomycota; class Sordariomycetes; order Hypocreales; family Clavicipitaceae; genus Epichloe; species Epichloe coenophiala. The sequence continues at coordinate 887,506 of JAFEMN010000021.1, read as the reverse complement.
CCTAAAACAGTCCTTACTATTATAGCTATAACTTTAGAGGCTTTCTCTTAGTAACTATTATTACTATCTTACTTAGTTTAAAAGGCTTAACTCTTTATTATTTATAGTATTCTTTATAAGTAATAGCTTCTAATTTCCTATTAGCTTTAATAGCTATATAATAAGACTTAATGTTTCCTATAAAATATATTACTATATTTTCTTTTAGGAACTTCTCTAATAGCTAGGTAAGAGTCTTATAAAATCTATTAGTTTAACTAGCTAAACTTTAGGTTAAGAGAGCTCCTAGCCCTATCTTTATATTCCTTATTAGTTTATATATTACCTTAGTAAGAGTATAACCTATAGACTCTATATATTAGTGATTTAATATCTTTACTATATCTAGGAGTTAAAGATCCTAATTTCTCTTATTAGTTATTATCTTGCTTAATACCCCTTAAAGAATCTAATTTAAAACCTTTACTAGTCTAATACTTTTATAAGATTACCTTAGAGTATTTATTAGGTTTACTCCTTTCTTTCCTAAAAATATAAATAGTTTTACTAATATAAATACTAGCCTAGGATTAGTATAGAAACCCTTTAGAGCATTTAATAATCTATTTATCTAAGCCTTTAAATAATTTACTACCTCTATAGCACTTATTAACTTATAAGGAAATAACTATATAAAGCAAGAGAAATAATTAACTATAACTAGTATATATTTAATCTTTTGCTTAGACTTTAGAAATAGCCTAATATAGTCTATCCCTATAACTTAGAATAGTTTATTTATTACTACTAGTTAATTTAGTACCTTTATTTTTTAAGTAGTATGCTAAGCATATAGTATATACCCTAAAATATAGCTAATAATATTAGCTCCTATTCTAGGCTAAAACATAGATTAAGTTAACTACTGCCTAGTTAGGTTTACTTTAAAATGCCTAGAATTATTATAAGCCTTCTATAAAGCACTTATTACTTCTTCCCTTATAAGGTAATATTATCTATTATATCTTCCTTTAAACTAAAGGACCCTGTTCTCTAGCTTATACTATTATACTTTTATAACTATTTTTCTAACTATATAATAGTTATAATCTCCCTTACTATACTATCTAGTAGTAAGGAACTTTATAATTTCCTTATACTATAGCTTACTTAGGTACTTTTTCTATAGTGCTTTAACTCTAGGTAATACCTCTAACTATCTTATATTCTAACCTAACCCCTTAAACTTAGATTCCTTCTAAGCTTTAGTAGCTTTTAGAGTCTTTAATATCTTCTTATATTCTCTAACTCTATCTTTCTAGATTTACTAATTTTAGACTATATCCCTTAATCTAAACTCTATTAAATTATCTATATAATTATCTAATAGAAATATAGTATAAGATAGTTTATTAGTAGTAGTATTCTATTTTCCTTAGATAAAATAAATCTTTATATTTAGTAGTCTTAGCTTTATAACCTATTTAGTATAAATACCCTTATGTTTAGTAGCTATTATAAATATTATAAGTGGTTTATAATCTATAAAGATAGTTAACTTTACTCTTAATTTAAAAAAATGCTTATATTTTTAATAAAACTTAATAATAGTATATAGTTCTTGCTTATAAGTGCTATAGTTCTATTATATCTTAGTAAAAAGAAATAAATTATATAAAATAGGATAGGGAATCTTATCTTAAACTTATAATATTATATATTTTTTACTAAACTTACTAGCGTTAGAATATAGTTAGGTAGGTTAAATATATAACTATATATACTTAGAATAGTAGTAGCTTTCTTCTTTAATATAAAGAAAGATAGAGCTTCTAAATCTCCTTATTACTAACTTATATCCCTTATAAGCTAATTAAGAGGTTAAGTAATCTTAGTATAGTTCTTAATTTACTATTAGTATAGTCTAATAGCTCCTAAGAATAAATAAACACTAGTTTAATTTATTAGTATAGGCTACTCCCTTAACTTAGCTGCCTAGTCTAGCTTAATATATATCTTCTTACTAACCTTATAAACCTAACTTACTATAATAATTAAGCTTATCCCTAAGGATACCTTCTTAAAACTTAGTTTTAATAGTATTTATAGTAGTCTAGGTAATAGATAATTCTTAATAAAAAACTACTATTTATTAAAGGAAGTATGCTTATAGAATATATTATTTATATATATAGCTAGTGTGCTTAGATTACCTAGTATTTATAGTATAGTAAGAGATAGCTTTAGGTATAGTAAGGGTATTAGTCCTAGTGTAATCCTTATTACTTTAGTTATAGTAAACCTAGCTAACTATAAGCCTTAAGGCATATAGGATAGCTATAACTAACTAAATCTAGGAATATTAAAGGTAAATATATGCCTTAACTTAGTAGCTATAGATATTAACTAACATATATGCTTAAGGTTAAATACGCTATAGGACTTAACCTATGGATTTAAAAGCTAGTTATAAATTTTAGCTAATAAAGGTAATTAACTACTAGGTATATCCTTCTTAACATAAGAATAATTAAAGGTAAGTTATTACTTAGCCTATAGGTTAGACTTGTCTTTTAGTACTAACATAGGCTTTACGTACTAGTTAGACATTTCCCTATTAGTAGCTATAGTGTACTTATATATTCCTAATTTAATCCCCTTAGTTACTAACTAATTTAGCTAATATTTCTAAGGCTCTAATTACCTCCTTCTTAGGGATTATGCCTATAGCTTTATATTATCTTTTAGTTAAGGTACGTGTATATAGAGGTTTATAGCTAGGATATTAGTAATTAATAAAGCATTTAGGTCTTTATATATATAAAAAGTTTGTATAATCTCTTTTACTATAGACTTTAGGATAAGGGGGCTTAAGGTTACACTATAACCCTTAAACTATAATAACACTATCCTAATTAGGGTCTCCTAGTTAGTCTCCTATCTTTACACTCTTTGTTTAGTTAGAAATAGAAATAATAGAGAGCTCTAAGTAACTAGCCCTAGCTAGTTGTCTTTTATTAAAATATTGCTTTACTATTATTAACCTTTGGTTTTATAGGTTATTCCTTTCTTTTAAGCATATTTACCTTTAAAAAAATGCATAGAAACTAAGCTAATTTATAAGTTAAAATTCTTCTTATACTAAAATAAGGTAGGTAATTTAAGGAGCATAACTAGAGAACTATACTATAGGTTTAACCTAGAAATAAATAAAAGGGAGTTTATAAAACTATTTACTTAGATGTTTACCTTAGGCTATTAGATTTAGTTTTTTAACTTAACTAGGTTATAGTAAGTAACTTAGTTTTCTAAATTATCTAAATTATCCTTATTCTCTAATCCTAATAAAGCCTTATTTAGAGATATATTTATATTATCCTAACTAGTATACTTCTCTAGGATTATAGGCTTAGCTAGGTAAAGCATTACTTTCTATTAACTAGATAAAGCTACTAAGGGTCCTTTAATAGATATTACTTTATCTCCTTACTCTTTAACCCTAATTATAAGTTTAGAGTTCCTAATATTAAACCTAGTACTTATATTATAGAGCTAAGGTAAACCTAGAATTAGATTAGTTTTATTCTTAGGTTAATAATCTAGGGTAATTACTACCTAAACTAATTTTATAATTTTATAATACACTACCTTTATTATTATAAAATAGGTAACTATATTCTCTTATCTATTAGCGTTAATTATTTATAGTCCTTAGAATCTAATAAATCCTAGATTATAAACTAGTATATTTTCCTATAGTATAAATGCTTAAAATATAATATTAATCTTAGCTCCCTAATTAGCTATTACTTATCCTAGTTTAAGGTTAAATACCTATTCCTTTTAAAAACCTATATAAGCTTAGATTATAATCCTAAATAGCTTAGCACTTAATTAATACTCTTAAAGTAACTTAGTATTATAATTATTAGCTATAAAACCCTTCTAACCCTTACTAGATATTACCTAAACTAAGCTTAGACTAAGTAAAAAGCCTACCTTTTTCTTTAATTACTTCTTTAGGGTTATTACCCTTAATAATAGTTTTTAAAACTACTTAGATATCTTTAGGCTAATTTACTATAAATTTATTAGTAAGATTAGGACTAAGATATAACTTACTAGGGCTTTTTAGTTAATAAGGCCTAGACCCTTATATCCCTAAATCTTACTTAATACTCTTATATTTTACTTAACTACTTTCTCCCTTACTAATAAAGTAGCCTTTAAAGCTAGGGCCTTCTCTAATAATATCTTACTAAGAGGTATTCCCTTTTGCTTCTTTAATAGTAGTATAGCCTTTAAGATTAATATTATAACCTATAAAGCACCTTAAGTAACTAACTTAAGAGTTTTTATATTAGCTTTCTTAAAACTCCTAAATAAAGGCTTTAGTAGCTTATCCTTATTAGTAATATCCTTTACCTAAGCTTTTATATTAGTATAATAAGCTTTAAGTTTCTATAATTCTATTATAGTAATAAGGTTTCTCTTAAGTTAAATAAGTTAAGGGTTTTCCTTAATAGTAAGTAAATCTAAGATAAACCTAGGTTTAATAGGGGCATATTAAGCTCTAACTAATAACTTACTTATGATTTCCTTAATAACTCTAGATATTATAATATCTTTATATTTATTACTATTTAGATATACCTAAGCTAATTAAGTATAAGCTTGCCTAGGTACTTAGGATTAATTATTCTAAGGGGGAAGAGTTATTAATTTTAGCTATAAGGATTCCTATTACTATAGTAAATTATTTCTAGTTACTATATAGTTTATAGTATAATAGCTAGTAATATTATACTTAAAGTAAGTACCCCTATAGGGTAATAGTATAGTTTTATTAATATACTAATTTCTTAATTTACTTATAGGTCTTAATTCTAGAGTATATCCCCTTAGGCTAGCATTCTATGTTATTAGAGAAGTATTCTATAAAGGTTAAAATAAGTTAGTAGTGCTATTTTAATATAGGGGAGTAAAGTTTACTCTATAGCCTCCCTAGCTAGGATTGTTAGTACCTTATTAGTTAGTTAGCATTCTATTTCCTATATTAGTATTATTCCTATTCTATATCTAGGGCTAACTCTAAGGGTAGGTAGTAGGAGTTAGTGGGTAATTAACTTACTAGGGTATAGGTTAATACTTACTAAATTACTAAGGGTTAGTAAAACTATATATTCCTAAGAGGCCTAGATATAATATAGTAGGCTAAAGTTAAGTAATTAGGGTATTAACTAGAGTAAATTATTATCTTTATTCTTCTAATACTTCTATAAATCCTAGGGGTAACTTATATGCCTAAGATAACACTTTATTAGTAAAGCACTTGCTCTAAAGCTTAATAAACTTCTTTATTAAAGTAATCTTTATATCCCTTATAATTATCTTTATAAGATTAGCTTTAGCCTTTAAAATAGTAGTAGCTTACTTAATATATTCTTATATCTCTCTAAGGCTATTAGTAGCTAATATATTCTAGCTAATTACTTCCTATATTAGTAACTTATTATATAATCCCTAAACAAAATACTAGATAAAATCCTAGAGAGTATAGCTCTTAATTAAAGTAAGGGAATAGTTAGAAGTAATTAGTTTATCCCTTTCTTTAGTATAATAAAGTATATTTAATATATAGGAATAGTAGGTAGTAAGGGCCTTACCCTTACCCTAGTGAAGTTTTATATTAGTGCTAGTTTTTACTTCTTTATTAATAATATTAGGAGGGTGTTAGGTGCGCGCGTTCGTGGGCGGGCCTAATAATCAATTGTAAGGTGCAATGCAGCAAGAGCTAGCATTAATAGATCTTTTAGTCTAGTAGCTTACCTTATATACCTTTAAGGTTATAATATTAATACTAGCTCTTATAGGTCTTTTAGTGTATGCTAGTCCTAGGTTTAAATCCTTATAAGTAAGGCATGCGCTAAGTCCTAGGTTTAATTCCTATAGTTAGATTAAGACCTAATAGGTCTAGGTTTAAATTGCTAGGCTAGGTAGCTTATATTAGGCTTATAGGGTAAGTATAGGTGCATACCTATATAAGGTTATATGCACTAGGTAATATATAGGCCTAGCTATTATACGTACTAGGCCTTAGGGGTTCATAATTAGTTGATTATCTTAGAGGCTATGGATAACTAGGCCTAATCCAAGCTAAGGTTGCATTTCTAGCCGCTAGCCTGTGGGGCCCTTGGCTTAGGGCAAGCCTTACAAGGGAAGGGATAATTGTCAGGTGCGCGCGTTCGTGGGCGGGCCTAATAATCAATTATAAGGTGTAATGCAGCGAGAGCTAGCATTAATGGATCTTTTAGTCTAGTGGCTTACCTTGCACACCTTCGAGGTTATGACAGAGGGTATTACTCTTATAGTAACTATTAGAGAGTAGCTAGATCCCTTGCTATAGCTAAGCTATTCTTAGCCTTTAAGATAATTAGCCTTAACTATTCTAAACTATTAATAAAAGTAGTAGCTTCTTTACCTAAAGCTATATTAATAGCTTAAATAAAAGTATTTAGGTTAATATCCTTTCCTTTATTAATAGTTTTAAAGGTTTACTATAGTTAACTTAACTATTAACCTATAGAAATAGACCTATTAAAAGTCCTAATATCTTACGATAAGGGTAACTTACATAGCTTTATTATAGGCTAATAAGTAAGTATCTTAACTATAGTTTCTTTAGGTGCTAGCAAAGGTGAATTTAATTCTAATAAGGTAGTAAGTTACTAGAAGAAATAGGCTAGCTAAAACATAGCTTTATCTTTAGCTTTAGTAAGAGGGAATTAGTCTTCTCCTACTAGAATACTTCCTAGTAATAACGATTTTACTAATTCTAAATTATAGGTATATACCTTTGCTATTTGTGGATTCCACTAGGAATCTCCTAACTCTTATAGCTTTAGATTAATAATAATAACGCTAATAACAGGGATTTTAGGGTTTAATAGTTATAAGTAGGGATTAGGAAGATATAGGAATATAGGTAGGTAGACTACCCTAGTCTAGCTAATAATAATAATAAAGAAATAAACAACTTAACTGCAGGTAAGCTTAAAGAAGCTTTAGATTACTGTCTCCTAGTATAGTTACTAAAAGAACTAATGTAGGAAAACCAAAGCTTTTAATAATCTGAATTAAATTAACTAACGATATAAGGATGGATAATTAGCCAGAATCCCCCTCCGAAAAATCTGTTGAGTGGGGTTTTTGTGTTGGGTGGGCCAGGTGCCTCGCACCTGCCCCCCCCCTTCAGTCATTTCTAGACTTAACCCCTCGCATCACAGCGCAATTCATCCCTTTTCCAAAACTCTTTCGATTGCAACCCTATTCCCTACCCTCCAGCCTCATCTCGCGCCTCCCATCGCCTTAACGAGATGTCGCACTCCACTGGTAGTATTATCGTTACGGCTCTTATTATTATTTTTTTACTATTAAATTTTTTTTTTTGAAAGATGATAGTGACTCGAACGACGACATGAAACCATTGACTCTTGCTAACAAATTCGGATGCGCCGTCACCCTCATTGGCCCTAATATCGTCATGAAATTGGGCTCCAAAGTCCGACCTAACGAACAAGAGGCGATGCGGCTAGTCCGAGAACACGCGCCCTCGGTGCCAGTGCCAAAGCTTTACGCTTCTCGGTTTGGATTTTCACGCGATGTTGCTGTTGGAAAGCTCTTCATGAGCTTCGTTCCCGGCGAACGCCTGGACTTTTATTGGGATTCCTTCACTGATTCTGATAAAGAGCGCATCTGTCATGACATCTGGGGCTTAGTGGCCAAAATCCGCACCATCCCGCGCCCTGCGGACTTGCAGGACAAATTCTGCTGCGCTGCTGATGGATCTCCGAGTTTGGACCCTCTGCTCGGCGCTGGGAATGACCCTTGCCCGCCAATTCATGATGATACTTCTTTGCGAAATCAGATATTCGCCCGGTATGTAAGGCATAATGGGCTGTCGTACGCTGATGGAAAAGAACTGCCCTATATGTTGCCCCGCTCAGACAAGTCTGTGTTTACACATGGCGATGTTGCTCCGAGGAATATAATGGTTGACAAAAGTGGTCAAATCTTGGGTCTTCTGGACTGGGAAATGGCTGGATGGTATCCGGAACATTGGGAGTACGCTAACATAATGAGTCCCTCTCGTGACCACGACTGGCAAAGTTGGATGGATCATACTGAACCCGTTGCCTGGGATATTTATGGCATAAATAAGGCTAGGCGTGTCCTCTTTTAGTCTCCAATTTTATCCTTGTTCTAACATAAGTATTATATTAAAAATAAATGTAGGCTAATACTTTTTTTTCCATAGGGTTAATAAAGGTAGACTACCCCTACCTTGACAGTTATGAATTTAAGCTATAAGCTTAGGTTAGGTCTAGGTTAAGTCTAGCTTTAGAAAATATATAGACTATATATAGCTAGGTTAGGGCTATATATAAACTATGCATAGGCTATATATAAGCTATTATAAATCTAGGCTTTGTGTAACTACTAGTATAGTTCTTTCCTTCGTCTATAAGAACAATATTCTCACTTTGAACGCTTATATGCAGTAGCCATAAGGCCAGTTCATTACAGTTACAACACATCTTAGAAAAAAAAATTATGCACGTATCGCAGTGGTTTGATTCACTGACAGAACCACGAGATTAAATCAATGCGCCAAACGCCATATATGCCACAAAATACTCTTACCCACCTCAACGCCTTTGTCGTCCCAAAAGCTCCCAGATATCAGTACCAAAACTCCAAAGCCGCATCCGCCTACGAGGACAAACACCATGCTTTTTTTTTTTTACGCCAATTTGCTCAATGCCTGATGACCCATCATGCTTGCTAGCACCCCCGCGCCATACCACCCGACCCGCTCAGATCGTCCGCCCCAGACTTCTGATCCTACCCAGCAAATTGCTGCTAGCTCTGCCACCCCGAGCGCAGACAGGATATACAACAAGAGAGGCACGGGGCCTGTGTCACTCATCAGTCGGCCCGTATCACCTGTGCCACGGACAGCCATGGCTCCTGCTATGGACAGGGTGCCAAGCTGCATCTCCCAACCATAGGGGATGGGAACGCATACGACGAGGAGCCACAGTGCCATGAGGACGGTGAGGATAGCTTGTTCTGACCGAGTCGATTGAGTCGAGAAAGACTGACCGCCGCCTCGTCCGACAGGGCCATCATGGCGCTGAACTTGCTGCGGCCTGTGTTCCCCAGCGTTTGCCCCCTGCTCCTGCTCCTGCTCCTGCTCCTGCCCCAGCCCCAGCCCCAGACTGAAGCTTTGGCCTAGCAAGTCCGCCAAGGAGCTCGCGTCATTGTCTCGTTCCGCCGCAAAAAAGCTAGGCTGTTTAAATTCTACTCCACCACTGGCATCACTGCCGATGCTGACGTGAGATGAAGATGGCTGATGTCCTCTTCTCGTGAACATGACCTTGCCAGTCTCTGGAGGTTCTTGCTTTGGAGCAGGTGACCATACTGGGTTCCTCAACCGCCGAGCAGGTTCTACTGGCGCCGCGGGAACTTTGTATCGGAATGGATTCATGGATTCAGATTGAGAAGGGATCTGGTCGCCCAACTGGCCAAATCCATTTGGGGTGGGTGTGGGATCATCATTGAGTGCCCGGTGTTGTGGTGTGATGGGCGACCAGTCCATCTCCTCGGCGTATTGGAAATTTTGCTGTCGTTTGCTCGGTGTTTCCGCCAATGCCATGTTCTCCTTCCTGAGAGGACTGCTCCCTGGTCGCATGGCATTGAATGGTGACTGCGGTGATGGCCTCATGGCTGGAACACCTGCTTTTCGTGGAGTTGTATTCGCCGAGTCCAGCGCATCGTTGAAAAGTTCGGAGAATGTCTTGGAGTCTTCTTGTCTTCTCTGCCTGGGCGACGCGGTGTTTTTAGCCGCCAGCGGCTTGTCGTTGTAAGTTGCAAAAAGGGGAGTTGTATCAACACGGATCGATCTTCCAGCTAGCGTGTAGATCTGTTGTTGCCACAGTCAGAACAAGTCGCCGTTCGTTAAGACGACCTAAACCTACCACAGTCATGACAGCAGCCATGGCCACATGAGCACCGAGCTTCGCAGTGCCCGGTTGAGCCGCTTGTCCGCTCACGTCTATGCCGCGAAAAATGAACCGAAAGAATACGGCAAGACCTTGGAAAGAATACCATTGCGTGAATCCCAGGAGATGTCTCGAAAACCCGCGGTTCACTTGAACGAAGTGCGGATTCCACCACGCCGCCATGACGCCCGTCCACATGCTCCACTGCATCAGTGTATCCGCAGCGGGTAGGGGCTTGGTCGCCCGCTTCAGTGACGAGAGCACTTTTGCTGCCGTGCTTTGGTCGTCGGGATCACACATTCCGTTGTCGCTCACCTGGAGGGCCTGCGTGATCATGACAAAATGCCACATTATTTGCAATGCAAACCCAGCGCGCCACAACGCCTTCCCAAGCATATCAATCCAATCTAGTTTAGTGCGCGTCTTGGTTTTCCGGCCCCGAGTCAGCTTCATCATGCGTCGGAGATGGTCTGTCTTGGCTGTATATCCGGCCTGCCGTATTCTGGCTTCAACCTTCTCTGCGCAATCGCCGCATACTTGTGGATAACGCCTCTCCAAGTTACGTCGGTATCGGTAGTAGTTGCGCTCGAGCTCGGGGTAGTCTGGGTCGGAGGGGTCATCCGGGAGGTACTGCGCCAGGGACTTGGTGAAAAGATGCTGGTTCTTGAGGCACGTCTGGCAGAAGATGTCATCTCGTTGTGGTGACACGGGACCCGATTGTGGTGCGGCATACTGGACAGTGGTCGCTTCTCTGTCTGTGGAAACGGGGGGATCGGTGATTTCGCCATTCTGAATCTGTCAGTTAAGGGCTGGTTGTATCGTGAGCATATTGAAGGCTCTGTCGGGGCACGAGTTGGTAACACACCTGATCCAAGTAATTGGTCGCGTCGCAATGCAAGCACAGAAAGTCGCGGATGGTGCCATCAAACTTCAGGCCCGACCTCTTGCCGCAGTAGAAGCAGGTCAGGTACTTGGAGCCTCTAAAGCGTGGCATCCTGCACGTCGTCGTGCCTCGAGGACAGCGTTGTGATGGTCACGGGCACTAGACGATGCAGAGAGGAGACTGACTCTCTAATCAAAGCTGCAGCGCAATGATAATCTACTAGAACTGCCGACGCGATCAAACTCCCGAGATTTCGAAGTTCCGTAAATCCGATTCTGCCCAAGGCGGTGGAGGCCCAGACTGGCAGCAACTTGAGTAAGAGGCGGGTCTGGGGGGGTGTTAACATGGTTACCCCCCAGTTATTGTACAAGTTTGTAACATTTGGCAGTGACTGAAACTCGTCACTACGTTTTTATTTCGCGTTGAGAAGCTCTTCATTGTAAGGAGCACAGAGGCAAAGAGGACAGAGGCATATTAGGGGCGACCTCATCGCTTAGACAGTGAGTCCTGGGATGGCAAAACGCAAGTGGTCTACGGATTAGCTACTAGCTAGTTATTGTGTGCGTAATCCGTAAGGCGGGGGGGGGGTATAATAAAATTGTACATAATGGGAGGGGTCTTATCACTGTTATCAGATCCCAGTTAACCAAACGTTGTCTCCACCTGCCGACCTCTCAGTTGCAAATCAGCTACCCTGTACCCGAATCAGGAAGACGAGTTGTGCTCGTTACCTTGTCAAGCAGCATCAACAAGACTGCCTGTTTCATCTACTCAGTACCGTTTTGTTAGGGCCACAGGGATGTGACCTTCTTCATTTCAACGCTTCATTATGGATTACTGTTGCACAGATTTCTTGCATGACTGCATCACGGCCTTCCAGAAGCCGCAGACCACCCCCAGCGTGACACCACATGCAGCCTCCCCCTGCGGCCGGACCTACATAATTTCTCACCAAAACATCATCGAAGAGGTATGCGGTTTGCAGGCCCGCATCCTCGTGCAGCAAACTCCTGGCTTTCATGGTTCCCGCGCACGTCGAATTGACCATCAAATTGGCCATCAAAAAGCTGAGACGCTGCGACTGGCCGGAAACAAAAGAAAATATTTCTGCGTGGCCATTGTCCAATCATGTTGGGCGTTCCCGCAACGTGGGCATCGTTTGAGTTTGGTTGGTTTTGTCCCATGTGTTTGTTCCATTGAACAAAACTGGCTAGACCATAAACAGGATGGCACCCTTGATTGCAGGGAGCTCTTCCGCTTGTTGGCATGGCTGGAGAAGCTGAAAAGCATTCAAAGCTGTCCAGATGCCGAAAGGGACGAGAGAGCCACGATTCGTCGAGAAGCAAGGATGAAACTTTTCCAAGCAAGGCGGTGCAGGGACTTTCGGATGGGCTGGCAATGCCATGTTCGCAGCCGACCGACAGACAGCTGAATGTGTTTGCTGCTGCCAACAATGGGACTGTACTCCGTACATCTTATTAGAAAGACATTTTCATGCAGTGTCAATCAGGTCAAGGTAAGTGAGTCACCTCTCCCTCCGTCGTAGCGAGAAACGATCAATCTTCAATTCGCACATATATGTTAATAGCTATTGGGGATCTGTGCGATACGTCCCTCGTCAACGAGAACAATGGTGCCGTTCATGTATCCCCCTGCCTTGCTGGCAAGGAACAGAATAACACCAGCGTAGTCTTCCTCGGTACCAATCCTCCCCAGAGGCACCGTCTTGGAGTCCAACGCGCCCTCCTCCCGTGGGTCCCCGGCCGTCTTCATGAACGGCTGGTCCTGGGTCATTTCACTCGCGAAGAATCCCGGAGCAATGGCGTTGACTCGAATCTTGTGAGGTGCCAGGGTGGTAGAGAGCTGTTTCGTCATGTGTGTGACGGCCGCTTTGCTAGCACTGTAGGCAAACCCTGAATATGGCATGCGAGAAAAACTGGCTCCCGAGGACGTGAGCACGATCTGAGATTTCTCAGGCACCACGGCTCGCTTGTTGCCTTGATCCAGCAGATCGAGAAAAGCTACAGCCGTGTAGTATGCGCCAGTCACGTTCACGTGCAGGTTGCTCGTGAAGTCCTCCATCTTTGGCCCCCACATTCTGTTCTGAATCGTCTTGATATCATCGCTGCCGTCAATTGATCCAGTGCCTGCCGTGTTGATGCCACTGTTGGCAAAGAGAACGTTGATGTAACCAATTTCCGAGCGGACACGATCGACAGCAGCGGCCAAGCCTTCTTTGGAAGTGACGTCGCAGACAACCGGGTGCACCACGTGCGGTTTTGTCGACTTCTCTCGCGTTGAGATGAGAGCCTCTTTCCGTCGCCCAAGGATGTATACTGCTTTGGCTCCGTTGGCGACCAGGGCATGCGCAGTGACGGCACCCAGACCGGAGCCGCCCCCGGTAATGACGGCGACTAAATCTTTGACTCTAAACAGCGATGCTGCGTCATATGATGAGGAGGATGCCATTCTTGGTGGGGAGGGAGGGAGGGAGCCCTTTGCGTCTGGCGAAGGCTGGGCGCGATGGTGAATTTTTGCAATCACGCCCTTGCTTGCGATGGCTTCTATCAACTTATCTGGAATACCGTGAATGAGCAGTGACGGCCCTGGATTTTACAGACCGGGTTGGCCAGAGTTTATGTATTTATACACGACGAACACGATTGCCATAGGATTGATCATAAATGACGGTCCGAAGTTCGCTTAGGGATGGGGATTTAGGCTAATAGGGATAGAGGGGTAGAAGAAGGGCACTACAGTAAAAGTGTCTCGGTGTGTGTCAAACCCCATTATCATACAAGTTACAGTACTTCGTAAGATCTATGTACACTCCGTACACGGAGTATATAATAAGGGAGTTATCTCTGCCATTAAGCCTTGCCACTCTGCTAGATTTAGGTGCGTGGCTTGTACAGAGTACCCAAAGATGAAATAGTAGGCCCAGTGGATCGCCGAGGTCTCCGGACATCCAAATGGATACGCGGTGGGAGCGACATGATTCCCGCTGTGTCTCGTGTTTCAGAGATTGTGTAACCTCCGCTCTCACCAATGAGACCATGAAGCGACGATGGGATTGCCAAATGCCGCTCGGGAACTGCGGATGGAACGACGAAAGAAAGCCGGCCCTGCAAGTGACTGGTATCATGTAATATGGGGAATTCTTCTTGTCAGAATGAGGAAATCGAGTGCGATTACATATGTATGAACGCTGTCGTGGGCGGCTTTGTTGGCAAGTCGGCAACGATGAAACGACCAAAGGGGGGGGGGGGCATATCGCACCGCTGGTATTCCGTACATGATACATGATAGCAAATGCAGCGTCGACAACGGGTCAAACCTCGGAGCCCATCGCTGCTTGCAAGACATGGATAGCTAAATACTACGTAGCTCATAGGAGAGAGTTGGAGCCGCCGATGGCCGGAGCTGGTGCCATCAGGCTATCCTGATAAGTCGGCTCGGACATGGACCCGATGCGGTGCCAATCTAGTCAAGACGATAACACGCTACGTTCGTGAGATGATGATGAGTCTGGTACTCCGTACCCTCGACGCCATTGAGGCCTCGTCACTGACGGCTTGCGAAGCTGGCGGCCCAACTGCGTCAATATGATGGCGCGACCCATCCAAGCGAAACTGGCGAGAGCTCGGGAAAGCGCTGACAGCCGTGGCCGGCGAGAAAGAAAGCTCGACGCCACCATTGGTTCACATAATTAAGGTGTGTCTCATTCAAGTGCCCGGGAGTCCACGTGGAGGCACGAAGAAGAGTGGTGATGCAGAGTGATGCAGAGCATTTGCCCGACACCGAGAGACGCCGTCGGTAGAATGCAGAGGAAGGGGCTGACGAGGGGGCATTGCAAGTCGGGGTCATTTTATTATTATTAATAGTCATTGGGGTTGAACTCTGAACTCTTGGATCCATCATCCATCCACGCCCCCAGCAGCGAACGGTGGCGCAGATGCAAGCTGCAATACAAGAGGCCGCTGCACACAAGGAAATGCATAATACCGATGTTGTTAGTTATCACGGTCGCAGTGCTTTCACCCTTCCGGCCTAATATTGGAAAAAGTACCAAATGATGTGGATGTGCCCTATTATTATTATTATTCTGTTATTATGCCGGCCCATTCATCGCAAGGGACCACTCAAACCCCACGGATTGACCTTGTGGCCGTGCCAGCGTTGATTCTTTATTCCGCAGCGAATACATCGTGACTTGTTGATGGGCGTCTTGGCACATGAGTGACGCATGTCTGAGTAGCTTTATTAAATGTTTTGTTTGTTTCCCAGACTCTCCCCCCCACCCCGCGCTTCAGTGATGCATCCACTGCAGTCCAGCCGGCTCCAGTGACGCCGCAGTGACGGCCCCCCGTGCCGGCCGCTGACGCACCTGCCTTGTTTGCTCAAGGCTCCACCAGACAGGCACTAAATGGACGGGTGCCAGTGCCAGTGTCAAGTCAACTCAACTTGTTGGCAAACACGACCCTCTTTCCTCTCCCATTTTTCTTCCTCCCACCCTCGCCCCCCTCATCAACACCACACCCTCGTCTTTGAATCCTGCATTTACCGCGAATCGATTCTCCCACGCTGCTGCCCTACCGCACCCAATGTTTCCCTCATGTCCAGTCCGAGTTCCCAGTTCGAAAATGCCGCACCCCCTGCACTGCTAAGCCAAGACGCTGCCTTGTCCGTTGCTGCTGTTCCAGATCCGGGGGCAGCTCCCTTGGCCGCAGAGGTGTCTGGTCAAAATGACGGCCTCAACCCACGCCCCGACCTGGATCAACCTGCCTCCTTGACACCGCCTGCCCGCCCCGAGAACTTGGATCAAGATATTGCAAAAGATGGTATAAGATCCCGCGGCCCCAACCAGAGCAATCAAAGGCAACCTGGCCCGTCCCTCCTGTCACAAGCTCTGGCGTCTGCCCGTGGCATTCAGACCCAGAAGCACAACACCAGTCACAACCAAAACCACGTCAATTGCAACCCTGCACACCACGACGTGTACAGCAGTAACGGGAGCAGCAATACCAATACCAGGCCGCCCAAGGCTCAATCAAACGGTCACCTCCATTATTCGGACTCAGAACGGGAACCGTTGAATTCGTCTTCCTTCACCGCAAGTCGGTCGACGCATGTAAAGAAGAATGGAAAACACCAAGCCTCCATAGATCTCGATCCGGCCCAGACTACATCTACCATGGCAGCACCGGCTATGATACCGATAGGATCTGCTGCACTCCAGAACCGAGAGCCCATCGCCGTTCAACGCCACTACAATCCATCCAATTTGGCGCAAGCCAGAGAAATGCTCGTGGAGCACCGCAGTTTTCTCGATAGAGCCCGAGGCCGGGCCTCTACGTCTCTCGAACTCGATCGCTCGACTACAGACTTCTTCAAGTCAAGACCCCTGTCACTTTCCGCGAGCCCCGAAGAATCCGCCCTTTTGACAAGCACTCCGCACATCCCCCGTGAATCTGCAACTTTCATGAGTAACAAATTCTCCGGCGGCGACACACTGCAGGAAACTGCATCCTCGCTGCCGCAACGCCCCTGCCTGGCGCAGATGATGGCATTGAGCCCTGAAAAGACGGGGAAAATCTGGTCCATTGGCTCAGGCCATGTCGAGGGACAGGACGGTTTGGTGGAGAAGTCCGTTGCCGAGGCCATGGCTGGTGTCGAGCCCAATGCAAGAAGTCGCAAGGCAAGCTATAGTCTCCGATTTTTCAAAGAGGGCCTTCCGCCAGAAGAAAAGCCTCGACGCAGGGATACCAAAACAACGCCTCGCGACACACTGTCTGCCACGTCTGAAGAAAGCAGCATACGCGACGCATCCGTCGCTGCCCAAATCCCGCCATCCGACAGCCACCGGGTCGCGCTTCAAGGAGCGCGCGATGGAGACCCAACTTCGCCTACGAATGACTACTTCAACATGAGCTCTCCTGATGCGGCAACTGGTGGTGACACAACGCCTGTGCCACTCCGCACAAAACTAAGACAAGACAGTCAGGCGGCGGCCTTCGCTGAGCCGATACCGCCACCTGCAGAGGTGGGGCCGATTCCGGTATCGAAAGCCGACCGTGTGGAGGGGCAATTGGAGTCAGCTGATGGTCACATCAGAGACAAATTGACCGGTGACGTTACTAGCGGCCAAGTCGCCAGCACCCATGGCGTCAACGATGATGACCGCCATGATGTCGGCAATGTGTTTCAAGACGGTGCAAACGCTGTCGCGGGTACTCATGATGATGGCGATGCCGAAGACGCCGAAGACGCCGAGGAATCAGGCGAGGAGAAAATTTCTTCTGCCGTGTTTCTACCTCACAAGGAGATGCCAGATGCCCGAACCCCATCCATTGACCCGGCCGGCCCATCTCAGGCCCAGCATTCAAGATCACTTTCGCATAGTAGTTCTCATCCATGGCTTGTGAAGGCCGATGAGCCCGAACCGGAAACTGAACCCGGGACCGAAATCCATGACGAGGATGATGTTGATTTTCTCCCACCGCTTGACCAATCCCATCCTCAGTCTCGTGAGATTGTTGCTTCGTCCAACCCAGTCAATCTGCAAGACGCTCCTGATCGTGTTTCTGTCGCAGCTGATGAGCCTGAAGTGAGCAAACACTCACGAGGCCAGCAGCCAAGCACTATTGCAACGCCTCATGAAGATCATGTGCACCATCACCAGCATCACTCTCGCCAACCACTGGACGCTATTGAACTGATCCCTTACAAGCATCAAGTGGGAGGTCACACTACCCTGTGGCGATTCTCAAGAAGGGCTGTCTGTAAACAACTCAACAACAGGGAGAACGAGTTCTACGAGACGATTGAACGCTATCACCGCGACCTCCTCAAGTTTCTTCCTCGGTAAGTTCGTACTTGTTGTTCTCTGTAGGCCATTGGCTCTTTAAGGTCACTCATGCCTTTTCATCCTCAATCAAGCCAGCCTCAAAAAAGGGGACTTCTCGCCATGACGGAACACTGACTCTTGCACCAAACAGGTACATTGGTGTGCTCAACGTGACGTTCCAAAAACAGCCACGCCGCAAGAGCACCATGAAAAGGGATGAATCTTCTGCACTCGACCGCAAAAGGGCACTCGGACATAGTGACGAGCCGGAGCATGCAGTCAATAGGGTCGGACATGGGACGACAGAGACTGCCTCGAGCGGAGTGGTGGAGCCTAACCCGTCCCGACTCGTCAGTCAGTCATTGGCGAATGCGGCATTGCGCATCCCAACGGTCACCTTCGATGACAATAGGCACATTCTTCCGCGAAACCTTCTCCAGCCAACACCCCCTCCCGATTTCTACCGACGCCGCAGTACCTCTGCCGCAAAGTTGCATCAGAGTACGGCCAAGACACAAACACCGCGGCCACATCTTGACGAAAGGCCGAATAGTTGGGGTGCTACCACAATCAATAAGCGTCTTCGGAATGAGGTTTTCAATGACGCCTTCCTGAAGGAGCCCGTTGAGGTCCAGAAGCACCGTCGGCCGCATCAACGTGCTGTGCCACGACCCACTCTGCAACGCCTCCTGCGGCCAACAAACTCGGATCCAAATCTTGCCCTCTCTGACAAGCAAGAAGACGGAACGCCTGAAATCACCGTTCAAGCCGAGACGCCGCCGCTGCCTTACATCCAGGAGCACGGACATACACAAAGTGACATTGGCGTCCATGCCATGCCAAGCTTTGACAACAAGCCTGATGAAGCCACTGCGCCGCCGTCTGTCAAGGACATCACAGGAACAAGCGCCCCCGAGCCAGAGATTCTCAAGGCGAACCTCAACACCGGCCGGAGGAGGCGCAGATACTCGGCAGGTGGGCTTCGCCGGCGGCCAGAAGATGTGCAGGAATCTCGAGGAAACCTCAAATACTTTGAGGAAGCCGACGACGCAGAGTACAAGAATGGAAATGATTCCATGTCGAAGGACTATGCTCCAGAAAATGAGACAATCCAGCCCAACAAGCACATAGAAGCGGAAGCAGAAGCAGAAGTCCTTGTTGATCAACATCAAGCAAGTATGGGACTACCGGACGTGACGCAGTCTACGGCCGCGTCAGCGGCACCGTCGGCTCTGCCCGGCCCAACAGCTGAGTTTAGGAAGATTCCTCGGCCGATCAACCCGAAGGAGGCCAAAACGCAAGGAGATCGCGTAGAGTATTTTCTGCTGATGGAAGACCTGACTGCGGGCATGAAAAGACCCTGCATGATGGATCTGAAAATGGGAACCCGTCAGTATGGGGTAGATGCCACTCCAAAGAAGCAAAAATCGCAAAAGGAAAAGTGCAGAACCACTACTTCCGCAGAGCTGGGCGTGCGTATCTGCGGGTTGCAGGTTTGGAACGTCAAGACGCAGTCATATAAATTCCAGGACAAGTATTTCGGCCGCAAAGTCAAGGCCGGAGTCGAGTTTCAGAGAGCCCTCCAAAAGTTTCTGTACAACGGCGTTGATCTGAATAGCATCTTGCGGCACATTCCAGTCATCTTGAAGAAGCTTGCCCAACTCGAGCAAATCATCCGCGAGCTTCGAGGCTACCGCTTTTATGCCGCCAGTCTCCTCATGTTTTACGATGGTGATGACACGGAGGAGACAGGCTACGAGACAATGTACGACTCGACAACCGATGCCGCGACTGATACTGAGGAGGTCACACGACGCCGGCGAAAAAACCCACGCGAGATTGACTTCAAGATGGCCGACTTTGCAAATAGTCTTACTCCGCTGGATGACATTTCCGACAAGGCATGTCCTCCACACAATCCAGATGAACCTGATCTTGGATTTTTGAAGGGCTTGACAAGTCTTCGTGAATACTTCTTGCAGATTCAGAAAGATGTGAGGTCAGAGCTGAACCTCGGGCCTCGAGGCGCGCGCGCCAGTCACCAGTGGACGTCTGGACACATGGATGATATGCAGCCTGACTTTGAAGATGATCTGGAAAGCGGGTTTGTCAGTCTGTGAGTATCGTGAACCGTGATGGAGTGTGTCTTGATTTTGTCTCTTTCTTCCTTTTCCCCCCCCTCTTCGGCGTGTTTTGAAAGGCGGAGGATACCCAACTTGACCCCTCAGTCATGAGCATCAGCTGCACGCTGCGTCTTTGCCATCTGGCGTGACATTGAGTAGCGATGTTTTTGTACGATGAATTGATGTGCATGTGTCGTTTCATTGGAATTGGATGCTTCGATTTTTTTTTTTTTTTTTCACCAAGCTGTCGATGATTACCCTTGTCCATAGCTGATCCTTTTCTTCACTGTTTTTTGCTTCGTCTTCTTGTTCTTGTTTTATTTTCACTCTACTCCTCTTTCTCAAAACGTGGCTCACGAATCTTTTTCACATACCCTGCATCGCGTTTGCTGTACTATCTGTAGACGCGTTGGCACCTGAATGCGTTGTTCATGAAAGGTTCGACTCAAATGCCTGGGGTGATTTTTGGCTTGGTTGGGAGTTGGAGCTCTTACTGATTGCCATGTGGTACAAACAAGAGAGGTACAAGGTACAAGACTGACGAAACAATGTGCGGCATACTTGTGCGATTTTTTCCCAGTGTTATTACCGGACAAGTCTTTGGCGTTTGTTCATTCTGTAATATCCTGGTCTGCTTTCGGGAACGCACGGAAACTCGGACGGAAAATTGATGGGAACATGGGGGTCCACGGAAACAAAAAGAATTTAGAGTGTGCTAGAGACAATTATGAATAAACATGTATATATATGTCAGTCGCCATGATGGAAGCAAATATTGCGGATGTGGGAATAACTCCTACAAGGTTTTCATTGACTTGTAATGGAGACGTTGCTTGCTATTGCTTAGCTTCGTGAGTGCAACTTGGACGCCATTGCCCAGCATCAAATGTTCAAATGTGTTGTGTGATGGCAGCACAAGTGCTGGTTGAAGTTGTGGGCTGGACGACCGTCGTGTGGAGTTGGGACACATGCATTCTTAATATATGTACATATATATATACATGTACATACATACATTGATGGGGGGGGGGGCCATTCATGCTTTGTGCCGCACCACCAAAACCATATCTCATTGCATCATCATCGTCATTACAATGTTTCCGCGAAAAAAGGTGAAAAAGTCCATCATGGGTAGCGTCATCTCCACCATCCGCGACACGCTCAGTGCCGCCCGCGATGTCATGGCCGTCCTCTCATCCCTCAACACCAAGTACAAGGCGCTCAGGGAACGAATCGCCTCGGCGCCAGGCCTTCCTGTGCCCGAGCCGACGCGGTCGTACTGGCAGGATGATGCTCCGTTCTCGAGGCGAGGCAGGTGTGCGACGGTGCGACGGGCCGCAATGGCGGGCACATCAAGACGGCGCCGTATGAAGTGTATGGGATGATGAAGAAGAGGATTGGGAAGGAGAGGGCGCTGGAGGTGGTGAGGTTCCAGATGAGGCATCTGGGGGTGCTGCTGGAGCTGGGTGATGAGTTCCCGCTGGGTGAGGTGAGGGAGGTTGAGACGGTCGACTTGTTTCACGAGGAGGGACTGTATAGGAAGGCGGTTGGGGAGGTGGAGGAGCTGAAGGGGTTGATTGGGGGTGAATTCGAGGCAAAGGTTTGGGAGGGGGCTGAGGCGTGGCTGAGTGGTTCCCGAGGGAGCTGGGCTTGGGCTTGGGCTTGGGCTTGGATAGTGGGAGATTGCGGAGGGCGAATTTGAAGCATTTGGCGAGGGAAGTGGCTTAGTCTTGGCTTGTCTTCGCTTTGCCGTGAAGTCTTCATTCATACTTCTAGCATTGGCCTTTTGTTTTTGCACGGGGTGGCAACGTGGCTGGGCTCGACGAAAAGTGAAGTCAAGGTGAGGCGGTCAATATTATGATGGCTTGTCCACCACGCGTGTTTCCAACATTGGAAAGACACCCTCCGCTCATCTGCTTCCATGAACCTGGATACCGGGCAAAGTTCTTTGCTCCCGACCATCCGAAACACCTCGGTTATCTCCATCCAACATTGCTGGGAGCATGAACACCCATTCGCGTATAGAGTCATGGCGTCACTCCGTTCCCAGCCAACTCGAGAGAGAAGACCCCTTCGAAAATGATGGGTTTCAAGCACGTTGCTCAACCAGACTTGTACTGTTACCCTCTTGTCGGCCCACGCACAACAAGGTGGCATCTAACTCGGGTCCAGACATTCCGAGAGGACGACCACCAAGCTGCGCCGAAGAAGTCTTCACGCTTAGCTTTACTTCGATCCAGAATTGCTTCGTTTCGAAAGTCACGGAATGCTAGTCTAGATATCGCTACTTCACCTGCTCATTCTCAAGAGACACGCTCGGTGTTTGCTCCGACGGCTCATCATCTTGAAAACCAGTCTTCCTCTGCGCCGGTGATGCTCGACAAACGGAGCGGACAAACTCTCTTCGAGAACATATTCAGCCGGAAAAGAGAGAGGAGTCCGACACCGCCTCCATTGTCGAGACAGGAACCTGTGAAGCTCAAGTTCTTGTTCGTGGGAGATCACGCCTCAGGACAGACGGCATTGTTATAGTACGTGATTCCGGGTGTCCCTTCGGTCCCGTGTACAAGATCTGATTTGGATTCCTTCTCCATCAGCCGCACTACATTTGGCTATTTCCCCGATGTAAGCCAACCCCACGAATACTCCCCGTCGGGCGCTTGTTAAAGATGCGCTTCAGACAGCAGCTATTCCCAAAACACCCTTTGAAACGTACACGCTCGACAAACCTCACTTGCCCGCGCAGATTGAGCTCTAGGATACCTCTGGCGCCGGAGATCTAAACATAGTTTCTCGACTCTCGTACATGGTCTGGGATGCAGTATTCTTGTGCTTTGATGTCAAGGAGAAGATGGGTCTGCTCAAGGTCCTGAGCTGGGTATGTCATGTCCTGTCCTGTGTGCAGGCTTCGAGTTGCGGTTGCTGACTTGGACAATGACGGCGGAACAAAAGTGGCAGCACGCTGTGGACACAGATTTCTGTGCCAACTCGGAGCCATTTATCTATCTGCTAGGGCTGAAGAAGGATTTGAGAATGGAGTGCTCCTTCGAGGACCACAGATTGGCCATGGGGACGGGATTGACTCTGGGGTTGCCAAGCTGTTGCGTCAATCCGAGGGATGTATGTTTCCAGTTCTGGGTTTCGTCAGTTCTGTTCCGAGTGGCCAGCGGTGACTTTTACTGATGTTTGCTAGGCGGATTGGCATGCGAGGCGGATTGGGGCCGAACGATTCACTGAGTGTTCGGCGCTGACGGGGGATGGGGTTGAGACTCTGCTCGAGGAGGCGGGCGGGGTGGCTGTGAGGCGGAATCTTGGAAGCGAAGGGGGGAAGGTGATGGAGAGGGCCGTGAGGCGACGATTGGCGTGATGTGGGCTGCTGGTTATCTTTGTCATCTTTGTCATCTTTGAAGTCGAACGCTTAAGAGTGTGTGTGGTGTTGCCAACACGATGGTCATGGACTAGCAACGTGAGAAATCAAGACTTGACTTGAATTAATTGTGTGGTCGGTGATACTTTTTACTCGCGGTGTCCCAGGAGGTTTTGGCCCTACCCGGAAGCGGCAGGCGGCGACCCGCCTCAGAGATCTGTCCTGATACCAGAAGCTTGCACTTGCACAAACATGTTCATTTACTTGCTCCTGATTCACAGCGGAAACTACTTGCTACGCAAATACGCGAATACGCAAAAGACCTGGCTCCGTTCACCCCAGAGCGTCAGACTCGTTTTCGTGTTCCCGTGACCGATATGCCCGTGCTGGGAAGTTTCTCATAGTCATCAGACCTGCTGGCTGGTGTCGCTCACTTTATTAGCCATGGCGAGAATGATCACCTCTGGTACACTGGTGGCCGGCATACTCGCGGTAGCAGCATTCATCGGCGCCTTTGTACTCGTGGTTGCCCATTTCGTCCAGTCATGGACCAGCGTCATTCTCACCATCACTGCTGGCCTCATCAGCATCAGCATCTATGTTACGGTAGGATCGTCTCATGTCCAAGCATGCGCGAAAGGCAGAGTAGACGCTCAATGACCTGGCCAAGTCCAATACTCAATTCCAAGGATGCTAGCTCTTCTGAGCCCACGAAAGAGTACTACCTCTTCGTACTGGGTTCAGGCGGACACACCAAAGAGATGCTCATGATTGGACGACGGCACGCGAGACTTTGGACGCAGTATGTCAGAGAACCATCTTGGAGACTATGAAGATGAGCTGAAGGAGTCGTCCTCAGCACCTGGTACATACGATGAATGCATAGTCACGCGCGCCCGTCGTGTTCACCAGCCCCTGTGGTCTACCCCCTGGACAGGCCTGTTGAGCATCCTCGACATCTTCCCTGTTCTGCTGTTTCCACCGAAAACAGAGATGGGAAAAACTTTGAGATACCCCGGGGTGATATTTTCCAATGGCCCCGCCACGGGCTTCTTTGTCGCTTTGGCGGTGCATGTGCTGAAGCTGCTTGGCATCGTGCCGGATGACAAGATGAAATTCGTGTACATTGAGTCGTGGCGAGAATCACAACGCTCAGCTTGACAGGCAAGTTGTTGTACTGCACTGGAATGGCGGATGCTTTTTACGTGCAGCATGAGGAGGTAGCCACCAAGTACGGGCTTGTCAATGCAGGCGAGATGGTTTTTAACGCGCGGCGGTTAGAGTAGGTCGACATCATCATGTAGAGACGATCAAGCACACATGATGTACATGGTATATATACACTCCATCTTGTTGGGGGCTTGATTGAAATATGGCTTCATGCCACTGCCGCAACTGGCGTGTAGTCCCCCTCCTCCTCATCCTCTGCACCAAACGTCTCGATTTCTGAATTCGACATGGCCTCTATACTCGCCGTTTCCTTGCCGGCCCAAATCTTCCAGTTTTCGAATTCCCGGTCCTCAAGTTGCATGCCCACGTCGAGCCGTGACTTGCCAAAGTACGCCCCTACGTGTTTTGCTTCCTCGACAGCCACTCTCTTTTCGATTTCTTCTTCCTGGCGCAGTCTGTAGAATTCTCGGCGCGCCGTGTCGTACGCCTTGCGTTTGCTCATTTTTTCGGTCTGCATGAGGTATAACTGACGTTGCACAACGCTGTTTGCATCATACAAAGTCAGTTGTGTTTCCCCGTTTGCCAGCCACCACACCTTTGTCGACAGCGGCTGGATGTGTCAATCTAGGCGTGGCCACTCACCATTCACCCGTCAGAGGGACACCCGGCTGTCGGAGTCCCTTGCTCCAGTCGTAATGCTGATAATCCCTTCCGTCCAGCTCGAGAATGACGCGCGGCCGGGCCAGCTCCCATGGGTGGTCTTTGTAGAAGCTTGTTCGCAGAGCGTCTTCGGGGTAGCTGATGCTCTGGGGGCGGTAGAGCTTCTTTGGCTTCTTGGCTTTCGGGTCGGGCATTCGGTGTCGCGGGGTGACTGTGCGAACGAGCGATTCGGCGGGGGGCACCGAGTTCATCACTTGGTACCATGGCGGTTGGGCGACGGGGTGGCCGGAGAGCATCTGGTGGTTGAGCTCCTGGGAGACGGCTTGGAAGACCCGGGCGGGTCGTATTTGTCGGCCTCCCATGATGGATTGTTTCCGTCCTGTGGCGGAGGGGAGGGGAGGGGAGGTCGGTGTGCTGTGGAATTCTGGTCAAGTGTAGGTACGACGGATTGCCACGACTTCACGACTTGTCGCATGCCTCCGGAGGTTGGAGGTTGGAGGCTCGAGGTGGAAATTTTGGGAGCCGGCGAATCGTATGGCCGGCATTGGATGGCAAGGCACAGGGGGGGAGGTCCGTCCGGCCGGTGTGTGACAATGGAGCAAAAGACGGCCCAGATATTTATTATATTTATTAGTAGAGCTAGCCATGCCAAAAATTCAGAGTCCCACCATTAAATCATCCATCACGTCCGTCACGTCCGTCACCTCATCCGCCGCTCTTGACTGTAGCTTGCGAGGAGCATGCCATCATGAGGAAGAGCCCATGAAAATATCCAAAGTGGATGGCTCTGTCTGTGGTGCGGTTCTCAACCGCCCGGCAGCAAGTCTGAGAACCGCCCATATAGCAAGGACAAGCTTCTGCAGAGCCGCCGCGACAGAGACATCTAGACCTGGGCCACGAATGAATGGACACGGCTCTTGCCCGAGAAGCTCAAAGTGGATATCTTCGACCTTCATGCCGACCAAGGAAATTCCTCGCCCGCCTCCGGCAGCGCAACAACGGTCGAGACGTCAATGCTACAGCACCGCAAGCGAGGCGGCGTCTTCGGCCTCCTCGGGGAGTTTGCCGCACTCGCGACTACTCTCGGGGGATCAGAGCAGGCACCAGCTCATGTCCCTTGTTGGACAGCGCGGGGAGGGAACGGTTCAAGAGCACTTCGACTTTCATCGAGATCCTTACCAAAGGGGATACGCTCAGCCAGACGGGCCCAATTTACAAGTCTCGGATAAGAAGAATGATGTTGAATACCCCAAGAGGGAAGAAACCTTTAATATCAGCGAAGAGTTGCGAGAGCATATAGCAAAACTGTGCTCTGCCATTGGGCAGCGAATACGACATCCGAACCGGATTACGCTCGAATCAATCTATAAACTATACTGCCAACTCCCCGAACCGCGCATGCTGTACTTCACGTGGCAGTGGCGGAGCCGATTGTTAAAAGTAATGGGGACGCCGCCCAAACGAGACGTTGGATCCATGCTGCGCTATTTCGCCTTGGTTGCGGATGTTAAGAACGCGGGACTCACATTGCGCCGAACACAGTGGAACTTTGCGCTGGCCTTTGCAACTAAATATGCCACACGGACGACCACACAAGAAATGGAGTCTGCTCTGCGACTGTGGAGGGAAATGGAGAAGGAAGCCCACGTTCCGGGAAACGAAGTCACTTTCAATATACTCTTTGACGCGGCGGCCAAGTCGGGCAATTTTACACTCGCGGACATGATCTACAAGGAGATGGAAAATCGGGGCATCGATTTCAACCGGTTCCACCACGTGAGCTTGATTCATTACTTCGGTCTGCGCCTCGACTCTGGCGGCATTCGAGCTGCCTACAGAGAAATGGTCGATTCGGGAGAAATGATTGACACCGTCGTCTTGAACTGTGTTATATCTGGACTTTTGCGGTGCGGGGAGGAGGAGGCCGCCGAGGAGACCTACCAGCAAATGAGGAATGCCCATGCACTGGCATCCGATATGCCTCAGAGAGACTACACGATGAAAAAGGTCGTCACGAAGGTGTTGATCATGTTTTCAAAAGTTGGCAAGCAACACCCTCAGCTAAAAGAGTCACTGCAGACAAATATTCAGCTGGCTCCCGACTTGCATACATACAAACTCTTGATTCAGCATCACGCCATCAAGGTCGGCAATCTTGCCAAGGTCGCCCAGTTCCTAGACGAGATGAAGCGTCTCAAAGTCTTTGTACATCCCACACTGTTCCTTGCGTTGTTCAAAGGATTCCACCAGCATGGTGGTTTCCCAGGCTCTGACTGGAGCTGGCAGCGACTGAGCGGTGTCTTGACTGCGCTGTACCAAGCCAGGGATACCAACGGCAATGCCTTCAAGATCGAATCGTGGCTCGTCGTCTGGGCATTGCGAGCAGTCAAGAAATGTTCGTCGAATGACGCCGTTTTGGAGACCTTTGATGCCATGTCCGAGCGGTGGGATCTCGAGGGTGAACGCCTGCAATTCATACATGCCATACTCGAAAACATATTGCAGGATAAAGATATGAAGTTATCAATGGCGAGATGACGCGTCTCAGGAGGGCGGTGATACATATATTGGCTTTCGTTGGGCCATTGGCCAAGCCGGGGGCCAAGCGCATTGTACATATAAATACCAGATGATATGGAGTAAATACCCCTATGGAGTGGAATATGTGTAAAATAGGAACAAACAATTAAACTCATGTCGGGCAACTCGGAAGACATAGTGACATGTCACAGCGGTCGCCGTCGGTTCAAAGCGTCAGACTTGAGGCATATTGACAAATGAAATTTATTTTGTATACAGTGGTTTCGACTGAGCTGGCGTCTATGACATGATTGCCATAATGGTTGCTCAATTACCCTCTCTGATATCTCCGCAGCCAAAAGAAAGAATCGTGATTCCTGTTCCCAAACTTACTGTTCCTTGTAGGTTTGGTAAACTGTTTTTCTCACGTTAGCGCTCCACCCAAATACAATCTTCTCCACGGTCGACGAGATGACGCACCAGCAATGCCGAAGGGGGCGAGGAAGCCGGTGGCCATGAAAGCCCAGTAGCCGGGACCGAACCACTTGCTACGAGGGTTGAAAGGGATGTTGGTGTAGGGTCCCTCGGGGTAGTGGTAAGGAGACGACATGCGAGCCCGGGTGGCATGGAAGCCTCGGCGGGAAACCAACGTGGCGATTGTACGGGCGGCGGCGCGGGAGAACATCTGTACCAATTGAGAGTCGATTAGCTTTGCGCAGGATACAG
Source organism: Epichloe coenophiala (assembly GCA_018801565.1). NCBI lineage: Eukaryota > Fungi > Ascomycota > Sordariomycetes > Hypocreales > Clavicipitaceae > Epichloe > Epichloe coenophiala. The sequence goes on along the minus strand of JAFEMN010000021.1, from coordinate 859,167 downwards.
ATTGAGTTTCGAGGGCGAAGCGAACCTTGAGGACGATTTTATCGCGAATGGGGAGCTTTGAGCAACTTATCAGCGTCGTGATGGACCCGATGTTATGATGATGATGGTTTGTCGATTTGCAAAAGGCTCGACTGATCACGTGACAATACTCAAATTGCTCGGGGCCGGAGCTTGCTCTGCGGGTTCACTTCGGTAATACAGAACAGCTTATGGAGACCCGGACGTTGTATGGCGGCGACTCACCGCCTGCATTTCTCGACCCTCTCTATTTTTCTTTCTGCCAGCCGACCAGCCAAGATTTTGCCTTTATGGACTCCAGATCGCCGATTTGCCCACCGCGCACAATCTCGGCTTGGTCAAGATAGTGTGTACACGAACGCATTGCAACTCCCCAGCGTTGGTGTGTGCGCTTGAGTATTGACGTCTTTGGTTCGCATACAGAAGCGTTGCGATTCACGTTACATCGCGTCTTTTTTTTGTCTTCTCTCGACTTATAGTTGTAGCTCTGGGCGAGAGCCACGTACAGCACTGCCTCTAAACCACGGTACATAATACAATCGACGCCAACATGGATGAGATGTTTGATGTGTTCGAGGGCAAGGCGGAGCCCCAAAGTGGCAGCGATTCGGAGGGAGAAAACCGAGCTATCCGGAACCGCGACAAGAGCAAGAAGCGAAAGGCCGATGAAGCGATGAACGGAAAAGCGCCCGCGGAATCAAGAAAGGATGGGGCTGATGTGGATATGGACAATTTCACGGAGACGCCAAAGGCCGAAGAGTCCGAGGATGAGGAATCTGATACCCCCAGTCAGCAAGATAAGAAGAGACGGAAGAAGGAAGATGGTGCTGGTCCTGTCATGACCGACACGTTCGAAACCGCGCAGTCGAGAGAAGTTGCGGGAGCAGCTACTCTGGTGCCACAACACGCGTCACTCGTCCTCTCGCATAATATCCAGCATCAGGTTGCGTTGCCACCGGATCTGGACTACGAATACGTTCCCTTGTCTGAACATAAATCACCAGAAGAGCCTGCGAGGACGTGGGATTTCAAATTGGATCCCTTTCAGAGTCTTTCGGTGGCGTCTATTGAAAGGGACGAGAGTGTATTGGTTTCAGCGCACACGTCTGCCGGCAAGACGGTCGTGGCCGAGTATGCAGTTGCGCAGTGCTTGAAACGCAACCAGAGGGTTATTTACACGAGTCCGATCAAGGCACTTAGCAATCAGAAGTATCGAGACTTCGAGGCCATCTTTGGCGACGTCGGCTTAATGACTGGCGACGTCACAATCAATCCTACTGCGAGCTGCTTGGTTATGACGACGGAAATTCTGCGATCCATGTTGTACCGCGGTTCTGAGATTATGCGAGAAGTGGCTTGGGTCATATTCGACGAAATCCACTACATGAGAGACAAGACAAGAGGTGTGGTCTGGGAGGAAACAATTATTATGCTTCCAGACAAGGTTCGATACGTCTTTCTATCGGCCACCATTCCCAACGCCTTCCAGTTTGCCGAATGGATCGCCAAGATCCACCACCAAGCTTGCCATGTTGTATACACCGATTTCCGACCGACTCCTCTGCAGAACTACTTCTTCCCATCCGGAGGAAGTGGTGCTCGCATTGTGGTGGACGAGAAGGGTAACTTCAACGAGCAGAATTTCAACATTGTCATGAAGGAGGTTGAAGAAAAGAAGGGTGCCGAGTCTAACAACATAACCGCCAAGCTCAAGGGCAAGGGAAAAAACAAGAAAACAAACAAGGGAGGCGCAGATGAAGGTGGTTCTGATATGCATAAAATTATTCGCATGACCATCAGGAAGAATTTCAATCCTGTCATCGTCTTCAACTTCAGCAAGCGAGAATGTGAGAACATGGCAATCAGTGTCCAGGCACTCTCTTTCAATGATGACTCAGAAAAAGCCATGGTCACCAAAGTGTTCCAGAGTGCCATTGAGTCTCTCTCGGAACAAGACAGAGATCTACCCCAGATCAAGAATCTTTTGCCCTTGCTGGTCAAAGGAATCGGCGTCCATCATTCCGGCTTGCTGCCGATTCTGAAGGAGACCATTGAGATATTGTTCCAAGAGTCCCTAATCAAGGTCCTGTTCGCGACGGAAACCTTCTCCATCGGTCTGAACATGCCTGCCAAAACTGTTGTTTTCACGCAAGTGACCAAGTGGGATGGCGTCAAGCGTCGCCCTCTCACGTCTTCTGAGTATATCCAGATGGCCGGTCGTGCAGGACGTCGTGGTCTCGATGCCCGAGGTATCGTTATCATGATGATTGACGATAAGTTGGAGCCGGATACTGCCAAGGATATTGTTACCGGCCACCAAGACAAACTTAACTCTGCCTTCTACTTGGGCTACAACATGATTCTCAACCTGCTGCGCATTGAGGCCATCTCCCCCGAGTACATGCTGGAAAGATGTTTTCATCAGTTCCAGAATGCTGCGAGTGTGCCTTCACTCGAGAAGGAGCTCATGGCCTTGCAGCAGGAACGAGACGGCCTCTCAATTCCCGACGAGGCGACAATCAAGGACTACTACCAGATTCGACAACAACTCAACACCTACACCAAAGACATGCGCTGCGTCATTCAGCACCCGAGCCACTGTCTCGAATTTTTGCAGCCGGGCCGCTTGGTGCAGATTTACAACCCCAAGGAGGCCCAAGACAATGCCGCAGGAGGTCTGGATTTTGGATGGGGTGTGATTGTCAATCACCAATCTCGTCGTGCCCCTAGACTTGGCGAGCCGGAGTACGAACCACAAGAATCTTACTTTATCGACGTCCTGCTCACAATCTCTGCGTCAAGCCCGGCATTCACTCCTGGCCCACCTGCTGGAGATATGCCCCCTGGTGTGAAGCCTGCAAATAGCGACGGAGACAGCGTTGCCGTTGTTGTGCCGTGTCTGCTCACTTGCATGAAGGCCATCAGCTAGATTCGCATCTTCATGCCCAAGGAGGGTTTGAAGGCACAGAGCGACCGAGACCAGGCGCGCAAGGCGTTAGCTGAGGTCAGGAGACGGTTCCCCGACGGCGTCCCCATCTTGGATCCGCTGGAGAACATGGGCATCACTGATGACTCTTTCAAGAAGCTGCTGCGCAAGATTGAAGTTTTAGAGTCGAGACTACTGGCAAACCCTCTGCATATGTCACCCATGCTTCCCTCATTGTGGGACGAGTACAGTGAGAAGGTCCGGCTTGGAGACAAGATAAAGGAGAAGAAGAAGGCAATCGCCAAGGCACACAGCATCGCGCAGATGGATGAACTCAAATCGAGAAAACGAGTGCTTCGACGACTAGGTTTCATCAACGACGCCGAAGTCGTCCAGCTCAAGGCCCGCGTAGCCTGCGAGATCTCCTCCACCGAGGGCCACGAGCTACTGCTATCCGAACTCTTGCTCGATCGATTCTTCAACGAACTCACACCCGAGACATGTGCCGCCGTGCTGAGTTGCTTCATCTTTGATGAAAAGGTGGAGACGCAGGCTCTCAAAGAAGATCTCCAGAGACCGTACCGCGAAATTCAAGCCAAGGCTCGCATCGTCGCCAAGGTGAGCCAGGAGTGTAAATTGGACGTCAACGAAGAGGAGTATGTCGCGAGCTTGAAGTGGCAACTGATGGAGACGGTCTACGCGTGGGCGCAGGGCAAGCCGTTTTCCGAAATTTGGTACGTTGTCTGATGATACAGATACCTTTCCTTTCTCTTGCCCCCCCACGTTTTCCTTGGAACTAACAAATTTAATGAAGCAAAATGACAAATACATTTGAAGGCTCTCTCATTCGGCTGTTCCGTCGTCTCGAAGAGCTATTGCGCCAGATGGCCCAGGCCGCCAAGGTCATGGGCAACGAGGACCTGACCAAGAAGTTTGAAGAGAGCTTGCAGAAAATCCGGAGAGACATTGTCGCAGCACAGAGCTTGTACCTGTAGTATTCTCGCACAGGAGCCTGTCTGTGGGTCGGTGTTTGGAGTTTCCTGGAGGGAGGGGGGTATTGAAAGCGCATTTTGGGCATTTGTAGAGAAATAGTGAGGACATGTCAGGCTGGAAATATCTGACACCCTCTTCATCAGGCGCAATGGCATCCATCCAACAACGCTGTGCCCCAATTGTGATAAGTCACATTTGTCGTCGTCTGCCGTCAATGCATATTGTATGGACTTTACTGTAGGGCCTCTCTGGCGGATTAAGACGGCCTGAACAGATGGCTCCTCCGCGCAGCAAGATGGGAGACCTCGTGTCAGAAGTACGGAGTACATGGAGTACAGCTGTAACTGCGAGTCAATTGTGCAGTTCACCTGCCCATGAACACGTAGGTGGCATGTGCTCCATACATACAAAAGGGCTACCCCTGAAAGGCAACCGGAGTCGTCAACTCCAGAAACGCTCCTCAATTCAATTCAATTCCATTCATCGCTCGCTTGATATACCCATGACGATGCCGACCGTGACGCTCAGAACAACGCCAGATCCCACAAAGATCTGCCACTTCTCGCTCCAAAGACCCTGCCTCAGCAATCAGGTGATGCTGCCGAGGGGGAAGAAGAACCCAATCATGGTGCCGCGGATGAGCACGTCTAGCACGGTGGACATGCTACTCAGCTCATCCTCCAGCGGGCTTGCCGCCGACGGCAATTCCCCGGCGTTGGTGTCGATCCACGCATCTTCGAGGCGTCTCAGTGAATCAGGCGAGGGCATGGAGTCCGGCGCGAACCGTTCATTCTGGATAGAAGCGAATTGCGTTCGGAGGGTGGATATCTCTGAGGAGGTGAAGCCGGCCTGAAGAAGGCGATCAAAGCCTGTTGGTCGGGGCCGGGTGCTCGCGGCTGGCTTGGAGGATTCGGCGGGCGCGGCGTCCCGGGGCGGCCTGGAGGCAGATGCTTGCTCGTCGGCCAGCTCCTCGGGCGTCAACTCATCGCCTATCGAGCAGTTGACGTATATACGGACGGGAACGTGGCCGTCGATGGCTTTGCCCTTGCCCTTGCCCTTGCCATTGCCCTTGCCATTGCCATTGCCATTTCCCTTGGCATCGGGCTCTGAGGAGGATGACGGCGACTGGAGGGGCGGTTTGAGCACGGAGCCGAGGGCTGATGAGTCGGGGAGGATGCGGCCCCGGTAGATGAGGCGCAGGCGGTTGCGGGTGGAGAGATGCGTGCGGAGGAGGTGTTTGAGCGAGAGGACGGTTGTGGATTGGGGCTGGGGGATGTCGAGGTCTAGGTCTGGGAGGGAGGCTGAGAAGCGGATGGTGAGGAAGAGTGGTGGTGTGGCCACGGTGGGTGTTGTCATGATGGCATTGTTCGTGACTTGCGGGATGGATGGGTGGATGGTGATATTAGTTGCTTGTTGATGACAGACAGTACCTTCCCTGTCCACTGCTCATGCCCCGCTCCACCTAGTAAGGTGGGGCGGGGCGGGGTACGAGTAGATGGCAAGCGTAGCACAAATCATTACGCCAGAAATGTTTTATCTCGTATTTCGTGTTTTGTCCGTGTCTTTCCAAGCTCTTTTAAATTGAATTTCTGAATTTCTTGCGTTGCCGCGCAAAACCCACATTCAGGTGCCGGAATCTTAACCGGCTCCCCTTTCGCCAGACGGCTCGTCAAAATGCCAGAGACAGCCAAAGATCGCAATGCAATGGCAATGATAGCCAAAGGGAGAAAGAGATCTTCATGAAGATCTTCTCAACGAAATACAAAACCATGGTGACGAGTTCAAGGCATTACCAGATGTTACAAACTTGTATCATCCAAGAGTTGAAATGGAGAAGGATATGCCAGCACTACGCCCATATGAACTCCTCGAGGTTTTGATGATGGAGTATTTTCAAAATGATTATGTCTTCATTAAGGTGTTCAATGCTCGCTTTCAAAATGACCAGGGTATCTACCAGAATATGTACATTCCTCGGGCAAAACCATTCTTTGCATGGACAACGACGCAAGTCGAGACCAGCTTGGGTCTGAAAGATAGTACTTTTCTGATCTCCTGGCAATCTCATACCACGCCATAGTGACAGCCTTTGGTAATGATACTAAAGGGCTTGAGACAATCTGGAGGCGTACCGTCCTGAAGAATCCAGTGAGATAATACTTAGCCATATACACAACAGAGAGTACTAAGCATTAGATACAGGACACAGGAAATTGTCAAACGAGTTTACCCAGATCCTGGCGGTGTAAGGGAAATGGACCCATCGAATGATGTTTTTTTTTTTTTTTGCTTTTTCGGGGACACCGAATGGCAAAACCTTGCCGAGGCCACGATTTGGTCCTATACAATTTGATCGATCAAAAACATCCGACAAGGCAGATTGGGCGGACAAGCTGACCAGCCCGACAACTCACCAGTTGGGACAATTGCAACGGGACGGGCAACGAGTTTTGCGAAGGACTAGGAATTCGGTTAGGCCGTTGAATTGGCTGCTGACGAATCTGCAAAGGGCCAGGCAACGATCTTTGCAACGAGCTTTGCAAAGGACTAGAATCCTGCTTATAAAGCCGCTGTAATCGCTGTTGCTCGCACTGATCTAGCTGGTGTAAGGGAAGCATTATAGCGAGCTTTATTAGGTTCGTGAGGAAGCTGCCTAGGGGGGAGGCCAGCGATCGAGATTAAGGAATTTGTCAGATCGACGGTCGGGTCGAAGGTTGGCGATTTGGTCGAATTGGATTGAAGGTTTTCAAATCAACGGATCAAAGGTCGGGACGAAGATCAACAGATTGATTGAATTGAATCGAAGGTCTTCAAATTCACGGATCGAAGGTTGAAGATGTTTGAATCAACGGATCAAAGGTCAGAACAAAGGTCAACGAATCGAAAGTTGAAAAATCTGACAATGGAAGCGATGCCTAGGGGAGCTATCAGGCCTAGTGGAAGGGATAGCTTTGACAGGCTTGGCGGGTTGGTTGACTTGGTCGGTTTGGTGGCTTTTGCTAGCAGTAAAAAGCGCTAGAGGTGCCGGAGCCCAATGATCGAAGAGCAGTTGCTACCACTTGTTACGTGCTGGCTTTGCACGAAAGGGGGTCGATTCTGTTATTTGATTGCGGTCTGAAAATAGCTTCACAGTGGGGTGTTGGGGTGTTGGGGTGTTGGTAGGACACGGACACAAAGTTCCCGGTTGGTTGATCCGCATCAGCAGCACCCCCTTGCACACGCATTCCTTGTCATCCCTGATATGTTGGTCCATGACGACGAAGGGAGGGAGAGGGGGGGGGGGGTCTAAGTGTTGAATAAAAAGCAAATCCCAGGGGTTCCCTTCCGCTCCGCTCCGCCCCCCAATCTCGTGCGTCTACCTATGTACACTCTACTCTCGCTCCCTCCCAAGACCACCGTCTTTTCCGCCCCATGTGAACTTCGAGCAAGATAACACGACGCTCGCATCACGGCCATGAAATGAAGCTCTTCAAAGAAGCCGCCAGGAGCACACCGATCCACGGCGCTGCTCTCCTGCGCCGAGCGACTCGCATCACGCCCCTGCGAACCGTCCTCCTCTTCACGATTCTCCTAGCCTACGTTTTTCGATTTTCGATTTTCGAATACTGCGACTATGTGCGCCAGATACAGCCGTGGTCGGGGCAGCGCCAGCTCGAGCAGTCCTTCACGCCGACCAGCGCCGAGTTAAGCTGCTTGCATGGAGGCAGCAGCAACGCAGCCGCAGCCGCAGCCGCATCTACATCAACACCCTCCTCATCCTCGCAGGCCGATCCGATTCCCAACTTGATTCACTTCATTTACATCTTCAAAGAGCCGCTTGCCCTACGCAAGGGCCTCCAGTTCGGTTTCCTCGAGTACCTAGCGATCCGCAGCGCCATCGTCAGCATTCAACCCTCCTTCATCTTCTTGCACTACGCCTTTGTGCACAAAAACGGCGATGGATCGTCCAAGATGCACATGGACCCCATGTCGAATCCCTGGATCCGCAGACTTCGCGACGACATCCTCCTCATAGAGCATCAGCTCGGTGACGTGAGGGGCAAGTCGACCTCTTACCTAGCAGACGTCATGAGTCTCCAGCTCCTGCGGGACAACGGCGGCATCTTTCTTCATCTCAACACGTTTTCCCTCAAGCCATTCACGGCCATCATGGATCCCCCACGCTCACAGGATGTGGTTTTGGGCCACGAGGGCGGCAACCGATGGGGCTTGGGCAATGCGGCCATCGCCGCGCGCAAGAACAGCACGCTGCTCCACCGGTGGCTGTACGAGTACGAGCATGCCAGTTCTCCGACTCGATGGAACTACGAGGGCGACTTGTTCCCCAAAAAGATGGCCGCCGAGATGGCCGCCGAGGTGTGCGCATTGCCGCCAGATGCCTTCTTTTGGCCGACTTGGACGTGGAACCATGTCGAGTGGATGCACGAGGAGCTGGATGGAGAGGGGGCGAAGCACTGGAAGGAGGAGATTGGGAAGCACGGCGGCGCTCTCTTTGACGGGCAGCTTGCGTATCACGCTTGGGACCGCGGCAGCGCGGGCAGGCATCTGAGGGGGCTGACGCCAGATGTGGTGAGGAGGAGGGACACGAGGTTCAATTTGTTGGTGAGGAGGTTTATGGAGGAAGATCTTGATTAGACGCACTTGTTCTCCTCGGCATTGCATTTGGCCGGCACGGCAACAATAACCGGCGGATCGTTTTCTTTACACGTTTCAAGTTTTCAAATGGTAGAAGCTTATTGAACATTTCGGACGTCAACTGCTATTACGCGATGTGTGCTAGTTGCGGGACACGATGTGTATCCGCCCGTGTTGAATCATATATTCTCCTCCACTAACTTGTTGGCAAAACACATCGGGATTGCTAGCGAGACAGCCAGTGTGACAATGAACTTATGTACGAATGACAGCTTTATACACATCATGTTGTACTTAGCAGCGTGGTAGGCTTAGAAGGCAAAAGGCCTTGCAGCAAGCCACGCCCTTCTACTCTTAAAGCATAGCCTTTGGAATCATAAACAATATCAACACTCAGTTGTGTAAGTAACAACCCCTCCCTAGTAACAGATATACATCTAACGACGCCCGAAGCCGCTTAGCTGTCTAAAACAAGTGAAGCTAATCCCACAACGACGCCGATTATGTATTCGCCTCCCACTCCCGCGATTTTCATCGCCAATTTATACATCATCTGCTGTCGGAACACCGCTCCCGTTTTTCCGCGCTTGCTTCAGCTCCGTATCAATGTTCCAAGGATCCCAGAAATCCCCCATTTCCCGAACCATGTCTTCGATCATATCCATAGGCTCTTCGGAGCCCCGGTCGCAGATCGGGCCATCTATCCATTCATCCCCGCCCTTAGCTCTTGGTTGTGGTACGTCAGTCGTGTCGTTATCGCAAGTTGCTGAGTCCGCTGCTGACAAACTTTCAGCTTTGGCAGTCGGCCTAAGAATAGGTGATTTTTGTGGTGAACCAGTGGGAACATGTCTCGTTTTCCCGTTGCCTGCTCGATTTGCGACAGCTTCAAAATGTTTCAAAAACTTGTCATCACAACATATTGTAAGGTCACTCATTGGTGTCTCTGGAGGCGGAGAGCTTTGTCGCTTGGGTGGATTAATGGTAGACGCCGCCACATTAACATGATATTGGCCACTAGAACCATCGAGTTCAGTAAGCGGTGCCGCCCAAGAAACTCGGAGGTTCGGGCGAGATCGGCTCCATCGGCCTTTCAAAACTGACGGAAGTGAGCCTTGGCCACCTGGGGCCGCGGCTCTACAGGCTGAAGGCAACGAGGAACTTTTCTGTGATTGGTCTGGTGAAGGCGACATAAAGAATGCGAAAGGCTTGAGGCAAAACCGAGGTTCCGGCGTCCTTGGCCGACGTTGCGTTTCCCTTGGTTTGACGGAGCCGTCACTTTCTATATTTTTATCGCCCGAGCTGTGAGGATGATCGATTGCGGAAACCAGATCCGTTTGCAGTGCCCTCGGACTTTGATGCGACGGAGTGATGAGTGATCTAGAATCGCCATCCTGTACATGGCGATTCGAAGCAACTTTAACATGGCCTTCCATCGGTTCGAACGGGCTCTGACCATCACGTATACTAGCACAGCTTGCAACCTCCGTTTGTCTTGAAGAGCAGTCGCTGTTGCTAGCTCCATAACTGTCATGGCTTGCTGAGTCTAGACTCGGACTTTTCTCAGTCGAGGGCTTCTTGGCTTTTTCAAGCTTGCGAGGCGTGGCTGTCTCGACCCCAAGAGTGCCTTGGTTTGAATCCTGCACGTGAAAAGCACGTCCAAGGGCCGATGGAGGGCACCCTGAAGTCAATTGTGACGGTCCTTTGCACGAGCTGGAAGGCACAAATCGATTCCAAATGTTCCTGAAGCTGAAATCGGATGCCTCCTTCCGGGCAGAAGCTGGTGGCGAAGTTACCGACAGGGACATTGAGTGATTTTCTGGTGCTGATTCTGCATCCCCATCTGGGTTGGCGACAGGAATGGCAGAAGCTTTTGGCAATTCATCGGGAAAATCTTGTTGCACCGGTTCCGGCACGGCGAGTTCTTCTCCGTCCGTCCGGGCCGGGACATCCTCAAGAGCATCTGCTACTGGTATCACGGGGGTCCTTGAATTTCTGTCTGTCTTTTCTTTAGACATGACGCAGACGCTATCCTTCACACATTCATTTCGACGGGTATCCAGTTCATCTGAGAGCTGAAAATTTCTCCTTACGTGACGTAAATGAGATGGCGTCAAGTGAGCTGCCGCTGATGGGGGCACTTCGTTTGAATGGTGTTTGGCATCTATGGAAGACGGCAATCGGGGTGCATTGTGCAAGGAGACAGGAGACGAGAGAGTAGCAGCAGCACCTTCGCTGGGGCTAAGCTCGTCATCAGACTCTGCCATCATCTTGATCTTAGAACTTCTCATATGACTTCTCGGAGATTGTCGTTTCGAAGGTGAGCCAAGTGATCTACTGTGGTCGAAGCTGAACGACGGCATGTCCGTCATGAGTTCATCGAGATCGTCGTCCTGAGATGTCTGATTTCCTCGATTTTGCTGTACATCGGACCTGCGTCTCTTGACCGACACCTTCTTCAGCCACTCAGACCCGCTGCCTCGTCGCTTCTTTACAGGGGGGGGCAATTCACAGTTGTGCCCTCTCCAGAAGCTGTCGTGATTACTGGATGACTGATCGGCCTTTTGCTGCCACCTCCTCACAATTTGAAACTTTTCTGTCTCCAGAAACGGATGCTGTTGAGTGTATGGAGCCTGCTTAAGACTTTCTGGACTTGGAAGATGACACTCGTTGGCAGGGGTAGAGAAGAACGTTTCCTGGCTGCGTCGAATCGTGGTAGAGCTTTGGTTTGGTCGGGCATCGCGTTTTTGGAGTGGGGATGTTGCGATATTTTGCCTCATGTTAGCCTTGTTGCGTTTGGACATCCATGGATTGACCCATCCCAAGGAACGGTCGAATGGTCCCTCTAAAGAGGCCGACATAATTGATGGAACATGACCATTGAGGAACCGTTGCCCGGCTTCTTCGTATCGAAGCGGTCTATCAGCTGCATCATCGTAGCCTTCGTCTTCCGAGCCTTCGTAGAATACATCGTGTCGATCGCAATATGATTCGGAGTAAATGGTATCTTTACCGCTCCATTTTCCATTCATCTTTCCGGACGTTGCATTCCCTACTGCCATGCAGTGAACCGAAGAAACGGAAATTCAGTCAACACATTAGCAAGGTAATATGGAAAAATGCCTTGATATGGAATCTCCAGTTGTATGAGATGTCAGTTGAGATCATTCGGCTTGCTGGGTTTTCGATAAGATCCTTTGCCAAAAATCTGACCAGGCTCGAATTGACACGATCTTTTCAATGAGTTTGAAAAATTTCCAAGCTTCTTCAATATCGCCGAATCGAGTAAATTGCATGCTCTCTGATTCTGAGGTTCAGTCATCACGTGACTGAATCTTTCGGTAACTCGTCGGCCAGGCAACAACCTTTCGCCAATCATGCGAACTGGTGTGTTTACCTGATGTCCTGCCATCACACACGCGCCATGCACACGGCGATACAATCTTTATTCTAAGGCCGAAATATTCCTAAACTATCCTCGCATATCTGAGAGCTTAACGCCGGTTCATGATTGGGAGACTGGATCTCTTTAATTACCAGTTCCATGTTCAAATAAGCCCGTCTACAGCGTCCATACAACCCCGCCACGACCAAAGATTACCAAACGCGCCCGAGTTGATGGCGTCTTAACACAGTTCCTCCTACTCGTCATTCGACCTGAGCCTCACGAGTGTGGTCATGGCACCTGCTTGGCTCGATTCCCTCTCCGAGGACTGGGTGTCGCAACCTGGATCTGATGCTTCTGACGGGCAGCTACCTCCACTTCCTCCAGATGAAGTAGAAACTCCACAAATACGACAATTTCCCAGCCGTATTCCGCGGAAATCAGGGTGTCGATCGTCGGCTCCTCCGACGAGCAGCAACGGTCCCATCGTTTTGAGTGAACGAAGCGCCAATGACATCAATATTTCAATGCGAAGACTACCTTCAAAGCTGTCGCAAGAGGTCAAACCCGATATGTCGCGCTCTGTTTCGAACGGGACGAATGGCTCAGTTGTTCATAACAGTCTGGACAGTCAACAATCTCCCGGCAAAGATGGCCAGACACCGGAATGGAAGAAGCGACTGGTTCATGGCGATGTGCCATATGGCGAGCAGCGAGACCTGTTTTCTTCTGCTGCGGTTGGACTTCAAGACATGTTTAGGCCTCCCCCAGAGAGCCAGGAAGATTTACGAATCGATGGTGGAATACCGCATCATACTGACATGACCCTACCATCGAGCCCTCCGACCTATCCGTTTCCAATCACTGAAGACGACTTGGAAGAATATGAGGGGCTTGATGAAGGGGAGGATTACCCTGTCGATGTTACTCCTAGTCCCAGCCCTAGACGCTTGCAAAAGGAGATGAAATACAAGTTGAACGAAAGCTCGCCGATACCCAATGGTCGCAACACCAACTTGCCCGCAGGCGACCACAGCCCGGTCCACCAGCATCAGGACGAGATATATCCAGACGAAAGCAATTCGACGGCGCCACCTGGGAATGAAGGCAAGCCAAGAAAAACCAGCGGCCAGAGTGATACGCGCAATGAAGACTTTAGCCCCATCATGATTGGGAAGCACAGCGGCGAAAATGGGAACGTTGATTTTGCGCCGATTGAAGTGCCAGTAGATCAGCTTTGGCAAAAACTCGAGCGTCTGCGTATCAATCAGATGCTTCTCGACTCGCAGGCAGATCTGCAGGCGGGTTTCGATACCAGCCCCAGCAAACCTTCTGGTGATGCCGAAACGACCGAAGACTACATCCATCACGGAGGTTTCATTAATGTTCGTCGGGGTGGGAGGTCAGGCGATGGCTCGTTCTATAACAGGGGCCTCAGCTCAGAAATGGGTGTTGACACATCAGAAATGCTTCCGGAAGAGTCACTGCAAGCCAGCACACCAAAAGAATTCCCTTCCGTAAGGACGCTTGGGGCCAATCCAGATCCCGCCTTTCAGGTTCTACGAAGTCCTTCTTTGCCTCGGGCACCATTTCCTAGTCCTGATAAGAAACAGGTCGCGTCTAGGAATGACCAGCCGTCAACAACCAGCCCCTTGAAACTTTTCGGCCCTTATGATACATTCACCAATCAGACCTTGCTGAGGAGAATCAGCCAATACGAGGAGGGGTCCGCAAGCCCATCAGAGCGGTCAAGAATATCAAATGATGCTAACCAAACCGAATCTGGCACCAACGCCGCAGGTGCATCTATCTCTGGATCGAGAAATCTGAGCAAATTCGGAGAGAATGATTTGGACGGCTACGAATTTAGCGGCAACGTATCCGACAAAATTTATGAGGATTCCGACGCAGTCGGCAAGGAGAACGTTGCGCCCAAAGAAGTTTCGCTGCCGTCATATCCATTACGAGGATTCGGAGGTCGAGGGTATTCGCCAGAAGGTTACTCAGGTTTGGTCATCGAGCGCAAGCGCAGCAAAGATGAGACTCCATCCAGCAGAGATGGGGAAGGTTTAATGGAAAGTTTAATTCTACCTAATGATGCACCGAACAACTCAGAAACGCCGAGAAGGGATCCCGGCTCTGAGGGTAAGCGACTGAGAACATCCCCCTCCAAAGACCCGACGCCGAAAAGACGAAGGACTCTCCATCGTTCAGACATCGCCTTTGGCCGCGAGAAAAAGATGCAAGGAGTTGATGCTGCCCATTTGCAGATGCAATCGCTCTTACCGGGAAAGAAACGCAAGGACGCGTTGCCCGGCAGCTTCGAAGTAGCCAATTCTGAAGTTCTCGCCAAGAGGTCCATCCTGAAACCGCAAAGTCCAGGTTCCAGCCGAAGCTCATCCTCGTCGTACAATCAACTCAAAAAGCCTTCTCTTCGAGCCCTAAAAAAGGGCGATGATGTCGCCTGTAGTGATGCAGCGACTGAAACGGATCGTAAGCCATCCATCCGTACACAGGACTTTGTTGACCAGGCCGCACAAATCATGGCAATGATTCGAAACCAAGTCAAACCTGGTTTGGCGAGCTTGGAGGAGTCCGAGCAGGAAATCGAAGGAGGCGAAAGACTTGCCTCGGATGCTGATTCTTACCAAGATTCCACCAATGAACCCTTTTCCCGGCCTCCGAGCCGGGAAGGTAATCCAACGCCGTGGGTCCAACAGCATCAGGATGACCCGGAACTTATAAGTCGATTGAAGAAATACCAAGAATTAAGCGACATGGGGGATGTCATTACCTCCTCAGTACGATCCATCAACCTGACCAAGGATTCCGTCTCGGCAGAAAAAAATTTGGAGCGACAGATGGAGCGAAGAAATCAAGACCAGCCTGACGATCTTCCGATTCCCATCTTGGGCGACGTCATCAGCGATTTGCCCAACGTGCGAATCACTAGTAGTCGATCTGATGTAGAGCAGCAAAGTCTCGATCGAGATTATCCGTCAAACTCATCGAACCTCTCCACCAGCCATACCTACCCATCTGCTTCGTCTAGGGGGTCAGAGTCCAGGCGTACGATCATGCCTGAGAGCATCTCCCATCTTATTCCGGAAAGGGTTGGGAGCATGTGCCTTGATAAAAATAACAATGTCTGGATTAAACGCAAGGAGTCCAAAGAGCTGCTCGTGCACAATGTTCTCCCGTCTGAGGACAGCGAGGATGACCCTTTTGCTAGCATCCCAGATCTCTCGGTCGATATGACAAAGGAGATGCAAAATCTCAGGCTTGCCACGGCCGCACAAAATGCCGAAACAGACGGCGACTCGGATCGAGAATTGCTCAGAAGCCCCCCTATTCTAGCCACAAGCAGAAACTATGTGACACTCTCACCCGATCAGCGAACGGGCTTCCGCGCAAATGGTTACGTGACGCAAGAGCTTGGCAAATTAGACGATCACATGTGTCGAAAAGAAGTCGAGAAGCACGTTGCAAGTGAATGCGAAGACAGAGTCAGCAATGCACATTCTTCAACAAAGCGTCGGAATCTTACCATCTCGTTTTCTTCCCCCATTGCGTCCGTGATTCGCGACCTGACCCCGGATGATATAGACAGTATCGAGGATGGGGAATACGCTCCTGCTCGCATGTCGCCACAGGAGTCACCAAATCGATCTTCGTTGCAGAACGGCTCGAAGAGCAGGACCGCGTCGCAAGCTCTACGGGCCAATAATAATCAGGCACCTTTGAGGCAAGCATCGCTTCGTGGTCCGCCGTTTATCCCACGTCCTGTGTCGCGAATCGATGAACAAGACGAGGAGAGCACCGTGGAAATTGGCAATGAAGATCGACAGGTTAGCATCATTGGTGAACAAAGCATGATGAGCCACAAGACACCGGATGGTCGACGAACCAGCTTGAGCCTCATCTTCAACCACACTCCAGGAAACTGCGCTCTTTCGTTAGTGGCAGACGATAGTGCACTCATCGGTCGAAATGTGGGCAAACTGTCCCTCAGCCCTCTGTCCGAGTTCACTTTCAACAATCCCGACCAGTCTTTCGGGCTCGAGGTCAGTTATGTCATGGGTCACCGGCACATGGCGACAGGTGATGGCTCTAAAAAAGTCTTGTCTATGACGATACGAGAACTTGTAGACCGACTTGGTGAGGCTGAGCCACGAGAGTCCTTCTGGGAGGACATCACAGAGCTTGATCTTCACGACAAACGACTTGCCAGTTTGCACATGCTGGATGAATTCTGTGGCAAACTGGTCACACTTGACGCTTCAGCGAACAAGCTGAGTCACCTTGAAGGGGTACCCTCCACCGTTCGCCATCTCAAGGTTTCTCACAACTTACTGACAGAACTGTCGTCATGGGACCATTTAATGAATCTGCAGTACGTCGACATCTCAGACAATGAGGTCACCGGCTTATCTGCCTTGAAGAACCTGGTTCACCTTCGGAGCTTCAAGGCTGATAACAACCAGCTGACGAGCTTGGATGGACTTGACTCACACGATGGACTGTTGTCAATCCGAGCAGGGGGCAACAGAATTGAGGAGCTCGATTTCTCCGTATCGCGATTCGACAGACTCGAAGAATTGGATCTAAGCGACAACCAGATATCCTCGGTCCGTAACCTCGACCACCTCCCGGTGTTGGCTCACCTGAAATTGTCCAAAAATCGAATGACTGAGCTCCCGGGTGTCAAATGTATGATATCGCTGAGGCATCTGGACGTGAGTGACAATGAGCTAGCCGTGCTTGACACCAGCAGCTTCCCCAACCTTCACTCAATGCACGCGGACAGGAACCGCATTCATCAAGTTTGTGGGTTTGAACGAACGCGCCGCCTAGACAGCCTTTCTCTTCGCGAGCAGCGCGGGAAGGCACCCTTGGATCTGGGATTCCTCGCCAGTGCATATGAAGTGCGCAAACTCTTCCTTTCCGGCAACTTGCTGCAGAAGTTCAACCCCCAGGTTGATCTCCTAAATATGCAACTTCTTGAGCTTGCAAACTGTGGGCTGCAAAGTTTGCCAGAAAAGATGGGCCAACTGATGCCCAACCTGCGAACCCTCAATGTCAATTTCAACGCGATCAGCGACTTGATGCCGCTGCAGTTCATTCCGCGACTGAAGAAACTGCTTGTTGCCGGGAACAGACTTGCAGATTCTACATTGGTAACACAGCTGCTCACCGAATTCCCTCATTTGACTCAGCTGGATGTTCGAGACAACCCTATAACGATGGGCTTTTACGCGCCTCTGCAGGCTCTAGTCCCCATCAATGGGTCGGTACCTACGAATCTGTTCGTTCTGCCCGATGCCTGTGCTGGTAGGGACAAGACATTTGCGAGCAGATTAGACGAGGCTACGAGGCTCAGGAGAAGACTTCATCAAGTGGTGCTTGTAGCTAGCTGCAGGCGTCTGAAAATGCTCGACGGCCTCCCCGTCTGTCGGAGGGATATTCTAGCAATTGACGAGTTGCTCCAGACCTTGATTGATGGTGGGCTTATTCCTTGCCTGGAACAGCAAGAGGCAGAGAGACGGTGCCCATCGATCAAGAGTCCCAGGGACGACCAACGGGATGAAGACGATGAGGAGACAATGGCCGACGAGCAGGCCAGAGCACAGCTCGAAGACGAGGCTGAGAGTGCGCGGTACCGTAACACACGACTTTGAAAAGTAAGTCGTTGGGATAACTTTGCATAACTTGTTTTCTTCTTCTTCCCGAGCGACAACGTTGAGGAGCGGAGTACATGACAAGGTGAGAAGGGATATTAGAGAACATGGGTACTTATTGCAGCAGGTGCATTTTTAATGAGCGGACATGAATGGCGTTGGTGGATTGCATTGCTTGGGTCGCGATTGTTTATGGCAATGATTTTTTCATGTACATGGACTTATGAGTGGGTGTGTACGAATAGAGAAATGATGACAATACTGGAGATGATTGCATTCACACTTGGGCTCATATGCTGTTGTTGAGATGAGAAAGTCGGTCGAGGCGCAGATGCCAATGCTGGCATCACGTCGTCACGACTCACCATGGCATGCGCCAATAACGGAGGAGGCGAAAGATTAATTAATAAAAGCAACCTACATACTTCCGTACACGGCCAGTTTCAGCCATTTCCCACCCCATGATTGGCTGCACAGTGGAAATTCTCCCATTGGCTCAGACTCGCATTTGCTTTCATTTTCATTTCCCCTTCTGACTTGTCATGGATGATAGAATACATCATCTGGCGTACGGAGTGCTCCCTTGCCACTTCCGCGACACCACAGTTATGCAACCACAGTGTAGTCACCGGACTATGAATGTGGTGGGTGGGAGAAGGGGGGGGGGGAATTCGAAAAGGTGGTTGGCGTTGTTAAGGTGGAGAATGGATTAGGTAATGGTTAACCATAATTATATAGGGCTTAGCTAGAGTATAGACTTAATAAATATAATAACTATTATCCCTATTAATTTTAGTTAAATAATTAAAAAAACTATAAAATAGACTAGAAGGGAAAGGAGTTATAAACTTTATTAGAGTATAACTATAGCTAGAAATAATAGGAAAGATAGATAAAATATAGCTATAGTTATTACTACCTTTAAGAAGATTTACTAGCTAAGGTTAGAAAACACTACTATTAGATAATACAAGAATATTAAGAACTATAGAACTATAAGGCTATATAAAACTTGTAAATAACTATTAGAGGGAGTTCTTAGGATACTTATAATAAGATAGCTAATAGTAGCTTAGGATAGGATTAATAATCAGGACTAATTATTATAAGAAGTAGAATTATAATAGAGAATAGGAAAGTCCTATTATAGGAAATAAATAAGCTAGATACTTAAGTAAAGAATAACTATATAGGAGTAAATAAGAAATAACTAATAAAACACTATAGTGCTAATATAGTATTAATTGATTTTTATAATTTTTTTAGTATCATTAGTTATAGCCAATGCATTTAATTTATTACAACACATAATTATTACTAGCAATACCTAGCTAGTAAAATAATTAATAACTAAATTCTTATAGCTATAGTAATAAATAAGCTCTAAGGTTATAAATACAGGGGGCTATAAGGTTAGAGTAAAGTTTATAACAAACTTTATAGCTATATTAGCGTAAGAGTTATAATTTATAACTATAGTTAATGTATCTTGCGCTAACGCAGCTACAAAGTTTATTGCAAACTTTGCTCTAATCTTATAGCCCCCTATATTTATAACCTTAGAGCTTATTTATTACTATAGCTATAAGAATTTGGTTATTAATTATTTTACTAGCTAGGTATTGCTAGTAATAATTATGTGTTGTAATAAATTAGATGCATTGGCTATAACTAATAATACTAAAAAAATTATAAAAATCAATAGTATAAATTAACGCGATTCCCCCTTCCTCTGCGACCGTGTTTGTTCTATCTCTCTCCAAACACAACTCATCCTCACTTGTCTCCAATTCAATTGGAATCGCCAGGTGGGTGTGCTAATATAGTATAATACTAGTAAACCTAATTATAGATAATTATAACCTTAGTTAATTATAGTAGTTCACTTTAGACCCCTTTTTATATATAACTACATTGTAGTTTTTTAGGTATTTATCTAAAAAAAGAAGTTTTATATCTATATATATTTTCTATAATTAGATATATATTATTGTTACGATATGTAATGTAAAATGTAATGAATGTGAAGGTGTTGTCTGATTCAACTAGCTAGAGGTCAGAGCTATCATCTAATATAGGGGTTCTAGGTCACGTGCAGGCCACATCCTTAGCACGGCAGGCCATATCCCCGGCATGGCAGGCTATATCCTAAGGTGGCAGCCTAGTTGTTAATTCTAGCACGTAACAAATACGGGCACTACAGAAAAAGGGATAGCTATCCTAGCTATCTAAGATCCAATAAATTTGCAATAAGCTAGGAAGCGGGCTCTTGCAAGGCAATTTAGTTAGATAGATTGTTAGGTCTAGCGGTCATTAAATTAATCATTAAATCAGTCATTAAATCAGTCATTAAATCAGTCATTAAATCAGTCAATGAATTGGTTATTGAATTAGTTATTAGGTTAATAACTTAACCTATAGGATCTATAACTATAGCAGTTAGATTAATTATTAAATTATATATCTAATTTAAAGTATAAGTTAATAGGGCGCTTTAAATTATAGTTAATTTAATTATTAGATTGATTAGACTAATCGGATTAATTAGGTTAATGGTTAGGTTAATAGTTAGGTTAACGATTTAATTAATAGTCTAAGTTACTATTAGATTCATACGGATAGTCACATTAATTAGGCTAATAGATCTAATAATTAATAGCTTAGTTAGGCTATGAGCGTTATAGAGGGCGTTGCAAAGGGTTAGGCAATAAGCTTTGCAAAGGGTTAGGCAATAAGCGTTGCAAAGGACGAATTCGGTTAGGCTATTAAATTCAGTTAGGCTATTAAATTAACTAATGAATTGGCTAACGAATTAGCTAACGAATTTACTAATAAACTAGCTACCTTTAAAGGTTATTGCGTTCTTTAAAGACTTCCTTAATAAGGTTTTCTAGCTACTAGAAGTTATCCTTTTCTATCGCTAGCTTCTATTAAAGGTCCTGTATTTGCTGCTATTGCTACTGAATTCACTGCTATAATTGCTACTACTACCATAGATAACGGGTCCTTAGGTCCTAAAGGTCCCGTTAATGCTACTCTTGCTGCTACTAGAATTGCTAAACTAGCTACTATTGAATCTGTTAGTATTGCTAACTAGCTAGGCATAGGTCCTTAAGGTGCTAAAAGACCTGATTTCTTAAAGGGAAGGTCTTCTAGCAAATACTATAGGTTTAGCGCTAATAATCCTGCTTATAAAGCTGCTATAATTGCTATTGCTCACACTAATCTAGCTAGTGTAAGGGAAGCATTATATCTAGCGAGCTTTATTGGATTAGAATTAACGAATTTATTAGATTTAATAGAAAGATTAAAGGTTAAAGGTCAAAGGTTAAAGGTTAAAGGTCTTTAAAGGTTAAGGGTCTTTAAATTAAAGGTTAAAGAATTAAAGTGTTACAATATAGAATAAAGAATATAATAAATATAAAGGTATCATCTGATTTAACTAGCTAGAGGTTAGAGCTATTATCTAATATAGGGGTTCTAGGTTACGTGCAGGCCACATCCTTGGCACGGCAGGCCACATCCTAAGGTGACAGCCTAATTGTTAATTCTAGCATATAATAAATGCAAGCACCACAGAAAAAGAGATAGCTATCCTAGCTATTTAACAAGATCTAATAAATTTGCAATAAGCTAGGAAGCAGGCTCTTATAAGGGAATTTAGTTAGATAGATTATTAGGTCCAGCGGTTATTAAATTGATCATTAAATTAGTCATTAAATCAGTCATTAAATTGGTTATTGAATTGGTTATTGAATTAGTTATTATTGAATTAGTTATTAGGTTAATAACTTAACCTATAGGATTTATAACTATAGCGGTCGGATTAATTGTTAAATTATATATCTGATTTAAAGTATAAGTTAATAGGGCGCTCTAAATTATAGTTAATTTAATTATTAGATTAATTAGGTTAATAGTTAGGTTAATGATTTGATTAATAGTCTAAGTCGCTGTTAGATTCATACGAATAGTTATATTGATTAGGCTAATAGATCTGATAATTAATAGCTTAGTTAGGCTACAAGCGTTGCAAAGGGCGTTGCAAAGGGTTAGTGTTACGATATAGAATGTAATATGTAATAAATGAGTGTGAAGGTTGTTGTCTCATTTAACTAGCTAGAGGTCAGAGCTATCGTCTAATATAGGGGTTCTAGGTCACGTGCTAGCCATATCCGAGGTCTTGTGGCATTAATAGGCTATATCCTAAGGTAACAGGCTAACTGTTAATTCTAGCACGTAATAAATGCAGGCACCACGGATAAAAGAGATAGCTATCCTAGCTATCTAAGATCTAATGAATTTTGCAATAAGCTAGGAAACAGGCTCTTGCAAGGGAATTCAGTTAGATAGATTGTCATGGATTGTTAGGTCTGGCGGTTATTAAATCGGTTATTAAATTAGTTATTAAATCAGTCATTGAATTCATCGAATTAGTTATTAAATTGGTTATCAAATTGATTAGGTTAATCGGATTAATTAGGTTGATCGAATTGATCGAATTGATCAGGTTGACAGTCAGGTTGACGGTTAGGTTGATGGTCAGGTTGACGGTCAGGTTAACGATATTAATCTAGCTGATAGATCTGATGATTAATAGCTTGGTTAGGCAACGAGCGTTGCAGAGGGCGTTGCAAAGGGTCAGGCAACGAGCTTTGCAAAGAGCGTTGCAAAGGGTTAGGCAACGAGCTTTGCAAAGGACGAATTCGGTCAGGCTGTTAAATTCGGTCAGGCTATTGAATTAACTGATGAATTAGCTAACGAATTAGCTAACGAATTTGCTAATAGGCTAGCTGCCTTTAAAGGTTATTGCGTTCTTTAAAGACTTCCTTAATAAGGTCTTTAAGCTATTAAAAGTCATTCTCTTCTATTGCTAGCTTCTGTTAAAGGTCCTGTATTTGCTACTATTGCCATTGAATTTGCTATTATTGCTGTTTAATCTGCTGCTGTAATTACTGCTGCTACCACAGATATTAGGTCCTTAGGTCCTAAAGGTCCCGCTAATGCTATTCTTGCTACCACTGGAATTACTGCTACAGTTACTATTAGACTTGCTAATTTAGTTATTATTAAATGTGTTAAAATTGCTAACTAGCTAGGCATAGGTCCTTTAGATACTAAAAGACCTGATTTCTTAAAGGGAAGGTCTTCTAGTAAATACTATAGGTTTAGCGCAAATAATCTTGCTTATAAAGCCGCTGTAATCGCTGTTACTCACACTAATCTAGCTAGTGTAAGGGAAGCATTATATCTAGCGAGCTTTATTAGATTGGAATTAACAAATTTGTTAAATTTAATGGTCAGGTTAAAGGTTAATAAACGGATTAAAGGAAATCAAAGGTTAAAGAATTAAAGGTTAAAAAATTAACAGACTAAAGGTTAAAGGTCTTTAGGTTAATTAAATTCGCACGATCAATTGATTTAAAGGTCTTTAAATTAAAGGTCTTTAAAGATCAAAGAATCTGACAATAGAAGCAATGCCTAAGGGAGCTATTAGGCCTAGTGAAAGGGATAGCTTTGATTAATTAGTTAGATTAACAGTCAAATTCGAAGTTAATAAATCAAACGGTTAGAACAAAGGTTAATAGTTCTAATAGTTAGATTAAAGGTTAATAAATTAAAAGTTAATAAATCTAATAAGGTTAGATTAAAAATTAACAAATCTAATAGTTAGAACAAAGGTTAATAGTTCTAATGGTTAGATTTAAAGGTTAACAAATCTAACAATAGGCGCAATGCCTAAGGGGAAGCTATCTAGCCTAGTAAAAGGGATAGCTTTAATAGGCTTAGTGAATTAGTTAATAAATAGTTAGTTTAGTGGCTTTCATTAAGTAGTGAAAAGCGCTAGAGGTACGCAGTGATTAGAGAGTAATTACTACCACTTATTATAATATAGAATATTGATTTTTATAATTTTTTTAGTATCATTGGTTATAGCCAATGCATCTAATTTATTACAACATATAATTATTACTAGCAATACCTAGCTAGTAAAACAATTAATAACTAAATTCTTATAGCTATAGTAATAAATAAGCTTTAAGGTTATAAACATAGGGGGCTATAAGGTTAGAGCAAAGTTTGCGATAAACTTTATAGCTACGTTAGCGTAAGAGTTATAACTTATAACCGTAGTTAAACTTAAATTCGTTTGAGTTTTGCTTATAGCATAAATTAACGTAATTCCCCCTTTCTCTATAACCGTGTTTTTTCTATCTCTCTATATCTCTTCTATCTTGCAGCTTACCACTTATGCTTTAAAGCTCCGAGGCAACTTAAACTCTCCCACTAAACATAACTTATCCTCACTTATCTCTAATTTAATTCATTATAATTGCTAAGTAAGTTCTGCATCACTAATTGACTAATTAACCCCTAACTAATCAGATAATAGCATGGCCAAGGGTAACCAAAAGCTAGGGGCAATAACCACTAGGCTATAGAACCTTTAGGCTATTTAAAAAGCTAATAAAAATCCTAATTAAAAGGAAATCAAGAAAACAAAAGAAAATATAGAGGAATTTAAGAAAAGTAAGAATAAGAAAGGGAATAAAAGACTAGAGAAAAAGGCTAGATATTTAGAAAAGATGTTAAAAAACATAGAACTTTAATCATTTAAGCAGTTTTACCTCGTGCTTAGGAGGGATAATATAGAATATGAAATGTAATAAATGTAAAGGTGTTGTCTGATTTAACTAGCTAGAGGTCAGAGCTATTATCTAATATAGGGGTTCTAGGTCACGTGCAGGCCATATCCTTGGCACGGCAGGCCACATCCTTGGCACGGCAGGCCACATCCTAAGGTGACAGCCTAATTGTTAATTCTAGCACGTAACACAAAGGTTAAAAAATTAATAGATTGAAGGTTAAAGGTCTTTAGGTTAATTAAATTCGCATAATTAATTGATTTAAAGGTCTTTAAAGATCAAAGAATCTGATAATAAAAGCGATGCCTAAGGGAACTATTAGGCCTAGTGAAAGGGATAGCTTTGATTAATTAGTTAGATTAACAGTCAAATTCGAAGTTAATAAATCAAATAGTTAGAATAAAGGTTAATAGTTCTAATAGTTAGATTAAAGGTTAATAAATTAAAAGTTAATAAATCTAATAAGGTTAGATTAAAAATTAACAAATCTAATAGTTAGAACAAAGGTTAATAGTTCTAACGGTTAGATTTAAAGGTTAACAAATCTAATAATAAGCGCAATGCCTAGGGGGAAGCTATCTAGCCTAGTAAAAGGGATAGCTTTAATAGGCTTAGTGAATTAGTTAATAAATAGTTAGTTTAGTGGCTTTTATTAAGTAGTAAAAAGCGCTAGAGGTACGCAGTGATTAGAGAGTAATTACTACCACTTATTATAATATAGAATATAAAATGTAATAAATGTAAAGGTGTTGTCTGATTTAACTAGCTAGAGGTTAGAGCTATTATCTAATATAGGGGTTCTAGGTCACGTGCAGGCCACATCCTTGGCACGGCAGGCCACATCCTCGGCACGGCAGGCCATAACCTAAGGTGACAGCCTAGTTGTCAATTCTAGCCCGTAACAATTATTTATTGAAAAAAAAAATACACTACAAATCAATTGTAGTGCAATACTCTGCTTATAGCTATTACTTATAAGTATTTAAAGTAAGAATATTATTCTTATAGAAGAAGAAAGGAACTATGCTAGTAATTATATAGTGCCTAGATTTATAGTACCTTATGCGTAGTCTATGCGTAGGTTACGTACAGCTAGAGCATTGCACTCATGTAATGTAATGTTTTTGTAATTATTTAGTTTTATTTTAATATCTAGCTTATAATTAAAGATATTATCTTAATAATTACGTAATCCTATAGAGTAAAAATCCAAGAAAAATACTATATATAAAAGTGGGTCTAAAGTGGGTCATTCGGCCCTAAATCAGAAAAACTACATTTGTAATGTTTTTAAAGTGCTAAAATGTAATAAAATGTAGTTTTTTTGATTTACGGCTAAACGACCCACTTTTAGACCCACTTTTATATGTAATCACATTATAGTTTTTAGATTATCTATCTAAAAATATAGGTTTTATACTTATATCTATTTTATAAGAATAGATATTAATTATTTATTAATAAAAAAAAACTACAAGATGTAATGTAATGCAATGCTCTGCACGGTACAGCCCTAACCTAGCCGCACATAGTCCGCGTACTTTCCGGAGCCGGACATGACCCGAGCTTATAGCTCGAGTCTATAACAGGAAGGAGAGAAGGAAATTAGTTTAAACTTAAAAAGTAAATAATAAGAAGGAGTCTTCTAAGCTACTATAATAGTTTAAAGAAGGTAATCTTATATAGGAGAAAATTAATAAGGAAAATAAGCTAAATAGAAAGTTCTATAGGACTTAGGGAAAGCTTTTAATAATAAAGAGAAAGTTATTATTAGTATTATATACAGAGTATTGCACTACAATTGATTTGTACTGTATTTTTTTTTCAACAAATAATATATATCTAATCGTAGAAAATATATATAGATATAAAACTTCTTTTTTAGATAGATAACTAATAAACTACAATGTAGTTATATATAAAAGTGGGTCTAAAAGTGGGTCTAACACTTGTAAATTAGAAAAACTACATTTCACTACATTTTAGTACCAAAAATACACTCCAAATGTAGTGTTTCTAATTTACGGCTAAACGGCCCACTTTTGGACCCACTTTTATATATAGTATTTTTCTTAGAATTTTACTCTATAAGATTACGTAATTTTTGGGATAATAACTCTAATAACTAGCTAGATATAAAATTAAACAAAAAAACTACACAAAAAACTACACTACACGAGTGTAAAGCTCTGCTCCCCTTATAATAACTAAGCAAAACTAGGTACCTATAGTTTATTAGACTAATAAGGTAGGACTAGGCTAGAGTTAGCTAAAAAGTAAGGCTATAGAAAAGTTAGTATAAAAGTAAATAAGAAGTAAATTAATATTATAAACTCAGATTTACTTTACCCTATATAAAAGTAAAGAGACTTAGGATAAACACACTACTATACTAGAATAAGGCTAGGAGGGCTTAGGAATACTTATTCTATATATTTTCCTTCCCTTTTTTCTTTACTATAGGATAAGGCTAGTATAAGCTAGTAATAAACACTTATAATAGGCTATATACTAAGTAGCGTAAACTTACTATAAGGCTAGCGCTAGCTTAAACATAGATATTGATTTTTATAATTTTTTTTAGTATCATTAGTTATTGCCAATGCATCTAATTTATTATAACACATAATTATTACTAGCAATACCTAGCTAGTAAAATAATTAATAACTAAATTCTTATAGCTATAGTAATAAATAAGCTCTAAGGTTATAAATACGGGGGGCTGTGAGGTTAGAGCAAAGTTTGCGATAAACTTTGTGGCTGCGTGAGCGCAAGATTAAACATAGATATAAGAGGGTTTTTCTTCTTAGTTTAGGGTTTTCCCTTTTAACTTAGTAGTAGGAGCACTAGTAATAGCTATCTATAGAGCTAACTAGCGTAAATAATATATATATATATATCTCTTATTATAAGCTAGATATAAAATTAAATGTAAAAACTACACGCATGAGTCAGGCCTCTGGTTAGAAAGGTGAAGTGGTCCTCCGTCTTCTTCCTCTCTTCTCACTCCAGTCCCTGTTGGCGTCCCTGCTGGTGGGCCACGGCGGTTTCGGTGCTGTTGCAAGAAAATGCATCTGAACAGCATTGGCTGTGAAGAACGCCCCGCGATGGCAGTCCATCCTATACAACTGGATGTCTTTTGCCCAGCTGCGAAATGGCTCTGGTGAGTTAGTCCGCGCTGAAATTGGCACAGCTTGTATTGTTGAGATGATGCCTTTATCCTTGGT
Source organism: Epichloe coenophiala (assembly GCA_018801565.1). NCBI lineage: Eukaryota > Fungi > Ascomycota > Sordariomycetes > Hypocreales > Clavicipitaceae > Epichloe > Epichloe coenophiala. Next base: position 831,660 of record JAFEMN010000021.1, on the reverse strand, counting down.
TGGCCGTGTAGGAGGTGATTACGATTCACACTTATCTGTGCAATCCCATTTGGTTCAGAGTCGGAGAGAAAAAAAAGAAGAAAAAGGGAAAAAGGAGCCATTCGACTGCATCCCTCCCATTCTTATTAAGGTCCACATGCCAAACGCAACGGCCCCGTTCCCCAACGAAGCGAGACCTTGGGGCCACGCCCCAGTGTCTATACGCAGGTTCCATGTTGTTGGCTCGTGAGAAATGCTCATGGGCCCTACTAGTCTAGGGTCAGTCTCCATTATCTAGGCTATCGGTGGCTGCTCCCACTCGCTTCTCGAGCCCTAGTTGCAGCTCGATTTTTAAATGAGTCGTTCTGGCCGGCAAGTATTACTGGAGTGGTTGATTGATGCGTGTGCCTTTTCCTCTCATTTGTCATGCGTGTTTGGTCTTGATATCCAAACTTACCATATTCGAAATTCTGCTCCTGAGTTTGTGAGTTGTGAATTGTAAGATTGTGACTTATAAACGTCGCGAGGTTCACAAAGAGGCCCACCCGGATTCGAACCGTTTGGTTTGGCACCGCCCAGACGACAAAACTTGGACATATTCTTCGATACGATTGCGACTCGGGCATGATCAAGGGTGCAAAACTTGACAAAGTAACGCCTGCCTGAGCGTCGTCGATAGCCATGGATAAGAAGACGGTCGATCTTACCGAATACAATGGTGACAGCTTGGTCGCTACATGCGTAACATTGCTGCTTACAAGCTGGATCGCTGTTGGGCTTCGATCATACACAAGAGTGGTCTTGATGAAAAGTTACCAGGCAGACGATTGGCTCATGTTGATTGCTCAGGTCAGCCCTTTAACCATGTCCCTGGAACTCCAGGCAGCCTCCTTTTCAGGGTTCTTTCTTTGCTGACAACTGCTGTCTGTAGTTGATATTTACTGTTACATGCGCATTTACATTGGAAGGTGTACGGAGGGGTCTGGGAAGACACAATGCTGCAGTTGCCGACGAAGAAGATCGAGTGGCAGCCCTCATGGTATGTTCCACTGAGCGACACGAAAAGCAATGAGCGAATTCATTTCATGACGCGATGGGTGGCAGATGGCTGATGATGATAACAGTGGCAAGCCCTCGCAATCGCCATCTACATCGTTGATATGATGTTTGTCAAGCTGAGCATTGGCGTTTTTCTGCTGCGACTCGCCACAAAGAGGGTGTACATCTGGACCATCCGAATCGCCTTGGTCATTGTCACACTCTGGAGTCTCGGCATCTTCATCTGGGACATCTTCTTCCAATGCACACCGGTTCAGAGACAATGGGACTTTAGAATCACCAGCGGCCACTGTGCTGGGAGCGACGAAATCAGAGTGGCGATATACGCTCTCAGTGCCATGACTGTCTTGTCGGATTGGTTTTTTGTAAGTAACCTGACTATTGTTCTTTCTGGGAATTGTCATGGGCTGGATTGGATCGTTAACTCGGCGTATTTGCAGGCACTCATTCCGATCCCTATGCTCTGGGAAGTCAAGATGAACAAGCAGGCCAAAGCTACGGTGATTGTCATTTTGGGTCTCGGTGTTTTGTTAGTTTCCGCGAAGCTTTTTTATCATCCCCCATCAGGTAAACTTGCTGTGCTAATCTCTCAGGCAGTGCAAGTATGGCCACGCTCATCCGACTCAAATTTTTGTCAGGATTCGAGTCGCCCGACGACCTCATGTGTACGTATCCTGGGCGCCAATGACAAAATAAAGCGGGAAAAAAAAAGGCACTAACCAGGCTTAGTTTCCGTGACCGACGCAACCATCTGGAGTCTGGTGGAACCTGGTGTGGCCATCATTGCATCTAGCTTGGCAACGATTCGACCTCTTCTCCGGTCCCTCAAAGTTCGTGGCTTCCTGTCCACGGACAAGACACCCAGCACTGGCATCTCTGGCGCGGGACGTTATGCCCCAGGAAGCCGCAATGTGCCTGGGTCCAGGCCGGGCAATGGCTCGAACAAGATATCTCTCCACAGCGGGACGGGCAGAGGTCATGGCCGAGTCGACAGACACGTTGGCATCGCGATTGACGAATACCGCACGTCTGTCAACGACTGCAGCTCGAGCAGCAACCAGCCCAGTGATGCCAAGAGCGAAATCTATGTCATTGAGGGCAGTAAACACTCCCCGACATGCAGTATGCAAGCCTTGCGACCGGCCAATCGGTCCATAGACGTAGAAACTCTACCTGATTTGGAATCCCATGGGCAGGAGTACCAGTCACGGAGGGGATAGGGTGTTTGATAGCACACCGAGAGGGGGGGGTTGACATGTGCATATCATACATTACAATTCACCTGCGCCCTGCCATACGCCGCAGAGGCATGGCCTGAACCCGTTTTACGAATATTTTCTGTACTTTTTTACTCTGTAATTGGTGGTCTTGCTTGAAAATCCCGGTGAGGACAGGACAGGATATACTGGAGTTCGGGGTAGAGGTAGGTATTCTTGAGGTACATGTGTATACAAAATGAGCAAGGCGAGGCGATACCAAGAAATACCGTCTCCGGCTCATCCGGGGCGTCTTTTACTCCTTCTCTCCCCCATGTCATGCCGGATTCATGCCGCGACCAACTCCTCTGGTGCAACGTCCCAGTCCTCCTCCTCGCCCCAAATAGGCGCAAGCACGAAGCGGCCCATGATCTTGCCCATCCCGACGCATTCACCGCCCGCCACACCATGTTGAGTCTTCTCATCGTTCTCCTCCACAATGACGGCCGTTGTCAAGAAGCTCATGCCTGCTGCTGGACTGATTTCCAGGGCCACGCCGCCCCATTCGAGTTCGACTTTGCCCGATTTCCGGACAGTCATTTTGCCAACCATGCCGCCGCGTGAAAGAAATTGTGACCGGAACCCATCTGCCTCGAGCTCTTCTTCTTGTCCCTCCTCGTCATCTCCACTCCCGTTGGTCAGGTCGACGGGTGTCGGATCGCTCGCACTTGGCGCGTCCATGAGATTGATGTCCTTTGCTTCCTCCTTGACCTTGAACACCGGCTGTGCTATCTCTTTCAGGGGAGGGAGCAGCGGCGGGAACTGGAACAGATATAATCGTCCATCTTTGCTGGTAGGCCCCTCTGTGTGAGACATGCCGGCTTCGTCTGTGACAGTGGCTGCTCCGAGCTCGCTTGCTAGAAGATCCATATCGCTCTGAATCGCCCTCTCTTCGGGATCCTTGGGCAGCTCCTTTTTAACGCTGGCGGGTGGTATCGGCCTTTTAATCTCCTTTGCTTCTTCTTCCTCTTCACCTGTAGGCGCAGGCTTGATCTCCGCATCCAGATCCATAGGATCCTCGGTTCCCGGCTCCTTTTTGATCAGGAAGGCCTTGCCGTCTGTATTCCAGACGCCTTCTTCGGGTTGGTCCACTGGTGGTATTGTGCCCGAGCCCTCGCCGTCTACAAATAAACTCTCTTCTTCCTCCTCGCCCGTAGCCTTTTCCGCAGCCTCGAGTTCTGCTGTGGTAGCCACCACGACTCCTTGTTCCTTGTGTTCTTTCCGGAAAATACCCATGGGCATCGTGATGGCTGTGCGACCGCTGAGTGCCTCTATCATGGCTTCGTCCTCGCTGTCGAGCTCGTCCTCCGGTGACATGACGTGGAGTTTGTCCGCGTTGATTCTCGCCTCGCGCTGTCGGATATTCGCTTCAGCAAATTCCTTGCCCTTGACTCCGGATTTTCCACCTCTGCCTCCAAAGAATCCGCCACCAGCACCTCCACTACTACCTCCACCAAACCAACCGCCGCCGTGTCCACCAGCTAAACATGCATCGTTAGAAGAAACAACACAGCCCTTGATATCTTGAGATCCAACAGTTGTTCAAGCGACGTACCTGCTCCCGCAAAGCCACTGGAGAACGGGCCGCTGGCTGTTGTGGTGCCTCCCCTGCCTCCTCTGGCACCCATTGCATCACCGCGACTTCTTCGGCTTCGGTTCCTTGACCGGCCGCGTGCCCTTCTCTCAGCTGCCGCTCTTTCTTGCGCCTTTTGCTCTTCTTGCCGAGCCAGCTTATCTCTATCGGCCTCGTCTCGTCGAAGAATCTTGGGCCGTAGACGACCGGCCGTCGTTGTCCGCGTACCGGCCGTCGCGCCACCTCTGCTCGCGGGGGCGGTGGTGCTGCTTGAAGCAGAGGCTACCGCTTCGTCCAGAATGGAGGGGGTCGTCGCTGTGGGCTCTGTTGAAGCTGTGACGTTCTCGCTTGCCTCGCCAGCGTCCGCCATGGCTCGTTGCCTGCCGGCGGCTGCGGCAACGCGACGGGCTCCTCTGCCGGTAGCCCGGGCTCGCACCATCGTTAATTTAAATACTTTTCAACTCTCGTTTTCGGATATCCGTGGTGATGATGTGGGTGTGGTGTGGGGGCTATCGAAGGATGGGGATAATTCCGTCAAATGATCAAGCTTGCATATGATTGACGTAGAGTCTGGACACTCAATACATGTAATGTACTTGGTTGCAGAAGATTTGGGCGGTGGATAAACATTCGTGATGGTGGGGGACGATAATTCTGCCATTTTGTACCCCGCTAGAGGTGGGCAGGCTGGCAGCCACACGCGGTGAGGCAGTGACAATGCAACGGCAACTTTAAAACGGCCTTTGGCTTTGGCGGGGCATCTTGGATGACAACGATGAGGTGCAAATAGACTGAGCCAGGTCTGCTTTTCTTGCTCTGGGCTACTTGTTGGAAATTTTAAACTTACGCGGGCAAGAGTGTCCTGGGGCTGAAGAGCTTCATGTGCAAGATTAAAAAAAATTTACTTGACACATAGGAGAGCTTCGTTGCCAAAGTGTGAGTAAATCGTGCCCTCTTTGACAAGCATGGACCCAATCCATTCCCTGCCAGCTTCCACTGATGGAGTTCCGAATTTCACGATGACGCAGCCTCTGACGCGGGCTGCAGACCATAGGACGCCCTCCTTTGCTTCGTATGAAATCCTTCTTGCCCGCCACTTCTCCATTTCCGTCATTTTATTCGTGTCTTCCTCCCGAGCCTTTTGTGTACGAAAATCGCGAGCCCCCAACCTGGGTAACGCATCGAATTCGGCCAGGAAAAAGTCACCCAGTGTCCTCAGAACATGACCTCGTAGTATGAGTGTTCCAAATATGCTCATTCTATGCATCGTTTCGCAAAGCGATTGACCAATGCCTTGTGTACCCTTCCGGGAGAGAATCACCGTATCTCTTACCAACAGCCGATCTCGTTGTGACTTGTCATCGCCCCGGAGCCAGACTTCGTTGCGGCCGGTCCAGTTGATGAAGCTCCAATACTCTCCTCGAGCCGTTCTACCGGCTGTGACCCAATCCAGGAGGCAGAGCGATGCTCCTGCGGCCAAGTTGAAAATTTGTGTCTGAGTGTATACGCTGTCCTGGAATGGCTGGACAGGGTCTGGGAGAAGACACAACGCAGCTCCTTCATGCACTCTGACGTTCATCAGCTGGCTTGTGACGACACCTGAACCGGGTGATTTAAAAACTTTGGTGTGACCCTGGGTGACGAGGCTGAGGTTCGCTTTTGGCTGGACGCGAATTGTCAGGTTGACGGCATCTCCGCCGACAAGGCCACCCCCGTAGGACAAGAGAAACACCAGCACGCTTTTCTGACCGCCAGTTGGCGAAGTAGGCGAGATGAGTTTCAACGGGTATTGATACGAAATTGATTCGATGCCATTTCCGCCGCCGGGAATTATCGTGGCCACGATATGGCCTTGACCAGGTACAGAAGAGGACTTTGGGAAGGGCAAGCCCCAAACTTGCACCATGGCTCCTGAGGAGCTCATCAAGATTGGGGGAAGATTTTGGTGAGGGGTGCGCAATGCTGACAATCTCGAGAACCATTCCTTGCGGATTGGGTCATGAGGAGCTAGGAAGGTGAATGTCGGCAACGATGATGCCAATTGATGTATGAGAGCGCATTGCTGGCCATGGGCGCAATGCAGAATCAACCACGGCAATCAGTCGTCGTCGTCGTTGTCGGCGTCGTCGGCGGCGTCCGATGCAGACGGTGGAATTGGCCGATGATAGCAGGCTTTGCCGAAATTCTGCCGGGGCGCACGTACCCACCAGCTGGCAGCCTTGGCCGCCCACCTGGCCGAAAATAAACCAATTCGACCCAGCGAGGCAGGCCAGACCAGCCCAGCTGCTGCTGCTCCACGCAGACGCGCGCCATTCAAGTCGCCAGAAACATTCAGTCGCGATCCACGATCCACGATCCACGATCTACGACCCACGATCCAGGCCCTGGAACCGCCAACCTGCACTCTCGGCCTTTTCGCTGGTGACATCTGACTAAGTCTTTGCACGCAATTGCGACGATACTCACCATGGATGTGGACGCCAGCCCCAGCGCAACTCCAGAACCAGATGCGACGTCGCGTCGTCGCTCTAGACGCGTCGTAAAGGTCCCTGCCAAGTTCGCGCCCGAGCCTGCGGCCACCGCTGCGCCGAAGCGCAAGAGGGACGAGGACGACGGCCAGGAAGCAGAGGATGACGAGATGGACCCTGATGAGGACATTAATAGCGATGACGACAATGACGATGCCGAAAGCGATGGAGATCATCCTGCCCCGAGGTCGCGCAAGGCCGGCGCCCGTGTGAGGAAGCCCTCGAGCAAGAAGCCCAAGGTGAACGGCGCGCAGCCGGCTGGGCCCAACCAGGTTTCTCGGATTCCCAGCCGTCCTAAAAAGGCTGTGCGAATTGAAGCAGGAGAGAAGGGCTCTGGTCTTTTTGGTACGTGGATCCTGTTGCCCAGAGGCAAAGGCGACGCTCGACTCTGTCTTGGGGTTATTCAACATGGACTGACTTTTTTGTCTTGTTTTGGATTTGATTCCTTGCTGCAGCGGACATCTTCGGATCCGGGGATTCTTCAGACAGTGTCGCCCAACTATGGTTGGAAAAATACAAAGCAGACGACGCTTCTGCATTGGCCGATCTCATCAACTCTATCCTCCATTGTGCCGGCTGCGATTTGGAGGTCACGGTTGATGACGTTCGCGACCCAGAAAACATTCCCAATCGACTGGTTGACCTGCAAAATGTTTATCAAGAGGTTCGGCATTGCTTCATACCCTTTTCACGGATTTCCTCTTCGTGGTTGAATTTGTAGCGGCCACTGCTAACGAGGCAAAACAGCAACAAATCACAGACTACCCGTTAATATCAAAAGCCAAAAGCACCAGGTCGTTCCGAGACATGCTTGTCGGCTTTTATCACTCACTGGTCGAGTTACTTCACGAGACGGATACGCTATACAAGGATGCTGATTTAATGGACAACTTGCATGCATGGTTGGCAAGCATGTCGTCGTCGTCGCTCAGACCGTTCCGACATACAGCAACCACGATTTCACTAGCTGTTCAAACTGGTCTCGTCCGTGTCGCAAGCGTTCTTGATCGAAGAATAGCCAACATTGAGCAGCAGCTGCAAGCTGCTAAGAGGAGCAAGAATAAGGCAAAGTCATCCGAACTGCAGCGCGGTTTGACCGAGGCAAATGGCTATCGCAAGACGTGTAGCGAGGGCATCCAGTCGTTCTTCGACACCGTTTTTGTCCACCGCTACCGCGATGTAGACCCCAAGATCCGCGCAGAGTGCGTTGACGCACTGGGCACATGGATCTTGAGCCTGCCTACCGTATTCATGGAGCCGGGCTATCTTCGATATCTAGGATGGATGCTATCCGATACAAATGCGCAAACCCGGCAAGAGGTGTTGAAGCAACTCCTCAAGGTGTTCCGACGTGATGCGCAACAGCTTGGTCACTTCATTGACAGATTCCGCCCGCGTCTGATTGAAATGGCAACGCTCGACTTGGAAGTATCAGTACGAGTGACGGCAATATCTGTCATTGACTCTCTTAGATCTGCCGCCATGCTCGATCCGAATGAGATTGATGCCATTGGGAAGTTGATCTTCGACACCGAGTTACGAGTTCGCAAAGCCGTCGTCAGCTTTTTCGTTGCATGCGTGCAAGACGTTCTCGAGGGCAAGAAAGAGGAGATTGGTGGCCAAGAAGTTTTGGACGAGCTGGAGGAGATTGGAGAAGATGACTACGAGAACCCTCGAAAGGAGTGGGTCAACATCAAATGTCTCGCCGAGACTTTGGCTAGCTACGATGCCCAAATCGAGGAAACCCAACTAAACGACGCTGCTATGGGCATAGATGCTACTGTAGAGCTGTTAGACGCCGCCAACCCAGAGACCAGAATCTCTCTCGCAGCCCAAGCGCTTTACGAAAAAGTGCCCGAAGTCAATACCTGGGAGATGATCGCCGGCTACCTGCTATATGACCACACAACGAGCTCCAAGTCCAAGGCAAGCTCGCCTGAAGAGGCTTTCAAGAAGGCTGTCGCGCCGACTGCCGAGGAAGAATTAATCCTCCTTGATGTGCTTAGCTCTGCTGTCAAGTCAAGTCTCACCTCAACGAGCGATCATGACAAGGGGAAGAGACGACTTGGTCGATCGGAAGCAGCTGAAGCTCAAGAGGAATTGGCCCTCGAATTGACTACGACGATACCAAAGCTCCTGAACAAGTTTGGCGCCGAGCCAGACACGGCGGCGATTGTCCTCCGCTTGGACCGATTCCTGAATCTCAACACCTTCCAACAACTACGCCAAGACTCCAGCAAGTTCGAAAGACTGTTGGACGAAATCAGCATCCAGTTCAACAGACATGATGATAAGAGAGTCTTGTCTGAGGCAGCGGCAGCCTTGCTACATGCTCGACAGTACGAAGAACTAGAGGAGTTGACCGACAGCAAGTTGTCCGTGTTGTGGGAGAACACCATCAATGCCCTCCGCAACTTCGACGAGTCTTGTGAGCTGTCTGTCCGCGGCAACTTGGCAGAAGCACCGCTGCGTGAGCTGTCCACGGTACTGATGAAGATGAGCAAGCTTGCGAGCATCTCGGATTGCGTGGAATCCTTGGAAGCCAAAACCAACTCGAACGACACCAGTTCCTCGGCCATCCAACTTCTCAGCCAGATTGTCCACAGAGGCAAATATACGCCACAAGAGGATGAAATCGATGATCTCGAAGATGAAGTCGTCACGTTTGCCATCAAAGCATCACAATTTTATTTCATGTGGAAGACGCGAGCGCTGGCCAAGCTCCTCACAGCCGGCACAGCCATCTCGGACGCAGACCTGGATGAATTGTCCTTGCTACGACAGTCGTACCGCCGCCACCTGATCGAGACGCTTTCATCTCGCGCCGCCATCGATCAGCTCCGCCTGTTTTCCACAGGAAGCCTATGCGATCTCCACCTCACCTTTGCTACTCTCCGCCCTTACATCAAGAACTTCCGACCCGCCTCCGACGCCGCAGCCGGCCGAGGCGAGAAGCTCAAAACCCTCCTCCAAGACATCGAGCCCGGTCTCGTCCCCGAGCTCATCTCCATCTTTGACGGCGCCGAGCGACAATTCGCCAAAAGAGCCAAGAAGGAAAAGACGCTCAACGAGCCAGCCGAGGACGAGGACCCCATGGCCGATGACGAGGAACTCGACGACGACGACGACGACGACGACGACGACGACGGCTGCGGCGACGACGAGGACCTCACACCAGAGGAACGCTACGCCGCCCAACTCAAATCCGAGCGCGCCTTTTGCGAACTAACAGCCAAGTACGTCCTCGCCATCACAGCCCACCTCATCGACGACCGCGGCTCCATGGCCAGCAAGCTCCGCCGTCGGATCCTCCGCAACGAGACAAAACTCGGCAACAACTTCAAAGAGGTCGTGGCCTACCTCGACGACGAAAAACTATCAAGACGACACAAGAAGCCTGCTTCCGCGCCGAAACCCAAAGACGGAAATAAACAGGCCCTTAGTCTGGACATGATCACCGCCGAGGACGAAGACGAGTTGGACAATGTCTTTGACGATGTTGAGCCGGAGGAAGGCACGGCAGAGGACTTGCGCCAAAGGGAGTTGATAGAGGATGATCCGATTATCGATCATGTAGATGAGGACGAAGCGTTGAATAACGAGGGAGATGACGACGATGATGGTCTCGGGGATTAAAGGAGTGCTTGCTCAAGACGAAAATATGTCATTTGAGTCGTTGCAAGCTGACTGGCTTGTTCGAGGACGGAATGGGATGGAAATGACAAGTTGGGTTATTGCAAGCCTATTGTTTTTTTAATTGTTTATACCACTGCCGACGACCTTGGCGTGTGTAAATTCTTTTTTTGGAGCCTGTTATTTTTGTCACGGTGCCTCGTAAACACATGTATGAATGATAGAAACTTGGTCAAATCACGTAGTTTTTTTCTGGTATTTTCGCCCTGTTCCATTGATGTGAGGATGGGGTTGGGCGACGAAGGTTAGGCGTGGCCTGGCCTTGTTTGATGACTACTGAATGGTGTTAAATCTCGAGAATCTGACATGTCTTGTTTTTTTGTAAATGCTTCATTATTTGCATTGAACGTGTGACGTATTTTGGTGCTACGGAGCAACATGGGTGGGTATCTTTAGTAGATGGGATTCATTCATAAGTTCGGTGGGCAAATGTGCCATGTTGTTTCAGACTCCGGCTATTCTTGTCCCGAATAGGCCAAACATTCGCTGCCAGGGTGCTCGTACTCCCCCCCTTTCATCGCCGTCGTCGACATGCCCTGTTTTTAGCTTGACGCCGTACTGGCGAATGCAGCATCCAAAGGGGCGGTTGGAGAAGGTCTGCACTGGCACCTGTTTGGCGGGAGCCTCCTCTTCGTCATCTGAGTCGGTAGGAGGGCCGGCATTTGTAAAAGGTCTGCTTTTCAGAGCCCTGTTTTCGAGCTGTGCTTTGTGTTCTTCCAGGTCTCCCCAGAGGATGAACATCCTTTGTCGTAATCGAGCGAGGTTCTCGTCGTCATTGCGCAGATCTGTTGCGTCGAGGTTGAGCAGCATCTGGGCGGATTGGTTGTCTACCACTGCCCAGAGAGACTTCTTCGGCTTCCCATCTTCAGAAGTGTTGGCTTCTTCTAGACGCAGGTAGAAGCGCCATTCCCATTGTTTGATGACCCTGGATGCCTCGTCTGACTCTGTTGCTGCGTCTGAGTCGGTGTCTTCGTTGTCTGAGAGGGCGGCGTATTCTGATGAAACCCTTTTGGGATGTGCAAAGTCTTCGAGCTGCGATGGCAGATAGTCAATGACGCGCACGTATGTGCGATAATTGGCGTTGATGAATGGCAGGGGGATGTGCGTCATTTCGCCGTTGATTAAGGTCTCATGTTGTACGGGCATTAAAACGTCTGCTATCAGAGTAGCTGACTTGTTCCCGTTTTCACACTTGACTTGGAGGCAGTGTGAGCAAGGGTCGCCAAAAGGTTCGGGCTGATTGTTTTCGTGACTTACCATGTGTGTTCAAGTCTGACGGTACGTCGCCTGGTACATTATCCTTAGGATGTGCCTCGCCATTATCCCTCTCTTGCTCCTTGTAAGATTGTCCCTTGTGAGCCCGCTTCAAGTTTCGACGCGCTTTTGCATTCAATTTAGAGGCTCGCTCGCCATCCAAGCCTAGATCTGCCCTGCGCTTGGCACCAGCGGTGGCGGCCTCTGTAATCTCTTTGATCTGCGTCCTCTTCGTCTTTTCGTAATGGAGCTTCCTTCTGAGCGCATTCTTTACCTCAGTCCGGGTGGTTTCAGAGTCGTGCGTGAACTCTTGTGAGATGTTGATCTTGTTGCCCTGAGTACCTCGCTCTTCTCGGAGGTATCCCTCCAAGTTGGTCATGTTGTGACCATACTTGATCTGGAGGTTTCGCAGGGACACCCACATTCCAACTGTGAGTTTTTCGTCCCGAATTACTGAGGCATGCGGCTCGAAGCATGTTACTTGCATGCTGAGCTTGCCGAATGGCCCGCTCCACTCCGATTTTGATACGGATGCTCCGGACCTAGTCGTGTACCCAAAGGGATCAGTCTGCTGTCCTCTGCCCCCCATGAGCTGATGCTGATAGAATAAAGGGTTTTCTGTATAGTCAGAAACCCATAGCGTGATTTTGTCGCCTTGTTCGTACGGCTCCCTGACTATTTGTGCAACTGTGTCGACGAATTTGTTGTCTTGTACATCCTTCAATTCCGAGAACTTCTTCTTCACGTTTGTCGAATTCAACTTCATGGTCTCAAACTCAGAGGCCGTCGGAAGTCTCTCCTTGTTAATTGATCCATACAAGACACTGACAAACTCGCTTTCAGCCCGATTGGGGCGACGAGACGTCTGGCTGCGGGTAGTTGGGCGCATGGCTTTGGAGGCATCTGCACCTGTTTTGGGGATTTGAGCAGCGTCGAATACGTAAACATCTGTTGTTTTGTGCGTGCATAGGGAGTATGAGTGTTGGTATTCTTGAACCTGTTCGGCGATTTAGTTGATAACGTACAGGGTGTTTATCTCATGTGCCACTACTACTAACCTTGGCGGCGAAAACAATGACTACGTCACCGCCCCTAGCGTCTGGCATTTCGTTTTCGGGCCGGAATATGTTGAGAAGAACAGCGGCGTCGGGATCATCTTGCACTGATTGATCATATATACGCATTTGACATTTCCAGTCTGCTGCAGTCAGTGTGTACATGCAGAGCAACAAACTAATCTGCACCACAATAAACAAATAGATGCGTACCTTCACCTTTTGTAGCGATCGGAGCTCGGAAATCAGTCACAATTCCAGCAACATTGACTCTGGATCCCCTTTGGTGTTTACGATCGATTATATCCTGAATAGATGCAAACCCAGGAGGGGGCTTGCCATGCCTGGCAGACCGCAAAGTTGCCATCTGGAGAGCATATCGTGATACTTTGTTGGTGAAATTTATTTGGCGGATAACGAGTTCAAGTCATCATCATGAAGCCCACATTGTCAATTTCACGGCGAATGATCAATGACTCACTCTAGTCGATTAGTTAGGCGCGTGGTGCAACAGAAACTTACTCGCGTCAACCTGATGTTTGACAATCTGTTTAAGCGCGGTCGCACGTGACTGAATGCCCCAGTCGCAAGACCCCCGTCAGAGTGTGACGGATAATAGACAGGCATCTCAGGCATCTCAGGCACGGTGCCAATGGGAAGGAGCTTCTCTCACCACCGTTCAGGCTTTCGAACAGGCTGTCACTAACAAAAGCTACCTTTCCGTTGACACTATTCACCGGGACACTGTGTGTAGCAGCCGTTTTAACGGGCTCCCCGGCCAGGTGTGCCAGCACTTGTGGCAGACTGCGGCCTCAGGCAGCGATACATATAGACCCCCAGTCCCAGTACCCCGAAATGGAGCAGTATTATTAGGTGGGCTCCCAGGCTCAGGCTCTCTGGCAACGGATCTAGTAAAAGGACCATCATTTCTTTTCGTCGACTTTCTCTCCCCATCCCTCCCCCATCAAACAAACTTCTCTTCAAACTTCTCCTTAGGGTCCCGCTCGAGCCGCTTTACTGCCGCATTTTCTCCTGGAGACGCAATTTGAGCCATCGACTGTTTTTTGGTCTCCTACGAACCGCTTTCGGGGCATAGTCCTCGACTTATCAACAAAAACCCCCGCACTACGTGTGTGCCCTCGCCCACTTCGTCCACGCCCCCCGATACAAATACAAGCTGCATCACTATGGCGGAGCGATATATCCCAGAGCACCGTCGAACGCAGTTCAAGGCTAAGAATACCTTCAAGCCTGAGGAACTGCGCCGTCGTCGCGAGGAACAGCAGGTTGAAATTCGCAAAGCAAAGAGAGAAGAGAACCTTGCTAAACGTCGAGGTATTGGAACCGGCGAGAACAGACCTGGTGCCGCTCTCGGTGCCGCCCCCGACAGCGATGATGAGTCCGCTCCTACAGAATCTCAGGTATGGCTTCCACCTTCTTCTCTTGCTTTTTGGTTCGCCTCTTTGAAAACGCTATGCATTGAATATCTCCTGTTTTTGGAACCAATTTGCAGCCTGCTAGCAAATAACGGGTCTTGGCAAAATACTGTGTCGCCTCTGATGTGGGGTCTAACATGTGTTTTGTCTGAACCCCACACCAGCAGTTGGTCTTGTAAACAAGACAAGAAATACATCAATAACACTTATTCTTGAAATTTTTACCTCACTTTAATTGATTTTAACAGCTTTTTGTCAACTAGTACTAACATATCTTTAACAGTTGAACGAGGATCTTCCTCAAATGGTTCAGGGTGTCTTCTCAGACCAAGTCGACTTGCAGATTCAGGCCACCACAAAATTCCGTAAGCTGCTATCTAAGGAGCGAAATCCTCCGATCGAAGAGGTCATCAAGACTGGTGTCGTCAGTCGCTTCGTCGAGTTCTTGCGATCTCGTCATACGCTTGTACAGTTTGAGGCTGCTTGGGCTTTGACCAACATTGCATCTGGTTCCGCCACTCAGACTCAGGTGGTGATTGAGGCAGGTGCCGTTCCCATTTTTGTTGAGCTCCTAGCTAGCCCTGAACCCGACGTCAGAGAGCAGGCTGTCTGGGCCCTGGGCAATATCGCTGGTGACAGCCCCCAGTGCCGTGATTATGTCCTCAGCTGTGGTGCTCTCAAGCCCTTGCTTAACTTGCTGGGTGACAGCCGTAAGCTCAGCATGTTGCGCAATGCCACCTGGACGTTGAGCAACTTCTGCCGTGGCAAGATGCCTCAACCTGATTGGAACACTGTAAGTTACTGCTTGAGTAGCTTCTTCCTTTTCTTTCTTTGTGTGTGATGCTGATATATATTTTCAGATTGCCCCTGCTCTTCCCGTCCTGTCAAAACTAGTCTATTCTTTGGACGACGAGGTCCTCATCGATGCCTGCTGGGCCATATCTTATTTGTCCGATGGCTCCAACGACAAGATTCAAGCCGTGATCGAGGCCGGTATCCCTCGCCGACTAGTAGAGCTTCTGATGCACGCCTCTACCTCTGTTCAGACACCTGCTCTCCGATCAGTCGGCAATATCGTAACAGGTGACGATATTCAAACTCAAGTTATCATTAACTGTGGTGCTCTACCCTGTCTCTTATCGCTGTTAAGCTCGACCAAGGACGGTATCCGCAAGGAAGCCTGCTGGACAATCTCCAACATTACTGCGGGCAACACGTCCCAGATTCAGGCCGTAGTCGACGCAAACATTATTCCACCCTTGATCCACCTTCTGCAAAACGGAGACCTCAAGACCCGTAAGGAGGCTTGCTGGGCTATTAGCAATGCAACGTCGGGTGCTCTGCAGAAACCTGAGCAAATCCGATATCTTGTTTCTCAGGGCTGTATCAAACCCCTCTGCGATCTCTTGATTTGCCCCGATAACAAGATCATCCAGGTCGCCCTGGACGGTCTTGAGAACATTCTCAAGATTGGGGATCTTGACAAGCAGGCTGCTGGCGAAGGAGGAGAGGCCATCAACCGTTTTGCCCTCTTCATCGAAGAGTGCGGTGGTATGGAGAAGATTCACGACTGCCAGAACAACGCCAACGAGGATATTTACATGAAGGCCTACAACATTATTGAGAAGTACTTCTCCGACGATGAGGAGAACGCAGACGAGGGTATGGCCCAGCCTGCTGGTCCTAATGGCACATTTGGTTTCGGCACTAATGGCGCCGCCGGTCAGTCTGGTGGCTTCAACTTTGCCAATGGAGGTGACTCCATGGACATGTAAAGTGGGCCGATAGCAATTTGATACATTTTGAAGTCGGCCATACACGTCATGTCACAACTCACAACACAATACCTCCTATTCACATATATATTTGCCCTCCCCCCCTTTCTCCCCGATAACGTCACATCACCACAACTTCTTTTTGATTTAGCATGAAAATCTGCGAACGCGGAAAGGGAGGTGAATTACTGGGAAGATTTTATATGGGCCCTTTGGTAGCTTGAAAGTTCCAGCCCGTGATAAATGAATGAATGATGGATGCTCTAGACGACCGTTCGATGCGGATCTTGCCTATGAAGTGGCTCACGTTGGAGCAGATTGTGCGGGCTCATAATGATGGCGGACGTCTGTCTCGGGAAAGGTCCCATCTGGGAGCGTCATGATTACGTCTCGGGATTAAGAGCATGTCCATGCAGCAGCGAACATGCATTGGTGCGCAGTGCTGAAGCTAGTGCTTTTTGCGTCTGCGTCTCTCGTGAGAGACTCATCGTGCCAGTGTGGATGTAGCAACCAAGTGGTTATACATAACAAGGTAGAAACACAGCGTGGCAAAACTCCCCAGTAAAAAGATATTTACGTGGTGTAAAAAAGCCTCTATCTTGGTGAAACGTACAACATGAAAAGTGTGCAGCGCGATGGTGTTTGACTTGCATCAACTCGACGAGAAATGCATCGCATCAGCAACAGACACACAACATCGAACCGGATTTGAGCCGGCACAGTAAGACTACTGTGCGGAGTATGCATGCGGTTATGGGAATTTCGTGGATCTGCACAGTGCGAGAATGTCGTCATACTTGGCTTCACAAATTCATGCGCCTTCAATCCACCCTTGGGCATAAGCACCTGACCGCGCCAAACAGAAAATCTGGACGACAGTTCTGTTATGGTGAAGAAGGGGAAAGCGAAGGCCGACCAGCCTACACAGGCGTCGACAGTAGCTGGTAAAGATGCCATCAAAGACGCTGGGAAAGGCAAAAAAGGGTCCAAAAATGAGCCAGCGACGCCGGCTGTGCCAGCAGCCGCACCGCCAAAACCCACGGTCAAACAAATCATCGGAGGCTCATCTTGGACAGGAAAACTCCCAGTGAATCTACTGAGCGAATATTGCCAAAAACAGAAGTGGGAGAGACCAGAATATGATACCAGAAAGACTCCAGAGGGCTTTTCTGTGTGGGTAACATTGAGCGCCAAGGACCCCAAGACGCAACAGTTCACGAAGCTGGATCCGTTCAAAATCCCAGCGACTCACAAGCACTTACTTTTACGAGATACCGCCTTGGAAGCCAAACACGCCGCTGCAACGTATGCCCTTTTCCGAGTGTGCAGTATGCAAAACAAGCACACAGTTCTCCCGCCAGATCACAAGTCTCTCTGGAAAGATTTCCAAACCTTGAAAAAGGAAGATCTGAAGGAAGGAAAGGTATGGATGTACGAGGCTGACCCGTTCAAAGCCTTGCAAGAGAGGCAGGACGCGAAAGCCGCTGCGGAGAAGAAACGCAAAGAGATTGAGCAGGCAAAGGCCAAAGCCAAGGAGATGCCGGGAGCGGCCGGGCTGGTGCTGATGAGCAGCAACTCGAACGGCGACAAAAGGTCAACGTTTGATCCAATGAAAGGATGGGCAACAGCACCCAAGGTCGAAATGGGTCGACAGACACGGGTGCAGTTGGAGGGCCTTTTGCGAAGCGGAATATCATGGAACCCTCATGGCGTACGGATGCAAAATAGTCAAAAAGTCTCTATTGTTGCGGACCTGGCCAAACTGGGATTCAGAAAGAGTCATGTTGTCGAGGCAGTGAATTACTGCAAAGATCGCGAGGAAACGCTTGAGTGGCTACTAATTCACGTACCAGAAGATGATCTTCCGCGATGGGCAATGCCAGAGAGTTACTCTGCTGGTGTCTCGTTTGGATCTACAAGCCTGAAGAGGGAAGGAATCATCAAGTCACTTTCCGAGACCGGATATTCTGTCGAGTTATGTACGCGTATATTCGATGACAATGATGGTGACGAGAGTAAAGCCGCAGAGGCTTTACAGGGCCTTCTGAATGCTTCTAGTGCGACAAAGAATGACCAGACCAGCGATACCGACGATTTTCTTGATATGGGCTCGCCAGAAGAGCAGTGGAATGATGAGGTCTCCAGCCTCGAAGCCATGTATGGCGAGGGATTCCGTCGAGACTCTACCGATTCGATATCGATCAGACTGGAAGCCGTTAAGAATGGCCAAAACGGACAGAAGGGTGAAGTTGAGACATACCTGCAAGTCAGAAAACCCTCTAGTTATCCGAAGCATTTGATTATCGCGATCATCGCCAAGCTTCCTTCCTACATCAAGCTGAGTGTAGTGAGACAGGCGCTGGCTTACATGGAGGAATCGCTGCGCGATGAGCCGATGAAAATTTACCTTGTAATGGACTGGATCCAACAGAACATCAACGGCATTATTGAGAACCCTGGCAATCTGGTGGATATCTCCGCAGTTTCATCTGCCGTATCTGAAAGCCGACCCCAGGAAAAGCGCAGGAGAGGCAGGAGACTAAGACAGCCTCGACCGATTCAATGGAGGCCAGACCCCATCAATAGGGAGAAATGGTTACAGAGTCAGGAGTCGTCATCGTGGCAGAACATGCTGGCAAAACGTGAAAAACTACCGGCTTGGCAAATGCGCGAACAAATTGTCAATACAGTTTGCGAGAATCATGTCACTATTATCAGCGGCGAAACTGGTTCGGGAAAATCTACGCAGTCGGTCCAGTTCATTCTGGATGATTTGTACTCCAAGGGATTGGGGGGTTGTGCCAATATGATTGTCACCCAACCTCGTCGAATTTCCGCGCTCGGTTTAGCAGATCGCGTGGCAGACGAACGATGCTCCAGGGTCGGAGAAGAAGTGGGATATGCAATTCGCGGAGAATCTCGACAGTCTAAAGACACCAAAATCACCTTTGTCACGACAGGTGTGCTGTTGAGGCGCCTGCAAACCTCTGGTGGGCGAGTGGACGATGTCATTGCCTCTCTGGCAGATGTCAGCCACATCGTTATCGATGAAGTTCACGAGCGCAGTCTTGATACCGACTTCTTACTCAACTTGATTCGAGAGGTCATGCGGATGGAGAAAGATATGATCAAGCTGATTTTGATGTCTGCGACGCTCGACGCGGCTACTTTCAGGGGCTACTTTGCTTCCGAAGGATTGAGCGTTGGAAGCGTGGAAATTGAGGGAAGAACGTTCCCCGTCGACGAGTACTACCTCGACAATGTCATTCGGATGACAGGCTTCAGCGTCGAGACGCCAGATACGGGATTTATCACGGATGATGCCATGGGCAAAATTATTCAAAAGCTAGGCCATCGGATCAACTACAACCTCATTGCCGAGGCAGTCAAGGCAATTGACTACGAGCTGTCCTACGAAAAAAAGACAGGCGGTATACTCATATTTCTGCCTGGTGTAGGCGAAATCAATCACGCTTGCAATTATTTGCGATCCATGAGCTCGTTGCATGTGCTTCCCCTGCATGCTTCTTTGGAAACACGGGAACAGAAGAGAGTGTTTTCAAGCCCCCCTCATGGGAAGCGCAAGGTGGTGATAGCCACAAACATCGCAGAAACGTCCATTACAATCGACGATATCGTGGTCGTTATCGATAGCGGCAAAGTCAAAGAAACTAGTTTTGACGCATCAAACAACATGAGAAAGTTGGAAGAGACGTGGGCATCTCGGGCGGCTTGTAAGCAACGCCGCGGACGAGCTGGTCGTGTTCAAGAGGGCAGGTGCTTCAAGCTATATACGGAGAGGCTGGAGCAGCAAATGGCTGAGCGTCCCGAGCCAGAAATCAGAAGAGTGCCACTCGAACAACTGTGCCTCTCTGTTCGTGCCATGGGTATGCGCGATGTTGCTAATTTCCTGGGGCGATCACCCACGCCGCCCGAAGCAAAGGCCATTGAAGGAGCCATAAAGTTGCTGAGACGAATGGGTGCTCTGGATGGAGACGAGCTCACTGCCATGGGTCAGCAGCTTGCCATGCTGCCTGCAGACCTTCGTTGCGGAAAGCTCATGGTCTTTGGCGCCATCTTCGGCTGTTTGGATGACTGCGTAACGATTGCGGCCATTCTGAGCACCAGAAGCCCCTTTATCTCGCCGCAAGAAAAGCGAGAAGAGTCCCGCCAGGCCCGGTTGCGATTCTCCAGTGGCAATGGAGACCTCATGACAGATCTCGAAGCGTTCCGAGAATGGGACGGTATGATGAAAGACGGCCTACCTCAGAGACAAATTCGATCGTTTTGCGATGAGAACTTTTTATCGTACCAGACGTTGACGGATATTTCAAACACTCGATCACAATACTACGAAGCTCTGATCGAAATCGGGATTGCGTCACGGCCGAGAGCCTCGGAAGCCGCCGCCACGTCGTCGCGGAATGTACAGCTGATTCGCGCACTTATCGCCTCTGCCTTTACACCACAAATAGCGAGAATCCAGTATCCTGACAAGAAGTATGCCAGCTCAATGTCTGGCGCCATGGAGCTCGACCCAGAAGCCAAGTCTATCAAGTATTTCAATCAAGACAACGGGCGAGTCTTTGTCCATCCGAGCAGCACCGTCTTTGATAGTCAAGGGTTCTCGGGCAATGCGTCGTACATGTCGTATTTCAGCATAATTTCGACGAGCAAGATCTTCATTCGAGACCTGACGCGTAAGTTTTAAACACAAGCACATGGTGGCTGGTGAATCCGGATTCGAGCTGACGCATGCGTAGCTTTCAACGTCTTCACACTCCTGTTATTTTCCGGACCCATCGAATTGGATACACTGGGCCGCGGATTGCTGGTAGATGGATGGCTGAGACTACGAGGGTGGGCTCGCATTGGAGTCTTGGTGGCCAGGCTCAGGGGCATGGTGGATGACTTGATTGCGCAAAAGGTGGAAAATCCGGGATTGGATCTGGGAAGCGAGGCTGTCATCAAGCTGGTAATCAAACTGATAGAATTGAATGGGCTAGATATGTGATGTACGGATGCGTGCCGGTCGTGGACAGAAAGATGCAGTCAGCATGGGCATTGTCTCCCATGCATTGTCAAATAAACGACATGGGGAAAAAAAACCCCCCAAAAAAAACCTCCAAGACTTGGGCCTGCCATGTGATGGGTGCCATTAAATTTCATCATGGCGAGGTGAGTCATCCAAAAGTGAAGGCGCGGGGGCCGGCCAACCAACAACTTGAACTCGCTTCACACAACATCCAAGCTACGTATCCGTACATACAACATCAACCCGCCGCCTTCTCAAACAATACAAGCGCCAGCGTGGAATCCGACCCCGACGAAGCCATGACGGCGGATGAAATCCAAGGCGCTGCGCCAAAGTCAAACCCCCCGAATGCCTGTAAGCCTCACCCCCATCTTCGCATCTCGCACCACACTAAAGCCTCCCAAACCACAAGTCACGGCCCTCATGGCTCCCAAGCGCAAGCCTCATCCCCATCCCTTCAAAGACCGCCTCGGCCTAGGCGCCTACCTGGCCGACCCATCGTCTTCCCCCCCCTCCACCATAATCTACCAAAACGAAGACTTCGTCGCTATCCACGACAAGTATCCCAAGTCCACCATCCACGCGCTCCTCCTCCCCCGCTCCAGCAAACACAACCTCCTCCATCCGTACGAAGCCTTCAAGGACACCGAGTTTTTGCAAAAAGTGCAGTCGGAGATTGTCAAACTAAGAGCCCTCGTGGCGAGAGAACTACAGCGCCGACTAGGACAGCATAGTCGGTCCGAGAAGGACAGACAAGCCGTGTTGGACGGGGTGATGGACTGGGGCGAGGGACAGGATTTACCGGCGGGGAGGGATTGGGAGGCAGAAGTCATTAGTGGCGTGCATGCGGTGCCGAGCATGAGCCATTTGCATGTTCATGTCTTGTCTAGGGATATGCACTCGGGGAGTCTGAGGCACAGGAAGCATTATAATTCGTTCAACACGGGGTTTCTAGTGGATGTCATGGATTTTCCGCTGGAGGAGGGTGACGAGAGATTGGACCCCAAGAGGGAGGGGTTCTTGAGGAGGGATTTGAAGTGTTGGCGGTGTGGGAGGGGGTTTGGGGATAGATTCAAGAGGTTGAAGGAGCATTTGGAGGACGAGTTTGTGAGCTGGAGGAGGGAGTAATGGACAGATGGTTGTGTTGAGCAGGGGACATGTACGAGAAACGTGGAATATGTGTAAAGTAGAATGAATACGCAGTAATTTTTGTTATCAAGACAGACAATGGCGAAATTTTGTCATTTGCCATTTGTCATTTGGGGGGGTCTTTTTTGGAGAGAAAAAAGCATTCGGATTGTTGTACATAAGCAAAGATATTCGCCCAATTCCATACTATAAAGCTTTCATTCCCGACGTGGCGATCAAGTCTTGTTACCGGGTCTCCCGCGTCGTGTCCTTTCTGTTCCACATACATCATTGAACGTGTCTTCAATAGAGGTGAAATGAAGATGGAGAGTGGCAAGTCTTGTTTGTGCTCGCATCAGGCGGCAAAATACCCCGTGAATTTAGACAGCCATGGCGACTGGCCAGTCGCATCTCCTGCCGTTGACGCCGAGAGGGGGACTCCTATTTTATTTTCGACGCTGAGCAAGACGAAGGACTCGAGTCACCATTCTGAGCATGGCTACTCACTGTTGCTATTGTCGTCCTCATCTACGCCCTCGGCATCCTCGGCGTCAACGTCCATGTCCTCGTCTTCAGCATCATCTTCCGCCTGTCCAACTTCCTTAATCTCGGCATCAGGCTCAGCGGCAGCGCTTACTCTTGGCCGACCTCTTCCCCTCTTTGGCCCATCCTTGGCAGCGGCTGCCGTCGCGGCGGCACGACCACCCGCCGTGGATGCCTTGGGAGGTCTGCCACGTCCTCTTCCTGTGCCGCCGGAGGGCTTGACTGGTGTTTTCTTTTCCGCGACGTTCTTGGTAGTGCCCTTGGGGCGACCGCGAGGCCGTCCGCTGGAAACCTTGACTTTAGGGTTGGCCGAGGGGGGTCTACCGCGCGGTCGACCAGTTGGTTCATATGGCTTTGTGACGCGACTCGCCTTGGTGGAACCCTTGGGACGTCCTCGTCCGCGAGGCTCTGCTGCCGGTTCCGCATCGGTAGCGGCCTTGAGAGATTCTCTGGATTTTGCCATTTTTTTTTTGGAAAATCGGGATTGTGTGTGATTGTTGGAAAGGGCAGTGATTGGACTTTGTCTTGTTGTGGAGCGTGGTTGAGGTGCGAGACCTCAGGTGATAGCTCGCGGGTTTTTTTTTTCCAAGTGCAATCAAAGTAGTCCGTAGAAGGGAAAAAAAGGCACGGAGGGGGCTGGGGCCAGTCGTATTTGAGAGAAAAAAATTGTTTGGGAAAAAAAAGGAAGAAAAGAATTCCAGAGGGGGTAGCGCAATGAACTATGTAGGAAAAGAAAGCATGCGACGCGCAAAATAGGCCAGAAGAGTGATTGGCTGTGCCGAAGTGATGCGACGCGTCGATAATTGGTAGACAGAACAGCAAGGTCTGGGATAGACTATTTCTTATCTTTTTGTCTCCTGTGGACTTGCACAGCACATGTACTATGTAAATACATATGCATAAATTGCTTGCACAAGTCTACCTCGAATGGTGATTGGGTCGGGCGGTCCCACCTGCCGCTGCCCCGACAGCCCCGACACCTGGCACAGCTGTTGACCCTGGCAACAGAATGACGCCAGTAAACAAGTCCCGGCCCAAATAGGACATCGCGCCCCGTCAGTGTCTGGTTCTCGCTCGAAGAATACATTCGTACTTGGCGTCCACGGCTCGAAATATGTAGTGCATTCTCCGCCAGCGACTCCAAGACGACACTTCACAGATTCAAGCGACACTGCACACAATGGCTCTCGATGCGCGACTGATGCCACCTGCTGGAACACCTGAAGGCCGTCAGGTTCGTTCTTCCGCCTCAACACCCTCTCTGCGGTCCCGAGATGGGAGCGTGCCTCTACTTGCCAGGATGGACGGAGGAGGAAATGTCAAGGTTGTGGTACGAGTTCGGGCTTTCTTGCCAAGAGGTATGCCGCCCCCCTTCACCTTCTCTTGCGAAGAAGGGGACGTTGTGTTTCGTTTTGTAGTGACTAACTCGAG
The DNA here is from genome assembly GCA_018801565.1 of Epichloe coenophiala. Lineage (NCBI taxonomy): Eukaryota > Fungi > Ascomycota > Sordariomycetes > Hypocreales > Clavicipitaceae > Epichloe > Epichloe coenophiala. The sequence goes on along the minus strand of JAFEMN010000021.1, from coordinate 807,915 downwards.
GAAACATTAGAAATCGACAAAAAGACGCGGTGCCTAGTCCACATGGACCCCATGACGCAACTCACCACATTGCGAGCACCTGATCAGGATGCAGTTGATAGCCCGATACCAAAGTCTCGCAAAGTAATCGAGGACAAAAAGTTCACGTTCGACAACTCCTTCTGGAGTCACGACACCAAGGACGCGCATTATGCACACCAGGAAGAGGTGTACAATAGCTTGGGAGAGGAGTTCCTCGACCACAACTTCGAAGGATATCACACGTGCATCTTTGCGTATGGTCAAACCGGCTCTGGAAAGAGTTATACCATGATGGGAACACCCGAGCAACCTGGTCTCATCCCCCGAACCTGTGAAGATCTATTCGAGCGTATCGATGCGGCTCACAGTGAGGACTCAAACATTGCTTACAATGTCAGAGTGTCCTACTTCGAGGTCTACAACGAACATGTGCGCGACTTGCTCGTGCCAGTGGTACCCAACGCTCCCCCAAACTACCTCAAGATTCGCGAGTCCCCAACTGAGGGTCCATACGTCAAAGATTTGACAGAAGTCCCAGTGCGAAATATCGACGAGATTATGAGGTGGATGAAGAACGGAGACGGATCACGAACCACCGCTAGCACCAAGATGAACGACACGAGTAGTCGAAGTCACGCTGTTTTCACAATCATGCTGAAGCAGATACACCACGATATGGAGACGGATGAGACCACTGAGCGCAGCTCTCGTATCAGATTGGTCGATCTGGCAGGCAGCGAGAGAGCCAAGTCCACCGAAGCCACCGGAGCTCGACTTCGCGAGGGTAGCAACATCAACAAGTCGCTCACTACCCTTGGCCGCGTCATCGCAGCACTAGCGGACCCCAAAGCCTTGCGGTCCGGGAAGCGAAAAGATATTGTGCCGTACAGAGACTCCATACTCACTTGGCTTCTCAAAGACTCTCTCGGTGGCAACAGCAAGACAGCCATGATCGCGTGTATTGCCCCCTCAGACTATGACGAAACTCTGTCGACGCTGCGATACGCCGACCAAGCCAAGCGTATCCGAACACGCGCTGTTGTCAATCAGGATCATATTTCGACAGCAGAGAGGGATGCCCAAATTGCTGCCATGGCCGAAGAGATTCGAAAATTGCAATTGTCTGTTTCAGATTCCCGACAACAGGAGAAGAACGCCAAAGAGGCCGAGGAGAGATTGGAAGAGTACCAAAATCGGGTGGCCACCATGCAACGCATGATGGAAGAACGAAGCATGGTGGCTGAAAGCAAGATCAAGAAGCTGCAGACGGAGAATGAGGCCCTGAAGCTGCACCTCAAGTTGGCAATCGAAAGTCTCAAGAACCCCATCCCGGCCGTCGCCGTCAAGGCTCAGCCCGCCGGAGAGGCCGAAAAGGAGAACATGGACGATGCACCCGACGAAGAAGATGGGGACTACTGCTATGAGGATGAGTACGACTCGGATAGCACAGCAGGCGGTGACGAGTTGCAGGAGGAGATGCATCGGTATCTGCAAGACGTGGGCTGCCTTCGCAAGCTCATCGGTGGAGATCTAAGCCGGTTCAAGAATGAGGAAAGTGTGCGCATGCCTCTTGGAACGAGGGAAAATGTGTGACGAAAGGAAACAAGCAAGCATGCGAGCATGCGAGCAGACAAATGCGGCAGGTATGATGAGCGACATTCAAGATTGGAGAACAAGCGCTGGTGTTATGGGAGTGTGTCTTGTGGGACTGACTCAACATGTTTTTATAATTTTATTGCAACATTGTACCTACATGGGGAATATGGATAGAATCTTTGCCATCCAGGGGTATCACTCGTCTTCTTCTATCCCACTGCGCCATATCTGATACTCGCACACCTGTGTACATGTTCGTCTACTATGCGTTGCATAACACGGCGTATCAATACATGACAGACCGACTGTATCACATATCACAGCTGCCATCGGCCATATAGCCAACAACTTATGAGTGAACGCTCACGGTGAGAATCCCACTCAATCTTGGTCTCTGCCGCTCCCTCTTCTCCCACAACACCTTGCATCTCACTTGACTGCTGTGTCTTACCGGCTATATCCACGTCCTCGTTGTCCTCGCTCGTTTTCAATGCGGGACTCGCCTCCATAGCATCAAAAGACTGCGTCTTGCTCGAGTCTCCCGAGCAGCGTCCCGACAAAATATCCCCATCAACCTTGGCCATGATCGGCGATGGCGGCAGCGGCGGCAGCAAATCTTGAATGGTGGAATCATCATTTGTCCCACCCGGCATCATGTTCTCGAAAACAGAGCTCTCCATTCCCTTGTCGGGATCTACCAGCGCAAGGTGGATCATAATCTCGGGAATATGAAACATCAAAGGCGACCTGCTCACATGCCACACGCACAATGGCTCCCGCAAGCCCGCGTAGTCGTCATCCGCGTCGTCCTCCATCCTGTCCGCCAGCTGGGCTTCCAGCATGTCTGCCGCGCTGAATGCCTCGGCGTCGTCCAGCAGCGTTGGCTCAGAGTACTCTGGGAACGGTATCGTGACATCATCCCCCTCGTCTTGGTCGTCCGTGGAGTTCTCATCTTGATGGATATTCATGTCCATGTCCATGTCCACATCCTTGTCCTTGCCCTTGGCCTGCGGCTCTTTGGGGTTCAGGCGCTGCCAGGAGGGAATGTCGAGATCAAATATGCTGGGGTATATGCGGAGGAGCTCTTCGGGGTGGCCGGCGGTGAAGACGCTGGAGGAGAAGTATTCTCTGCACCAGAGGTTGGCGCGGTTCTTGACGAGTAGGAGCTCGTCGTAGGTGTTGCCGGCGTTGAGGTAGTCGAGCATGAGCTCGAGGCCGGCGGAGAAGTGTTCTTGTTCGTAGGTTGGTGGGGACGACATGGTTTTTTTTTTTTTTTTTTCCTTAGGTGAAAGCTCTTTGGTCCGAGTTGATTAATATGGTGAGAAGACTCTTCACAGTTTGTAGCAGGTCACGACGGGTAAGAGGAATGCTCAGACTGAGTAGGCTAGATGATATATCAAGAATATGCGAGAAATCGAGATTGTTTTGCTCGGAGCTGAGGTCTACGTGAGTGAAAATTGGTTGTTAAATTACGTGGTGGGAATCCATATTTATAAGAAGGCAGTATTTGTTCCTGGTGTAAAATAAGATTTATTCATGCGTGAGCATGCTAATAGGCTTTGTGTGTTGCTGAGATGATGGAGGTTTATTTTCTTTGAGAGCCCCGTAGCCTTCGTGGCGGGCATGTGGTGTTGAACTTTGTTGAGGTGAGGCCCCCCCCCCCCTTTTTTTTTTGGCTTTCCTGCTGCTTGTGAATGGTAATTCATGTGATTGCAGGTAGGTTTAGATCATTTTCTTCTTCCTCTTACACTATCATGGAGGCGGATGTGATGTCTGAAAAGGGGTGTGTGTGTGTTTTTGTGAAGCCAGGAGATGGTTGTGGAGTAGAGAGATGGGAATAGATGGCATTGGAATCCTTCCTTGCTGAAACACAAGTCTTGATTGGTGCCATCACGTCGAGCTGAAACGTAAAACGGAAGAACTTGTCCATCTCTCCATCAAATGCTTGCCTGAATCTTATCCAAACTGCGCGTTGGTGATGGGGACGGGGCGTCTATTTTAGGAGAACTAGCAAAGTCTGCAGTTCGATATCGAGTGCTGAATGTATTCATTGGACTTGAAATAAACGCTACATGCAGAGTTCATGTCAATGCCATCATCGTGGTGAGCAGATCGTTCAGTGTAAGTCAATTGAAGGCGTTTTTAGTCCCTAAGCGAAGGTACCCGGCTCCCCAATCTGCAGACTTTTGTCTTGAGCACTTGGAAGATGTCAGAATATACTCGAAGACAAGGTACTGGACTGTACCGAATCATGTGTATTTCAATACGCCTTGGCTCACGCCCGTCGAACCAAGGATTACTCCGTAGTCATTGGGGTTGAAAGTATTGGATTTTATATTTTTCTTATGCTCATTGGTTGTGGCCAATGCATCTGATTTCAGAAAGACATTAGGATTGCTGGCGATACCTAGCTAGTATAATAATCAACATACGCATAATAGGGACTATAGTAATAGATATAGGAACAAGCTTCGAGGTTGCAGATACGGGGGGGCTACGAGGTTAGAGCAAAGTTAGCGATTAACTTTGTGGATACAGTCATAGTTCGCGATGGCAGATAAAATCAGATCCGTTCGAGTTTTACTCATAGCATAGATCGACGTGATTCCCCCTTCTTCTGCGACCGACCGTGTAATTACTTGTCCGATTTCCCTGGGTTAGAGGCAAGTATGAATGAATTGTGTTTGATTCGCCTCGGAGCCTTGAAGCACAAGTGGTTCAAAGTACAACGGCCCTCGAAAGCCAAAATTGAAGATTTCCAAAGTCATTGCTGCAGAGCATGTTGTCGCGAGGGAAGCTTTGATTCGAGAGAGATTCTACCGCCGCCGCCAAGTTGTTGCCGCCAGGAAAGCTCAAGGTGTATCTTGGAAGATCACACGCCATCCGCAACCCGAAGTTCGGGTTGACGAGGTGAGGAAGAAGCTGCTTGCGTGGCTTGGCTGCTGGTGCAATAAGATGTAATGAAAACATCTGAAGCAAGGACAAATCCGTGGCAGCTTCCCAATCGTACCCAACCAACCAAGCATTGGACGTTCGGCCGACAAGGCAGGAGCAGCCGCCCATGCTACTGGATCCCATTGGGCGAGAGCTCAGGCGGGGGGAAGAGGCGGGGGGAAAAGGAGGGGTGGGCGGGCGATGTCATTGTTGTTTGGCGTTCAAACGTCAACTGGTTCTGAATCTCGGACGCCCCCACTACCCCCACTACCCCCACCGCATGAGCGCCAAAGAGCCCCTCCCCTCCGCCCCTCCGCCCCTCCGCCCATCGGACATCGAACAGGATCCCGACACAAGGGTTAAACGGGTTAACGGGTTCATCAACGCGCCCACGAAGGAACAAGTGTCCCATCGAATCGAATCGCATCGCATCGTCTCCCCTCAACCCCCCAACTACAGAGCAGAGAGAGATATCTATGCCGTCCGTATATATAAAAGATACATCTCACACTTCATCCATCATGTCGACGCGGCCACAGCTCTTCACCCGCGGCCTGTCTGGCTTGTCGCAGAGCACCTCGGCCAACGATAATACCCTGTCCCCCGCCGAACAGCGAGATGACGCGAAGCGCAACTTTCTCAAGACTATGCGACCTTTGCCTACACAGCATTACTGGAACATCTACTTTGATAGGTACTTGACCACGGACATGGCCAGAAACAGAATCATGATCATGAATTGCTGACGCATCCCTCCCCGCCATCCACTCAGGCAATCCAAGGATCACAAGCCCGACGATGGCGAATACAACGTCCAGCTTGAGCAGCTCGGCTCCCAGGTCGAATCCATCCAAGATTTCTGGCGATACAATAACAACACCCCGGTAGACCAGATCAAAATGCGCGAGTCGATATATCTCTTCAAGCAGGGTTTCAAACCTATCTGGGAGGATCGTCGAAACATCAACGGCGGCAGCTGGACATTCCGAGTCCCCAAGTCAGCTGGTCCTGATATCTGGACGCGGGTGCAGCTTCTGGCTATCGGTGAGAAGCTACAGAGTGTCTTGGACGAGGGTACGTTCATCTTGTTCTTGTTTCTTGTTGTCTCCTTGCATGTCCCCTTACACTTTGCTTCATACATCACAGCGTTGCGCCCTCTACATTCTTAATGTTGTTGCTTTACACTAACGCCTTCACAAAACATGTAGGCGACCAGCTTTGCGGCGTTGGTCTATCAGTCCGTTTCAACTCGCACCTTATTACCGTGTGGCACCGAGATTCGTCCAAGAAGAGTTCGGTCGATGCCATGCTCGCTTGTATTTTGGAGGAACTCCCTCCTGAGATTCGTCCCAAGCCCGACAATTACTTCTACAAACGACACTGCGATCACTCGGGCTTCAAGGCACCTCCCGAGTCGAAGGCTGTTCTGGACCCGCAAGACGGCGCTGAACAACCGGCCCCGACTGCGGCAAACGCGCCGTCAGTTACGATCGAGGCTCCGTCAGCCTAATGAGATATGTTTTGATGACCATGTTTTCATCTACCTCATCGTCGCGATATTTCACCACCTTTGCTTTTTATTTTTTTTGCCCAATGGGGTATATTATTCAGGGCTACGGCACAAAAAAAGTGACAGCCCTTTTGCCATGCATTATAACCTTTCAAGTCCTCGCTGCTAGGAGAAAGCGATGGTTACGGCATGAACCCACGGCGTTTCACAAACAAAAGGGTTAATTACGTATAGCTATGGCACGGACGCCCTGTTAGATGTGGGCATCTCTTCTTTCTTCCATTCTTTTTGTCTTCAGGTACACAACTGCACCCGTCGTACGAGATTCAAAAAGCCAGATGCTTTCTCCAATGCGCCCCTTTTGTCAAGAATTTGCACTCGTGTCATAAGCCTTCCTTGTCCGACTCGAACAAAGAAGCATCGTATGCAAAGAAACGACATAGCAAATTGAAATCATGTGCCCAACTCCACGACCTTTCAAGCAATACCCGCTCTAACGCATGACAATAAGTCCCGATGACTCAGGAAGCCGGAAAATAGGAAACCAAAAAGCAACGACATGCAATGCTGCCCCCCCCAATATCACCTCCACACCCCAGCGCTCCTCATGACGCCATCAAACTCATCCATCTTGACACCCCTCGCCACGCCCGCACCCCCATTCGCCTCCAGAATCATATCCTTGAGAATCTCGTCGTCCACCTCCTCCTTCAGCACGGCCGCCACGCGCCGCAGATGCGCGAGCGTAATCGGCCCCTCCTGGCTATTCGTGAATAAGCGAAACGCCTCATCCAGCTGCGCCTGGTGCGCGGCCTCGGAGTGATTCTGTTCGCGGGCATGGAACTGCAGCGCGCAGATGGCGAAGAAGGGCTCGTAGGTGGCGTAGCCGTCCGAGTCGGGGTCAAGAATGTCCGTGAACTCTCGGAGCTGTGCTTGTGATGAAGGGGGGACGCCCAGGGCTCTGGTTCTCCGATACCGCCACGTTAGTTTTCACGTCGTTGTTTTTGAGTAAAAAAAAAAAAGGTCTGGTGAGAGAGGGGGGATCAAGGGGGAAGATGGTACATCAGCGCGGATTTAACATCGTTAATGGGCAGAACTCCCATCCTCTCGCCGTCCAGGGGCTCCGCGAACAAGCTCCATGCCTCTTTGATCTCGACCTCCTCTTGGGCCGAGATGTTGTGCTCTTTTGCGAGTTTCGACTGGCGCGCTTTGGGGGTCGCGCTGCCGGAGGTGGGTTTGCGCTTCGGCGGCTGGGGGGCATGTTAGCACACTCTTTTCTTCTTCTTCTTGAGAAATCTGCGCAGATGGCGGGATTCGTGGAGTGGAGGAGGGAACCGTACCATTTCGCATGCAAACTTTGTCTGCGTTTGCTCGACTGGGTAGGTTGGTTGGTGGGTTTTGATGTCACGGCCGCACGGCCGCGCAGCCGCAGCCGCATCCACAGTGTATAGTACGCAGTTGGGAGAAATAACACTGTGGTGGATCCTCATGTCGCTAGTTACTATGGGCTTTCTTTTCACAATCTGGGTTTCTGCTTTTTCTCCCAACTCCTCCCCCTTGGACATTTCCAGACGGACTGACGGACCACGATTCGACCAGACCGGACCGGACCATGGGACAAGGGCCATCTTGGCTTTTTATTAGCATCCTCATGGGACGGGGTTTGTATTGTCACTGTCGTTGTCGATGGGGTCGTAAAAACGAGTTCTAGTTCGGTGCTTCTTTGCCCGATGGATCCAAGTTCGCTTCAAATTTTGCTAGAGCTTGCCGCCGCCATTTCCTAGAGCGAGCAAGTGTGGACAGTGAAGCAAGATGAACATTTGGGAATCGGGCTGCGGCTCTGGTTCCTTCCGAGTGGTGGCTTGGGGGTGCTCTGTTGTGCAGAGTGCCTAGCTATCTTTGGAGACATTGTCGCGAGATGGTGAATTTTTTCTTCTTCTTCTTTTTTTTTCTACAAGTACCTCGACAGTGGTCTCCTACTGTTCATTCAATAGATGCTTTCTCTTGGCTCTATTCATGTTTACATTGCTGTGCACAACTGGAACTTGCATATTTTTCTTCTTCTTTTTGGAACCTCGTGAAACTATATTTTAGACGGCGGGCTTGGCTTCGCGTCAGGACCTGCAATAATCATGTAGGGGGCGTCACCTCCTCACTTGAAGTTGTTCTTCATCTCGCGCAGCTTGCTCATCACGTCGACGGGGTCGCTTGCGCCAGTGGCCTTTTGCACAACCGGGTCCTACGACATGGTTAGACGGGGTAAAAGTCAAGGGGTGAATTATCGTACGGTAACGCGCATGAAGACATTGTGTTCCTATTTCTCATTAGTGTCTAGCTCTTGGAACGGAAGAAGTCTGGAACACACCTTCTCGTCGGCAATGGTAAATTTGCCCGTCGTGACCTCGTTACCGTCCGCAAAAGCCTGCAGTTTCTTCACCGGGTCGCTTTGCAGCACGGAAATGGCAAACTTGACGTTGGACTTGGTGTATTCGTGGCCGGGCTGCTCTCGTTAGCACCAGGCATGCTTCCCGAATCCTTGCTCATTCGTAGGGAAAAAAAAACCCCCAAAAAAAAAAGCAGAACCTACATAGACAACCGTGTCGTTTGGCAGCAAGGCAAGCCTCTTGTTCAACGCCTCATGCATTTCCGCGGCGTTTCCCTCGAAAAACTTGCCGCACCCTGAGAAAGAGTACCCCCCCCTCAATAATCAGCAACTTGTATTTCGTCCTCGCAAAGAAACCCCAAGTCTGACACGCCCGACGTACCGCTGATGAAGAGCGTGTCGCCCGTAAACACAGCCTTGCCCGAATGGTCCTCCATGAAGAAGCAAATGCTGTCCTGGGTATGGCACGGCGTATGAACACTCTTGATCGCAATGTCGCCGAGCTCCAACGATTCTTCGTGCCCGGGTGTCTTGGTGACGCCCTCGCAGTTCTTGCCGCCAATGATGGGCAAGTCTGGTGTTCCGAGCTCTTGCAGCTAATCGGTTCGTTAGTAATTGCGCGGTCGTCCCAACTCCAGGCTCTCTTGTTCTCGCGACTCACGAGCTTCTTGTTCCCGCCGGCATGATCCCAGTGACTATACGCCCCATCAGTAGTAAGTACTCATGCTCCATGTGGCGCATCCCCTTGTCAACCTCACCCGTTGGTTCCCTTACTGATGCGTGTTCACGATCCCCTTGAGGTTAATGGCGCCTCCAGAAATTGCCTCTTTCAGAATCGGCACAACCCTGTTCTCCGCGTGAGCGACTCTTCATACTTGACATGTCCAAGCGACCTTTTCTGTCGTCTTCAATTTGCAATGCATACTCTGGTGGATTAGCCGGGTCGATGATGAAAGCATCCTTGGATTTGTCATCCACGACGAGATACGCGTAGTTGTTACTACTCCCGACCCCTAGACCGATGCAGTCAGTTCACACCCTGAAACCAAGTACCAAGAGGAATCCCTGCTTGATGGGGAAAGATAGTTTTTTTTTTTTTTTTTTTAAAAAAAAAAACATACACATGGGGATTGACTGAATATGCATCTTGCGCCTACTGATAAACTACAGCAAGTTAGCGGAATTGCCATCCACAACACATTTCAAAGGGAATTGACCGCACATTTCGGGATGATGATGATAAATTCCAATGCCTTGTCGTCAAAAGTCTTCGCAACATGACCTTTTGGATTGATGACAGAATGCGAATTGAGAGTCGTTGATTCAAACGGCAGCATGACAAGCTTACGTGAAGCTCCCCACCACGTACGTTGATGACGTTATGGAGCGCACGTGATTGGTGGACAGGCACTAGCAATAACTGCGTATCAAGGCGGGGCAGGGCCAAAGGCGGGGCAGGGCCAGTTGGTCATGTGCTAATAATGCTTCACCATGTCCGGAAAGCTCGCTTCAAGCGATTGCCAACTTGCAGATACCCATGGTATTTTCTTTCGTGGCATTTGCTCTGGTAGTACATGCGCGGGCATGTTCCCCAGGGGACTGGCGACTGGCGACTGGCGACTGGCAACTGGCGACTGGCAACTGGCGACTGGCAGCGAACTCGCGTCCAAGGCGGACTTGCGTATGTAAATTCAACCACGCGTCTATCACCACGGATCAGATATTCATAGAAAAATAATTTAACTATATCTCCATGAATACCTCTTTCGGCAAGTCCTCTTAGAAACGTCCGGCGAGTTCCACGCCTGTCATGTCTAGCTATGTAATCTATAAATCGGGTATCAATGAAACGAGGTACTATGCAACTTCTCAAAGAAAAATTCCCTCTGGCCTTCTCATCATCTATCGCAACGGGTGTCACGAAGCAACTCAAATCATACCAATAGGCTTCGGCTTCCACGGCCCTTCATACAATCCCCATCCTGAACTCGACGCAGCCGCCTCATATCCCTCCCCCTCGTCCAAAACCTCCTCCTCTTCAACCGCCTCCTTGTCCTCCCGCATCATCACCTCCCTAGAGAGCTTCAAACACCGCAGATAGACCTGGTTTCCAGGCAAACTCCCCTGCACGTCCACAATCACACCCAAAACCTTCTCCTTGCCAAACCGCCCCAACGCCCGCATCGTGTGGCTCTCGTCCCCTCCCCGCAAGTACTCCAGCACAACTTCCCTACACGGATCACTTTTGGGCGCGGCAGATTCTTCATCAACCAGGTGCTTCCAGTAGTAGTTCCAGATCCAGTCGAGGGCCTTTTTCGCCGCACTCCGTAACTTGGCCAGTGATGGGAGCTGCTCATGTGTAGCTTGATGGCGCAGTTCTACAAATGTTGCAGGGAGGCCAATGGTCTTGGCGATGGAGTACATGCTCTGTTTACGTTGCCTGTCTTGGTGGCCGTCCAGAAGACCCGTTACGAAACTAAGTCGTCACGTTGGAAATACGTTAGCCATGTGGGCTTTGTTTTGGTAGACAGAAATGTGCATCCAGCCAATTTCAGTGCATCAATGGGATGTTTTCGTGATTATTTTCGAAACAAACGATTGATACTGCTTGACATTGGAGGGAGGGGGAAACAACGCAAAGGCGTTGGCATGTTTTTGGCCCCGCGCCTTCATCACAACGCATGCATATGCAAGTTGTGCTTTGGATGACACACGACGAGATAGATGGACATCCCTGACCATTTTGGGACATGACACCCCTCCTCGGAGAGGTTGTGAGCAAGCATGAGGATGTGGCATCTGCGTAGGGGAGACTAAAGCAAAGAAAAGAAAGAACACCTTCTTGAGGTACATACCGACTAAAAGCAGCCGAATAAGCCGCCCTCACCGCATACGCACTGCCAGCCAACAAGCCGTCGTCGCTCAACATGGCAGCCGTCAATAAAGCCGTCGACTCCACCACATGTGGACAGTTGCCGCGCTGCATCCACATGGACACACGAACGACGGCCTGTCTCTGTCGGTGTCTCTGCTCGTGTGTTTTGCCCGTCTCATCCTGACTCGGTTGCGAACGCGAGTGCATGTTGGCGAAACTTGGTTGCTCTGCGGCAACTACCCCGCCAGGTTGGGTATCACCATCATCACCACTGCTGACACGGGGAGGAACTCGATTCCGGCTTGTGTTGGCTGATTGTTCCTGCTCCCGCAGCTGGCTGTTGCTGGCTACGTTATAAAACTGCTCTCGAACAAGGAGCAGTTCCTGACGGTCCCGCCATGGCGTAAGGATATACTGGACCATGCTTTCTTGCAAGGGGTCACTGGCCTGGGTCTAATGCAAAAAGACTGGACACAATCAATGTACAATACGTATGTGGTTCGGTGCCGGTCTTGGTGCTTGCAGTTGCCGCTCAACTGCAATGGGTTGCTCGGACGTAGCAGGCGAGGCCCCGCACGTCGTTGCGCAAGTTGACGGTTCCGAAACAGAAACGACGCTCGGCAGAGATGGTGGAAAAAAAACGAAACCGTCGTGAAGACGGGTATACGGTAATATGTATATGATGGATCCATCATGGCAGGGAGTGAGTACAAAGTAGAAAAAAAAAGATGAAAAGTCACACGACATCAAGACCAAAGTGGCCTCCGATAAGTGCACCCAGCCACGTTTGCACCCGGTTTCCGGAGAGGATGTATGTACTGAGTACGGAGTACAGAGGAAAAAGAATGGGGCACCATGGTCCTAATATCTGATGTGTAATCCGTACGGAGTATGTAATGTATTCAGCCGGGCTTGGAAAGGGCGTGCGAGGAGAAGGATCATGGAGCCAACTTAATATCAGCCAGCCCACCCATGTCATGCCAAGGCCCAAGAGCAAGGGAAGGCGCGCCTGTGAAAAAAATGCACCGACTGCATGGCCTGACCCTGTTTTCTTTTTCTTCTTTTCATTCCCTGCCCGCAATGACCAATCCGCCTCCAAGGACTCGAGATGCCGAACATGCTTGCCCCGTTAACGCCCATTATGCTGTAATAGAGTTCCATGATGTTGACTAGGATAGGTAAATTCGAAACACGCACTCCGTATGTACATGGATCCGTACAGCAGCGACTGTCCGCCCAAGTGTGTCAAATATGCAGCTTACAATACGTACATGAAGCTAAAGATCTTAACTACTCCGTATGTACGGATTACGGATTACGGATTACGGAGCTCAGAGTCCCAAGTCACACTACTAGCCACATCCACACCTTAACATTTCTATCCTTTTTTTTTTTGCCTACCGCTCTCTCTAACCCCGCTTTATCCTTCCAAGTGTGGCTTGACCTTCGCTGTGAAAGTAATCCATACTCCGTACAGTAATATCAGCCGCCTGTCCACTCGTCTCGGGCCAATCACTTGCTTTCGTCTCGTCAGCAGAATGCAGACAGTAAGAACTTGGACTGGCTCGTCGTTCCAATTGGCCGAGTGACCCCCCTTTTGCTTCCACACATGCACACAGAGAGCTCAGCGAAAGCCGTTATCGGCCGGCGTGACTGTGCCCCGCCATGTTGATCCCATCCACAAAACTCTGATGAGATGTCGTAATTCGCAAAAAGTTGTAGGAGGGGAAGGAGCTATTGTCTAGGCCAACAAGGTATTTCTCTATTACATCTGCATTTCCATCATTCCATTTTTTGGTCTACGCGGGAACTGGTTGATTTCATCTTCTAGTTAGTTACGCGCGTACCCTAATACCTTTTGCCCTTCTTATTTTTTCAATGCACAATGCACGTACTGTTGCCCCATGGTGAATTCTGTATCACACCCTTGTACTGTCCTTTGTGCCTATTGCAAACTTTGTATGTAAACTACGCAAAGTGTAAAAATCCACATATAACTTGTACCATGTAAAGTCGGTGTAAAGTTTGCAGGGCACACAGTAAATCTCGGCTGCAACAAAGTTGATCTCGTATCCAGGGTGGAGCCTTGCGACTAGTAGAATAGCATATGCCTTGCATATATAAGGCATATATAATTATAAAGTATGAATTTTTACTTACATGATTTTTTTCCTAGTATATACCTAGTATATATAATTATAAAGTGTGAATTTTTACTTATATAATTTTTTAATTATATATATATTATATATACTATTATAAAGTATAATTATTAGCTAATTAATTTTTTTAGGATTATATATGCTTACCTTATATATATAATATACTTATTACTATAAGCTCTTTCCTTTTTTTCTTCTTTTTTTATTATTACTTTTACCTTTTTACACTTAGTATTTAACCCTATAATTTTCTTACTTTATATATAGTTATTATATTTATTAAATATCTTAATTTACTAATTACTTTATATAGTTTCTATAAAAAAAAAAATTTTTTATGCCTATTCTAATAGTAAGTAATATCTAGATTTATATAGTATATACTAATTATATTTAGAGACATATTTATTAGATATTAAAAATATCCTAATATTATTAAGTGCCTAAGGGTAAAGGTAATAAATATATAAGTCTTATTTAGATATCCTATACTAATTATATATATATATATATAGGCCTTTTTTCTAGTATTAAGCTTATAAACACTAAAACTAATACTAAGGATATATATAAGAATAAGAACACTACCTATATTTATAGTATATATTTTATATATAGTATATAAATATAATAACTTATAAAGAGTAAGTAAATAGGTTAATTATGTAAAAGATCTATCTAAAGGTAAGCTAATATATATAGGATATATATTATGTATTTACTAATATATTATAGTTCTAGTAGCTACACGTAAGCTTAGTAATTATAAGTATAATATTCTAGCTATATATATTATAATACTAATATTTTATAAATAACTAGCTTTAATCTCTTAAAATTTAGTACTACTATATATATTATATTAATAATATATAGCTATAGTATTAAAAAGGTAAATAGCTACCTATATAGTTATACTATTCCTAAAGGTAAATTAGGTTAAGTATATTATATATTATAATTATATATTTAGTATATTCTTACTTTTTTAGATATATTATTATTTAGAAAAGAAGTATAGTATTAAAGGTATATATATTTCTAATATATATAGCTATTATAGAATATATACTAATTATTTATAGTTAATACTAACTCCTATTCCTAGGTAAATAAGGATAAGATCTTTATAAGGCGCTAGTATGTATATATAGTATATATATATAGCTAGTGCTAATATAATATTAATAGCCTTATTTAAATAATCCTTTACTATAAGTAGTATAATATGCTATTTATTAAAGAGCTATTTAGGTAAGTATATATTAAGCCTATATATAATATATATACTAAACTAAGACCTAGTCCCTTAGGGTATTCTAACCTTACCTATATTTTTATAAAGTTTTTTAACTAAAAGGTATATATTATATAATATCTATAAAATATATTTAGTATATATACTAACTAATATTATAGTATAAATAATAAGTATTTTACTATATACTAGGGGTAGTAGTTTTATTATTTTATATATATTATAACCTTTTTTATATATTTTAGAAGTATTAATTATTTATAGGTAAAGTACTTTAATATTAGAGATATAATAGTTTCTAGGTATAAGCATAAGGTATATCCTACTAATATAAAATATATATAAACTATATGCTTATATCTTTTAGTAGTGTAATAAGAATAATAAGGATAATAAGAATTATTAGCAAACCACTCCTAGTCTAGGCACTAGCTAAAATTAAGTTATTAGTAAGTTTATATATTAGGCTTATAGGTAATATATATTACTAATATAATTCTAAGAACCCTATACACTAGAAACATAGCTAAATAACCTATATAAGTAACCTTAATATATCTAATATATATAAAGCTAATAATAATATAGTTACTCCCTAATAAAAAGCCCTATAAGCTAAGAAGGAGAAGGCTAAGAAGGCTATAAAGAAAAAGGCTAAAAGGAAGGCTAAAAAAGCAGCTACTAACGCTGCTAAGAAGGCTAGGAATAGGAATAATAATTAAATAACTCTTGCTTTATATATACCTAGTATATATAGATTTACTCTAATTTACTCTAATTAGTTTTATATAGTTTCTATATAGTGTGTTTTTTAATAAGAATATATATGCTATATATATTATACTAAGTAAAAGGCTAGATTAGTTTTTAATAGAAATTAACTAAAGTTAAGTGTATTTACCTATACTATATATATATATATAATATATAACTATATATAGTAAAAACAAAATATTATAATATAAAGAAGGGTAAATAATACATAATACCTATATATATAGTGTATATATAATATATATAATATATATAGTATATATACTTATAGTTAGTTTAGTGTATTTTATTTAGTTATAAGGTACTAAAAAATTAAACTAATATATATATAATATATACTATATCTTATTCTCTTATTCCTCCTATTTATAATATATATATAAAGATAGTAGTCTAAGTAACTAATTTTATTAATAACTCTATGCTTAAAGTAGTAAACCCCTTTAAATTAGGTTATTATTATAGGCTAATTCTAATTTCTTTAGAGCTACTTCCCCTTTTATAGATTAATACTTATATATAAGGTATCTCTAATAGTATATATAATATATATATAAAGGCTAACTTACTCTTAGTTATAATATTATTATTAATAATAGTAGGAAAATATATAGTAAGAGCTTTTTAAATAATACTAGCATAAGTATCCCTATATAGTTAATATATATAGATATTAATAAGTATATATAACTAGATTTATTGCTATATTTACTAGTATTATAAGGGGAGAGTATAGCTACTTAGTAAAGCAAATATTAAGATTAAAGAGAAAATTATAGGTAAAAAGTATACACTATATATATATAATATATATAGCATATACTTATATTACTAATAGTGTAATCTACTACTAGGTATTATCTAATAGCTAGTGTAATATATAATATCTTTATAAGCCTAGGTATATTACTTTATTATATACTATATATATATACCTATTAATTTATTTATAAATTAGGCCCTAAGATATCCTTACTATAGAAGTTTATAAATAAACTTAAGCTTCTTATATAAGTTATAAGTACACTATATATAGGATATAACTAATATATAATGCTTTATAAGGAATAAGATAGTGTGTTTAAGCTTAAATATAGCTTTTTATTTTACTAGGCTAGTTATATTACTAGGAAATAAAATCCGTAATTATTATATAAGTATAATAATTATCTAAGTATATATAGTTAAAGTAAGAGTTCTATAGAGAATAGCTCTTAGCTTACTAATAACTAAGAGGTATAATATATAGTAAACATATACCTAATATATTTACTAAGGATATACTTAGAGTACTCTATCTTTTATATCCTAAGAGAAAGCTTTTATATTATAAAAGCTAACTTTATAAAAGGTATAAAAGAGTACTAGAATATAAAAGGTAAAGTAAGGTATATAGTATACTATATATTATACTAGTTAAACTATAAGGTAGCCCTTCTATATGCCTATTCCTTTTCTTTTATTTATTTAAGCTTCTTTATATTATTAGTATACTATTATAGCTATTATAACTATATATATACCTTATTTAGTCTTTTATATTCCTTTATAAGGGCTCTAATCTCTTAATAAGCCTTATTAAGCCTTAAGTTATTTTTAAGCTTTATTTTCTCTTTTTATATATATTATATAGCTTTATTAGTTAAGCTTCCTATATTACTACTATACGTAGCTAATTATTATTACTTATAGGATTAAGCATTATTATTACCTATATTAGAGGTAAAGTCTAAGGTTAAGTTAAAGTAATCCTAGAAGAGTTAGTATATAATATTAATATAAGACTAATATAAACTTACTATTTTAACCTCTTTCTCCTTAATTATTAGTATGTGTAAGTAGGAGACTATTAGTATATATAGGTAAGAGCTAATAAAAATAATATTACTATTACTTTTATTATTTACTTCCTTATTATCTTCTATATAAGGCTTATATTATTTAAGTTACTTACTTTTATTATTTACTTCCCTATTATCTTTTATATAAGGCTTATGTTATTTAAGTTACTCTTATTCTTAGTATAAAAGTAGAAGTTAAATAGGAATTAGTATTAAGAAAGGGCTTAAGCTTTATTATATATATTATATATTAGGCAGGGTACTTAGGGGATATATAGTAAATCTATTTTTACTAGGTATAAGTAAATTATAAGGGTTCTAAGGATTCTAAGGAAGACTAGTATTTTCTTCCTTTCTTAGAGCTTATCTTTAGTATATTTTCTCCTTCCTAATAAGTGTATTACTTATATAACTCTTATAAGAATAATCTCTTTAAGTAGGATTAATACCCTTATTAGCCCTAATTTATGCCTTAAGGTATTTCTTAACTATTACTCTCTTAAGACTAGGATATAATTAGCATATATATAGTAAAAGGAATATTAGAGTTATACTTAAGAATTACTACTAAAAGAAATACTTATATTCTAGTAAATATATAATCTTCCTAATAACTACTTTCCTTTATATTAGTGTTTTTTACTATATATATTCTTTATTTAGGTTTTACTTTAGATATAGCTAGCACTAGTTTAGCTATTATCTAAGGGGTAAGCTTAGTATTAAACTACTTCTTATAGTTTAGATATATATTATATAAGTATTTAATACGCTCTTTATATTTCTCTTAAGATAATATATTAAGAAGAGGTATAATAAATTTCTTATTAGGTATATCTTAGTTAAACTTCCACTAATTACACTTAATGTAAATATAGTAAAAGATTAATAAATACTCTAAATACTTTTACTATATAAAATTTAGATATTACTTATATAAGTAGTCTTTAAGACCTATTTATTATTAGTATATATATAGTATTTATAAAACTTATATATACCTCTTACTTAGTATTTATATTATAAGTAATAGCCTAGATTATACTTATTATATAGGTGTTTATATGTTTAATATAGTGCTATCTAATAGCATACCTACTAATTATACTTAACTACTTAAATAAAGCAAAAAAGATCTATAATAGATTAGTTATAACACGTATATATGTAGACTCTATTATTTATATATACCTCTTTATAGCTTTTAGCTATTAACTAAGTTATAATAATATATATATATATTTCTTATACTAAGATATATTAGCTTTATATATTAAAAGGAATAGTGTATATATACTTAACTTCTCCTTATTATATAAGAAATATATAAGAATATTAGCTATTCCCTTAATCTATTAGAAGAAGAGGTTAATTTAAAGGTATTATGCTTTTATAAAAGCTTTTACCTATTTTTATAAGCATAAAATAATAAAGTAATTATTTAGTCCCTATATATATATCTTATGAATTTACTATTTATCTAGGTTCTAAAGTTAATTAAAGTGCTATTTACGCTTTATACCTATATCTAGTTAGTATATAATAAATATACTCTTAGTATAAACTTACCTATAAGCTATAACCTTGCTAGGTATTATAAAAGCTAGGATTAAAGGATTAAGCCTTATACCTTATCCTTATAATTAAGGGCTAGATAAATTTACCTTAGGGAATCCGCCTTATAATATTATAGGAATAAGGAAAGTATAGAACTTAAATATAATCTCCTTATATAACTATTAGTTAAAAATATAAGCTAGATATTATATAGTAGTTATATATATATAAGTTATTAATAATAAAAGATTATAATATTATTTAATAGCTAAAGATAATACCTCTTTAATGTTCTATAGAATACTTTTTAGAGGTAGGGGTATATAAGCATATATTTTATATATAGTAAGCATAAGAAAAGGGAACCTTTTAATATTAAAAAGAATAAAAAAGTTATATTTAACCTTATATTTATAGCTTCTAAGGTTTGCTTAGTATATATAATAAAAGACTATATTTTATTAGTATATACCTACTATATATATAGTATATATATAGACTATATAGCTTTTACTTTAACTAGGAAATATCCTAAAAAAAGCAGCGCTATCTACTACTTATCTTAGGGGGACTAGTACTATATGTTACTATATGTTTAAGATATATAATATCTAAAGAATGCTTATTAACTTAATATTTTATGTATAATCTATTATTAAGGCCTTAGGGGTACTTAATAAAGAACTCCTATATAAAATTAGTATAAAAGCCTTATATATAAAGCTAATTACTTATATCTTAATAACTAATCTAAGCTATTTACTAGTCTTTATAATAAATTAGCCCCTAATCCTTATTACTATTTATAACTAGCTAATATAGTAAATAGTCTAGCCCCTCCTAAATTAAGAGATAAGTAGTATAAGCACTATTATAAGTTATTAGTAAGTAATATATATAGTAACTATATATAACTTACCTCTTTATCTTTTTCTTTAGTTTATTATTAATATCTATAGTTTTTAAATAGCTAGTATATATAGTTTTTATATTACTAATAAGCTTTAGATTAAATTCCTTATTTTACTACTTACTATACTTAATAAATATTAGTTTAATATTAGGGTAAATCTTAATCCTTATATATATATAAGTTATATACTAAAATTAGCCCTCTTATTATATTATTAGGAAATAGCTTCTAGGTAAATTAGTAAACTAATATATAGATATTAAATATATATTATATACTAATAGTAGCTTTAGGGTAGTCTTATTTATTTTCCTAAAGTAAGTAAGATAAAATTAGATTTAGTATATACTTAGCTTAAGTTAGGAATAAATAATGAATATATATACTTATAATGCTTACTTACTCTTAAATAATTTTCTTTATATTATTCTTACTTATAATCTTAATATTATAATTAAGTGCTAGGATTATATAAAGAATACTATTTATATAAGCCTTAGGGTAGCTAGGTAAGGTAAGGTAATTAATAATATACTATATATTAATTATACTTTTACTACTCTTTATAATTATAATTCTAGTAGTATTAATTATAGACTTTATAAAGTAAGTATATATTATATTATATTTATAGAATATACTTACCTAAGGTATATTAAAAAATTATAAATTAACTTTAGTTCTTTAGAATTATTCTATAAAGTATTTAGTAATATACTAAGTATATATAATATATATAAATAAAGTATAGACCTTATTAGTATTACTTCCTTAGTGCTAAATAATATTAGGTATAGTTAGGATAGCTTATAATTATACTTAAGTTAGTATAATAATATAAGATATAAAGAATATAGTAATTATAAGGTTATAATATATTTTAAGTATTATTAGACTTAGTAAAAAGACTTCTTTATATAAGTTTAAGATTTTTAAAACTATACTTTAAGAAGAAAACTTTATATATAGTTAGTATATACTAGGCTTATATAAACTATATATAATATATTATCTTTTTAATTACTTAGTAATTTACTTCTTTTTCTAGTAAATACCTATAATAAATTACTAAAAGTATAATTATATATAGCATATATATCTCCTATATTTATACTAATTATATTTTCTTTATTATATACTACTCTTTTAAGTAGTATAATTATAATAATTCCCTTACTTTACTATTATATATATATTATATATACTATACTATAAGTAATTAGTATATACTATATATATATACTACCTTATATTTTACTATACTACTTAGTAATTTACTACTTCTTTTAAGCTAGATATCTATAATAAATTACTAAAAGTATAGTTATATATAGTATATATATTTCCTATATTTACACTAATTATATTATCTTTATTATAGACTACTTTTTTATTATTTTATTAGTATATAAAATTTTTTAGTAGTATAATTACTATAATTCCCTTACTTTACTACTATATATATATTATATATATTATATTATAAGTACCTTTATACTAATATACTATAGAAAGTAGTATATACCTTATATATACTACTTTATAAATATATTCTTATACTAATATACTATAGGACTTAGTATACATAAGGCATATGTATTATATATATAGTGTTTTTTTACTACCTGCCTAATTCAGGTCATAAGGCTCCACCCTAGATACGAGATCAACTTTGTTACAGCCGAGATTTACTATAACCCCAAGTTTGCACCGGCTCGTGGATCACACCCTGGCTATATTAAGCCAGCGACTCGCACGCACAACAAACACACATAGACCTAGCAAGCTTCAGTCAATAATATACGAGTGCCCCCATACCTCTTGGCCCCACAATTCTGAATTCCCCAATAGACCAAAAGATCCGTCAATGCTAGCCGCTGCTAACATTGCACCTTAAGAATTCACCATGGGGCAACAGTACGTGCATTGAAAAAAATAATAAGGGCAAAAGATGCCGGGTTTGGAAATCGGAAGGTTTGCTGACGTTCCTTCTTTGAATAGGTCGGTTTTGATGCTCGGCGCGGGATTCGTCACTCGTAAATATCTTTCCCCCTCTTTTTGAGTTGTTGGCAATGACTTGGCTTACTTGCTGAGAGTTGAGCTGACATTGACTTGATTCAAGGACCCGCGCTTGATATCTTGAGCAAAGCTGGCATTCCCGTCACCATTGGTAAGCCTGAATAGCTTTGACTTGCTTTGGTCGTCACTGGTAGCGACGACTTGACTGATTTTGAACTTCAACTGCACAGCCTGCCGAACTCTTGAGTCCGCCAAGAAGCTGTCCGCTGATGTCAAGCTTACGACTCCCGTTTCTCTCGACGTCAACGACGAGAAGGCTTTGGATGCCGAGGTTGCCAAGCATGACTTGGTCATCAGCTTGATTCCTTATACATATCACGCTACTGTTATCAAGTCAGCGATTCGAAACAAAAAGAATGTCGTCACCACGAGCTACGTTTCCCCGGCCATGATGGAGCTGGACCAGCAGTGCAAGGATGCCGGCATTACTGTCATGAATGAGATCGGTTTAGATCCGGGGATCGATCATTTATATGCTGTAAAAACCATTGATGAGGTACACCAGGCCGGTGGCAAGATTCTCTCTTTCCTCAGCTACTGTGGTGGTCTTCGTACGTACTGCCCCTGACCCTGAGTGGAATTTGTTTTCCTTCCTCCTCAATGAGACGCGTGAGCTTTGGTGTTGACAAGAGCCAATAGCTGCGCCCGAGGCATCTGACAATCCCCTCGGCTACAAGTTCTCCTGGTCTTCTCGGGGCGTCTTGCTTGCCTTGAGAAACGCTGCCAAGGTCTACCAGGGCGGTAAGATTGTCGAAATAGCCTCCAAGGACCTCATGGGTACTGCCAAGCCCTACTTTATCATGCCTGGCTACGCCTTTGTCGCGTATCCTAACCGTGACTCAACCCCCTACAGGGAGCGCTACAACATTCCCGAGGCTGAGACCATTATCCGCGGAACGTTGAGATACCAGGGCTTTCCCCAATTTATCAAGGTCCTTGTCCAGACTGGCTTCTTTGAGGAGACTCCTATCGATGCCCTCAAGACCTCTATCACCTGGAAAGAAGCCACTCAAGCCGTCCTGGGCACGTCCTCATCTGATGCCAAGGAACTCGAGTCCACCGTGGTGTCCAAGTCGGAATTCGACTCTCCCGAGGACCGAGACCGCATCCTTTCTGGCCTACGATGGATCGGCATCTTTTCTGATGAGAAGATTACCCCTCGCGGCAACCCTCTTGACACGCTCTGCGCCACCCTCGAGAAGAAGATGCAGTATGAGAAAAATGAGCGTGATATGGTGATGCTGCAGCACAAGTTTGAGATTGAACACAAGGATGGCTCCCGCGAGACTCGTACCTCCACCTTGGTCGAGTACGCAGACCCGAACGGTTATAATGCGATGGAGAAGTTGGTCTCGGTACCTTGTGCTGTTGCTGTTCAGCAGGTGCTGAATGGCACCTTATCTGAGAAAGGCATCTTGGCTCCCATAACGCCCAAGATCAACAACCCCCTCATAAAGGAGCTTAAGGAGAAGTATGGCATTGAGATGATTGAGAAGACTGTCCTGTGAGATGGGACAGGGGGTCATTGAATGACGAAAATTTCCAGCCCTCACTGATTAGTGTTAGAATACCAAGATATTGTACTAATGCAGGTAAAGGGTCTGTTTAAAGGTATAATAATCGATTTATGTTATTCAAAGCTACAATCCGAGGATTGGCTGATTTTTCTTTGCATTTGCCATCAACCAATAAGAGCTTCGAATTTAACATCCGGGTCCATTTTTTCTTTGACAGGCACTTTAATACATGTATTAATTACTCACTTTTCCTTCTTTCAATCATGTATCCACTTTGCCCCCCTTTCCTTTCAAAAAGAGAAGTTGCCAGTTGCGACAACCGGGTCAACGTCGGGTCAACCAGCGTGGCCACGCAGCCCTCATAGCTTCCATGTTACATGAATCAATTATCATACCTCTAAACAGACCCTTTACCGCACAAGTGCACTTTTGTATCCCAAGACACCCGTCTGGAAACACGGGCCATAAAGAAGGGAACTTTTGAAAAATAAAATGGAACAAGTCGCGGATATATTCCAGAACCGCGGTATCGAACAAGTTATCAAGCGAAGATGCCCCCCCCCCCGACTTCGCGCATTCTTTTTTACAGTGAGGTCCAGGTATGTAGCCGACCGAGAGGTGGGACTAAAGAACACACACCTTGCCTCGCCACCCCCACTGCCACGACACATGTCGGACAGGGGTTCGGCAAGAGCCTTCTTCGGCTCGTGCGGAGGAGTACGCTCGCGCAAACACACTCATACTCTAATCCGTACTGTGTTGATACAATGGAGCAGGATTGATGCAGACCTGCACACTGTGCTAAAAATGGCCCTCGCCCGATGGCTCCCTCGACTTGTCACTAAAGTACGGAGGAGACTACGACTGGCGGGCTACGACTTACGTCCATGTACTTAAGCCCCCCGCCAGGGATAAACTTGCAATTTGGTCGCTCCCGTGAAATGCAACATGGTATGGGCATCAGAATAAATGGGCTAAATTAGCTCATGTATTTATTCCAATGCTACCGAGTAAATATGTACATGTAGTAGCGACTCCACTTCTCTTCTGTACAGCCCCTCTTTCCCTTTCTGGTGTCGCTTCCGGTCCCCACCACTTTGATGAATTTGCCTTGTCAGCATGGCGCTGCCTATCCATTCCATGCAATAAAAAATGACATGTCCCAGTCCGCTTCCTGTGTAATATGCAAATGTTGTGTCTGGCTCCGTTAACCCCATAGATGGATGCTTTCAGGACAACGGTGAAGAAGAAAAGATGAAGAAAAGAAAGAAGAAAAATTGGTGCCATCACATTGTGTTTCTCAGAAGAAAAAAAAAAAACCCCCCGCGGGCATTATACAACCATATTCCAACAGAAAGTGTAAAGCGGCTTTCCAACCATCCGATTTACGCGTCGTCATCACCATCGTCTTCGTCGTCGTCTGCATCGTGGTCCGTCTTGGCGGGCGGTTCCCACGTCTCCTCCAACTTCAGACCTTTGCCCTTGGGTTCCTGCTGTCGGTATGGTGATCCTAAAAGCGAAGATACGGTGGAGCGGTAGTTGTTGAGCTGGGGATCTTCACAGACCTTGTCTGGCGTGTCATAAAGACCCATACCAACAAGAATCTCGCCTTCCTCTTCAGGCTCATCCAGCGGCTCATATAGCATGCTGCCTTGGGGCATGACAGGTGGTTGTCGAGTCTGTGAGAATGCCTCTGGAGTTGGTGGTGTGGTGTTGTTGAAGCCCTGCATGATGAACGAGTTCCAGTCAAGTTCACTTGCCCCCGCGTTTCTTGTGTTGACTTGGTTGTGAAGTGCTGCCAAGGGTTCCGCCAAGCTCAAGTTCTCGCCGAAATTGTAGGCAGAACACGGCTTTTGACTCTCATTCCATTCTGCGCCCTGTGCATACTGCACTTGGTCAGAAGCAGGAAACATTGGTAGAGGAGAAAACGTTGAAGACGGCGAAGTGTCGTTGGAGTAAGATGTCATCATGGGGGAGAACTGAGGCTGGCCGCCATACATTTCAGTATAGTCGGCACCAAACAGGCTTGAATTGGGCACCGCATATGCGGCGTGTTGATGTTGCAAGTATTGTTGTTGTTGATGATGTTGATGTTGTTGTTGTTCTGATGGAGGTTGTGGGACAAATTGCTGATGAATACATGAAGGATGCCAACTGACAGGCCGTGTCGTCTGTTTCGGGGGAGCAGAGAAGTAATCCAACACTTGCTGCTGTCTTTGAGGAGTCCACGAGTCGTTTGCCATCATCGTCCGTCTCCGACCAGCCATGCTTGAGGATCTGGGACTACTGCTGGTGCTGTTGGGCTTGGATACCCTCGTCGAGGCGGCTCCCGCTCGTTGTCCGCTCGAGCTTTTCGATAGTCTTCGTAACGCTCGTTGTTTTGATGCATCGTCGAGGAACACATCTTGCGGAGATGATAATGGCAGAGTGTCAGGAGTGTGCACTCCATACGTCGGATACATCATATTGGCCGTGTTGTTCTATTCGTATGCTGCCTTGGTCCTGATGCTAACATCTATGACTTATAGCCACGAGATGAGGATGCTGATATCAGAACGGGCCAACTTGAATTCGAGTAGGACAAATTTCATCAAGTATGATCGTCTCCATTAATCCAGTGTGGCGTCAGTGGTTCTTTATGTACAGCGACAATGGCAGAGTATTTTGAGGAACGGAAGACGATTCAAGGGCGTTTCCAAAGATTATGTATCTTCAAGTTTAGAAGGAGTGTACGGAGGGCCAAGGGGGTGTGCGTTTTGAGGGATGGGGCACTACTCCATTCGTCAAAAGGGTGGTTTGAGAGGATAACCCAAATCCCAAATCCCAAATCCCAGATCCATACATATGTATCGCTGGTACAGGGGTACAGGGAGCCGGAGGCAAGATCCAAACCCAGCAAGTTAGATCATGGACCTGGAAGCGGGCCAAGCAACAGACAGGTTGAAGTCAACAATGACAAGGATTAGATCTGGTCCTGCCGACAGGGCCAGCTCGTCAACGTGCGGGTTGCATTTTGGTTCAAGTCCAGGGGCGACTGAAAGGAGTGCAGCCAGTGTCTCGCACACCCCTCCTTGCCCTCTCAAAGGCTGTGTGCATGTTCCAGCAGCAAGAATTCAGAAGCCACTTTGCCTTGTTCCTTCTTTGTAGTGCCCTCACTCGCCGGGGGGGGCGAAAGGTCGAGCGAGAAAGGGTGTGTCATTTGTCGAAGTGTACATATGTAGTATCTGCGTCATCATGGGCAAGGGTGTCTCATCGGATGGACTGGAAAAGGTAGGTAGGGCACAAGAGCATGGCCACATGTAGTGGCTCCTTGTAGCCGCCTCAGGGAAGGAGAGAAACAAAAGGCAAAGGCCAAATGGGTTCCATAATCCGGGGCTGCGGCCGTTCCGGAAGACAATAGCGCGCCATTTGGTGGGTGGGTTTCGATCATCTCTTCCCCGTCGAAGAGTCTGGGTATTAGGTGTATGTGCTGTATGTACTCCGGACATACAATGTAGCCCTACTCATATACGGAGTAGTGATATATCACACGAAAACCTCCCATGGCCGTGGCGTGGAGACGGCTAATAAAGCGCCATGACAAAATACCTGGGCTGGCGCAAACTGAAAATGCTTTCCTAAATAGCTCCATCTGGTGGGTGCGCCGTGGCAACGAGCAACGAGCCCCTAATGAGGTGCGTACATTCGAACAGTACATACTCCGGACAAGTCGTGTACGTGTAGTCCGTAGCATCAAGTAAAAATCCTGGAAATCGTCGGGACCAGAACAACCGTAGCCGTTGTCGTCGGCCACTATTACATGGAGGCTGACGTGCTGGGGCCAAGGCAGGGGCGAGACGGCATGTCGACCAGGAATCGCGGCCTTCGGACCTACATGTATGTACATGTAGCCATGTAGCTAGGGCAGGGCAGACCAGAATAATTATTGAAATTTAAACCTGGCGCAGCGCCGCCTGGCTGGTTGTGAAGGATCCTGGGTGCGGGCTGCAGGGCACCGCTGCAGGCCATGGCGTGGAGATTTTAAATTGCTGCTCCGTACGGAGTAGAAACGGTGTCTGTGTAATATGGTCAATACATGTATGGTCATCTTTGCCGTTGTGCATTGTAAGCGCAACAACCGATGCGCCCCCCCCCCCCGACACCAGGCATGGAAGAGAGGGAGAAGGATCTATGTAGTCCTTGGAAAGGGGGTGCAGGAGGGGCGTGCAGGAAGCCATTCCCATGACAACTTTCGCCCGCCGTCAAGATCAATGACCAATTCACGGCTTCTTCATGAGCTGCACCTCGAAAATGGATGCCCAGTAAAGTTCAAAAAGCCATGTATGTGCCGTCATGCTCTGAAGTGGAGGCGTCCACTTCCTGAACCAAAAGACATCTTTCAAAGTGTTAGCCGTGTAATCCGCAGGCAGAGCTTTTGGGCTGATGGCATGGCGCCTAGTCATGTATTATGCCCACCCCGGTGTGGTAAACCACTCCTGGCTGACCCAGGTTATTTCGAGTGGCCCTTGCTGTATGTACATGCGGAGGGAGGTATGGAGTAGGCAAATAATAGTAGTCGGACAATATCTTTTGCACACTACCGACATCGTCGCCTAAAATCCCACGACGCTTGCTTCTCTTGGCTCATTACTCAAAGGCCGCAGTCACATCCTCCTTGTTAGTTCCCGCACAGAGTCGGCACACAAACATTATTCTTCCTTTTGGGTTACGTACCGTAGGTACGTACGTGAAATGAACTCCCAACTTCCTGTACATGGTGGGCAATGATGTGTTGTTGCCACCTGCGTTCCATGATGGCAAACTTTGCCCTGAGAGGGAAAGGGAAGGGGAATGTGATGTGCATGCTTTGTGCAACGAAGCTAGTCACTACCCCAGTAGGTGCCTTTCTTTTGCGAAACTAAAGTTTTAGCTCAAGCGGAACTCGCCATTTTTTGACGGATGGGCTTACGAT
This sequence comes from Epichloe coenophiala, assembly GCA_018801565.1. Classification (NCBI taxonomy): domain Eukaryota; kingdom Fungi; phylum Ascomycota; class Sordariomycetes; order Hypocreales; family Clavicipitaceae; genus Epichloe; species Epichloe coenophiala. The sequence goes on along the minus strand of JAFEMN010000021.1, from coordinate 779,544 downwards.
GTTCGCTGAACTCCATACTTGGTCGAGGATTCAGACTCCCCACAACTCCTTGCTAATTCCATGAGGAGTCCTCAGAAGTCGTGAGAACTCTCCTTGTCAATGCAAGCAGAATCCAAGGAGAGGCCAAGGTCAATCGACAGGCAGATGGCCAGAGCGAGTAAAGCGAGAGGTAGAGGTGCCCGCAGCCACGCTACTCATCACTCTCTGGTATTAAGATAACAACACATGGGCCAGAGAAACCAGGGATGGTGTATTATATCCGTTTCCAGAGCGGGGGGCAGGCAGCCAGGGTCGCTGAACCCGCTCAAGTTATCGTGTCTTGGGCTCAAGGATGCACGCCTGTCAGCTTCAAAGACACCGTAACTACGGATCCGTACTCCGTATGCCCTACAAATAGCCAACCAGGCTGATGCTTAGCGCATGGTACAAAAGGTGCAGGGAAAGAAGGGAGGTGGTTGGGCGGGAGGGCGCCAACGCGAAAGGGACTGGAGCTTTCTGTACATACGCCAAGCCAAGCCAGGACAGAAGGCTTGTAGCGAGTGCGTGGCGTCCACACGATGCCATTCTGGCGAGTTGAACTCAAAGACCGTCCGTTTCCTGTTTCTGAACGGGCCTTCCCAAGGATGTCGTGTCAGGCACTACTACATGTGTGTACTAATAAATAAGTTGGGGACCGTGCTGCTTGAAGAGTCATGCAGAGCCCCTTTTCCCTTTGCTCAAACCCGTCCACTTGGTGGCTACACGTTGATAAATGTCTGGCACGTAAAAGCAGTGAAATGTATCGTCGGTACTCCGTGGACTCCTTCCTCAGTCAGACCTTTGGGGTTCTTGTTTCGGCAGTTCCAGAAATGGTCAAGTCAAGTGGTCCTTCACGAGTTGAAAATCGGGCGATCCTCTCAAAAGTGGTGGACCTGTGATACGACGGAGTACGGAGTATTCCATACCTATTTGGCCCTGGACCATGTGTCGTTGCGTCCGCGCTGAAGGGTTGAAAAGATTGTCAATGGCACCACACTATCCCAGCAAGTGAGGAACAAGGGCGAGGTGCTCTACGGACGTAGTAGCTTCGTGATGCAGTGCGTCTGGAATGATGATAGCGGCATTAATACTTAAATGAGCATCGCAGAGGGCGGAAAGCGGAGACGTCCTTGTTCCACAACTGCCACCGTGAGCACCGATCTGCATCCACCAGGTTCCTCCGTTCCGCTGCCAGGCCGGCCAGGGAAAAGGAAGGTGATCAACGGTATTGAAATAACACGAGCCGCTCGTTCATCGCCCAAGAAAGCCTGGACCGTCCAAGAGAGCGGTCTCCGTCATCAACATGTTGGTCTTGTAAGAGTTCCACGCCGTGATAATGATTGCATAGGGGTGTGTCCACTTTAGGTAAAACTTGGGGCCTACACCCACACACATGAGTAGATTTGGGCAGGGGCAAACAGCGTCCAACACTTTGGACTTGTGTCCATATGACCCTTCTTTGTCTTTTGACATCGATGTCAAGACGCGGCATGGATCGGCAAAACGTCCAGATGTTCTGATGATTGAAACATTTGAGACTTGTGAAGCCAAAGAGTCAAATCATGTTGTGTCGGACCGGGCTGGACATGTCGATCAAAAGCGACAGGGTTGATATGTATTGGTGGGCTAGTTTGGTGTGCGGCGCCGTTCTTTGCCAACAGGCAGACAGGTCATACCTCGAGTGATGTCTGATGTCTGATGCCGCCTGGTAACAAGCCCGGGCAATGGACGAGTGCGCGTCCCGAACATGAGAAAGTGCCTCGTGGTGCTTGTTGGCTCTCCGCCTGAACACGATGGCTTGTGATGGGACTTGGCCTCGGGTGGTTGTCCGCGGCATCGACCCCACCCTCAAGGCAAGTTTGCCAATATTGGTACTCCGTACGTACGGATCCGTGGTAAGCGTCAACTCTGTTCAAGTCGAGATGAAGTGGAGGCGGCTCAGGCAGTACCAGAGCACAGGGATTGGCGAGCAGGCCAGGGTGCGTAGATGGTAGCCCCAAGCACCGAGCAACCAAGCAAAGTCCTTTCGTGAGAGGGGTCGGTCAGACACGTATGTATTATCGGAGCGCTTGGTGCAACCATGCCGGCGGGAAATCACCGTGTTGATTCGAGATGAAACGGAGGCTCACACGCAGATGAGAGACGAAATCCAGTCCACAAGGCGGTGGCGGGTGGCGCGTGGTTGTAGTCGTATGTATGTGGTGTATGTACGTGGTGGCTCTGGCTCTGGCGCTGGCGCTGGCGCTGGCGCTGGGCAGCTGGTCTCAGCCAATCCCGATCGCCTTCTTGCATTACAAGGGTGCTTTTTGGTGACTCGAAAAAGAACCGACGAAAGAGGAGAGGCGTGCTTGGACTCGGCTGTTGTTGACCAGCGTTGCAAGTTGGAGTGAGCATTCGCACATATGTATGTACATGGACGGAACATGCATGACGGGACGCTGTGGTGCTGCGTGGTGTGGTGCTGGCGTTCCAGTCCTGTCTGGTCAACTGGTGCTTGTTGGCTGCTTGGCCGCACCTGACCCTCTGTGCGCCCCATGCGCCCCGCCTCAGTGGCCTCAGTGGCCTCAACACGCCTTGAGATGGACATCTTCCCCCGTTACTACCCGTGCTCAGACATGGATTTCAGGTCTTCTGGCCCATTGGTCGCAACGCGCTCAGCGCGCTCGAGAATCCAAGGGGCATGGGTATGGGCCGTGGGTATGGGCCGTGGGCATTTCCAAATCACAGACGGTTCACTCCGTACAAAGGGAGTTGATCCACGCTCGTGCCACATATGTAGTGGTGCTGCTGCCCCGTTCGGTTCACCGTTGTTGACTCTCAAGTTGATCGATCAGGCCGTGCGACTCCATTGCCCCTCAGGGTCTGATCCACGAGCCGGTGCAAACTTTGCACCGACATTACAGGGTATAAATTATATGTAGAGTTATATAGGGCGCCTACTTTATACTATTATAGCCCACTTCTATAGCTTTTTTTTACCACCTTTACATAAGGGGCCTATTATAATAGTAAATCTTCCTTTTTATAGCTTTAATATAATAGAATTATTTTATTTTACTAGTAAATATTATATAATTTTAATATAGATTATAACTATATTCTAAAGCACCTAGTTATACGTATCTAGATTCTCCTAAATTTACTAGACTAATAATTAAACCCTTTTCTTACTTAAATTACTCCTTAAAGCTTACTATAAGTATTAGCTTAATAGTAGTAAGATTAGTATTATCTAAGATATTCTTAAAGGCTTTATTCCTATACTTATAAGGAAATTCCTAAGATATTAGTAAACTTTAAAGGCTATTAAGAACTAATATAAGTAGCTTAAGGGTATTTAGTATACTTTTTATATTATAAAGAAAAAGACTAGTATAATATATAATAAATAAAATAGGTAGCTTTATATAAGTAAGTAAACTACTAATTTTATTAACTAAATATATAGAAGGTTTAGTAAATATATTATAATAAAGCCTCTTATTATAAATAAATCTATTATAAAAGAGAAGTAAGTAAAGGTTTTCTTAGGAAACTATAAAGCTAGTAATATAGTTATTAAAGCCTAAGATACTAAAAGCTTTACTACTACTAAAAAGATATAAGAAAAGTTATTAGAAAATAGCTTTAATAACTCTAAAGATAATAAAAATAAGACTTAAAAAGAAAATACTAATATATAATACCTTAGTAATAAGGCTTATAATTTTATTAAGCTTCTAGATAAAGAAAATTCCCTTAAAGATAATTAGTAATATTAAAGTTAGTCTTAAACTAATATTATAAAGTAAAGTACTAATAATATAGCTACTTTCTTAATACTAAACCTATAAAGCTTTTAAATAAGCTTTACTAAGGCTATACTTACTAAATTATAGCTAAATTTATTACTATAAAGTATATAAAAGCATTAGGCTATAGTATAGGTAAAAGAGCTTTTAGAGGTAGTATTTAATATCCTTAGGCCTTAAATATAGGGCTTAAAGAGGTATATTATTACCTAAAGAGCTATAAGGGCTAATAATATTAAGAAAGTAGTTAAGGATTATTAATTATATAGTAAAGAGTTTAGAATAAGCATAATTATTAGAGTTATATTATAGTTAAAGTAAGATTAACTAAATCCTCTAATTTAAAACTTATTATTATTAAAAAAGGCAAAGAAAGTATAGATTAAGTTAAATTTTAGTATTAATACTATTTACTAGTAAAAGTAAGGCTTTTTATTAAGGTTTATAGGCTATATATATTTATTACTTTTTAACCTATAATATTATTATTATATTAGTTAGAATATTATTAATAATACTATTAAATTTATTAAATATATATCTTTTTATTTATATTATTACTTTACTAAAGCCTCTAAAGCTACTATACTATCTTTTTCTAAATTTTATAGCCTATAAGGCCTATAAGAAGTAATAATACCTATATAGTAGCTATTTTAAGTGCTTTATACTTATCTCTAGGTAATAATTCTTTCTCTCCTACTTTAAAGTTATATAGCTTCTTTCCTTATAACTTAATAAAGTTAAAGAGGGCTATAATAGTATAGATTATCTTAATTTATATAAGAAATTTATATAAGAAATTTATACTTAGTAATACTATAGTAAATTATCTTTTACTTTTACTTATATTACCTAAAATAACGCTTTATAACTACTTATAATTATATATACTAGAAGTTAAAGAGCTTCTTTTTATTATTAAGGTACTTATAAGCTTCTCTTTAGTCTTATAAATAATATTAAACCCTTAAAAATAGTATAATAAGGCTATAATATAAGCTAAATCCTATATTACTAAGATAAAATTAGCCTTAAGGGATTATAAAGGACTTTAAGAATATTATTTATAATAAGGTATTATTATTAATAAAACCTTTAGTACTTACTAGTATATAAAGAAATAATTTCTTAAAGCTTATAGCTACTAGTATATTTTATAAGATATTATTCTTCCTTGACTAGTATTTTTATTACTAATTTAGTAAAATAAATACTAGTATATATATGCTATTAATAGCACTAATTATATTATTAAATTAAAGGAACTTCTTATTTAGCTTTATAAATAGTAAAACTAACTATAGCTTTAGCTAATAAATAAAGACTATATATAAATACCTTATTAGATTAATAAGCTTATAAAAAATTTAAAATACTAATACTTAGGATAGTAGAAATTAAGACCTTATATTTCTCTATAGCTTATTATATATATAAATCTATAAGAAAATTATTACCTTTTGCTTAATTAATTAATATTATAAAAAGCTTACTAAGGTATTAATATAAAGCTAGTTATAAAGCTTAAGAAAGATCTCCTTTAGTATTTAATAAAGGATTTTAAATTCCTTTTTTAATATAAATTAAAGAATATATTTATAAAGCTCTTATAATACTATTAGTAATACCTAGGCACCTCTAAGGCTAAGGAGGGTATTATAAGTATTATTATTATAGTTAATATACTTATAGAGGTAATATAGCCTATATAAGGCTCTTTATAAGAAGCCTAGCTTTTAAAAATACTATAAAATTAATATTATAAGCTAAAGGTTATTATTAGTATTTTTATCTATAATAAATTAATTAATTAAGAGATTATAGACCTTAAGAAATATTATTATAGCTTATAGCTAGGTATAAACTTTATATTAGTATAAACTTTATATAAGTATAATATAAAGTATATAGTTTATACCTAGAAAATAGTAGAATTTACTTTTTTCTTAGTATTTAAGCCTATTATAGGTATTTACATAGCCCTAGTTAAAAAGATATATTATAAATAAGGGTAGTTATAGTATTTATATAATTTAGATAAAGTTCTATAAATTTCTATAGATCTTAGCTAATAAAAATAGCTAGCGCGTCTGCTTATGTGCATTTTGCACTCGTGCAAAGTTTGCACCGGCTCGTGGATCAGACCCTCAATCCGACGACGGCTGCGTTTGTATTTTCTTCTGCTACGCGCACCGATTGATCCTGGCACGGCGCCACCATGGCGGAGTGCACTCTGCCAGACAACTAACTCCATTCCATCCACCCACGCTTCCTTCGATAGGGAGGCATCTACCCGCTATTCTACCCGCTGTTCCACTTGAAGCCTCAATCATTAGTTGTGAGGCCACCTTCATCATGCACTCATGTCGTTGGTGGACTGCCAAAGTCTTAGCACCCAAGGAAAACTAACGTCCGTCCGACATCAACTATCGCTTCGACACGAATGCTTACTCCCTCTAGGCCCTCTAGGCCCTCTAGGCGCCATGGGTGTGTGGTGAACAGGTGGGCATTACGGAGTAAAATATTGTGAAATCCGATCAACGTAAACGGAGCATAGATCATGGTCAACACACAACTTCTGCATGACACACGCCCCGGCAAGACGCTCGGCTCTGAAAATGGATACCAACGCCCTTTCCTTGAGTGTCTTGGAACATTGTCCCCGATGCTTAACGTCATGGAGGTGTCAAAGAAAGGGGTTTTTGGTGGTTGATAATGTGCTGGCATGTAACAAAGGACCGAACGATGGCGATGGCGTACGCGTCAAGAGCACATTCTGCAGCCAACCGCCGATGAGCCGCAGTCACCATGAGTCAAAGGGCGGCTGGAGAGGCGGCCCATTCACCGAGAGAGCTATCATCATAAGAGGCAAGTGCTATTATTATTGTTATTGTCATACCACTACTCGGTACATATTGGAGCAGCTTGCCAATGTGGAATTACGGAGTAGACCCTCCCTCGCATCGGATACGCAGGGACACCACGACAACACAGATTATAGCGCTACTGCATCTCATGCTCTACATACATATGTACGACCTGAGTAAGCACATTTTCCCATTTGCGCCTTGGGTTTTGTGCGGTATTCCCGTTAGATGCCTGCTCATCAGTCAGTCGTACATGCAAGTGATGGATGGCTTGCTGCCAATTGTCCCCCATCCTGGTGCCAATATGTATGCTTCGACCGCATTGAATCCCGCTCCTCGCTTATCCAAAATAGGATGAATTACGCAGACTAATTGGCCAGACGAGACCTCCCAACCGATCGCTTGAGTCATTACCAGGGATCATCACGGCTGGTCTCCTGCGGAGGATGCATATACATATCTCGCCTTGAAAAGATTTACACCAAGGTTCTCCCACGTATACTCCGTAGGGGTCAACGTTTTCTCACATCAGCTTTTTTTGCCAACGACCGTGATATGAAGTGGGTACCGAACGTAGACTTTTTTTTTTTTTTTCAGAGACATCATATCACGCTCTGCTTAGTATGTCAACGTACAGTACTGTGCAGAATTGAACAAAAGGACCTTATTCATGTATTACAGACAACCAAACCGCAACAGGATGTGGAACCAGAGTTGTACCATGACAGAACGGAGTTGGGTGGAGGCACCGTGCTGTTGTTTCTCCCTGGACGGATGGCACTTATGTACAACCCTGTTTCTGTTCCTGGTCATGCGAATCTTCTCTTGTCGCCAGACTCCGGTGCAGGTGGGCTTGCAGGCGCTGCGCACTCGGCACAACGCTTCAATGGGTTTTGAATCAATCAGCTGCGGGATAATACGGAGCAGGTGGGTTGTCCATCAGCCGAACACGAGGCCGAGTCAGACTTCGTCATGGAGCAAACGGACATGGCCATAGCTGGCAGTTGTCGTGGCTTGTGGCAGCTATGTATGTACGTACGTTCACTCACACGTTCACTCACACGTTCACTCAATCAAGCGTCGTCAACCCTGGCCAACAGCTGTTGTACCGATGCGCTCTTGAATTCCGAAGCAAAGGAAACTCTCCCGCACGGATATCGAGCCTGCGTCCTTGTTGGTTGATGATGATGAGACACGGGAGGGCGGGCATGAAGACACGAAATGCATTGGCAATGATATTCACCGGCACTAGGCCAGGGAACCTCGGTGCGACAGGTCGCTACGAGCTGCATCGCTTAATGTACTTGCCTTTCTTTAGTTGAGCTCTGTCGTGTCATGTTTACCAGGATGGCTTTTTCAATGTGGGCGCCGTCGAACCTCATCTGCTCGGTTCTAACTAGCAAGAGCCAGTTCCCGTATTATACCCACGTCAGTCATCTGTTTGTGAGGCATCCTGTTACGAAAAACGATAGGGTAGGATGATCGTGCATGCCTTCCACAAATGGCAATTCGACGGAAAGTGACAAGCTGAGGCGGTCAAGCTTCCTTTGGCTTCTCCTTGAGTCAGCCGACACAATTCCAGCCTCACATCGAAGTACCACATCGAAGTACCACATCGAAGTACCAGGCTTGGGTGCTGGGGAATGGCACACCCCCCTTGCTGGTGAAGCCTTGCCAGCATGCTACCAATGTGAAATCCGACCAGCAACCCTCCGACCCTGTTTATCGGTTGCCGATCCGCAAAAAAGGAAGAGGAAGGGGGAAACGACGACTCCTCATGAAGCTGTCTGGTATTTTGCAGACCCATCATGACGCTCCATTGGAAGTGGGATCCACATGGCAAGAGGTCATGAGCATGAGAGTTGTCTCAAGGACTTACACTACATGACAGCATCAGCATCAGGCAAGAATCCCTAGCTTCTTGGCCTGAATACGATCATGGCTGTGACACACTGGAATCGGAACGGCGTCAAAAAGTGAGGTCCCGACAACGCCTGGGGTTGCACTTGTGAGCGAGCAGCGAGCAGCAAGCACCGTGCACCACACAGTCGGCATCCCAGTCGGCATCCAGAATGTGGAAACAAGGACCTATGTACATATGAAATCCGCCGCCATTGTTTCGGTCATCAATCACCGGTTGTGTTTGGCCCCTTCTCTGAGCGCACAGTGATCTGACGCTCCAAACGACTGCAAGTCCGTCGGCAGAGACAGAGGCGCCCCTAGGAATGCTTCCCGCGGGAACTCGGATGACTTGTCATTCGCTCGGCGTCGGTTTGTACTGGGCAATGGACACAGGCGCCGGATGCCCGAGACATGGCACCCGAGTGCTATACTTATTAAGTCCAAGAGATCTGCATGTACCGACGTATCACTGGCCGGTCAATACCACCGTGGCAATCTCTCCCCAAAGGCAAAGGGCCACAAAGGGCCAAAGAAGCGAAGGGGAAAACAACTGAACAAGGGAATCCGGGGTTCCCCATAAACCGTTGAATCCATACTTTCGAGGCCTCCTTTCTGAGACATGATTCGGCAGAAGTGTGTCCCCGACTTCTACCCAGCAAGCAATAAGCTGCGATGGACTTTGCCTGCCAGGTTTCTCGACCTCGACACTGATTTTCGCTCGGGGGAATCTTTGTCGAAGCCAGACGGATGCAAGCTAGCGTTGTGTCCGGAATGCGACCCTAAAGGCACCCATTAGCCACGACTGAACCGAAAGAAACCTGTACAAAAAGCAATGAGGCCGAAGAATTGAAAACCTCCACCCGCCCCCGCCAATCGTGAACACTTCCATCAAAGCGCCAGAACCGGAATGAATAGATACAACTCACCTCAAAGTGCCGCCACGCCCGCAAGCTCACCACAGCTCATCCCCGGCAACCCATTGTGTTTCACAACCGTCCTTCTATCGCTCTCCTCACTCCTAATGACGTAGCTGCTCGCCGGGTCCGCGTGGCCAAAAGTTGATGCCCGTGTCGTCCCCGAACGATCCTATGATTCTTCCCGTAGCAGCCGAGTCTGCCCCCGGAAGACACGACACGATGTAGCTGGACTTGGTGCCCTTGTAGCAGCTGCTGTAGAACCTCGATTGAATTCGGGCAGCCCCCTTCCCCCGCCCTTGTTACTGTGTTGCTGCTGCTTTTTTTTTTTTTTTTTTCATGACATGTCCGTACTAAAAAGGGAGAATAGGGTGGTATTTTAAAGGAATGCGTGCGAGTGAGACTGGGACGAAGACAGACTTAGCGGAGGTTGGATTCAACGGTGATGAAACTCACGGACTTGACAAGTGGAGGGATAAGGACTAGAGATTTTGCAAATTCTTCTTCTTCTTCTTCTTCTTCTTCTCACGGCTTGTACGTGTCTGTTCAGGAGCAACTTGTCATGTACAGCGCCTACCCTGCTACGAACGTGATATCACGAGAAGACGGGTGAATGTGAAGCGACCTGCATGCTTGCACTGAACTTGACGACAGACTACTCTGTCAATCTGGTGGCCCTTCACTATGAATGGAATGGGAAAACCCCCAGAATGGCAGTCGGATAATGATCCGGCAGCACGCGTTCTGAGGATCTGGGCATTCAAATTGGCCGGGCGAGATGTATCAATGGGTCGTCTTGCTTTGCTGCGCGGAATGCCAAGTATTTTAAAAACCTTTTCAGTGAAAAAAAAAAAAAGACGACAGAAGCACAAACACAAAACGAAACTACCTACTATACATATGTTCCTCCGCCTCTGCCTAGTTAGGTACCGTCCAAGTCGGCCGAGAAGCCGCCAAGTTGGCAATTTGGGACAAGTGATTGAGGCATTGGCAGATGACACAAAAGTCTGTCCCATTTCTCATAACATGGAGCTGCGTGTCTCCTCAGTGGAAATAAAGGCAGTGCTCGAGGACAAGGTCGACCCGCCACAATGGAATGCACCCCTGGAAGGACTTGCGGCTATCATCTCTTTTATCCAACATGAAATAGGTTGCTGGACACTTGGTTGCGCAAGGGATGAGTGCTTTGCTATGGGGAATCCGCCGACGATAACCTCAAAGCACTTTTCAGCCGTTCCAACATGTCAGACCGCGACGCTGCATTCGGGCACATGTTTGATCCAAGAACAAACACAATACGTCATCGTCGTATCCCCTTGGTCCCCCTGTATTAGGGCAGTGCAGGCTCGTCTCCGGAACCAAGATTTGCGCCCATGTCTTCTTGTCAGCTTGGCAACACCATTATCGATCTGGGCACCATTCACAGCGCTCCTCGATGGCTTGTGTGGATGCATCTGCGCCATTCTCAAGCAAGTAGTCAGCAGAAATCTCTGTAGGGAGAGTATCGGTGCACCCACTTGATAGCCACGGCCGACTTTGCAATCCGGTGAGTGAAATGGAATGTCTGAAGATGGAATAAAAACAAGTACTCCATAATGGGGCTGATCAGACCTGCGGCCTTTGAAGAGATACTTTCGGTTAGTCCAAGGTGGCATCTGCCGGAGCCGCATCTAACATCATAACTTTCTTCCAGCCGTGACTGTTCTTGTCCATTCATTATCGCCACACATGAACCCCACCATCATCTCAGCAAGTGAGCACAACACGTCACAACCAAACCGCCCTTCCCCGCGGTGACACAGCGTTTCAAAGCGCTGCCAGAGAGAGTGTTGAGAGCCATCACCATTCATTTCAGCTCTCGAGCACCTTTCGCCATGAAAGACCGAGATGGCGACGAGGACGCCAAGGTCACCGATACCTTTGCTGATACAGCGGGCAAGATGGAAGATGGGCATGACGAGGACAGCGACGAGGACGCAAAACCACTCGAGGTAGGCATGACTGTCTCTCGATTCTCTTGCCCCCCCGAAGCACCCACGAGACGTGCAGTGCTGATGACGAGGCCATTGTCTTCTTCCAAAGGTGACCTTTGATCCTTCCAATCCGTACCGCCGAAAGAGCTCCCTCGTGACGTCAGACTCTGTTCTGCCTCACAGCCATCGTGTCACCTCCCGGCGCGACCAGTGCCTAGTTCACCAGTTCCTTGACAACCAGCGGTGGGCGAACTCAGCTGCAAGCGACCCAGGAAGCAAGCGATACTTTGCGCACCCCATCTACGCCAGCCCGGACGAGCACGAAGAAAACGCCCCGAGTCTCGCGAACAAAGGCCAGGACAAGCTGGTCGAGCCCAAGCACAAACCACGACAGCTCTCGCGCGTCGAGATCGACCACACAAGTCTCGATGGCGATCAAGTTGGACAGGCCGACCAGGAAGCGTGGGCGCACGAGATGACCAAGAGCACGTCGTCGCAAATGGATCCGACAACGTACGATGATGTTCACAGCCGCATGCTCACCAAGAAGCAGCTGAGCGACATGGCCTGGGGCGTCCGCGAGCTTAGTCGAAGGCTGAGCAGCATGAAGATTAGATTCCGCGTCAAGACCATCTTCCTTCTTACCAAGATCTACGATCGAGACCTGATACCAAAGACCAGAGAACTGACAAAGTGGCTCTTGGACAAGGAGCGTGATGTCCAGTACGTCGTCTACGTACAAGACAAGCTCAAGACAAACAAGAAGTTTGATGTGGCGGGCATCATAGACGAGGTGTCCCCGGCCTACGCCGCCAGCGGCCATGTTGACTTGGCCGCTGCCAAAGAGGGCATTGCACGACGCCTTAAACACTGGGATGAACTCATGTGCAAGTCTCGACCACACATGTTCGACTTTGTCATCACACTGGGAGGAGACGGGACTGTCCTTTACGCAAGCTGGCTGTTCCAGCGCATTGTCCCTCCCGTCCTGAGTTTTGCGCTGGGTAGCTTAGGCTTCTTGACAAAATTTGATTTCGAGGATCACAGGCGCATCCTGGGTTCCACCTTTAGCAAGGGTGTCACCGTCAGTTTGCGCCTTCGGTTCGAGAGTACTGTCATGCGAAGTATCAAGCGAAAATATTCTGATGATGAGAAAGAGTCTGGGGAGGATGATGATGAGCGCCATCGACGTAGGGATTTGGTAGAAGAACTGATCGGGGAAGAGAGAGAAGACGAACACACGCACCGGCCAGATGGGACCTTTGAGATATTGAACGAAGTGGTGGTGGATCGCGGTCCGAATCCTAGTGAGTACACACGACCAGACAAGACCATTTCGCATCAACTTCCTCGACTAGCAAGGCCGAAAAAAATCTGACTGCATGACTTCTTGTAGCCATGTCGTACACCGAGATTTTCGGAGACGACGAACACTTCACCTCTGTCCTCGCCGACGGCATCTGCGTATCGACTCCCACCGGATCAACAGCTTACAACCTCGCAGCAGGAGGTTCACTGTGTCATCCCGAGAATCCCGTCATGCTCGTAACATCGATTTGTGCGCACACGCTCTCGTTTCGCCCCATTATCCTCCCGGACACGATTGTCCTCCGCGTCGGAGTACCATATGCCGCTCGGACAGCGTCATGGGCGAGTTTCGACGGCCGCGAGCGCGTGGAGCTCAAGCCCGGAGATTATGTGACCATCAGCGCGAGCCGATTCCCCTTTGCATCTGTGCAGACTGAGGGCCGGCGCAGTGAGGATTGGGTCAACAGCATCAGTGGCAAGTTGGGGTGGAATACAAGGCAGAAACAAAAAGATTTCAAAGAGTGGTGATAGAGCGGTTACGGGTTCCGACACGCTTTTCGCTGTCATTGGCGTTGGGGACGTGGCCATCTACTGGCGTATTGTGGATGTATATAACATTATTTTGGGATATCAGGAGTTTTCTGCCATAGATTGGGTGAATTTTCTCTATTGCTTCGCAATCGAGTTGATGAATATGCGAAAACACGCATCTGCCAAACAAGTTCGCCGGCACCACTAGAATACACGGTATTGGATAGTCATAATTCTTGGTAGATATCTCAACAGGAGGCAATTGACACATCAATGGGGAGCCAAATGAACTACACCAAGAATAATCATGATGCAAAAGCGTGTTCTAGCATAAACCCATTGTACGATGCATCAGTAATCCGCATCAGCATAGGCAATCCGATCCATTGTTGCTACTACCAAGTAACTTGACCTCCCGGCTCGGCCGAAAATAAAAGGGGGGGGGGCGATATGCATCATCATTCATCGCCTTCTCGCCCCCACTACAGCTTCAAGTTTATCCCTCTCTCCCAACTTGTACCAATTGTCTCGTCCCAAGACCCCCCCCCCTCCGAATTCCCTCTCATGGCCGAGCTACCCCCCGACGTCTTCGACACCACCACCATCATCTCCCTCCTCGCAACCGTTGCCATCGTCCTATTCGCATACGGCACGTCCAAGGCCGTCCTCCCGCCTTCCACCGCCGCCGCCCTCCGATTCCTCTTCATCTGGCATCTCGCCGATGCGCTCTGCCACCTCATCCTCGAGGGCAGCTTCCTATACCACTGCTTCTTCTCCTACGTCGTCCCCGACGCGGGCACCGACGCGGGCACCGACGTCGCAAGCCTGTTCCCCACGCCGTACAACTTCCTGGGGCGCGAGAGCAAGAGGATCTACGGACCCCAGAGCGGCGGCGGGAACCCCTTTGCGCAGCTGTGGATGGTGTACGCCCGGGCCGACAAGAGATGGGCGGGCATCGACCTCGGCGTCGTGAGCCTCGAGCTCCTGACGGTGTTTTTCGACGGCCCGGTGGCGCTGTACGTCTGCTACCTGATTGGCAGGCAGAGTCATAAAGTGTACTTCTGGATGATTGTTCTTGCTACGGCTGAGCTGTATGGCGGTATGTGTTCTGACCCTTTTGTCTACCACCCCTCTCTCCTCTCCCCGGGGCCATCTTGATTGGGTGTCGCTGACTTGATGTGGTGACGTGGTGATTTAGGTTTCATGACGTTCTGTCCCGAGTGGTTGACGGGCAATGTGAACCTTGATGGAAGCAACTTCATGTACATGTGGGTATATCTGGTCTTCTTCAACTGTCTGTGGGTCGTCATTCCGTTTTACGCCATGACATATTCGTACTGTCAGATATCAAACGCATTCGCGGCCCAAGTTGTAAAAAAAAGGAACTAGGACGTGTGACAAAATTTCAGAAATACAAAGTACCATGGTCAACTTATGGAACAAGGGTTTACAAATTGCCTTGTGACAAAATTTTCCTCTTCTCACGGGCAGTAGTAAAGGTTGAGGCAATATCTCTTGATTTGCAAATTATCTAGGGGTATTGTGCGTTGCAAGTGTCTTTTTCCACCATGCAACCATGTCTACTTCCATCATCCAATTTCCGTCCACCGATGGCGAGCGATTAGATCTGCTGCTTGTGAGCCTCAGACTTGGCATCGTGCTTGCTCTCGTTAGCCTTGTCACCAAGGGCATCCTTGGCAGCCGAGGCACTAGACACGTTCAATTAGCAAAAGAGAACATAAAAAAGTTGCAAAAAAAGTGAGGACACAACGTACCGAGTGCCGATGGAAGCGTTGGAGTCCTTGGCGACCTCCTTGTTGGCCTCCTTGGAAGCACCGCTCGTGGCCTGCTGGACGGTCTCAGAGACGTAGTTGACACCCTGCTTGATGGACTCCATTGTGATGTTGTGGTGGTCTTGTGAAAAGAGTTGTGTGTGTATTTTTGGGTGGTTATTGGTCGGGCTTGAGTGTAGTGAGATTAGAAGTGATAATGATGAAAAGAAAAAAGGCAGAAACCAGGGCAGCTCCTAGATGGTTTATATAAGAATTTTTTTGGCCCGCCTGTGACAATCGAAGGAGCAGGTACATGCCAACCAAGCTTGGAGCCAACTCATCGGATTCAAGATGGATTGCGTCATGGACAAAGCCGGCAGCGTTCAACAATTCCTGAGCTTTCACACCCCCCCTGAGGAGGAAAGAGGTGGCAGAGTATAAGCTCCGGTGATTGGATTGTCCAAGGGCCGAAAAACTGGTACATGTGGATAAGACATGGTCTGCATCTGTCTATTTTTGACGAAAGGCACGGGTCGGTAATCCCCGGGCCAGAAAGCCTTTTTCCTCATTAAATCCCTTTGACAGTCATAAGGCACCAGCTAGGTCACGAATAGGCTAGTTAACCAATCACGACAAGGTTAACCTTAGGTACTTAATTTTACGTGAAAACATCACTACAATAGAAGTCCTAATAATTTGCAACGATACAAAGAGATACATTACCCACATCGTAGCTACATAGTAATCCTCGCGGTCGGGGCTAGCGTTCAGAGGTACTAGCGAGGTACTGGAGTCTGGGTGGGTCCCGTTACCTAGCGGTGCCTTATGACTGTCAAAGGGATGGAATGGGCAAAGCAATAATTCCGGCTTGCTCGAGAGAGGGGTCTCTCCCCCCCCGCCCAGTCTTTCTCGTCTCGTCCAATCCGGGAGTGACTTGAGCTTCAAAAATGACGTCGATTCTCCTGTTGGCTCGACGCGCGTTGGCGTACATGCCACTTTTTATGGCAGTCCCTCACCATGATAGTTTGAAATGTGCCTCGTGCCCAACAAGACGGCGTCATTTGTCTTGATGATGAAGCGTTAATCTGTTAATCTTCGCCTTGGCTGCATTGTTATCGATAGACAGCACTTTGCAGAGGAATGACGCCGCAACGTCGCATATTAGTAATAATAGAGTTGGTGGGGGCGGGGAAGGTGCCTGCTTTCTGGCAGATGTAATCCGTACTGTGTACATGACGACGCATGGCCAAGGTGGGAGGGGCAGCAGCTGCCCGCAGCCGCGAGCTTTCCTTGTGGAACAACACCTTGCTGAAGTTATCCATTGGTTGCAGTAACTTGCTGATGTTGCATCGAGATTCGGTTGCCTGCGCGGACGTTTGACTCCGGGACTCCAGTGAAGATGGTGATTGGCCTCTGTTCATTCAGCACGGAGCACATCGTCTTCTTTCCATTGTGGCGATCCGGTTGAGAGTGAGGGCTAGCCTGTCCATGACGATGGGGCTGCCGGTTGCCTTGGGCTTCCCGTGCCTGAGAAAATTCACCGAACGCGCGTTCCATTGGCTGCCAATACTGCTGGCCTACGAGGACAATGACGGCATGGAAAGTTGTGCATTGGACCTCGGCACGATTGGCGACGACATCATGCACGGGATTCGAGGGGGGGGCAATATATCATGGTTGACTAATAAGCAACGATGGTTCATATGTACATTCTCATGGAGCTACTTCGCAACACTTTTGCAGATTGATGGACATCTATCAAAAGCTATTGGGCTAACGCACAGCATTGCAATTAGATCAAGATACTATAAGATGGAGCAACTACATGCCGCTAGTTCTTCTTATTCATCTCAACGCTTGGAGGCAGTGCAGTCTCAAATGAACCAGCGTCAAAAGCCGCGATTGATTGACGATGCCGGGTTTGGCCTGGAAGAACAGCGGCGACACGAGTTTTCGAGAGTCGAGGGCAGTAACGCTAGCTTGGACTTCAGCATGGCCGACATGCAGTCGAAGCCTGCCAGAAAAGGGTTCATTTGGAACCAGGCGGTCCTGGCGATCTCTATGAGCGGGTTTGGCTGATCACTGATCACTGCCATCTCTTTCTCTTTTCTCTTTGAAAACGGCGAGGATATAATTGCGTACCGACCCCTGAGGAGCTAGCCTCCAATAAAAGCATTAGGGTTGAGGTCACGCGCCTACACATGTATGCAATAGAGGGGAAGTGGGGTTAGGTTACGGAATTGTAGCCTTACCGTTTTAAAAGAGATTTACCAGGTCAAGCCCAGACCCTTCTTAGACTCCTTACCTATACACCTTTTGTGCCTTGCTATTCAAGTGATTAACTCTGTCTGGGGAGAAGAGACCATTGCAGGTGAGGGGTGCCCCGGTACGCTGATGTAAATGACGCGATATTACGAACTTGCACTTATAACTTGCACTATAGTACGAAGAGCGTGAATGGAAGAACCGGCGACGAGCAATCCTTAACATACGATACACTATTTTCGGATACGTTGCTTCGGCTACATTTTGGTCGTCTTGTCCGTGCGATGTAACACATCCCCCCTTGGGATGGCGAAATTGTATTACCGAGTTGTCAGCGCGTCGCTATGGGCAAATCAAGTATAGCGAGAACTACCGGGCAGAAGATTGGGCAATCATGGCCACGATGGACTTTTTAGCATGGCCACTATGGCAATATTCTGGAAAGAAGGCAATAATCTGATACACAATCACCATTTCAACACCAGACTTCGACCCAATATGGGCAAGGCTTGTTTCAGGTCGTCCATTATATGGGCCAAAGCGAAGGGATCAGGGCAGCGACCATTTCTGTTACGGCTTAGTGCCCATGGCAAATCCGACCTACCCGTCTTCGAAACTTGGACGTGTTCCAAGATTGCTTCAACATCTTTGGTCCCAAACAGCCACGCACAGTGATTTCTGACTTCTGGATAGCTCTGGCGTCAGATGCAAGCCCAGAAAAAGTATCGCGGGTTTCATCGAACAGACCCCTACCGTCTACCTGCCTTCGAAGCCACGGCTTGAAGACGGACGACACTCACATTCAATCAAGGCTAGATGGGCTAGATGGGCTGGATGGGCTGGATGGGCTGGATGGGTGGTGGCCTTCACATCTCTTGGCCGACAAACACGATTTGTACGACCTTTAAACAACAAGGTTTCGCATTGTTTTTGCATGCACTGACCACTTTTTTCTTTGGCAGTGAAATCTATCGCGAACTCTTGCATTTTGATGGATCTTGTTGGTGTCAAGGGCATTAAAAGACGGGATAGCGTCGTGGGTCCGCACCCGCAAGCGGGCAGTTGTGTGCATAGCGTTCCCCTGGTCGGGCAGATCATGCGACAACTTTCCCCATCCTGGAACATGGAACATCACCAAGATAGCCGTCGCCGCCAGGTCTATGCCATGCGTCCACGGAAAGAGAGCCCCCTAGTTCCCCGGCTGAAGACTTCTGACAAATCCGAGATCGACCCTCTCCTTTGTTGGCAGTGACTCGGCTTAGCGCCGTCCGAAGCTGTGGTCCCTCGCCATCATGGTGTTAATCAACGTCCAAGTAACCAAGTTCTCGAGCTCGCCATCTATAGTACTTGGATTCTCCCCCGCGTTCATCTTGTGCCCTTGTGACTTTCTGCACCTTTTCTGAATCGGGGGAGTTCATACCTGGTGCTTTATTCTTCGGCCTCGAGCCCGGGGTTTATCCCCATATCCTCTTCTTCCGGCTACTCAGCCAAGGCATTACGCCTTTGTCTATTCTTCTCCACCATCATCTACCACCCACCGAAACGCTTTCAGCATTTCCCCTTGGTCTTTAGAAGCGTCGAAGAATGAGAATCGGAGGAGGAAGAAAAAGAAACCCCGGGAGATTTGAACAATGGACGGCGCTGGCTCATGGTGGCTCGAGTCGTCGCCGGGTGAACTGCTCCCAAGGCTGCCACAGCTGTCTGGCTCGCCTGACGGGTTTGACCATCAGTCAAACAGTTCCTCGGCATTTATAAATAATCTGCGATTTCAGGCTTCCAAGTCGATTCGTACGTCGTTTGTTATTTTGGCGAGTTTTAATGCTTTGACATCAGCGGCAACAGCTGCCGGGATATACTGGGACTGTTACAAGAAGTCGAGGAGAAATGATCCCGATTTCAGGTTCAAGTAGGTCGAAAATCCCCGCGATTCTCTCACTCAAAAGACAAGAGTACATTCTCTAACCCTGATGGTATAGAACGTCGTTCTGGAAATTGGTCGGCTCTGCTGAGATCTTTCCTTTCATTTTGTCTGTATCGATAATTGGCCAGAGCATCATCTTTGCCGCCGTTCAATCTTTTGGGCTGCAGTCTTCTTTGATCCTGGGCTGCGCACCCCTCTCACAAACGCTCCTTCCTTGTAGGTAAACCTTTTTTTTTTTGTTCTTTGAAACGTAATGTTTTTTACTAATAATCAGAATCAGCCTTTTTGATGGTGCCGTACATGCAGTTCACATTCGGCGTGGAGGCGACAATCCAGGCTCTCCGCCCAAACAATACGTTTTCTGCCCGAAATAAATGGAGCTTACAGGCTTGTTTAGCAATCCCTCTGCTCGGATCAATAGGAACCTACGTTCTGACTCGATTTGTACTTCCGCCCAACTTCTGTTTCACTTCCCTCGTCTTCTTTCTGAGACGTTGGGCTCTTGGCTGTTTTGGTATCATTGTGGCAATTGCCTCTACTCTTCTGGTGGGTAGCGGCATTGTTTTCTATCGGCTGAACCAGGTGTCTGGAATTGGCGAGCAACAAAGGATCACGGCATCATGGATGGCGTGGTTTATGCTCTTGGGTGGTATCTCGATGGTGAGTTAACACAAACAAAACCAGCGATTCGACGTGTGCAGACAGCCAACTAATTTCTCATTCCAGTCAATGACTGCCCCATTCTTTTTCTCGGTCTCTGCCGACGATGGCTCCAAAGTCAGCTCGTTGCAGTCGCAGTTGTCGATGGCAGCCGCGGTGACAGTGAACCTAAGTGGAATATATACCGGCATCCTATACGTACTTTTGCGCTCAAGTAGGCTCGGCAAAATCGGCCCCAAAGGCTATCACGAGTTCGATTCCCGACGTTCTGTGAGACATCCTAGGACGAGGAAGCTTCATAGCTTCGTTTTCACCAAACAAATGGAACAACCGGTGCCGGTGCCTGCAGGATTCCAGAAACGTCGAGCCACTGACTACTATTCCCCGACCGGCATTGAAAATGCAGCAGCCGCTTCCGATGCAAATGATAATAATAAAGACGGGAAGCAAAATGTTGTCGCTGCCACACAGCCCTTTACAATTGGGGTCGCAACAACGTCGAGCGCCACCATTCCCGCCTCTCAGCAACAATATGCCCGGAAGAGCTCATACAATATCTTCCCCCGCGACACTGCGCCAGACCCCAAATCCACATACATGCTTCCCGCCGCAGCTTATGCCCCCTCGGGCAATGACGTGGTCCTCACAGACCCATTCGTCGACGAGATACCCGCTCCTCCGACCATATGGTTTTCGGGGGGAGGGCGCAATCGCGACTCATCATTTGACTCCTCATCGGCCACCGTACCGATCGGTCTGCGCGTCTCCAACATTGACAACATGCCCCCTGTTCGGTCCTTTTATCAGATGGCCCCCACTGCAGTATTGGAACGTCGCAACAGACCCGAGTCTGACCTTCTCGCGCCGCCCATGCCGAGCTCTTTGATCATTTCGGATACCGATGCCGAAGAAAGCAAAGATAAGCAACTTCCACCGGTACCACTCGATTTCACAAAGGCATCGAATGAAAAGGACGGCGAGGCTCCTCAGGAAGAGCTACGGCTCAGTCCGACGGTTTACAGTGCGCAAAAAGCAGTGGGCAAGAGCAAGGGATCAGCACCCAGCCTAGGAGCTAATTCGCCCGGACGACAGAACTGGACGCCAGAGAGCCAATCTCCAGTCAATGAAGCGGAATGGATATGAAAGGACTGACAACGAACAAGACAAAACAAAACAAAACAACAGATAATAATGATAATTTTTTCATGTGCCAGAACGGGCGGCGATTTCTGATTTCCCCCAGCCAAATCATCGCTGTATAATGGGTTTTATTCAAAGGGCGCAGGTCTGCAAATAGAAGGAATACTCGCTATGAGGTGGATGGCTGGGTACTTATTTCTCTCGTCTTTCTTCCTCTTCTCGTTCACTTGATACTTATTCTGCGTATTTGCTGGAAACTCTATGTATTCCACTACCTACCTATGATGTATGATTGAAATGGCGTGGCGCTTTCTCCTTTCCCTTCAGTCCTTTTCTTCTCTAGTTTTGGGGGGTTTGGGGAGGGAAAATGTTCCACAGGCGATTGCCGCTATTCAAAGGAAGCAGGGTGTGGTTAAGACACCAATCGTGACGATACCGACAGGCTGTGCTCTGGGTCATGGACGAATACAACTAATGTATGACGATATGAATTTGATTCTTCGTCAGTATTATATGCATGTGACGCCGCTTTAATGTCCTCGCTCCCTCTAGATGTGCTGCGCATCGAGAATATACACACACGATGCAAATCCGGCAAATAAACACTTGTCATCTTCCCCTGGATGACCAACGCTTCAACGGCCCTTCTTACCCGTGTCTTGTACCACTTTTTTTCTTTCTCAGCCCATCTTGACCTTTCCGACCCTCGCCAATTCCCACTTCTCCCACCCAGCCTGGCACATGTCCTCGCAGACCATCAAGTCTCGCACCCGCAGCGCCCTCGCCAGCGGCAGCTCCAGGCCCCGCGCCAATAAGCCCGTATGCCTCACCACGCTCGTGACCCCAAAGAAAAGCAAAGCAAGCAGGACACCCACCGCGCTGCCCACAATGACCTGCCTCGGCGTATGGTAATCCAAGTATATCCTGCTGCAAGCCGTAGCGGCAGCCACGCCGCCCGCCGCAACGCTAATAGCCGCTCTCTCCAGCAAAGACCACGGCCGGCCATGCCCATGCCCGTTTGTATGTCTATCCGCGCTCGGCTTGTGACGAAAAAGGAGGAACAGGGCGAGGTACACGCTCCAGAAGGCAACGAACTGCGCATGCGAGCTGGGCATGCCGTAGCCCTTGCCGTGGATCCTGCGCGGTCGCTCCTCTTTGATGAGGCGCTTGAGGAGGAAATTGAGTGCCTCGCAGCCCATTTGGCCGGCGAACATGAAGAGGACCTCGACTTCACGCGTCGAGAGGATGAGCGTGGCGTAGACGATGCACAGGGCTTGGGGGAGGAGGGCTAGGTATGCGCAGAGGAGGGAGATGGGATCGTCGGGGTCCTGGGCGTGGGGAAGTTAGTATGATTGACTGGGGGTTTTTTAAAACAATTTTTTTTTTCTTGCAGCACATACGTAGTAGACGTGTGTGATGGAAAGAGACGCAAGAGGGGCGGTGTCATCAGTCATGGTGGTTCTGGGGAGATGCAGGATTTATGGATCAGTGGCTTCTTGATCGGCGGGAGCTACGAATACATAGCTGGTGTGCAATCCGTAGAGGAGGGGAAATATTCTCAAGGGCGTCTGGTATGATTTGTGAGCGAGCACGTTGGTCGGGGGGCTCTGGCTCGTATCGTGATGATGTCAGAAGAGCCACCGTTGGACCTATAGGGTTGGTGTTGTGCGTTGGAGTGGCAGATGGGGGGCGCTTGGGGTTGTCACCGCCTGCTTTTTTCGGTGACGTGGGGGATCGGTGACGCCCCTCGGCGGCTTTGTAAATTGTGGCTGGATGAATCATTGTCATCGAGTTTACGGAATTTAAGCTGCGCAATCACTCGGTCGCTGGTGAAGCTGGAACTTGGACTGTCGAGCTTGGATACTCGCAAAGAAGAAGAATAGGAAAAAAAAGATTCGATATTGCGACTAAAGTGGGCTGCGGAACCGAAAACACCTTGGGAAAAAAGAGTACCCCGACCAGCTGAGCTTCAAAGGCACGACATTTCGAGCCCAACTCGGCCCGTCTTAACTCATGCACATGACTTACTTGATCTAGGCGCTTTTAACTTGAAATTATGGCAGCTTCTTGATGTTCTTCTTCTCTAAAGTTTCCCGTCAGGAACACTAGGAGAAAAGGCACGCCCAAGGCAGCAGGCCCCCCCTCCGTCCCCGTCAGCTTTCTCATCCACAAGCACCCCTTGCCATGGACGATGCGGGCGACGACGACCCTCGGTTCATGGAGCTCGAGACCCTCGAGGCTATCTTTCCCGAGATACGGCACGCGCACCATGTTCCAGCAGCCCCGAACATCGGATACGAACACAAGTATACGTTTGAACTCGAACTGCCAGTGGAACCGGCACAGCCTGTCACTGTCGTCTTCCCCGCTGCGTCTGCGTCTTCAGCCTCGAATGCGACGCACGATGGCCCCGCTGGCCATGTCTCGACGGCATCTCCGATAAGGAGCGGCACGGCGGCGGCGCCGGAACCTGTTGATACCCTTCTCGTGTCTCACCTGCCTCCACTGTCCTTGCGGATCACACTTCCGGATGGATACCCTTCGGACGAAGCGCCTCTCGTTTCTCTTTCCACGGCACCTCAGTGGCTTGCCAGCGAAACCTTGCGCGCTCTGGAAGAGGACGGGCCGCGGCTGTGGGAGGAATCGGGCAGAGACATGGTCGCGTACACGTACATTGACCATCTGCAGAGGGAGGCTCAGAATATATTCGGGACCATCAGCCCTGAGGGAACTTTGGAGGTAAACCCGGAGCATAAACTTGCTGTGTTGGATTTCGACATCAATGCGAAAAAGGCGGCGTTTGAGAAGGAAACGTTTGAGTGTGGGATATGCTTGGGTGAGTTATTTCGTCCCCCCCCCCCTTCTTCTTCCCTTTGTAGCTTCCTGTGCAGGTCCCGCCGTTGGGGGGTTTTTTTTTATGGAAATGACCCGTGCTAACACGTCACAAGACCCCAAAAAGGGCACAAAGTGCCACAGAATGATGGACTGCGGTCACATATTTTGTCTCCAATGCCTTCAAGACTTCTACAATAATGCCATTAAGGAAGGGAGCATCTCTACAGTACGCTGCCTTACGCCCAACTGCGCCAAAGCCACGGCTTCCGGTTCGGCAGACAGGGTAGGCAAGTCCAAGACCTTCATCAGCCCTAGCGAACTTCTCCAGATTGGTCTCACCGAGGACACGGTCAAGCGCTACGTGAACCTGAAGTACAAAACAGAGCTTGAAGCCGATAAGGACACCATCTACTGTCCCCGCCAGTGGTGCAACGGTGCTGCCCGGTCCAAGAAACACAAGAAACCAGAGGGTTTGGATTTTGCAGAATCAGCCGGCGATGACATCGACGACACCCAGGGCGAGAGTCAAGACACGGTAATTGACGACAAGACGACGGCGACAGAACGCGGCAAAAAGGTCAACAAGAAATTCGACCCCGCCGACCTCTTGTGTATATGTGAAGATTGTGGGTTCGCCTTTTGTAGTCGCTGTCTGCAAACCTGGCACGGGGAATTCGTCCGCTGTGCGCCGAAGCGGAACAAGGACGAATTGACAGAGGAAGAGCAGGCCTCTCTGGAATATCTGCAACTGCACACGAGCCCTTGTCCCACGTGCAGTGCTCCGGCGCAAAAGACACATGGCTGCAACCACATGATCTGTTCGCGGTGTGACACCCACTTCTGCTACCTGTGTTCTTCGTGGTTGGATCCCGCGAATCCATACAAGCACTACAACCAACAGTCAGATGGAAAGGTCACATCCTGTTACATGCGACTCTGGGAGTTGGAAGGTGGCGACGGAGATGATGTCGGATTGGGCTTTGTCGGAGGTCGTGGTCTTGGAGGAGGCGATGCTGCTGCTGCTGCTGCTGCTGCTGCTGCCGCCGCAGAACCAGAGGAGCTGATGCAGATGATTCCCGAAATCGAGGAGCCAGATACAGAAGAGGAGGAAGAAGACGACGCGGCGCCTCCGCAGCACCCAGTCGATCTCAACGGCAACCCCAACCCCATCGCTGTAGCCCGCGAAGCACCCCTTGTTCTACGTGTGATGGACAACCGACCCCGTCGAGAGCCAGCACCCCAACCACCGCCTCCTCCCGATCAAGGCAGAGCACGCGGACGTGGACACGCACAACCTCGAGGAGGAGCTCCTCGTGGGGATATCCGCGGCAGAGGAGGGCATCACGGCCCTCCAGCTCGAGCAGGAGGTCACGACCGGCCCCGAGGTCAGCATCAACAAGTGCCGAGGGGAGCAAGACCCATCGGCCGTGGCGCTGCTGCTGCTGCCGCTGGCCGTCAACAGCAACCCGTTCAAAACGAAGCCGTCGCAGGTGCGTTAGACCCAGCTCAAGAAACCTGGGTACGGCGCTTCGTACAAATGGCGCTCATAGACGCCGAGGACCAAGTTGATGGGGGAGACTCTGACTCTGACGACGGCAACTGGCAGATTCGGCAACAGCCAGCTTAGCTACTCTACATGGAGCCATGTAGTCGGTACACATCTGAGTCATTTCACGCACGGGAATCTAGAATGGACCATGCGCATTTTCCCTCACGGGGTCCTGGGCACAGCACATGTGCTTGGTACGGCGAGTAAATGCCATTGTTTCCAAGCTCGGGTACTGCGATGCGCCGGATCATTTGCCATGGTACGACGCCAAAGTATAATGGCTTTTGCGGCATCTACGGATTAACACGGAGGGAACATCCTTTCTCATTCTCAACGGGTGCCCCCCCCGTTGGACCCCCACTTATTCCCTAGATAGACGCGCGATTTTCAGGAGCGATTCATCCGTAGATTCTCATCGCTACTATAAACTCGCTGTGATTCGTGCGACATTTAGAGGATTCCGAAATACTTGGAAATGGCCCGAAAGGATAATGGGGGAACTGGTGCCGGACAGCAAGACCCGAATAGAGTACTCCGTTTGCCCGTGTGGAAGTAGGCAATGTGACTTGTACGGATTAGAATACCCAGTTTGAACGGCAAGGGCGTCCGTCCCATCATTCGACTTTCTGGGCTTGTTTCCTGTTCCACCACCTGGTCTGGGGCCGTCCCGCGTACATCGAGGACATTAAATACCGCAACGCAACATGTTTCTGTCGTGGAGGAAAAAAAAAAAAAAGAAAAAGAAACGAGGGGCCAGAAGGCGCTTTGGTAAATAGGGAATCTAATCCGTAGGCAACACCAGTCGGAACTTTTGGTCTACGGAAACGTGCGATCGGGCGAAGCTGATCCGTCACACTGCGCGGGTGGTTTGTCCTTGCGAAGAACGGAGCACGTGCGATGGGGCCATGTTCAATACACCCCTGGATCGTGAATAACGAGCAGACGGATGGATGAATGCTATGGACGTGGTCTTTTTCCAACGATGGAAACATGGCACGGCTGCTGGGTTTTCCTGGTTTCTGCAGACGGACGGAGCGGCAGCTGGCTAATAGGACCGGACCGGACCAGACCAGACCAGACCAGACGCCTCTTTGAAATAAGAGGGGAGAGGGGAGAGGGGAGAAGAATAAAAATACTTGGGTTGCCTGGTTGCCTCTCCGGATGGGGAAGGAGGTTGACGAGCAGGCCGACTGACATGCGACGCGGGACGGTGCGGGACGGGACCACCACGGCTTTACATGTGCTCATGCTCATGCTTGCTCATACTCATGCTCCTGCTCCATGATGCATGCCGAACGGCGTGCGTGGGGAGGGAACTTGGTGACTTTTTCTCTCTCTTCTTCTTCTCCTTCTCTCAGAGGCTCGACAGGAAGCGAAATGGCCTGCTTGATTGGGGGCCGCTACCAGACGGGGAGGTTGTACAAGCACGGCAGAGTAATCCGTATGTGCAACAAAGCAACAAAAGCGCGGCAGAATAGGGGTCTGGCGTGTTCATAACAATCAGACCCAGTACAGGGATCCCATGTCGTCACGCACCGTCGAGGCGCGAGGCTGCAACGGGTAGGCTCATGTGTACATACATACAATACGTCCGTAGGTTCAGACCGGCATGCCGGCCCAAATCGAGTCATCAAAGTTAAAACAAGACAAAAAAAAAAAGCTTCATTTCCGACCCAGCCCGGCATGGGTTTTGCTGGCTTTGCTCGTTTCGCAAAGAGTCACTGTAAAACACCAGGCCTTGATCATGCGAAACGAGACTGGGTTCTGAGGAAGAAGATCTGCACAGGCATTTCGAATCAATCCCAACAACACAACATGTCTTATGAAATTGGCCCATATTGACGGAATCTGCACAGATGACTCGAGCAAGGCGATGATACGAGAAAACTTCATCTCACTTGAGACCCCCGTAAAGGTAAGCATTATTATTAATCTTCACGGCACCTTCCGACACCTTGACAATGCAAACAAGTAAAGCAAGTGATGCTATTATCCATCCGGCACCGTCGGCTGTGCCTGGAGTTTCGGACAAGCAAATGCGGAAAGGGTCCTCAGCAGCAGATTCTCAGCAGTCTGTCTCCATAGTAATCAAACACGGATCCTTGGGCAATTATTAATACCCCAAGGCCAGAAATTGGAGTGCCGACACCAAACAATCCGTCAAGGTAATGTTGCGTTGCGTCCAAAAATTGGCCTCGTCGCCAAATGGCCTCTCTTGACTAGATAGAGTTGACAACTTTTCGACTGATATAAATGAGCCTTTGGAGTACGCAGCGAGTTGCCTTGAATGATTCGGGCCTTCCAAAGCAAAAGACAGGCCTGGCTCATTGACAACGGGGGGTGGCGTGGCGTGGCGTGACTGCCGCAGCTTAGTTAGTCAAAAGCCTAATCCGTACCGAGTACCTTGCCGGCTGCCGCTTCTTGAATCTTTTGCGAGGTCTTTTGCGAGGGCCCATCGGATTGTTGTTGATGATTTTGAAGTATGTGCTAGGGTTGAATAATCCTGGTTCCCCGCAATCCATCACAAGGTTGCTGCCGCGGCTGTCTCGTGGGAATTTTCACTCCCTTTTTCTTGCCTGGTTGCCCGAACCGGGCCAACTTCATTGCCGTTCTGCGAACAGCTGTTATACTAATTTTGCCAACTGTTTGTGGCAATAGCATTTCCACCACCGGCCGCTTTGGCCGCAAATCATTTGCTCAGGTGGCTGGCTGGTAGGATGACCTGACCCGTCTCGCGCTTTTTGCCCTCTCCGGCCGGGGCGCATGATGGAGG
Organism: Epichloe coenophiala; assembly: GCA_018801565.1. Classification (NCBI taxonomy): domain Eukaryota; kingdom Fungi; phylum Ascomycota; class Sordariomycetes; order Hypocreales; family Clavicipitaceae; genus Epichloe; species Epichloe coenophiala. Next base: position 751,322 of record JAFEMN010000021.1, on the reverse strand, counting down.
TTGAGCTGCTATTTCCTCTGACGCCATCCTTTTCTTATCCGAATGAAACTTGACTCGGACCCGAAGTCACGGAGAACCAGTGGCTGGCTCCTTTTAGTCTGTCGGATATGTCCTTGACAGAATGCATCACACGCACAGTTGCGCATGTGCCATTAATACTGCCTGGTTTCTCCTAGGGCCTTCCCATACACAAGGTTGCATCGCACGTTGTGTCAGTGGCCATAAGCGCCGGAGGCGTCAAGGTGTTTGCGGTTGTCGGCGTTTAGAGGATAAAAGAAAACCCTCACGCCCTGCAGCCCTTGCATCGCAGCGAATTGCGGGGATAATTGAGTTGCACCCACTGCGGATTACTCCGTATACTCATCCACTTCGGCTGTCTTGTGCCGGCCATGAGAGAAGTTCGTTTTGTCATTCCGCCCGCAAGTGTGCCGCCAATGAATGCATGTTGGCGGTAGACATACGCAGCCATTTTGTCTTTGTCCACCTAGAATGAGCTGCACCGCTCGTATCACAGCGCTTGACGCCGTGGGACCGGCTCGCTGATGGTTTAGAAGCGGACATGAGCTTTTCAGGCAGCAGCTCAATAGCCGACTTCACAATGTGCCACTCAGATGGGCCCGTCGTTGACAAGTTTCCCGGCTCGCAGCCCCGCGACTCCACGATGGTGGCTGAGATGGGGGTCAAAGGGCCTGGATGAGCGTAAATTAGCAGGGGACGAGCATGGAGCTTGGGCCTCTGTGACTTGGACTAGACGGGGTGTGAGGTGAAAGTGTCCAGTATTACGGAGTACGACGTTGTTGGTGATGTCTGGACAATCGACAATCTTCAGGTCAAGGGATTTCGGCCGACAGGTCCAGTAGTAGCAGGTACTCGACGCTGATCTTGTGTGCAAAGGAAAAGGGGGTGAGGGGCGTGAGCAAATGCATCCTGCCCTGTGCGCAAGGAAGGGCATGGGAGATCGTCACCAAATTAGGTGGGGCACTCGGCTGGCCCACCCTTAGGCCAATTGTCGGCGAACGTTTGCGTGAACCAATTGTCATGCGAAGGACCCACAGTCAGCCTATGTACGGAGTAGACGGAACCACCATTGTTGACTGTGGGTTGCCTTTCTCATAGATAAATCGGCTCATTATAGTAAGTACATAGTCCCCTGCATAACGCTTTGAGATACTCAGTATGTACGGACGGAGTGCGGAGCATCATCGGCAGGCACTTCGCAACCTTTTCTTTTAGGCAACCTGGCTGAAGTCAGGACTCTGCTGCCAGCACAGCCAGCGTCGGGCAGTGAGATGTGGGAGGACAAGACCTTCTGTAAGCCTTGAGTGTTTGAGAGGGCATTTATCTTCATAGTCGTGATAGCTTGCGCGAAGTTTGACACATATTCACATCGATCAACGGCAGATACCATTGAACCCCTAGAACGATCTAGGAAGGTCTGTTCGAACCATATGCACGGACCATGACGGAAGGTACATCCCGCCATTTGACTAAGAAACTCCCTCTCCAACAAAAACGGTCTCGAGAGCGCAGCTTTGGCCAAGACCGTGCACGTGCAGATGCTCCGTTGGTCATACTGCGATTCTCAACTCGTGAGACTCACCACTATGTGAATAGATGGTCGTCTTCCGTTGGAGGACCCGTCGCGTGGAGTCTAAGAATAAATCAAGGCATTGCACCATCTTCGGCGGGTCCCAACGGGAAGTAACCCCTCTGCGCCGCTCAAATCCCAGAGGCCGACAAGAAGGCCGGGTGAAGACAGAAGCAGTTTGGGTGGCATTGTGGCAGTAGTATTGATGGCGAGATCTGGCAAGTTTGACGGTTACATCATCCCTGGTGGTTACATCGCAACGGCGCAGGATCAAGTAAAAATATCCTGGTTCGGCCGAATGCGTTGATTAGGCAATTGTGGCGAGATTTTGGAGTGCCACCGTTGACCAAACCATTGAGCCAGTCTGGGGAATAGAAATGCTTGAGAGCCGAGAAGGAAAAAGATGCGAAAAAAAGGGCTTCTTGCTTCGCGCAACTGCTTAGACAAGCTAACAGTTTAGCCCGTGAATCACAGGGAGGTATTAATGTGGCGAGCATCCGGATGTTGCTTTGCTCAACGATGAAATCTTGCGCATGGGCTGGCTGCTGGCCGGCTGCGTCGGATGGGAATTCCCTCCGCGAATGAACAAATCATCTGCTCGTTTGCTCAACTCATGAATGTAGACACTAGCGTTGGCGTCCTTCTCCTGTACGTGCGTGGCACGATTACTCATCGCGTAGGAACTGACGGACGTTGTCCCATGTTTGTACGGAGTAGGAGCAAGCTGCTCCGTAACAAGTCGACTAGCTTAGCGGAGCCATCAGATGGGCAAGAAGAATGGATGCCCTTTCATCCTGCACATCATGCATCGGCGAACTGTTATCCACTTTTCGCTATCCAACCAAACCCCTTAGCGATGGGTCCTTGGCAGCGATAGTCTCATCCCTGTTTGTTTTTATGTACAGGAGGTACGGAGCTAGGGGCAGCAGGCCAATGACAGATCTTTCTATTACTTGGTGCACTAAGTGGGGTAAGAAGTACCTTATACCACGTGTTATTTTACTAGAACTACGGATTATGCATAGCATCTTTTACTAGCGGAAATACCCCTATCTATAGCATCCCTAATAGCTGTACCTATGTACTATGGCCACGAAGAGCTTATAAGCTCTAGTGACCGCCCCGCGTAGGGATTGTACATGTATGTAGTCGTTGTAAAATTATTCAAGGGTTATACTGTATATATACAACAAAGGACCTTGCCAAGCCTAGATTCTCTGGTAGATTTAGGTGCCTTGCATGTACCTGAAAAAATTGGGGCCAAGGAGATAGGGAAAACGGCAGAGGAGAATTTCAAGAGATGGGATTGCCCTTCTCTGTTCACGAGCTGTCAACACCTGACTGGCACAGTGGCAGTGGCAGTACTAGGCAGGGGTTCGTCGGGCTTGTTGATTGGACGGGTTTGCCTGTCAACATAATTAGTCCGAGTACTTTTTCTCATCCCGCAAGGTCTGCCATTCTCGTGCGCTTCTGGTCGTCGTTTTGGCTTTCAAACGCCTCTACGGAGGAAACGCCTTCTTGTCTTGGGAACCCGGCGCCCACACCCGGATTCCATCCATCCGAACACTACATTGTACATCGTCACTGTCTCAGCATCTTTCTTGGGTACGTGCCGATTTGGCCCCACCTCTTCATCGGCATTATGAGGACGGATGCAGGGACTACCGTTTGGTTCGTGATCGATAATGGACCAAGGAAGCAATGCCGCGAATCGCACACAGTCCAGGCTCTGTGATGAACCCACCTCTGTCTTGTGCGGCTAACTCGATGTTCTTCAGCAGCATTTCTTTTCCTTTCTCTTCATCCACCATTTCGTGGTGGTACCGATAAAACACGAGATCACCATGAGGTTCACGAGACTGATTCCGCAACTTGTGACACCTCGCTGGCCTCACCTGATCACCCTGATCTTCGTGGAAGGGGGGGGAGTACCTTGTGAATGGATTACCGTACAAGCAAGTACCTAATCATCGTCCTGCTACAACTTACAGCCCGACTAAAACGGTAGCCCTGATGGCGGACCCCTGCCACTAAGCACGGATTTTGCCCGGCTGTCTTGGGCTGTCTTGGGCTGTCTTGGGCTGTCTTGGGCTGTCTTGGACTGTCTTGTTGGGCTGTTGCGAGGAACAAAATGGGGCATTCATGGGCGCTTATTAGTGCATCCTTACGGAAACGATCATTATCGGACGGCCGGGTTGAGGCAACCGAAATGCCAAGAGTAATGGAAGTCGTTGTCTAAGAACTGCCTTTTTCTTTTTTCCTTTCGCGAACTGCACAACCATCGAGAGGCAGAGTACGAATGGGGAATATCAACTGAACAAAACCTGATGCAATGCACATGTCTGCTTTGGACTTGATTCTAGTGACGGTTGCTCGACGGCCCCAGATAAAGTTGGAACGGAAGAGGTATTTGCTTCCTGCATCATTCCCACATGCTCTTATTAGTGCCCGTCACCGCACCACTAACCAATCATGCAGCCAGTTTAGTTCACAAGCCTGGTGCAGCACCGACAATTTGGAACCGCCCGGGGCTCCTTCTGTCCCTGTTTTTCCATCCGGCGGCTCGGTGTTGGGGCGAACATTCAACATAACAAGCAACAGTCTAAAATACCTGGACCCTGCGAGCCAAGCGGTGGTTCCATTGCATCGGTACCGGCATAGGAGATCCTGGAGGAGATGCGGATCCGTGCCATCAGGCCGTTATTATAGCTGTCGACAATTCAAGTTGCTCCTTCACTTGGGGGACTTTATCCTACATAAAGTTGTCAATCTTCGGCTTCCGAGACCAACTAGTACTGGTCAACTGCTGTCGCTCCTTATGGTCATGATCGGCCTCTTGACTTATGCCAAGACGCCCCCTCCTTTAACCTCATCCTGCGCCTCTTTGGGCCGCCGCCCGAGGTACGTACCAGCTAGTACTCGCGCTCTTGTGAAATATGATCAAGGCAAACCGTCCCCTGGCAACTGCATGCCTCAGGTAGCCATGCCTTGAAACCACATATAATCTTGTGCTTAACGTAGATCTCTCCGCTTTCTTACTATCCGTTGTGGCTGTGCTGGTGGGATAAAGAGCGATGACGTGACAATTTTGTGGCCAGGTCCCATCTGTTGATGATGGGATAAGAATCATCTCCCAAAGAGGTTGTTCTCTAATAGTGATTGGAAAAAGGACTAGCCAAGCAATTAAAAGGCATAGCTCTGGCCTTGGTTTGTATTGTCTGAAATCACACCTCGTAACTTGTCCACATTGCCTTTGAATAGTAACGCTAAACATGGCTGTAGGTTGTGGACCAATAAGGCCGCAGGCTCTGAAGAGCGGACGCCAAGTGAGAGAAGAAAATAATAGCTTGGCCGGCCGAGAAGATGGTCACATTCCCTCATCTCTGCCGTTCCAGTAAAAAAAAAAAAAGATGCACCATTGATCATGGATCGCGGAGGTGATTAAAAGGGCTGCCCACCATCTTTCGTTGGCGATTCGGCCAATCCGTGCGTCCCATGTCCACACATCCTTGTCGACGATAAGGAATTGAGGAGATGGCAACCAAATGCCGCCGCTAGGCATATTAGTCGATATTAGTCACATCGGCCTTGCGAACGCGGGTTTCTCCATGACTCGCAAGACCTGACGCTCCTCACTCAGTGGCTCAGCGAGTAATAAAACCACGCTTTCCCTTTTTCCTTGTTTTTCTTCATTCTGATGGACTGGCGGACTGACGGACTTGTCAGTCGACCGTGCGTTCTGCGTGCTCGGCCAAGATCCGGGCGGGCTCTGAGAAGCGAGCGGGTTGATCATTTGTGGTGGTGCCGTGCCATCTACATGTGCATGGCACAAGGCCCGAATGCTCTCGGCCGACAAGAAGCTACCAATGCTACAACACATGAAGCTTAATGGAACCCTTGAAGGCGTATCATCTCTACCGACTACTGAATAGTTCTGTCAAATGTTCGTGGGGGCTGCGTTCAATGTTGCATGCAAGCAACTCCGCATTGTGTATCGTCGCAAGCCGCTATGCCCGCCCGATCGGCCGAGTCTTGTCTTGTCAATCTCAGCCGCTCGAGAAGCTTCAAGACTGCGAGGGCATCACCAATCAACAAGCCTCGTCCTGTTGGTCAGTCTCATTTCATTACCATTGTCTCAACGACCACCTTCTAGAAGAATTGCGGGCCCCAGGCCCCAGGTTGGCCTCTCTCACAGAGTCACTGGCGTCGGTGTACTTTGGCAAGCTAGGCGAATGCGCTACGGACAATCAAGTCACGGCTGCGAGAACCGTCCATGTACACAATGTGTGTAGTCCGTACATGAACATCTTTTCGACGTTGCTAGCGCTCGTGCGCCCGCCTGGCTCAAGTGGCTCAGCCGGGCTGGCAGAACCACGCAGAACCACGCACCAACTCTGCTTGGCCCTGGCCCCGTCTCCAATAGCAAAAAGGCTCATGACGGAGTCGCCCCCTCCCCCCCACCCCCCCCTGGACCTTTCTCCTTTCTCATCAGACAAGTCATCAGACAAGGGACGACGACAGGACAGGCCTCGTCTTCGGCAAACATTGGATAGGTCGCGACCAAAGAAAGGGGCGTGTGTGCTCGTCAACAAGTCGCCATCTCGTATGTACTGCCCCATAGGCCATGTCCCATCCCATGCCATCCCACGGCTGCATTTCCCGTGCTGTCGGACTTGATCTCGCCCCCAACGTAACCGTCCATCTGTCATGGGCAGCGTTTATGTACATAGGGCTCCGAGTTCCTCTGTGCTCCTGGGGTAATTCAAGCTTTTGTGCATGGCAGAGAGAGACGGGCAGGCACGAACTCGAAAACTCGCAAACTCATCTTTTCGCCTTGCCGTGCTCGAGACGTGAACCACAGCATTGTTGGCAAACGAGAAACATGGCCACCCCTCGGCAGACCTGGGTCCTCTTCTCTTGTTCTTCTCCTTCCAGGAACAGACAAGAACAGACAAGAACAGAAGGAGCTGCCCACGCCGTTGTGTGCGCGTCGTGCGCGTCGTGCGCGTTGTGCGCAGTCAGTACCGGTACAAACCAGTACCTCGACGGGATGGATGGCCAGTGTACCGACGACGGACGTACATACATCACTGTACGTACTGCAGAACGGACGACATCCGTGTCGATGCTAGCATGTATGTATGTATGTACGGTGGCCCGTTTGACCAAGCCAAGGCGCGCTGTTTACTGTATGTAAGTTTCAATTTGCTGCAGACAACTGATGAGGCCAATTCCTATTAGCTCCCGTTCCTGGTCGCTCCATGTATAAGAGCCGGCCCTGGTCGGTCGACAAAACTCAAATGTACCCGGCTCCAGTGCCGGGCCTTTTGGCATCACACGCCCCCTCCACAGCCATCCACAAGCATCCACAGCATCTGCCGTCCTGGGGAGGATCCATCCGTGTATACAAGTAAAACTACTTACCCGCAACTTGCTGCTCGACTCCATCCATGTCGGCCATACTTGAGTCTTGTCCTGTTCCTACAAGTACTCATTCTCTCTCTCCCTACGATTCGGCCTGTGGAAAGGGGGAGAAGAAAAAAAACCACACGTTGTTGCCGTCTCATCGTCCAAACTCAAATCCTACAAACCCAGCAGCATCGTCACTTTCACCTCTTTCCGTTGTCTATATTGCCACTAAATCGGGACATACAGAAAAGCATACTGCCGTGGGACATTAAAAAGACTCCCTTGGCCCAGGTTGATAAAATCTGGCCTTGACATTCACTTACGAAAACACCAACAACAACCACAACAACAACAACAACAACAACAACAACAGCAGCAGCAGCAGCAGCAACAACAACAGCAGCAGCAACAACAACCCGCATCTGTCTGCAAAGACATGCGCCTATGATGACCGCAGCAGCGTACCCAGCGGCCACCATGACGGAGCTTCGAGGAGAGCCCGCTCACTCCAGTCTTTGGTCCAACTATGGCGGCTCTTCCCATCTGCCTAGCCGACTCGGAAGCATGGACTCGTCCATCCATGGTTCCTCATCAGCACATCTCTCAGCAAGACCGCGAGGAGAAATACAACACCCTTACTCTTACAACCGATACTCCCAGGACGAATCGGCGTCCTATGAGCGACAAAATTCATACACAGGCTTGAAACGGTCCTTCTCTCAGGCTGAACAGCCTGCATACCAAGAAATCGTTCACGACATGAGGGACGATGGCTCACGACTCACCATGAACCAAGACCACAAGTTACTATCCTTCCGACGCTCCCAGGACAAGTCCACCGTTGTTGACCAGCGAGGCCGTGTACAACAACTCGATCTGTCTGCGCAGTTGCATGGCATGTTCTTCCTATCCGAGATGCCTGCCAGCACAGGCGATGGTGCTGCGCTTCAGCCCGAGCTCACTTGCTACCGACGCAACTTATTCCAGATTAGTGGCTCACTGGTCATGCCGCGAGGCCAACTGTCTGTCGTCAACGAGGCCAACGAGACACTCCCCGTCAGCAACCTGGAAGTTGCCGTCTCTGCCATCGAATCCGTCGACGGAAACCCAGTTCGACTCATCGTCATTCCCTGGAAGACCCCTCCACCAAACTCCCCCGAAATCGTTCAGGGCCCGGATCAAGAGCCCTCTCCTCTGCCGCTTATTCCCTTCCAAGAAGATGGAGCGGAGGCTAATGGCGAGTTTGCCGTTTATCCCATCGGCTGGCGTCGCCTCCAGTTCAGAATGTAAGTTGCCATTTGCACAAGCGCCGTTTCCCCGTCTCCAGCCTAACATGCTTTGCAGCGCAACTGCCAACAATGGCCGAAGAAAGGAGCTCCAGCAACACTTCGTCTTGCATTTGACGGTGTTTGGTACTCTGCCTGATAACTCCAAGGTTGTTCTAACTGAGTCGATTACTGCTCCGATCGTTGTTCGAGGTCGAAGCCCTCGCAATTTTCAGGCTCGTAAAGAAATTCCTCTTCTGGGCTCTAGTGCTGGCTCAAGAGGCCAGGCTTTGGTAGAGACTGGTCTCGGTGTTGTCGCCAGTGCCATCAGTCTCAAGCAGGGCGGCAAGGCCAGGAGTGTAGATATGCAGGTGCCCAGATCTGCGTTCACGTTTAGCCCACCCAAGCCACATAGCTCGAGCATAAGTGCTATGAGATCAAAGTAAGTCCCCCCCTCCTTTTTTTCTTTTTTTTTCTTTTGGAAACTAAGATCGAACTGATACTTCTCGTAACCAGCTCTTACCCATCTTGGAACTCGCAAGTCCCATCGACGATGGCACCTGACTCGTATTCAAAATTGCCTCTCTCTGGATCCTCCGGCTTTGCGAGCGAACCACAGGAGCTCCCGCTCCATACTTCGATGCCATCATCATCCGTACCCCTCCCACTGGCGACAGCAGATCATGGCCAACCAGGTCTCCGGTCGCAATACAACTACACAACCACATCAACACCACATATGCCTGGGAGCACTGTCACGATTGGGTCTGAGAGCGCCTTCACCATGCCTCGATACGTGGATGGCAACCCCAGACCATCTAAAAGTCCACGCCACCACAGCCATCAATCCATCCACAGCAATAGCTCGATCCAGCACGCTGAAGGCCCAGACTACAGGTATGGCTCTTTTCGCGGCATGAACAGTGGTGTAGGTGATGTCTCCCCTGGAGGCAATCCTCCAGCGGGCAGAGACTACTACCCGTCTGCGAATTCATGGACCACGGCAGCCGCTGAGCCAAGTTCAACCCTCTCGTATGCCAGCCATGATGGGAGATCCTATCCCGGGGTTCCGCCTTTGAAGCAGGAGACTCCGTCTTACAATAGCAGTGCCCGTGGATCCTTTGACAGCATGAACAATTATTCATGGACCGCAGCATAATTGAGCGATTGGACCCAAGCCACCTGAGGAATATCTCGCGATCAGAGTACTTCAGCAGCTTTCAGACTCGGTGTGTTCCCCGCATGCCGGGAGACACCGGAATTCGCAACCCCTCTTCTTCTTTCTCTTCTGGCTGTGTCATACTATTCGGATTTCATCACATACTGCCAGTTTGCTGTTGTTGCTTGGCGACCAAGACATGGGTCAACTGTCATATTGCGGAACCCACCACATTCAATCCAACCATACATGTACATATAGGCATCTACGGCTTACAGAGTACATAAAAGGCTCTCGGATAAGATGCCCACGATGCACGTTCTGGGATCCAGTGCTCGGGTGGCGTGAGTAGTGGCCTGATGGCAAATGGTTTGTCAACTTGGCTACGTACCATGAACATGAAGGCCTGGGCAAAAATTGGGCAAAGGTAGTGGGACAATGGAGTTCTGGAGGTGGGCTTTTCCTTTTCTTTCACGGTGTTGGGAGAGCAACCATTTGAGTGTTGAGAGCTGTAATAATCAGTACATCTGGTTTTTTTTTTTTTTTTTTTTTCCTTGTACGGAGTGTCGTCTTCGCACATGTATTCTGTCTGCTCGATAGTCCGTCGGGTCCAGGACTGGTCTGGTGTCCCTAGTTGTGGACAATTGGGGATATTTTCCTGCGCTTCTTGAATAGTAGCATTCAAGTTGAAGTGAATTCTGTTGTTAATAAAAGATCTCAGGTCGGACCCATTGATGTTAGCGCGAATGGTCTTGTGGGCAGCGAGCGAGCGAGCTAATAGCTAGCGCTTATTTAATTAGTAGCGAAAGGTTCAATTGGATGGCAGGTGGCTCGGACGATAAGATAAGGAAGTTGGCCCCCAACTTTCTAGGCTCTGATGCATTGGATAGATATTACAACAAAAAAAATCACAGATTGCTAAATCGCCGTTTAAGAGCTCGCTTCCCACGGCGCATGCGCTGGGAAATCGCTAGTCGGGGCAGGTATCAGAGGAAAAAGCATGTTCGAACTCCCCGAGGCCAAAAGGTCAGTCACCGTGGTGGTGAGCCACAGTCTCGAATTATCGAAACTGAGCTAAAACCCCAGTTGTTTGCCAGAGTTCGTCGCGAGGAGCTCTACGCGTCAGACGCGGACTCGTGGAGCGACGCAGTCGAAGAGACAATCGACTCGCATCTAAAGGCGCGGCTCAATGCACAGATTGCCAAGTCACTGGGCTTAGATGCCCAAAAGACTGGCCAACAGTCCGAAAAGCCCGAGCTGCAGACCTTTCACCTACCCCCCCCAATCAGGGCCGGAAGCAACAAGACGGCGGACGCGGACGACGAGCACGACAACGGCGACCTAGGCGAGTTTGAATTCCGCCTCTTCTCCTCGGCCGGCCCTGCCAAGGTCACGCTGGAAGATGAATCGGCGCGACCACATGAAGGCGCATTAGCTTACCCGCGACCGTCCTCATTCTACGCTGTGAGAAACATTCCCGACAAAGTCAGAAGCGAGTATCGTTTTGCGGCGGTGAGCGGCGAAGAGGTGATCCTGGGATCGTGTCGACCGTCATGGGGGTTGGAACATGCTTGGAAAGTCACCAGGACCACTGTTACGCGCAAGGCCAGGGCTGGTGAGAAGGATGGGGTGTCGACGCATGTAGATGGCGACGACGGAGGTGGGAGGAGGAAACGGCCGGGGAAGAGGAGGAGAATATCGGATAGGCAGAAGGCGAGGGCGAAGAGGGAGGGAGAGGTGGCGGAGAAGAAGAAGGCGGCGGAAAAGGAAGAGCAGTTGAGGGAGAAGAAGAAGAGGTTGAATCGGCTGAAGAAGCTAAGGAAGAGGGCGAAGAGTAAGGAGATGAAGGCCGGAGAGGAGGGGGGCAACAGTGATGGGGATTCTAGGACTGCTCATGCACACTGCGAGCAATTAATTGTACATGGTTAGGCAATGCATGCGAGATGATACCAGTTCTGGACAATGTACTTCTTCTTTCGATTTCTCCCCCCATGTTTTCCTTTCGACTGAGTATCTGGAGTGCTCGCCAATTCAATAGACGAGCTGCCCGTTTCTTGCTTCTTGCTTCTTGCCGTCAGAGAGAGAGAGAGGGGCCCGGGTCCAACGCCAAAATGCCAGGCAGCAGCCAATCAACCACGCTGCCTTCGCATCCACCACCAACAACATCCACCAACAGCGTCCACCAACGTCAACGTCCCACGGATCCACCGACGACCACCTCGAGCTTCGGACAGCTTCTGCTGAGCACCACCTCTCCAACTGCACTGCACGCGCGACATCTGACAGCATCGCCCACAGCCGAGAAATCACGAATAGATGGACTGAAACTCGAGCCAGAAACTTCCAGCACTTGGCCGACGCGCAATGCGTCTAGCAAGGACGGCGTTTGCAAGATCCCCGACCTAAAACCTTCCTGCAAATCCCAACCTCTTTCACAGCGCAACTCTTCGGAACATGTGGCCTGCATCCAAACCAGTTCCTGAGCAGGCGCCCGAGCCGCCCCGGCCCATGGACGATGTGACCGATACGGGAGAAGTTGCCGCAGGTGGTCGGGGAACGGAGCAGGTAGAGAAACCCCCGGTCCCGGCACCGCCTTCGCGACCGGGCCTTCAGCGAAATACATTTCCTTCTGGATTCGCAGCGACAGGAACAGGGCAAGGTGGTACGAACTCACAGCAGCAGCAGCAGCAACAACAACAACAGAGCCCTGCGCCAACTGATTCGCTATCGCTTCTCCAACTGCGCCGCATCGTCGCCGAAGTGAACCGAGCCGAACCCGCCGCTTACGACTTTGTCTACTCAGATATGGACGCGCATGCCGAAGAAATCGACGAGTGGTTCGTGTACCAGTTCTGGCAGTGGATTCGCCTGAGTGCGGCCCAAAAGGCATTCGAGTGGCATTGGAACCAGGAATCAGACGGCCAGAACTCGTGGGACGATGCAGACCATGACACGAGAGCCAGGTTTGTACGGGCCGCAATCGCAGGGGTGCAATTCAACGATGCGGCATTGAAGTCTGCATCAATTGGCAAAATTGTCTATCTGGTCCTGGGGCGTTGGGGAGACACGGCGATGCCGAATGCTACGGACGGACTTGGTCGTTCGATTGGGAGCAAATCGCAACTGCAAGCTATCAAGGCAGGTGTGGAATGCTTGACGTCGTTGGAGGGATTACCCGTGATTTGGGAGGCTCTGAGGAGCTGTTTTGAATTACATTGGTAAGTACACGCACGCCCTTTCAAGGATGAAAGGCTGTGCTGGAATCCGGGGAGAAAAAAGTTGTGTACTAATCTAGGACGGCCAGGTCAGGGGATATATACCAGCAAGCGAGCCCACAGGAGGCGCAGGAAGCGCAGGATGAACTAATGAATCTGATGACGATTATGTACATTGCTATTCAGGAGACGTTGAATGATCCCCAGGACATGTCGTCGTCGTACAAGGCATTGCGTAAGTCGTGCGATCCTGGCTTGAAGAAGATGGTGACTAGAACTGACGGGCTGGTGTAGTGGAACTGAATCCGGGCTTGGCGGACTTTATGCTGACGGCAACGTCGAAATTACGGTGGGATGAACAAAACTCGATGCCGCTCACGCAGGTAAGTTGCACACCGCCGTGTGGTGATGGACAAACAAGATGTAACGGGAAGCTGACCTGGAGATGGGGGGGGGGGGAAACACAGATTTTCTTGTTATTCTGGAAATCCATCTTACTCGTTTTTGGCGGACTCAAGGACCTGGCCAAGATCAAGGCAGCCATGTCGGAAACAAGAGGAGGCCTGGACAAGACTACAATCACGGCGTCACCGCTGGACTACCACGTGTTCCGGCAGGAAATCACATCTAAATATCCTGCCTATGTTCCCCCGCAGCCTCTTCTACCCCTGGAAGACGAGAACGCCTCGTTGTTACCGCCGATACCGAATCAGCCAACGCGCAATAATGGCAACAATGGCATCATAGCAACACCGGGACAGTCTCAGATCGGTGGCGCTAGCATCCTGAACCAGCCTGTTCGCATTGCAACGCCTGCGCCATCACCACCGCCCTCGCCCGGCGTAGGCGGCAAGTCTGGAAAGAAACAAAACTATCAGACTAACCAGAATTTTCCATTCATGTACCCTCCGCTAGATGCGACTAGTAACAGCGCTGGAGGCAAGGGAATGGCCGGCATAGATGACTCCATAGTTGGTCGGAGATGGGAAGGCAGCGACATTCCTGCGTCAATCCTAGAAGCCGGGGAGCTGTTCTCCACCAGGGTGCGCATGACGAGAGCCACGCGGCAAATGTGGGAAGAGCGAGAGAAGTTTCTCAAGTTTGATCGTGGATGGGCCGATGGCGATGGCGATGCCGACGAGGACGATGACGAGATTGAGGACCTCAATCTCAACGAGCTGACACTAGAAGAGAGGGAGGTCCTGAGGGAGATCAGAGCTGAAGATAGGCCCAAGAAGTCAAATGCCGCCCAAAGTCACGGCGAGGCTGAGGAGGTGGACTTTGGTCCGCATCCAGACCAGTTGTCTGAGAGGGACAAGCAACGATTGAAGGCCGTGGAGCGATTTTACAAGGAATCACTTCCTCACCTCCAGTCTCTCGTCATTGTGCTGCTGCGACCTATTCTAGGCAACGTGACTGCCATTGTGGCCCAGCAGACGAATCAAATGTCGAATGGCGTGGCGGGTAGAGGCAACAGTAATCCTGGAACGAACAGCGGCCCGAATGGACCGAGAGCTCCGGACCTGTCCGGGCAGATTGTTGCGCAAGAAGAGCCGGATCCGTCGCCGGAGGAGATTGATGCGGCGAGGACTCGGGAGATAACGTCGAAAGCAACGACGGGCATCCTGCTGCTACTGCTGAAATGGCTTCGACTTTCTCGTAAGTTTTTTTTTTTTTTTCCTGGCTGGAATTCGGCCGTATAGGACCATATGAACTGACTTGTGTTGTCTTTACTCAATAGACGTACTCAAGTTTGAGTACGTTACTCAGCTCTTACTGGACTCGAATTACGTCCCGCTGGTACTGAAGCTTTTTGCCCATCAAGACGTCCAGCAGGTTGTTGACAGCAAGATGGACAGGGTCGAGAATAGGTAAGCAAAGCGACGGCCCGTCTCGTCTCCTTTGGGTTGAAGTCGCCGCCCCCATGCTAAACACGGTGTCCCAGTTTCTTCCAATTCTGTAATTTGCGTTCGAAATTCAAGGACAGGTCAGACAGTGGCTCGGAAAACGAAGGAGAGGGGGCCGGACACGCACAAGGCGACGGGGAACAGAAGCCAAAAGAAAGCGAGCAGGACTCGGAACAGGAAAGCGAAGACGAAGACGACGCCGTGCCGCCCCCCATCAAGAGAAACAGGTCTCCCGTAGCTGCCGCACCGGCCGCCGACGAGGAAGAAGATGAAGAAGAGGAGGAGGAGGAGGAGGAGGACTCCGAGGCCGGTGACGATCAAGGCCCCACGCGGCCCGAGGTAGACGAACTCGGGTATCCCGTCAACGCGCCCCCAGAAGAACCCATCACCGACTTCTCATGGCGCAACTTCTTCTCCCTCATCAATTACCTCCGCATTCTCCAGAAGATCTGCAAGAACAAGGCCCACCGCAACCTCCTCCTCGTGCAGTACAAATCCTCGACTATCCTCCGCAAATCCCTGCGCGTGCCCCAGCCCGAGCTCCGCCTGTACACGCTCAAGCTCTTCAAGAACCAGGTGCCCTACTGCGGGCGCAAATGGCGGCTGTCCAACATGCGCGTCATCACGGCCGTATACCTGCACTGTCGGCCGGAGCTGCGCGACGAGTGGCTCGCTGGCAGCGATGTCGACGCAGAGGTGGACTCGGCGCTGCCGCTGGAGCAGGCGCTCAGGGGCCTGACGCACTGGATGAACGTGACGAGGTATCCGGATAAGATTGCACCGGACATACGGCTTGCGTTGAGAGACGAGCAGAACTTTTTCAGTCGCGAGCTGGAGAAGCTGGAGAAGCTGGAGGGGGGGTGGGCGGAGGATCGGCTGGATGAGATGGAGCTGGAGCATGTGGAGGGGTGGGCTTAAGCTGTGTGGTTTTGTCATGAGTAGTTTTTTATTCATGGCGATTGGGGACATGGTAGAATGATTCGTCACGTTAGGCGTGTGTACAAGTGTATTGTGAGTGCGTATAACTCGATCTCCACGTCCATCCTTTCCTTGCTACGCGGTGGCTCTCCCTCCTTATGGCCTCTACGCAGGAATACTCGTAGTTTTTATGTTTATTCCGGACACGCCATTTAATTTCAAGAAGATAGGATCGAAGAGTGGATTGCAATATCGGGCAGCGTCTGTTGCATAGGATGTGCAAGATTGCGTCGCGATTCTTCCGTCTTGGCGGGCGTGACTCGGAATGGCTTGTTTATGAGGATAGGACATGGGCTTGGCAATGCGGTACATTTCCTTGGTTGACGGTCACGATGTATTGGGATGGTTCCTCGTTTCAGTACTGTATTAGGTGTGGCGAGTATGCCCGGTAATTCATAATTATGTGCTCTAAATTAAAAAAAAAAACGGCCTATCGTGAAGCCCGTAGGAAGCCCGTAGGGAGTGAGGCGAACTGGAGTTTATTATTTGTTTTTCATCTTGTGATGCCATCTCCCCGTAGGTTTAGACAGGTTGGTGTACGCCGTCGGTATATCGATAATTGGCAGCAGGGGCAATGGGCTTCCCGGTGTGTGCGAGAGGCGGAGCGGTGCCGCTGGTGGTTGTGGCCGTGGCGGGCTGGTGGTAGCCGTATCCGACTTCCTGCTTGTGGTAGTCGGCGCTGGCGCCGCGGACGTCGTGATTCACAGTCGTGTTCTCGGTGGCGTAGCTTTGGCGGGTGTGGTCGGGAGTTGGGTGCTGGGGCAGACGGTCGGACTCGGTCATTTCCTCGTGCTGGTTGCCTCGGAACCGTCCGAAGAAGCCACCTCTGCCGGCACCGGAGCCAGACGTGTAGTTGTTCTTGGGGCCGGGACCAAAGCGCTTCTCCTTGCGGTGGTGGCGAAGCAGGACGACTTCCATGAGCATGGAGACGAGGAAGAAGAAGCTATTTTTGATGGTCAGTCAGTCAAGTCAAGTCAGTCGCCCCGTGTAGGTCAGATGCCGAGTTACGTACATGGCAGCGATGGACACGGCAAAACAGGCCGTTTGCAGGCGGCATGCCGTGTGGAAGCTGGGAAGTTCCGTAAACCCTCCTGACCCGGGCGCTTGGTCGCTCGACTGCCCACGACCAAATGGTGTGTCGACATAGCCGCCACAGCTTCCTTTGCCGTTCTTGTTCACGATGGCCACGTAGATGAAGCAGCCCATGAAGCAAAAGTCTAGCACGATTGCGAAAATCGACGCGAATAATCGGCCGGCGACGCAGCAGAGCAAGGTTAGACCGATCAGGGTGTACAGAACGGCCGCGCCCGAGATGCCCTCGACGGCGCGCACATTCGTATCAATGTGGAGGTCGTGGTTAGCCAGAGCCGCCAGGAAGTACGAGAAGATGCCGAGCACGAGGGCGGCACAGAGGAACTGTATCCCGCGAATGAACCATTGGAGGCCCTTGAGGGCTAGACCCGACTTTGCGCCCATGGCGGAACAGAACAGGGCCACAATCTGTGTTGATGGATGGAATTCGAATGGAGAATAGTGAGGAAGATGGAGGTTTGGCGATGGAAGAGAGCCCCAGGTGAGGCGCCCGGTCTCTATTTGTCCCTCGCGAGCTCTCGTGCAGAGACACTAAGTAAGATCAGAATCGAGATGGAATGACGGGAACGGTCAGACTTTTTCAGGAAGGGGACTGACTGCCGTGCACAGAGCTGAGCCAAGGAAATGTATGATGCAACTCGCGGGCTGTTTTGGGAGGGTCATCTGGGGATTCAAGGTCCAAGTGCCGACGCAAGAGGGACCCTCCCCTTCGCTGGCCCGGATGCAAACCGATGCAAACCCCAAGTTCCATCTTCCATCAAACGATTGCCGTGATGTGAATGATGTGGATGGTGAATATGACGACACATCTTGTGGCTGGTGGTGATGGCCATGTCATCGAAGTGGGTTGGCTTGGCTCTTGATTGGCTGCAGACGAAGCCCGGCCACATCCACAGCCACACGCAGTAAGGTCAAGGTCATTCTTTAACTTCCAGAAACTAGCCTTTATGACCGAAAGCATCTCAGAAAAACAAACTCTGGCTTCGCTCGGGCCCGTTGATCAGCATATCGACCAGTTTCAACGGTCCCAGTTTCCGACCATGCTTATTGAGTTTGGCTACCCCGATCGGAAGTCGGCAGCGAAATCGCCAATGAAGGCCCAAGGGTAGGTCTCGAGCCCGCGCCGCCAAGTCGAAGTAGCCGATTTTATCCCGTTCTTGTCCCGATGCTGTGGGTGCTGGGGAGGGGCAGAGGACTGAGACAAAAGGAAACCGTTTATTACATAATGATCATGATATCGCGGGGTCGGCAAACCCACCATCTCCTCTCCTATCTAACAAGGAGACCTCGGCCGGCATCTTCAGGCCGAGTTCGGGACAAACAATGATCAAAAAAGACGCCCGACAAGGCAGCTCATACGATCGTCTTCTCACAGCTGCACATCATGCTCATTCATGCAAGGCAGCCAGCATCAACGTCACACAAGCACCAGATGCCAATCACGTCCATGTTTCCACGGTGTGGGAAAAAATCGCCATGGAGGGCTGCGGTCGTGACTCGTGAGACTGTAGAAGCGTCATTTGGCGAATCATGATTCCATTCTCCCTCCTTTCACGTCCTTCAGTTCATGCGGTCAGATAATTTGTCGTCATATAATCTCGACTGCATAAAATATGCAAGGCAAACCCGCGCTTACCCCGTAGATGACAGGGATTTTTCCGCTCATGTGAGAGCGGGCGGTGCTTGTTGGGGTTGTGCTGCGTGCATACGGAGTACAACTGTTATACACCTTGGTTTGGCCAAGCATGCAACACTGGCATCACCAGCAGAAGTCCAGGACGAAACGGACTGGTATCGCCAAGTTGATCATGAATGACTGATTCTTGCGAGGCCGAGCAACGTTGGACGAATAGGCGGCGGGTCAAAGCTGATGACTTGTTGCCCAGCGAAGCCAATAAGCGAGCAGTCAGCCGCACGAGTCCGCTTCACACCACAACGGGCAGCTGTCAGATTAGACGCACCCCCGTCCGCCCGCCTGCCCGCCCCATCATGCCAGCTGCCCATGCGAGCTGCCCTGCGCCAAGTGAAGGAGCGAACCCATTAATCCGTACAATATGTCAATCAACATCATTCGTAAAATTTTCGTACATGATGACCCGAGGCTTTCCAACCGTTCTGTTCTAGCAAAAATCATGGCGTTCACCTTCGTCCGGATAGGGCGGAGCTTACTAAACCCAAGTAAGTGACCGGACCACGCCGGATGTCCAGGTAGTACTCCGTACTGAACTGCAATCACAATTTAGTATTGCACAGGAGACGAAACAGACGACGGCACATGGCCCAGGTGGGCACGGAATGAATTCAGGGATTGCGGCTGGCTGACCTGTGTTGTACTCCGTACGGACCACATACATACATACAGTGCCCGAACGGCGAAGGCACGACAGCCAAGGCACGACAAACCCCCTGATCAGCTAATGCATGGTCCGCCAAAAATACGAGGACCCCCTTCAGCCATGGGCCAAGCAAAGACTCAAGACCTCGGCCGGAGGTCCATTTGCTGACATTGCCCAATCCATATGTGGCCCTTCTTCCTTTTTGCATGTACGAATCTGCAGTCATCGGGGGGGTGAGGACCATGGACAAGTCATGGGCGTTTTTTGATATGCAGTGTGTTCAGCTTTCCTCGCCTTGTTTTCAATCTTAAAAAAAAATCCCTTTAACCCTCGCCTCCCTATTCATCTTGGTTTGGTGGTTGTCATTCGTTCTCGGGGAGATCGTTACTTAGGGGCTGATATACTCACTCGCGCTCGTTTCTTTGTTTTATTCATTCAAGACCCCCGTGGCCTTTGCAAATACCAGGTTGTAGACCTCGGCCTTCTTGGCGTTTATTCTACTACATAGTTGTTTAATTTGGAAGTCTTCTAGCGCAGCTTTTTTCACTACTCCCGCACACCATGAAAACTTCACCAGTCCTGCTGGGCCTCCTTGGCCTGGCCGGATCTGCTCTGGCTGATCCGACCTGGCCATCGGATATCGACGAACTCGAGGAGATCATGTTCCAAATCAGCTCGTTTCGATCTCGCAAGTTTGCTGATACAGTAAATCCTTGCACTACCGAAGCCTCAGGTCCGGGTCGACGCAATGCCGCCGAATGGTTGCGATCGGCCTTCCATGACATGTCCACTGCCAACACGTTCTTCGAAACCGGTGGCCTCGACGCTTCCCTCCAATATGAGCTGGACAATGGCGAGAATAGCGGCCCTGGACACAGAACAACCTGCAATTTCATGGCGCCCTATGTCACCACTCGCTCCTCGTTGTCAGATTTGCTCGCCATGGGAGTCTACATGTCTGTTCGCTCTTGCGGTGGTGCCGACGGTCCCAGAGTTCCGTTTCGGGCTGGCAGAAGAGATGCTACTGCTGCTGACGCATTAGGTGTACCCCAACCCCAAAACTCGGTTGCTACATTCCAACAACAATTCCAACGCATGGGGTTTACCACGGAGGAGATGATCCAGGTCACGGCCTGTGGTCACACTATTGGAGGCGTTCATGGGGAAGAGTTTCCAGACCTCATGCCTGCCACTGGCGCGGTCAATGGCAATGTTTCATTTGACACAACCGACGCAGTTTTCGACAACAAAGTCGTTACCGAGTATCTTGGTGGCAACACCACCAACCCTCTCGTCGTGGGCATATCGGTCAAGCACAATAAGAATTCGGATTTCAAGATTTACAACGCCGATGGCAACAAGACCATGTCGACTCTGGCCGACGCCAGCACGTTCAAGACTGTCTGTCAGAAGGTCTTGCAGAAGATGATTGATGTAGTTCCTCCTGGTGTTGCCCTAAGCGAGCCTGTGGTTCCATATACCGTCAAGCCTGTCAATTTGCAGCTCACTCTCACCAATGGAGGATCCGCCCTGCAATTCGCGGGGTACATTCGAGTCAAAGCAACTGGCCTCGCAGATGGCGCCATCAGGAGCGTCACACTCACGTACAGAGATCGCAGGGGCTCCACCGACTGCGGCTCCAGCTCTTGCAGCATCACGAGCACCATACAGGGAGCCGGCAAGGGTTTTGATGACATCTTCAACTTCTACCCGATCGAAGCTGTCATTCCTGCCTCGACTGGCATCTCATCTTTCACTGTGACTGTCAATAACAATGACGGAACGAGCAAGCTTTACGATAACAACGGCAAGGGATATCCCCTCCAGGACGACGTCTTGTTCCAAACACCCCAAAGCTGCATCAAGGGCACCTCGGGTGCTCTTACTGTTGTCGCTGCTGTCCGCAACGATGTGGCTAGCAAAGGCGCCCAGGCCAGCATCTCATACAAAGTTCCTCAAGACAAAAGTCCCGTCCCTCTCCTCCAGAATGCTACCATTCCCCTGGTCAAGGGTGCTTGCATTGGCAAGTACACGCTGTTCTCGGCCGACTACACCATCCCGGGTGGCTTGGCATACGAGTCCCGCGTTGATGTCCTCGCTGGAGATAAGGCAGATAGCTTCAAGGCCCTGACCGGTATCGGCGGGACATGTACTCCGTTTCCAAATGCTGGAGCTTGTGACGGTGGAGAGCCTTCTACCACCGAAGCGATCATCACAACCAGGAGCACAACTTCTGGTGCAGCTGCTGTGGTCCCAACTCACCGTGCTACTGTTGGCGGCTACAAGCATTTGTCTTGCTGGACTGAAGGTGTTTCTCTGCGCGCCTTGGACGGCATCTCTTTCGTCAACGACACAATGACTCTTGAGAAGTGTGCCGAACACTGCCGTTCCTTTGTGTACTGGGGTACCGAGTATGGTCGTGAATGTGAGCTTCCGGTCCGGTCCCATGATACGGCGTCACCTGTTCCCTCTTCTTGTCTCGTGTGCCTTATTTTACTAACAGAAATTCGGCAGGCTATTGTGGTAATTCCCTGGACAAGACGAGTGCTGCTGCTCCCATCGGCGACTGCAACATGCCCTGTGGTGGCGAGCCAAGCGAGTATTGTGGTGCTGGCAATCGCCTCGAGCTGTATTCGACCACGAGCGCACCGGCCACGCCTGCACCCACGGCTACTTTGATTCATAAACGCACCGTCTCTCCATACACTCTTGTGGGCTGCTGGAGTGAAGGGAACGGAGTTCGCGCTCTCACTCAAGGCTCCATGGCTAGCGATAAGATGACCAACGAGGCCTGCGCGACCTTTTGCAAGAATTACAAGTACTTTGGCACTGAGTACGGAAGCGAGTGCTACTGTGGCAGTTATCTAGCTGATGGCAGCAAGATGGCTCCCATTGAGGAATGCAATATGCCTTGCTCAGGAGATCAGTATGCGTACTGCGGTGCAAGCAGCCGTTTGGAGCTTTACCAAAACCCCAACATCACCACTGGGAATCCCGAGCAACCAGCCGCCGTCGGCAACCACGTTCTTGTTGGTTGCCAGACCGAGGGCAACGGCACGAGGGCTCTAGGGGGACCAGCGCTTGCTCAAGACAACATGACCAATGAAGTCTGTGCCAACTGGTGCAAGGACCACGAATACTTTGGTACTGAGTACGGACGAGAGTGCTACTGCGGTAACAGTCTCGCCACGTCTTCCTTGGCGGCCCCGGCCGCCGAATGCAGAATGCTCTGCGCTGGCAGTAGCCAAGAATACTGCGGTGCCAGCAACAGACTGTCGGTGTATAAGAAGAAGCAGGTCACCACACCGCCTGCCGGGCCTGGCAGCGCGGGAAAGGATGGGAAGAATGGGAAACAAAGAATTCGCCGTTGAGGACAATGGGGCGGTAAATGCAAGATCTGTATATATATAATCCGCATAACAGGAGGGGAATTTGTAATCTGAGCTATTTTCGTGCAACAGATGGCCCCACAATTGATGCCCTCTTGCCTTGCCTTGCCTTGCCTGCCTCCAGTCTTGTCTGGCTTCGGCTTCTCAGTTCAGCCTCACGCAGCGCCTCAACTTGACCCAACCAACAAACTTCCCTCGCCAAAGATGGCCGACACAGACACAGCCGGCGAAGACGACCGCGAAGTACGTCGTTCTGCGCTCCCCTCGCCCCCCAGACTTGGTCGGAAAGATCTGACGCGTCCCAGCGCCTCAAATCAGCCCTCTGGTTCGCCGTGGGCCAAATCGTAGACGAGGAGTGTCTGCGACGGAATCGCAATGCGACGCCTCAGTTCATAGGGGCCCTGACGGAGCTAGTCTGGACGCAGATAGGTGAGTGCAGATTGCTGATTGCCAACGCCTCTCTTCCTTTCACATTCCGCCGAGGGCATGGCCTAGGAAAGACTTTTTTCCTTTCCCCTACCTCGTCTCACGATGACAACACAAATACCGACCCCTACCCGAAAAAAAAAAAAAAAAGACTGCTTACATGCCCCCCTTTCCTCCCCAGAAAACATAGCAATCGACCTAGAGAGCTTCGCCAACCACGCGTCCCGCCAAAACGTCACTACGGAAGACGTCCTCCTCCTGGCGAGGAAGAACCCCGATCTGCAGCAGATAATGGGGGATTTCGTGCAAGAACGCAAGGATATCAAGACGGCGCGGGGGAGGGCGGGGAGGTCTATTAGGGGGAGAAGATGATGTTATTGGTGCGCTGCTGGTCTTCATCTCATCACCGACAGAATTTGTTGCCGATGGGCTTCTTTTTTTATATCTAAATTAAGAAAAGAAAAAAAAAAAGAGACCGCGTGTGTGGGCAGCGCGCGGCTGGCTTCGTGGTCTACGTGTAAGACTGGACCGCGGCGGCGGCAGCGGGGTGGTTGCCTGTTCGCACTGTATTAACCGCCGCCCAATGTATCATGTGTGTTCGTTGGTCTCTTGTTGAATGGAACTATGGATGGTGTACTCCGTATGCACGGCTGACGAGGCTCTTGTCGCGGAGGAGTCGTCATGGCGGACGTCCATGGGGTCGAGTACAGATGTAACATGATAGGAGCACAAGTTAATCAACATCCGAACGCATTGCTCGGAATGATTGTTTCCATGTACAATACGCCAACCTGGGCTGGCTGATTCATTAGAGCGCAGTTGGCCATGTAAATCTAAACCTTGGTTCCGTAGAATCATCGTTGGATCCAATGCCACATTTACAACGCCATCTATCACCGTTTCCCCGGGCCTTTTCCGCATGCCTCCCGTGCCAATGCAACTGCAATGCCGGCTTGCAGCCGTTTCACTTTTTTGACAAACAAGCATGCGTCCGTCGAGTTCTGTGTTATGGTTAAGGTATGGCGGCAACCCAGGGTCCGAAAGATCGTCTTCAGCGTCGTTGCAATCGCTCCAAGATACCTGCCCATCGATCCCCAACGTGAGACAACAAAAAAAAAAGTACACACCCGGTGTTTTCATATCGTTCTCGTGAACTTCCTTCTCATTACAACTTCTTTACCCACAGGGAACTCCTGCCCGTACATCATCATGTAGTAGAAGGAAGAAAGTTATGACATCTCAAATGCTGGTGCATCCAGAACTGTAACAAATCAAACAACGCCATTTTCCCTTGTTCCCTCAAGCCTTGATGGAGGTCTTGGATGTGTAGTCCCGGACATACTGGTCGAGAATGCCCAAGGTGACGCCGGAACCACCGCAAACAATGACGACGATGTTCTTCTGAGCCCACTCGGCATCCGTGAGGCCGCGACCAAGAAGGTCTCGCAGGTCACCCTTGTAGACGGTGGCCAGGGCAGCGCCGCAAGATACTTCAACAAGATGACGTGCATCATCAGCAAAGCGGACACAGCTGATGGCAGCATCGGCGTCTGTGACGACTAGACTGTGAGTGTTGGGGTATTGGCACCACTTCCATGTCTCCGCAGAGACACGGGAGCAGCCCAAAGAGGTAGCGATGGATGTGATCTCGGGGAGAGTGATGTGAGCGTTGGCCTTGAGCGAGGCACTCATGCTGTCGGCGCCAAGGGTCTCGACACCCACAACCTCTGGCTTGTGGCCAGACCAGGGGAAACTCTCAATGCCTTGCATGAGTCCATTGAACAAGCCACCGCCTCCAACACTGCATACAATGGCATCGATGGGCTCATCTATTTGCTCTCGCAATTCCGGAATGATAGTCGACGCACCGTCCCACACATGAGGGTGATCAAAGGGCGGAACATAAACACCGTGAGGATCCTTGGCCAAAAGTTGGGTGCGGAGATATTCGTCGGCGGCAGCCCAGTTCTTGCCAGTTTGGTGAACTTCAACGCCAAGATCCAGAAGCTTGTTCTTCATCAACTCGGAGGTAGTCATGGGGATAACTATAGTAGCAGGTCGCCGAAGAGCTACTGCAGACGTGGCACAGGCAAGGCCAGCGTTGCCACCAGATGAACAGTAGAAGTGAACGTGGCCCTTGCTTGTCGCGACAGCTCGGGTCATGAGATTCCCGATTCCGCGGGATTTGAAAGATCCACTAGGCTGCAGGTTGTCTAGCTTCAGGTATATGTTGCTAAGATAACGGTGATTGTTAGTGATGACCCTCAGAGGCGAGCTCTGCCATGCCGAAAAGCGCATACCATCCAGCAATTCGTGTGAGTTTAGGGCTCAAGGCACAAGGAGTGTTAGTCCAAGGCAACTTGGGCTCGCCACCTACTGATCCCATCGTGGCAGGGATGTAGTAATTGTACTGAAGAAGTAGAAGAGGAGTGGGAGAGTAGACACGGCGAAGACACGGCGAGTATTGGTGGAATACGGCGTCGTGGTCTGGACAGAATGCCGGGGGGTTATGTTGTATAAACGGACGGGCTGGTTGAAAGGATCCCGTATTGTTGAAAACGCAACTTGATGCCTTATCAGAGATCAAGACTCCCAAGAAGCAAGACTCATACTCTTCACGAGAAGCGAATGATTGTGGGAGATGATGGTCGTGATATATAGTTTCTGGCAGGGGCGGGCCAGTAGCGGTATCCAGGTATCCGTCAGAAGCCGCCCAGGGAGCATGGCCACGGTGCAGCTCCCCAAGGTACTTGGCTGTGGAGAAGATACGGATCGCGGATGGAGGCGGCGCCATTATCGGACTCATATACACCTCTGACACGCCTTATGCTGATGGGGGGTGTATGCTTATGGGTTCATTGATCATCGACAACCAGAGTGCGCGGCTATGGCATGTTGACTCTGACATGGTCCATTGCTAAAGCATTCGCGCGTGCCTAATAAAGAGCCTATGTTTTAGCAAAAAAAAAAGAAACGCTTATTATTATACTTTGACGCAGCATTGCGCACTGCATGTCGGCACGCCGCTGGTTCTGGTTCGCTGGGATGTATGCCAGTACGGCTATTTGGCTTGGTGAAGCGTTGGGGAGGGTTCTTTTTGTCTGTTTCTTTTTTCTTTCTTTGTTCACACGCCCCCTTCCCCCCCTGTGATGGACATGACTAGATGGAGTAGGGCAAAGCTAATGAAAGACTTTGGCTCCCATTGCCTAGG
This sequence comes from Epichloe coenophiala, assembly GCA_018801565.1. Lineage (NCBI taxonomy): Eukaryota > Fungi > Ascomycota > Sordariomycetes > Hypocreales > Clavicipitaceae > Epichloe > Epichloe coenophiala. The sequence continues at coordinate 725,347 of JAFEMN010000021.1, read as the reverse complement.
GAGCAGGTCGCTGTCATTGCAAGATGAACTTGACGACATTGAATCCTGCGCATGCTGTTGTTCGAGAATACTGTCCAAGAGAAGGTTTGCGCTGGGGGTACTGGGCCCTGGCATGGAAGACGGGAAGCGGGAAGCACACAGACGATGCTGTTATCGGCACAGCCAGGGTATTGAGACGGTCCTAGCGGTGGGTGTCGGAGCGAGCCAAAGTCGTGATAAGATACCATCATGGCTATAATAAATTCACGGATGCGATGGCCTGCTTACGAGGAAGACAAGGAACACAAGAAGAGCACAGACTGGCTCGGAATAACGCGGTGAGCAGGCAGGGTCTCGACGAGGTAGGCAGGAGCGACAGGTCCAGATCCAGCGACTTTCCCAGGTGCCATGCCTGCTTCTCTCTCACTGGATCGTCTTGGCATGCCAATGGGAAGCTTGTTGTGCCAGATTACGTTGTTATAGAGTAATAAAAAGATTCTATGGGGTAATCGAACCCAAGTTATAGGGTAAGAGGTTCCCGATCCGACTTGGACGCCCCGCCGCCAAACGGGGCCGTGGGGGTGTGCAGATTGGATATATGTATGTATGAGATTTCTTCTTCGTCTTGTTGGCCACAGAGATTGGCGGCTGACCACTTTGATAGGCTTGTTTACGCCTACATGTACATTTAGTTTGCTCCATTCTTGCATCTCCCAAGATCTATGACAGTGCGCGGAACGCTCAAGATATTCATTGTCCGGAGATGCCTCGGTGTTGGGAGAGGGGAGGAGACAACCCCCCCTCCCCCCCCCGGCAATTTTTTGGGTAAACCTACGGAGTAATGTTTACGACACGACATGGGTCAGAGTTTTGTTTCTTGAAATTAAATGCGAGACTCGGTTCAACACAACACAACACGGGCCCGTGACTCAGGAGACAACAACCGTGCCATCATACATGCCTTGCTTATCTCATATTTCTACGGAACAGCCCGTGCCACTGGCAAGATAACACGAACACGCCGTCACCGAGCTGACCGCAAGATAAGCTGCGCTCACTTGCTGTGCTGCGACAATGGCGACATCGGAGCATGAACTCCTCGTCAAGTGTTGAGCTTCGTAGCGAACCTGAGGGTTGCGTCGTCAAACTCACTGATCAAGACTAGCTGTTTCGTTCGAAGCGCTTGCTGATGCTAGTCGCAGCCCAGGAAAATATGTCAACCGCGATTTTCGCCCGAGTCCAAGTGTGCAGCCACTTGCTTGTGCTGATATGGCGCTTTGCTGGCTGCGGTGATGGCTTGGCCTCGGCCACATGGCGCGGTCACGCGGTCACGCGGACAACTGTATAACATGTCTTTTCACCTCCCTTTTTAGAAAATCCCCTACGATGATTGAGTTGGCGTCGCTGAGTTTTATAGAAGTCCTATGCCTATCACTATGCTGACGCAGTCGCTGTTGGTAATGTTTTGCGTGTCGATGCGACAAATCCTGGCATCAGATTATATGCTTAGATATTCACACAGAATCACAGAATTGAGAAGACCACATCGTTGCCGTCAACCCGTGAGTTGTAAAGTCATTCAAAAATTTACGCTTCTCGGCTGCGAAGGAGTAATATCGAGTGACAAAAAGTGTTGACAACTTGGCGTGAGAAAGAATGCCAACTGCGCGCACCTGCAAGAGCTCCCCTCGCCAACCGACAACACTTTCGCGAACACTTGACACTTGTAAAAGCGCGCAAGGAGAGAATTCAGTCCTCTTCTCCTTTCATCATCAGAACTTCATCGTCACTCAGTTTTCTTATAAAAGCTCAACAGATCGCCCAACGGATCTCATCCTCGGTTTATGATTATGATTCAAATGAATGCATCACTCTCTTTAAAAAGCCCAGTCGGAAACACCCGTATCCACTTCAAAGAGGTTGACGCAAAGCGGGAACCAGACGTTTCCTGAGAATGGCAAGTGACGTGAAAGCAACTGACATGGCAGCAGAAGTCTGCCGGGTCACCGAAACGAGCCTCGAGTCGTTGGTGATCCAACACCTTGGCCACTTGCCCTCGGCCAATTCGCAATCGAGTTCCGCAGAGACTATCAGACAGTCCATTGAAGAAGATGAAGAAGAAGCGAAACCCGACCGATGCAAGCGCAAAAGGAGCAAAGAGAAGAAGGCTACCCCCAAGACCGAGGAAAAGCACATGAAACCCGAGCCCATAAACTGGTTAGAAAGACTAGCGAAGTATCGAGGCGCCAACTAGGATTTGCCGGCACGAGCACCGCTCCGAGAACCAAGAGCAAGGGCAACATATCCCAAAGTCCCCGATCCGTTGGACGACGGGCCCCAACAAGTCGAGGACGAAACCGCGTCGACGACGGATGGCCAGGAGGAGGAGGACTCGCAACAGCAAGAATCACCAGCCAACACACCCGTGCCGTCGCCAGCCCCTCGCCAAAGACCCTCCCGCGAGTCCCGTCACAAACCCAGACCCAGCTTCATCCCGTCCGCCCTCGACAAACTGCCCATCGAGATCCGCTTCATCATCTACAAGGAGCTTCTCACAGTGCCGAGGCCAATCAGGGTACACTCGGGATGGCAGCAGGTGTACAAGCGACAGCGGCTCTGCATACCGACCGGCATCCTGCGCACCTGCGAGCGCTTCCACCGCGAGGCAATCGGCGTCCTGTACGGCTCCAACACCTTCCTGTACCGACTGCGAGACAGGCTTCCCTGCGTCACCGACGTGGACCAGGTCGCGCTCATTGACGACGACGCCACCGCGCTGCCAACCACGACCAACACCAACGGCAGCGAGGACGACGACGACGACGACGCAGGGGCCGACGACGACGCCGACCCGGAGCCAGACGACGTCAACGACCCGGACTGGCAAGAAGAGGCGCCCGCCTCTCGCGCGCAGCACGCCCGCCGCCGGACGCGCAGCAGCTCCAAGCGGGCCCCCGTCACGGACCCCGACATCAACGTCGACAAACACCTCCACCTCTTCCGCCGGCTCATCATCGAGGCGGAGAAGAACCGCTTCGCACAGGGCACGAGGAGGCTGATGGCCAGCGCCATAGAGGCCTTCGCCTTCGCATCGTCCCCCCACAACAACACCAGCAGCAGCAGCAGCAGCAGCCGCTGCACCAACATCCAGACACTGACCATCCGCGTCGCCCCCCAATGGGACGCCGCGTCCGGCCCGGACGGCTACGGCAGCTTCACCTTTGTCGACTTCTTCAGCTCCCAGTCGGCCGTGATACGGGCCATCGAAAAGGTAAACTGCCAGTTTCTACGCCTCGACCTCATGACGTGCTACATGGATGGGCCGTCGGCCCGGTCAGGATGCAGCTTCACAATGGACATGCGGTACAAGCGGCTCGTGAAGAGGGTCGAGGTCGACGGGGAGGATGAGTGGGACGGCGACGTAGCTATGCAGGAGGAGAGGAGGAGGAAGGCGGGCGTGGCCGAGGGGGCGCTGCGATGCTTGGAAGGGCATGTCCGGGCGTTTTGTGAGAAGTATCTGATCCAGAAGACATGGGATAAGGAGGCGTGGGATGCCATTGATTTCGGTGCGGGAGATGACTTTGATGCGTGGGAGGGGGGGATTACTGAGTGAGTGGGTGATTTGAGTCGGGACGGGTTAACGCGATGGCATGGGAAGGGTACTAGGCGATTGATTTGGTTTAGAAAGGGAACTTGGGAAATCAAGGAAGTGATTGACAAGAATGGCTCACGGTGCATAATGCTTTAGTTGTTTTACTTTTCACGGCCCAACATGGGTGCAAGGTTTCAATGATATCTCCCTCTCCCTCTCCTTCTCTCTCTCTCTCTCTCAAAAATAAAAACGGGTATTTGGGTAGTATCTATCTTTACACTTTTTGACTAGATTCCATGCATCTATGTATCCATCAAGGTGGAAAAACTGATCAACTCCACCTCCAATGTCTCCGTGTCTACGAGAACAAGCTGCTTCGTCTCTTCGAATGACGGCACGGTGATGAGTCGAACGGACTGGCCTTCTGGACCGGCGATGATTTTTGTTGCGAATCGGGGCTGGCACCCGACAAAGTATAGATGCGGGCATGTTTTGAGGACAAAGGGGTCGTCTTCTTGGAAGGGGTAGCTCCCTGAGTTATCTTGTCAGCCCTTTGTCGTTTCGACGAGGAATGGATGTGGAAATGGCGACAGAAAGAAGGGGGGAATGAAGACTCACACAAAGTATCGGGTGCCGTGGGGGCACAACACCTCCACCGACACATGGCCTTCATCATGCCCAATCGATCCTCGCTATCTACATACTTGAATACATCGTCAACGTTCTGCCCGCCCGTACCTAGCACCCTCCACCCTTCAATCTCAGCCTCCCACGGATTCGTGACCACGTCTAGCCACCCTGGTTCTTGTGACTTGGCTGCTGGGTCGGGTCCATACGCCCGTGAGTTGGGAAACATGGCCATGTGGATAGGCTGTTGTGGATAACTAGCGTTGGCGGGATCTTGAACGCCCGGAAGTAGGGTAATGGGTATCGATGGCAAGAGTTCGCTGATGAACTCGTCGAATAGTTGCGATGGAAGAGAGTTGTATGCACTGGCGTCGTACCCGTACTTCTTATTCGCCTTCTTCTCCGTGGCATCTTCCTGCCTGGGCTCAGCGACGGAGGTGGAGATGGAGTTTCCCGCAATGATGAGTCGGCTGATTGTGGCGGCTTCATCTTGATCATTGGGACAGAGTGCTTCGCCGAGGAGGTACTCTTGGAGAAGGTTCACCTCAAGGGCGTGGGAGGCATCGGTTGCAGAGAAGCAAAGGCCAGAGACGATGGCGATCTTTTTGCTGGGTTTCCGATCTGTCATTTCGTCATCCGAGTCTTGGTCTTTGACAACATTTTTTTTGGATGTTCCGTCATCATTTGTGCTGGGAGGTTTAGTGAGCGCCCATCGCTCAGGTTGGGAAGGCAGGTCAGGAAATTTGACATCGATGACTTCGAATTCGCCGCTACTGTTTTCGGTGCCCATGACGGCAATGATGCAGCCTGTGACGAGAGGAATGGTTTGTATGAGGCCACCAACAAGACGAATGCGACCGGACTCATCTTCTAGCATAATTTGGTCGGCACCGTCTGGGGAGAAATATTTTTGCTGGGAGGATACCGGGGCCGAGATCCATCTCTGGTCCAAGTCAGTTTTCCACGACCTAAACAAAGTTACACCCTTGGCTTGCATATCAGAAACGCTTGGTGTGAGAATTCTTACATCCTTTGATACATCCTCAAGAATATTAGGCTTGAGGGGCATATCCATGTATACCGTCCCTCCAACCCAGCACAAGTCTCCCTGTCGCACATCGAGTACTCGTTCAACCTTCTTGACCTCCTCTCCGCCAATGACTGTACCCTCCCATGATGAAGCTGGTACTTGCTCGACGGCGGGCTTGATCTTTGTGAGGCGCAGAAAGTACATGTCACCATATTGTTGTTTGTAGGATCGCTGCTTGTCGAGCTGGAATGTGTGAAGAGGCTGGTAGCAATCGGCGACTCGAGGTGGTGTGGCATGTGAGGCATCGCTGTGACGGGAGGTCAGAACAGCCGGGACGTTTTGATGGCAAGGGTTTATGGGGAATAAATGCACTCACGTTGGCGTTTTGGGTATGAGCCCTGATACTTCTTCGAGGGTCACCATGCCGGGCTTGAGGAGGTGATGCAGATGCAGCATGCGACATGCAGACGGAATGGCAATGCGGAAGTGGTTGGTGGTTTCTCAAGAAAGTTGGAAGACGCGTCGGCGACGAGCCAATTGGCGAGGTCGCGTTTCTGTAAAGTGGCGGGGCATTTGATTAGCGGGCATTTAGCGGGCATTTTAGGCAGGTGCACCCATGAAATGAATAATGGAATGATTGGGGGGTTACAGTAAATCTCGGCTCTGATTGGCTGCTGCTAATCTCATGTTATATACATGTTCACTCTCTCACGAAAGCTTTGCATCCGGAGAGAGCTTCGCCAGCGTCCGGATGTGCTCGCCCTTCTCAACCATGTTATTCAAAGCGGCCTCGGCTACCTTGAATGCTTCTATACCGGCAGGAGCTCCGCAGTAAACCGTGGCCTGCAGAAGCGCTTCCCGTATCTCCAGCTCACTCAATCCGTTGTTAACGGCGCCTCGAACATGAACGCCAAGCTCAGGCCAGCTCTTGAGCGCCACAAGAATACCGATGTCTAGGAGCAATGAGACCAGGCGGATGAGATGGGGCGACCGTGACATACTGAGGAGGCTTCGCTGTTTTTTTTCAAGGCCGGGCCTTGACCACACATTTCCCCAGCACCACCTGGTTGGAGGTCAGTTGATCAGGTTGATGATCAGGTTGATGAGATTGATGAGATTGATGAGGGCGAGCCACTCCCCTCCTGCACTCACTTACTCGGTGATCAGCTGCTGCTGTGGATACGCAAACTCGCTGCTGCCGTTCTGCAGGGCATTGTGCACGTACGCATCGCCTACAACTTCCTTGCGGTTCCTGAGCCCCGTGGCGAAGAGGCGGCTGTTGCTGGAAGACATGTCTTGCAATTCAGTAGACTTGGACGGAATTGTAGATGTGGGAGCAAAGAGCTGGCTTCGAACGCGCGAACGCGGGCGAATTGACTCGAGATTCCTTCCCGTCGACGATCAAAAGGCTCATCGACCATCAATCACCCCGCCGTCGATGCCGTGACGGCTGTACAGTCTAATCCCTGTTTGTTTTTACAAGCGGTACAAGACTAGTGCTTGGTTACGATGTGAGAGTCCAGAAGGTGTGCTGATCCAGAAGGTGTGCTGGAATTCCCCAATAGACCAAAAGATCCGTCAATGCTAGCCGCTGCTAACATTGCACCTCACATGATCTAATCTACAGTCTTTTATAATAAACCCTATTATCATAAAGGGATTTCATTTACTCTTGTCGCAAATGAGGGAGGGGCAAGGTGCCACCGCAGTCAGACCGGACGCCGCCACGATGCAGCGGCCCCAAACAGTCACATTGCTACACGGTGCACACACTGCGAGACGCTCATGGATGCTCATGGACGCTCATGCCGCAGTGCAGTCCGTGACCCCCCGGCGTCGTACGAAGCGGGCGCGGACTCGATGCGACCAGAGGCCTCGCTCAACACATCCAATGGGTGAGCTTCATCGACTGTCCACCGCATGGCGCAGAGGCCAGCTTGTTGGGGGCGGCCATGGAGCAAAATCACCGAGGCGCAAACTTTCAGAAAGCTGAACAAGATGGAAGACGTTGTTGGCCCGTTGCTCGCATACATGGTCCGAGCCTCGCTCCTCCGCCCTGCCTGCTCAATGCCAAAATACATATTTCTCACTCCAACTTGAGTACGTGTTTCTCATCTGTTGATTACTCCCGGCTGACTATCTCGATTACTACCTGCTGACTCCTGAGTCCTCCGCATACTTCAGCCGCCCGTGTCCACGCTTCAGCGCATGAACCGAATCATGTGGTCCGTCTTCACGCGGCGCAGCATTCTGCCTCTTTTTCTCTTGTCGTCAACGGGGCAGGGAGGAGTCTCTGTCTCGGCCCAGCAGCAGCAGCGGGGTGACCAGAGTATTTGTGATTACTACGCTGCCAGGTGGTTTGGGGAGAACAATGCTACTACGCAGCTCCGGCTGATGCAGGGAATCGTGGCGTACGCATACGCGGGGGGGAACTCGCTGCCCAACGGAGACAAGGAGAGCACTGGGATATTCAATCCCGGTGAATACAACGGTCAAGAGGTCTATCTTCGGCCGTGGTTCGATGGGTCAAGTATGTTGTTGCCCTCGATTGAACGACCCTTCATCCATCCATCCACTGAAATGAAAACCTTGGGACTCACCGCGAGGAATAGAAGCAACTTCGAACAACAATGACCAGGCGGTCAACATTGGATGGCTAGACGGAGGAGGTACAGCGCCGCTTGTCGCCTTTTTGAACGGCTCTACGCCAAATGCCGAGATTCAGAAGGGAACAAACCAGTAGTACGTGCATATTTGCCTCACGCCTCGTTATTCCCTGTTCTTCCTCCCAGGCAGTAAGTAGGCACTGACAGTTCAATACCACCAAATCAGCAAGCTATTTACACATTGGTACTATGTTTTCGGCAAAGTGTTCTCCTGCTCCCTTATCAGAACCTTCCTGAATCAGACCTTCGAGCCCCTTAATCCCGCCTACGTTCACAAATACATGGACTTGAATCAAGCGCATGTCGGTTATTTCATTCAACAGCTCATCGTCGCCAGCAAGTATTACGGATTCTCAGACTCCGACGCCAATACCCTATTCACCGCCATGAATGCCAAGTACAATTCTCGCTGTTTGCCGCCAACTGACAATAGTCTCAATTCCATCTGCCTCGCCAAGGACTGTCCAGTAGCTGCGCCTTCTCCGAACTGCAACGCGTACAACAACGTCAAACCGCGCGGTGTCGACACCACTGCGTCACCGAGCTCTCCATGGTTTTCATCTCCGCCGAGTTTTGGTTCCGATTCATCCCCAGCGTCGGGTAATCCCTCGACCTCGTCTAGACTCTCAGCCGGGGTGATTGCGGGCATCGCCATTGGCGGCGCAATTTTCCTTCTCTTGGCTGTAGGGATGTTGTTATTCTTCCGGCGCCGGAACCGACAGGATAATACGGATGCTCCGCCCACGCCTGGCCCGGCAACTGCTCACATGCACGGCGCATATCCTTCTGGGTTCCCACCACCACAGTATGCCTACGGTCGAGATCAACAGGGAAGCTATCATGGGCGACACCCAATCGACTCGTACATTTCGTATGGGCCGAGCAGTCCATCGCAAGGCTGGGTGGAGCCCAAACACCATGCAGTAGAAGAGCTGGGAACATTCAACCCCATTCCGCCAACGAGAATGACTTCGCCAACCCCGTCCAGACCGGGAATGACGCAATTGGCCGAGATGGAAAGTCCCGAGCCTCTGGAGGGATGGAATGGGCCTAGCAAGCCACCCACATCGGCGACTTGAGGCCAGTTAGGCAAGCGTCTTCATTGCGGGTGAGCGTGAATTGATGCTTGATCAAAGAGATTATAGCCGCCTCATAGGTCAGTAAGGCGATTAATAAGATAAGCCTTGTATTATGTAGAAATACGTGTGTTCAATGGAAATTTGGTAAGAAGGAAGGAAAGTTAGCTCCGGCAGACGCGATGCAGACGCGATGCAGGGCGAGCTCTGAGAAGCAATGCTCCCATACAAAGGGAGTTTTGAGACGGCCCTTCGTATTGCCTTTCGTAGTACCATGTCTTGGGTAGCAATGACGTGAAATTCGAATCTTTCTCAATTTGCAGAGGTCCAGGGCTCGTCGAGGAAGACGCATGGCCATCATGGGCGCTACGGACCCCGGTCGAAGCGCAGTAAATGAGGACATTGTTCATTGTACCTCGTCTTTCCAACTTGCTGCCCTTGACATAAAGTGGACCAGCTGCTTCTATTCCATATTTAGCAGCTCTCGTAAATGGTTGGTTTCCGGCATTTAATCAAGTTAGTGTGTCTATATACTTGATTGCACTGGTCATGCATGTCTTTGATCGGTTTGCAAAGACGTCTAGCAATAAGCCTCAGTTTGCTCAACGCTCCAATCCCAAAATTTCTCCGAGACGCTCTGCTCCCCCTCTGGCCCACGCTCTGTCCCCTTGACGAGGTCGTGACGAATGTCGAAGAATCGGCCCCAGGGGCCAACTACACGGGATGTTAGACCGGTGAGCAACAACAGGTGCCATACACGTAGATACGAGAACTCACTCCATGAACCAGTCTTTTCCAAGGTCACTTCCGGCGAGAGCCCGGAAAATAGTTCGGTGTAGGCGCCGTAAACTTGTGGATAAAGCATGAACTTGGTGAAGACGAGCGTGGATATCCAGTCGAAGCCCGTCTGGCTGTCCATGGTGCGATAGAGATCTGAGTCGAGGTTTCCAGGATTCATTGGCTACGGCGAGCCATTAGCTTTTTTTGCGGAAAGGCAAAACCCCCAGCCACGCATGGTGGCCGCCGTTGAAGATGAAGCAATCACGTACTATGCTGACGATGCCGTCTTGTCTGTGCCGACGAGCGTATTCCACGCCATGGTAGTAGTTGCCCGCTTTGCTGTTCCCATATCTCGTCATGGACTTGAGATCCGACACGTAGCTCTCCTCTCTGAGCTTGTCCACGTCCAGTCCGTGCTGGACGGAGAAGAGATGGGCCGCCATGGACGACACCCACACGACGCGCACGGTCCCGGCCGCCTCGTTCGCCGCAGTCTTGGCCAGCGTCGGGGTAAGAAGCTGGGTGAAGAGAAAGTGTCCCAGGCAGTTGGTGCCCATCTGGAGCTCGTGTCCCTGCGCCGTCACCGAGCCGTCGGGCGGCATCATGACGCCGGCGTTGTTGAAGAGAACGTGCAGCTTCTCTTCTTGCCGTGTGAAGGCTTCTGCGGCTGGTTTGATCGAGGCGAGATCACCGAGATCCAGATGGAGGAATCTGAGCGACCCTGTTGACTCTGGATTGGCTGCCTTGATCTCTTGCATGGCCTTCTCGGCCTTGCTCTCGCTGCGGCAGGCGACGTAGACGGTGGCATGGGCGGCATGCAGTATGCGCGCAAGCTCCTTGCCCACGCCCGAGTTTGATCCCGTCACGATGTATACCTGTATCAGAGTCAGCGTCGTCGACGTGAGCTACGGATCGACCTCTGCCTTGCCCGATAGATTCTGAATGTCCTTTTCGGTGAATGTGGGCGTCCCGGCAAAGTTTTGGCGAACCAGCGACAGCCGCGCGAAGTCAAGGATTCCCATTGTGGCAATTAAAATGTGGTGATTTTGTCTCTTGACGTGCTTGGGAGATATAACAATGTTAGAGCCGCCCCAGGAACGGAAGTTTTGCGGCGTCGGCACGTATTTATGTGCCTGATGACGTCAGAGGCAATGTGCGCCTTGAATTGTGAACAGGTGGATTGCGACGATTTGCGACCATTCGACGATTGCGGCTGTGGGGAGACCCGGCGCCACGCTAGAGCTCAAATAGCATCCTCGGCTAATTACAAAACACTAGTCCGACAACAGTCCGACAACATGTCATTGCTTCATGAGTGTCACGGTACATGCACATGCGCTTAAGGAGCTACGGAAGAGCGATTGAATATTTCAAAGTCGAACCAACAGCTTTGCCCGCACTTTTACTCAGCCAAACCTGCCAGTTATGTCGCCACGCTTCGTGCCTTCTTCAGCAGAACCCGACCGCCTCTGGAGAATCCGAGTCTAGCCACGTGTTGCTTTGAGGAACCGGATCTCGGGACCAGTGGTTTTGAGGCCAGGAAGATGGTATGAGGAGTCGGAAACTCAGCATCCTCCACGCGAGAAGTCTTCAAAGTCAAGTTCTGGTTCAAGTCCGCTTGTACCAGAGATAGCCGCGCCATACATCTCCGACGGGCTCTGCCGTTGCTGGTGCATCTGCATTTACTGTACCGGCACAGGATCCTACACACTTGGTTGAGCTCTCGTTGGCTATTCTGCCGAGTCTTCTCACGAAGCGAGGATACACCGGCATCTAGTATCTCGAGCATGGGCGCAGGATTCGCTACTGCCTGATTTGCTTTCCGTTGTACCGAGTCAACACGCCTGCTGATGATATGTATCTCTCCATCATCCTCTTCTCATGTTGAAAAATTACGTGAAAAAAAGCTCTTTGGCCGAACGCACGACATTTCCCCAGCACTACGCCAGCTTCGTATCCGACTGCTCGATCTGGCTTCTCGCACGCTCTTGCCCCATGGCAGCCATGACAACCTTGTCCTGCAGCCATGCAGGCAGCATAGAAATGCCGGCGCCCTGCAAGGCATGCGCCCAATATCCGACCACGCTACCGTGTTGCCAGCCGGCGCGGTTCAATGCGGCGCGGGCCATGGTCCTTGCATCGGGACAGAACAATGAGGTCTTCTCCTTGTAGCCCGAGACCCCAGTTACTCTGCCCACCCGGACGCCCAAAGTTTCAACCTGTCCCCTGTTGCCATCGAGATTCATCTCGAGGCCGACCGTGCGAGTCAAATTCATGAGGAACTTCTTGCTTGCGCTGTAGGATGCCAGGAGAGGAAACCCCTCATCCGATATCGAGCTTATATTCATCACGAGAGCTGGACCGTTTCGGACCAGAAGAGGCAGGAGCTCCCGCGTCAAATGGAGGGGGAACAGGGCGTTCAGGCTGACATTGCTGGTGATGCTGGCCTCGGACGATTCACTCAGTGGAAGAAACTCGGGAATGGGAAGACAGCCTCCGGCATTGTTGATCAGCATGGTTAGATGCAGGTCACGCAAGGACTCGCCGATTGAGCGGAAATCGATTGCGGATGCCGCTCTCGTCTCATCAGCCTTGACGTGTAATTCTGATTCTTCTTGGTGGTGGAGGAGACAGGCCGTGCAGGGCACACGGCTTGCATCAGCAACAAGCACGCGAAATGCCCTGTCGGGATGGTCATGTCGCAGCTGGGACATGACACGAGACAACTTCTCATGATTGCGGCCGTGCAGTACCACGTTGAAGCCTTGCTTGGCAAGTTGCTGTGTCATCTCTCGACCGATTCCGTCCGAGGCGCCCGTCACCAGTGCCCAGGGTTCATCGCCGTTTTCTGAGAGGTGGGCATATTTACCAAGTCTCGACGGAAGAAGGTGGATGATGGCGGAGTGCAGGATTTTGGTGGATAGAACGGCGATGGTCAGCCATCCGACGGCAAATGCAACAGCATCTAGGGCCATTATGTCAGCTCTTACAGTAAATGAAGAGTGCATAGCAATCAAAGTCGAAGACCCAAGATGACAGAAATAAATAGTTGCAGGTGTCGAGGTGAAGACGAATGGAGAAAGGGAGAGGGGGGCCGCGCGTTCCGCCAATTGTCACGTAATGGATTGCCATTTCCGCGCACTTGCCTATGCATTCGTTCTGTACAACATGGGAGGAAACAAGTCAATGACGGCATTGACTGAGCTTGAGTCTGCCTGTTCTGTATCTGGCAGGTTCTTCGGCCCAATAGCCGCCTGTCGACCGCATGTCGACCGCATGTCGATTCGGAGCTCTGCAACGGCGCCTTGTGCATCGCACGGACAGAAAAAGCACATGGTTTTGTCATTGGCAGCGGCAAGTTCAACTGCATACGTGGCATCTCATTCATTCGAAGCCGGGCACTCAATGCGCTATATCATTGTCAATATGTGAGAGCACATCACGCTTGCAAGGGGTCCAAATAGCGACTATGCACCGACCAACGTTCAAGTAAAACTTGTGTAGCCTATCATCTCTCATAATCCGATATCCTCCCCTTGCACGTTCATCATTTCTCACAGAGTTTACGATACGCATAATAGCATGAATCAACCTTGACCATGTCAAATCGGGTACAAGAACGACTCCTCATTTCGGAGGGCTGGCGGATTTCTTGTTTCGCCAGTATGGCCCGTAGAGACGCAATACTTGAAAAGCAAATTCATATTAGCATGCTTCCAATACTCTCGGCGACATTTCGCTTGAGCGCCATGGACTTACCAATGACTGCCCCTCCAACGACAACAAGATCGAGCAGAGCAAATCCGGTGAAGAACCACCCCACGCCCATCTTTCTCACCAACAGGGGATATACAACTGCCGCGATGGCCGCGCCAGGATTGCGAAGCATGTTTCCCAGCGCGAAAGCACCAGCCGCCTGCAACGGAACACACTCCCCTAGAAAGGCTGTGGTGGTGACAAAGACCCAACTCATGCCAAAGCCGGCTTGCACAGCGTCAGCTCGAGTCTCGACATTTTTTTGCATAGCGCAGTGCTGGTCGCGCCGAGAGTTCATGGTACTCACTTAAGAACGTAGCCACGATGACCGAAAACACATGCAGCGAACCGGAAACAAACCATCCGAACATGATTGTGCCGGCCACGCAGATTAGAACGCCCCATATCTGATCGAAAAGTCGACTTTCGGGTTCCACGTGGCCGTCTGGTGCGGCTGCGGCTCTCCTGGCACGGCGCCAATCACTTACTCTGCCACCAACAAGGGATCCGATCATGAGGGCAATCCCAACTGCAAGATAGCCGACGCCGATTTCCGTTGTAGACCAGTGATACACATCTTCCAGGGCGTGCGGTAGCGCAACGATCATGGCGAAGTAGGTCGAGTACAGTATGGCCGTGTTAACCGATACAATCCCGATGGGGGGATACGAGAAGAGCGTCCAGTAGCCCTTCAAAGTTGGCTTTGGGGGTTTCGGTCCGCGTTCAGGCTCGGGCACAAGCGCCGATGTGAGTTTGGGGGCCAGCGAGATCCAGCCCTTGTCTTGATTTACCTTGCCGTTGCCCACGCGATATCTCAATGTTTCAGGCAGCATGAAAATAATGATGAGCCATAGAGCAAAACAAAAAATTGCTGGAAAGGCATCTTGTCAGTCATTTGCGCGAGGAGGGGGGGACGACAGAGGGGCGTTGGACGAACGAACCCAGAAATCCAGGAATCCATCGCCAGTTGAGCTGACCAGCCAAGGCAGACCCGAGAATTGGGCCAAGGACGGGGCCACACTGTGGTCCAAGAAGGAATATAGACATGGCACTCCCGCGTTTCTTGGGTTCCGTGATCTAGCAGTATCAAGATGAATTAGCTTGCGCGCGCATGAAGGAGAACGACTCGTCGAAGACCATTCGAAGGACTTACGTCTGCCACAGTTCCAGCACCCATGGAAACAACCGCCGCCGAACCAAAGGCATGGACTATCCTCAGAAACATCAAACTGCCAAAGTTCTTGGGTAGAGCCGCCAGAAGAATATTGGACAGGATGAAGATGGCCAAAGAGATGACGTAGAGTGGCCGTCGGCCTCCATAATCAGCAAAGCTGGACCAGAATAGCGGCTGTAGGTTGTCAGAAGGGTTTCAACATTTCGCAATTCGTGCGAGGGGACAGTATTGCACGTCGTCTTACCGCAATGGCAAATGTGACCATGAAGACCGAGACTGTCGCATTGATGCTGGTGCTTCCGACATTGAACTCTCTTTCCAGCAGAGGCAGCACTGGTAGATATATTGCTCCAGACAATGGCCCTACCATGCCGGCCAAGGTGACCAGACTGAGGATGAAGCGCCGGCGAGCGGGTGATAAGGCACAGTACTGTGGTGCAGGCGGTGATGGCTGCTTCGCCTCTGCGTGAACAGTAACTGAGGTGGTCAAGGATGTGGCGGATGCATCATGGCCCTTTGCTACGGCATCACGATGAAGCGGTCGAGTCGAATTGCCCCAAGGCCCGCCGCTGCTCGTAGCTGACGGCAAATTCGAATTGTCATGGGCTCGATCCGCGCCCGCGTCCGCGTCCGCCATCGCACTTGGTCTTCGTTGATGACGACTCTGCGCACCGCACCTGACAGCCGACGAAGTTGTAAAAATAATATTCTGTGCAGCTTAGAACCTGCAAGGACAAAACGGGGTTATTCTAGGCTACCCACACAGTCTACGGAACCAATACGGAAAGGTCAGGATTAGATGCGCGCGCTAGAATCTGGGAAGGAAAGTGAACAAACTCTACTAACTTTATTTTATGATCTTGGCCAAATCTCGAAAATGGGACAGTGCGTCACTGTCAGCGGCCGGACTGCGGCCCAGACATTCGGGCTGCGCATGGCGACGGCGTCTGTGTCGCCGCACGAGTGAGAAGCGAGAACGAACGAACGACGTCGTGCAATAATGCAATAATGAGCATGGCGGCGAATTCGTCGTGATGCGCCCATCTGCGCGAGAATGAGCAAGTTGTAAGCCTCGTAATCCCGTAAGCAATGAGCACCATGAGCACCAGCCTTGTTGGACCCACTCCATCCCACCCACTCCCAACTCGCCATGTGGACCCGCTTCTGCGGGCGTCGTGCATTAGCGTCGTGAAAAGACAAAGAAGCTCTTGGCAAGTCGGAGCATTGTTTGCTTGTTGGGTGGGAAACTTGCTCAATCGAGAGACGAGATGATGTTGCTGCGTGTATGTGTCTCGTGGAAGCTGCTGCCCGTCGTTAATCATAATGTCTACCTCTGCCACTCGCTTTCACCCCCATGTCTCCCCAAAACAGCGCAGATCGCGGCGGACACGACGGATACGGCACCATGTCGATGAACAACATGCAGCATCCTGAGCACTCCGCGAAAGACGACGCGGGCCCGGACAGCAAAGCAGCTCTCGCAACAGAGCAGACTGTTCGCAATGACTCCCCGTCGCCGACCGAGTTTGACGAAGCAGCTGCGCCGCTTGGCACCAAGAAGGCGCTGTGGGCATGGCTGATCCTCTGTTTCTCCGTACGTCCCAACTCCCCCGTCATGATGCGACGTGATGAGGAAACAACGAGCCAAACTCGCTAATAAGATGACATGACAACGACCTGATAGACCGGCCCGACAAACGGCATGGTCAACAGCTATGTCACGGCCAGCATCCAGTCCGCCGCCAATGCCGTGGGACACATACCGGGCACCAACAAACCCTGTGCGCGAAGAGGCGCCATCAAGTGTGTCGTCAAGCTGGGAGGCAGGGACGTCGACTATCTGAGCTACCTGTACGTCATGCGACTGGACTCTTCTACCGGCCAAACGCACAAATTCCCTACCTCGGGCGCCTCCGCAAGCTAAACATGACAGCAGACTGTATCTCAGATCCATCAGCCGGGCGACCGAGGGCGTCGTGTCCATCCTGGCATCAGGGCTGGCAGATTTCTCCGACTACCGCAAGACCATGATGATGTGTTCCATCTACCTCTTTGGCGCACTCGCTCTCCCCTTTGCAGGGCTCACGGGCAATGACTACACCCACTTGAACGCCCTCTCTGCTCTCTACGTCATCATCTCGACCGTCTCGGGCGTTTACACCGTCATCGAAGCCTCGTATATCCCCATCTTCATGAGGTCCGTGGGCTGGCTCGGCAAGCGAGCCAGACTGCAGGACGCCGAGCAGACTGCCCCCTCCGCGAACAAGGCCTGGATCCAAGGTAGCAAGGCCAGTGTCCTCGGCCTGGTATCTGGTAACCTGGGCGCCATCTTGGCCTTGCTCATAGGTGTCATCATCACTTACTCCCGCGGGAGCTATGTCACCGAGGGATACTTCAAGTGAGTAGTACCGATCATTTCTCCCCCCACCCCCCCAAGCTTTGCGGACTTGCAACTGATTGATCCCCAACGCACTTCAGCTTCCTCCTCGCAATCACAGTCGGCGGATGCCTCACAAGTACGTATCGCGCCGCTCAAATCCCCGAAGTGCCCCAAATCTCAATACTAACCCCTTTGCCACAGTTGGATGCGCAGTGGTAGGCCACATCCTACTGCCCAATGTCCCCGGGGCCCAAAAGCCCAAGGGGGAGAGCATATTCCTACTGCCCCTGCGCACATGTAAGATGACGGACCGGCCTAAGCGAACCTTTGTCGGGCGACAACTAACGAGAAAACCTCCAGGGCTCAGACTCCTCGGTTCCATCCGCCGATACCCAAACGCCTTCAAGCTCTGCATAGGATGGGTGCTATGGAACACGGGATACAGCAACTTTCTTCAGCTTCTCGGCGCGCTGTTCCTCGAGACGAGCGGGATCCAGAGAGGAAGCGGCGTGTACACCGTATACACCTTCATGATGGTCATTTTCGCGTGCATGGGCTCCCTCAGCTGGCTCTTCGCCTTTGGCAAAGCGAGATTGCACATCAAGAGCTGGGCCTACATGTTCCTGTGTGTCAACATCCTCTGCGTCTTCTGGGGCTGCATCGGCGTAAGCGACAGCGTCGCCATCGGATACAAGCACCAGGCGGAGTTCTGGGTCGCCATCTTCCTCTTCATGGGCACCAGCAGCGCATTGCGGTCTCTGAACAGGGTTCTTTATGCGTCGCTGATTCCAAGGGGCTCCGAGGCGGTCTTTTTTGGGCTGGAGATCACGCTCGATCTTGCCACCGGCTGGATCAACCCGCTCGTGCAGGGCGTCATCCAGAACAAGACGCATAACCTTCGATTTCCCATGATTCCGAATCTGTTGCTTATGCTTGTCGCATTAGGCTTGTATGTATGGACGGACATTGATCAGGGCATGCGGGATGCCGAGGCACCGTTGGCATCGGAGCCAGCTGTCGTGGCGGCGGGATGATGGGGATTTTAGGGGGTAGCTACATAATTTCCAGACGATGCGTTGGACGTTTTCAGACTAGATCTCTTGGTGCAGCTGCTAGATGTTGGAGATTATGGAGCGTGGAAATTATGATGGTTGGTCCTCGGATTGTTCGCACACGTAATATTCTCTGGAAACGGATTTGTCATGTCAGAGCACTCGTGTGAAAATATTCCGAACAATCTGTTTATGTAGGGTCCCCACGGTTCCTGTGTATACAGGCGAGCGTTTTGAGAACAGGAATATATTCTATTGGTCTTCATCCGGTCTTTTAGAGGAAGGGAAGGAAAGGAAAGCCTGATGCGCGACATATAAGGAAAGGAGTCTCGTGGGGAATCCCTGCATCTCAAGCACAAAACTGATGCATGATTCGCCATCAACTCATCCACCTAGGTGCAATTGCCGGCAAAAAGAGAAGACTCAAACGTGGCCGCACCACGGCGTCAAATGGACGTACCCCCCCTGATCCGAAGACTCGTGCAGTCTTCCCACGTAGTCGCCCGAGGACAGAGCAGACCGTGCCACACTTGACTTGGTGATATACAGGTTAGGATCTCCATGTATCTCCACTATACAGTTGTGCCAGGGCGTAGGCACATGCAGCTTATCGCAGCAGTCCACGTCGGTTCCATTGGGCGGGAGCACATCTGTTGGAACGACGCCTTTTCCCAACATCTGAATACCAAATTTGGGTCCTGAATTATCATGTCTATTGACCACGGTCAGCATGACAGCCCAGATTCATCAAAGGGGGAGGTTGCCCAACTCACGCGTGAATAGAGAGTCGGACGTGGTATGGGAATAGTATCTGTACCAGATTGGAGTACGCTTGGTTTCTCTGTCACAGCACCTCTCAGTATCATATCCATTCCTGCCAGCGACGAGTTTTTCAATCCATACCTGAATCATTTCGAATGCAACCTTGGCGGATTTCTTCCGCAACTGACTCCGACTCAGATGGCTGGTGTATTTATTGGTAGTCAAGTCCTCCAGCATGAATTTGGAGAAGCCGCGATAAAGTGCAGTCGTGCTGGCGTCCCGCGACGACAGCAAGTTTCTGAGCTCGGCGTCATCGAGCTGGAACCCCGTTCCCAGGATCTTGCGGCACATCTCGGCCTCGTCTGTTATCTTGGTTGGGATATGGTGGCATATCTCTGGCAGCGTGCTGATAATCCCCCGTGCGCCAGACAACTTTTCGCCGTCACGCGATGCGAATAGTTCTGGGAGAGACATGAAGCCGATGCCGTCTTGTCCACCTCGAAGCCTCACAATCTCCTGGTTCATGGCTTGAAGATGAGCGCCGTAGGTATCGACTCCATCGTCATCGACTCCAACTACCTTGAGTCAGCTTGTTGTCGCGCGGACAAGATTTGGGAAGTAAGGCACGGCGCGCTAACTCACTGCAGTCGCTGAAGACGTGGCCATCGCTGATGATCCAAAGCTTGGCACCGGGCTTGTAGATGGCCTCAATGTCTCGCATGAAGGTGTGCATGTTCACCAAGGCCATGTACTCTCCCCGGTCCGGCGCCTTGGACAAGACCTTGCCAGTGCTGGAAGACTTGCAGGGGAAAGCAGGAAGGCAGAATTCCACCTTTTGTCCGCGCCTCGTGAAGTGGCTGACGTTCTCTCGGAAGACGTCTCGGCCTCCCTGGCCCCATTTGTCACAGCTAGATACATACCGAAGGCGGCCGTCAAACAGGTCCACGATGGAATCAGTGACGGCCTCAACGTCTACCTGCCGCAGCACGGACTTGTCAACCGCCGTGCCAACGTGCAAGTTGCCGAGGATCAAGGATGAAAAGAAATGATCCATCTGCTCGGCCTGCTCGGCCTCGTGCCCACACGGCGAGGCCGCGGCGTTGGGAACCAGGACGATGCCCAGAACCTGCCGAGTCGACGGATTCAACGTCTCGAAAACCAAGTAACAGCACGGCGACGTCTGGGCTTGGCGGCCGTGCATCATTTCGAGCACAACCTCCAGGCGTACCGCCGTCTGAGAGGAGCGGTTCGCGTGTGCGTTGTAACATCGGCTCTGCAAGATCTGCGGCCGCATCTCCAACCATCTCGACGTGACGAGGTTCTTGGAAGGTCCGAAACACTGGATGAGCTCACCGCAGCCATGTCGGACAAAGCCTGCAACGAAGCGTTTGTGGATCGAGGATTTTGGGTTCAAGTCACATAACGCCATCGCAGGTGGTGGGTGGTGGGTGAGTGGAACTTCTTGACTACTATGTCGAGTGACGGAGAGAGAGGGCATACATGGATGGATTAAATAAAAAGAAAGAACAACCTGTTGAAAACGGGTACTTGCCGAAATCAACAAGATGAACAATGACAAAGAAGAAGATCAAGATAAAAGACATATCCAACGTCAGCATTGAGGTCAGCATTGAGATGCAAGGCTGGGCTGCACGCGCCTTGCTCACCAGCTGACGGTCGTACGGAATTTGGATTTTTCCCCGGCCAACAAAGAATAAAAGGAGAGGCGGAAAAATAGACACTCTACGGGTCGCGAGCAAGTTAATGCGGGCATGACACGAAATTAACCCGTCTTGGCAATGCTCATTCATGGTTTGGCGCGCGCGGTGTTTGAGCAAGTATTTCTGACAAAATTGGTGCAAGGGATGTTGCTTTAATGTTCGGGGTGCACAAGCATGTTCATATTCGTGTCTTTTATCAAACCGTGCCACCTTGATGACGCATCTCCAAGGATAATAGGACAAGAGAACAAAAGAACGAAAAAAAAAAAAAGGGGCCACGTTTGGCCTTGGCCGGAACCTTAATTGACTTGGGCTCGCTCTCCGGGGGATACGCAGGGGGGTTGGGATTGTTGGAACAGGTTGTGTGAGTCTCTCCCGCGATTCTGGAATTCCGCAGCCATGTGTCTCGTGGCAGCCTCATGTCTTGTCCTGGCTGGCGTGGCCGCTCTTGTTCTACGCAATCTCCTGTTCCCCTTGAGAAATGTCGGTGGGATTCCCACCATCCCATTCTGGGTCGCTCTGCTTCCTCTCGTCAGAGATGTCGACCAGCAACACATCTTCAATACATACATCAAGGAGCCGCTGATAAGACACGGTGCTGTCAAGATCTTCTTCGCAGCCCGATGGAGTGTTCTCGTCCATCGTCCGTCGTACGTGGCCGACATGTTCAAGCAGGAAGACTTGTTCCAGAAGAGCGGGAACCAGAAGAAGATTCCTCACAGCGTTCTGGCCGCTCTCCTGGGCGACAACATCATATCGAGCCATGGCGAAACCTGGAGGCGCTACCGGCGAGTCATCAAGCCTGGTCTTCAGGCCAATCCTGACCTCGACATACTACTCGGCAACGCGCACAGTTTACGAGGCATCCTGATCGAGTCGCAGGCACGATGCCGTAACGGCGGGATTGGCATTCAGTCAAGCATACAGAGATACACAATCGCCAACTTTGCACAGACCAACTTCAAAGTAGACTTTGGTGTTTGTAGAATCCCCCCCCCCCCAATGCCCCTCAAGGATGTCTAACTAACTACACGGTGCAACAACCCTTTTGGTGCAGACCATGAAATCAAGCAATGCATACCTCCACCAGATACAATACAGGATCAAAAAGGACATCTTTAAGCCCATTTTCTTGAACTTTCCATTCTTGGACAACTTCGGATTCCCCAGTCGTCAGAGAGCGCGAGAGCTTGCGTCTCACTTCACGGACCAGCTAGTGTCGGGGCTGGAACAAAGTTGCAACGACGACAAGTCAAGCGATAACAAGGGCAACCTTCCAAGAGCACTGCTAGATGCCAGAAGAGACGGCACATTTACAGAAAAGCAGTTCCGCGACAATGTCACAGTCCTGTTCGTGGCCGGCCAGGAGAACCCACAGTTGTCAATCATCTCGACGCTGTACCTGCTGGCCAAACATGCTGTAAGTCACCCGAGCAGGCACGACATGCAATGCAGTCTTGTACTTCTTTCCGAGTCCTGACCATCACTCGTGCCACACAGGAAATACAAGAGGACCTCTGCAAAGAGTTTCTACTCTACAAAGATGGACAGATCAGCCAGGAAGGCCTTCAGTCCATGCCGTTGCTATCCGCCGTCGTGTATGAGAGCATCAGGCTGTTCCCACCCATAGGGCAGTTGATCAACCGACAAGTCTCACAGCCAGCTCAGCTAGGGGGCGACATCTTTCTTCCACAAGGCACCTATGTTGGATACAATTGCTATTCCACCAACCGCGACCCAAAGGCATGGGGAGTCGACGCGAATGAGTTCCGGCCACACAGATGGGGGCTCTCGTGCCAAGACATTCAGAAAGAGTATCGACGACGGAGGGCCCGCGCCGAGTTCATTTCTTTCCACGGTGGTCAGCGAGCATGTCTCGGAGAGAGATTCGCGCTGCTGCAGTTGAAAGTCACGCTATATGTGCTTGTGAAGAGCTTGCGGTGGAAGCTTGATCCCGCATGGCCGGATAGAATGACTCCGGTAAGTTTATGGCCTGTCATGGCAGCCGGCCAGGCTTTCTTAACCGGTTTCCGTACCATGACTAACTGAATGGCTTTTTTTTTCCTTGGCTCCGTAAAGGCCGGGCCCCTCTGCCCAAGAAACCTACATTTGGTGTTTGAACAACGATAGGAGTCATGATTCATGACAGGTTCATGATGTGGGTGTCATTCCTGGTGACAGCGCATGTAGGTCGTCAGAGTAGTGTGCTAGCAATGAAAGAGGGTGGTCAGAGTAAACTTCAAATTTCCCGACGCATGTCAGCAGCAAAAAAACTTGCTCCAATCAAAGAGACGCATGGGGCTACATCTTACGTAAAGAACCTGCAACTCAACTGAGCATCAAACTTGACCAATTGACCCTTCCGCAAGCAGTAAAAGCACCGTGTATCAATCTCACTTCGCCCTATTCTGTGGCGTTTCAATCATGTGGAAGCCCTTTACACTGCCTCGGGCTGCCTCGATCAAGGAGCGAAGAATTTTCACCTCGGTGAAGGCTGGTGAGTGCTTATTATTTTGTCCTACTACTGCGTCCTGGCCAGTCCTGGCCCACGGGGGATTACTTCATGTTTGTCCCTGCTGGTGAGAATGTGGGCAATTAGCGTCAATGATTTGGGGATTAACGAACTGCTGAGAGTGGGTGAGGTGAAATCTTCTTCACGCACATTGTGATGGCAATCCATGACGTAGGCCACGGCGGTGACGAGGCAGTCGCTTGTTGTGTTATCATTGGCTGCTGTGGAAGGACGCAGGCGACGTCAAAGAGTGATCAGAAGAGAAGATGAAGATGAATTGCTGTCTAGGAATTCCGTACTCTAACAGAAGGAAGATGAACTTGAAAGCTCCCAACGGAGACCGGAACAGCAGGAGGTCTATCGGACAAGGGATCAACAAACAAAGAGGGGATGACGAGAGTGATGCCTCAGATCTGAGGCTATAAAGTGAGGCTGCGATATCCTCAACGGCTGCTAAACAAACAGGAGTTGGATTGTACACTTCCCCCTGTAACATGGCACCTTGCAATTGATTATGAGGCCGACTCCCTTATTTTCTTGCTAGCACCTGATTCGCTTAATCCCCCTATTATATACTTCTGTAAAACAATTTAGGGGGTGTACTCGGTACTGTACGATGCATGCCCCGCCCCCGCCATGTCCGGGTTTGGGGCTGACGTCATGACACGACAAAAATTCCTGCAAACTTCCTCTCATTGCGAATCTTGACCGAGTGCTCACGACAGCTCACGATACCTTCTCGACGCTCGACGCTAGAGCCCATCCACAATGTCGACTCTTCCACCCAAACCTCCCCGCATCCTGGTGAACCATCTTTCGTACAAATTCCCCGACTATTCAACCGGCGTTCGCAACGTCACCCTCGACCTGCCCCCTCGATCGCGGACTCTCCTCATCGGTGCGAATGGCGCGGGGAAAACCACTCTCCTGCGTCTACTCGCCGGCAAGCGCCTCGCCCCCAGCGGCACCGTCAACATTTGCGGCGTCGATCCCTTCAAAGAGTCCCTCGAGGGAGCCACATACCTCGGTCTAGAATGGGTCCTGAATCCCATCGTGCGCAACGACATTGGCGTGGTGGAACTCCTCCGCTCCGTCGGCGGCGACGCCTTCCCCGACCGACGAGACGAACTGGTGTCCATGCTCGACATCGACACGAATTGGCGCATGCACGCCGTGTCGGACGGTGAGCGCCGCCGCGTACAGCTCGCCATGGGCCTCCTGCGACCATGGACCGTCTTGTTCTTGGACGAAATCACCGTCGACCTGGACGTGCTCAGTCGCGCCGAGTTTCTCGCCTGGCTGAGGCGCGAGACTGAGCAGCGAGAGTGCACCATTGTCTACGCCACGCACATTCTCGACAACTTGGCGGGGTGGCCGACTCACCTCGTGCACATGCATCTCGGCTCAATCAAGGAGTGTGACGAAGCAGACAGGATGCTCGAGAGCATCGATGGCTCCGTGGGGCGCTCCGGCAACAGTCGCTTGGGCGAGCTAGTGCTAGGCTGGCTGAAGGATGACCTGAAGGCCAGAGGACCACGAAGTCAGCTCAAGCTCGGGTCCGAGGGAAAGACGTACGGATTTGGGAACATCAAGGTCGGCGGGTACGGGGACGAGTCAAAGCAGAAAGAAACATGATCCTCCTTGCATTGACAATCCTTTTTCTTCTCTCCTTTCCTCTCTGGTTTCTTTTCATCTCGGCCCGTTCATCTATTCCATCCCCTCTTCAGCATTGCAGCGTTCTCTTCTAGAGGAAGAAACCACGCAGGTGCCAGGGCACCGCATCAACTGCATCATCTCGGCGCTGTTCTTAGACGGTTTGGAGAAAAAGGGAAAAGGAGTTAGGCACACGACATTACGGACCAATAAGACTTTTTTCAACATCAGTCATGGGTTGGGCCACTCAACTGCCGTCATTTTCGGCGCGCAAGGCAGCCTTATTTCAACGCCATCTCACGTATTCTTCAAAGGCGGGCGGTGCAACATGTCGTTCAGATAGAGAGGTGCTTTTCCTTTATTACGTTTCGCACGACAGAATGAACTCGAACATGTTCACCGATGTGCAGACTTTTATGACAACAGGAAACTCCATTGCCATGTTTTCTCGTGATGTCGACCGGATACGACTTCACTTCATGCCCACTGCCAGCAAGGCTGTTCTCTCGGCGTCTCCGGTAAATGCTGAACCGAGGGGGATTATCCAGAGAAAGACGCCCCCGGCGCTGGAAAGACCTGTGCAGTCTGTGAGCAACCGGCATTTTTGAAACCAGAGACAACAACTCTGTCGTGGGTCCAAAGGTCGATCAAGACTCGAGAGTGTGCTCGCAATGAGTGAGTATCGGGAGTTTACCAATTAGGCATCGCATTACTATCCTCTATTATTCATCATGACTAACTACTCAACGTATCATTAAGATTGCCGTAACCATCTCCCACGGCAGACACTGGCCCTCAAGTCGTGTTATACGAGCCAAGTTTCCTCCTCTCATTCATCTCATCCAAATGCGCATTAAATACCAAGTGCCAGGTACTCTACTCAACATCCTCGCCATCACTCATCCACCCATCACATGTCATAATGTTGCATCTGAATCGGCGTCCCCTGGATACTCAACCTGCCATCAATGGACTTCTTAAGCACCGTCATGGCATTCTTCAACAGCTCCGCCACCCCAGGGAATCCACTATCCGCCAAATTCTTGAGCACTTCTATCCTGTAATCCTGCCAGCTCAGCCTCATGCCCCCCGCGTTAGCCAATCTCGTCAGACTACTCTGCGTGACGGGGCCGCCGTGTCTCACACGGATGGACTCATCGTGCTCCATGGCATCATCCTCCAGGTCCCGGACGCGTTCTATGCTCTGGTAACAAAGAACAGGGGAGTGGGAAAGAGAAAAGTACGAGTTGAGCGGCAGTGCTCGATCGACTGAGAGGGCGTACGTGGCGAGGGCGTTGATCGTCGCGGCGGAGACGGTACATGCCCTGGCGTTGGTATCCGTGTCGTTGAACGCGCGGTTTCTCCAGAAACAATTGCACATGTCCATGATGTACCCGTTGAAGACATCTACAAAGGATCGGTCATACGTGTGGGAGTCGATTCTGTGCGCGCCGTCGCTGTTTGGCGCGCGTGGCCGAGTTGCCACTGCTGTCTCGATGCCCTTCTTGTAGACTGCTAGGATGTAGCACATGCGTGAGACGGTGGCGAGGCAGTTGTTGAAGAGAAATGTGTATATGAGAGGGGATGGGGGCAGCTCGATGCGCATGTATCTTTTCAGCCTGCCATCGGTCACGAGACGCGCCGCTTGTTCGTAAAAGTCGAGGATGAGTGAGTCCGTGGTAACTGACGGTGTGGTTTGCAGGACAGTCAACGCAAGCGTGTTGACGTGCTCAATGAGTTCCGAGACCGTCGAGCTTGCCATCTCCGGTACCCCGTCGTCGGATTGCAGGATTGCCGCCCAATGTCGGAGAAGGTGCGTGTACATTTTCAACAAGCCGAGCTGTGAGGTTGGGGCGAAACCTTGCACCGCCGCCTCGAGAGGCTTGAAAATATGCTCATGTAGTTCTGCAAATATCTCGTCAGCACAACTAGATCCCCCAGGTGGTGGGTTAGCTATATAAAAAAAAGGATGCCTGCTGAAATGAATAACCTTCAAAGTTATGAAACGGCACAAATCCGAGAATGTCAAACACAGTCTCTCTCTTTCCCTCCCCTCCCCAGATCTCGAAGAAGCGGCTGAAGAAGCCGAGCAGCAGAGGTGGAATTGTCCTTGTGCGCGCGACGAATTCCTTTGCCACCTCGAGAACTTCCCACAATGTAGCCTCATCCGCATCCCCTGACATGACCTCCTGAAACACCGCACTGAGCCAGTTCGATATCCGCTGGTACGACTCAGGATTGGGTCTCAAAATCAGCAGCTTCTGTAGAAGCGGGTCTGCGAGAACCGCGACGAGTTGATTCGGCAATTCAAGTCTGTCCATTTTTGATACAAAGCTCGACACATCTTCGACTTCTTCCAGAGTCACCGAGTCCTATAGTGTGTCAGTCAAACCTTTGACCCGAGTTGGCAATGGCGTTATTCAACCAGCGTGCTTTTACCTCTGTAGCGTGAGATGTCAAAACAAGAGGAACAGCCTTGTTTCTCTGAGCCCGGTTAACAGGTCGATTCACCCTGAACCCGCTCTGGGGTCCGGTCGCTCTCTGTTCAGCAGCTCGTTGACGATGAGCATCTTTGATCTCATCAAGTCTCGATCGCCATAACAAATCTGGGTGCTATCGCAGCATTGTGTCAGTCTTGGGGGGGGGGTTTGCCCATTATTACTAGTTCATGCTGTCGGCGTCTTCTGTCGTATCTACCTTGAATGCAGACGCTTTTCCGCGAACAGCCTCTCCAACAATAATTCCAGGATAGTAATCCTTGAACACGCGCAACAGTCCCACCAGCGGAGGGTCTTTGCCCGTTTGTCTCGATAGGTTCAACCTTGTTACTCGTCAGTATTTTTTTTTCTAGTTGCTCCATCTGGCAATGCGCAGTGACAGTGAATCTCACAAAGCTTGGATCCTGAACGGCCGGACATGGCGCCTTCTCGTAATCAACGCCAGCAGATGCGCCAGCTGCGGCCGAATAGCCGCCGTATCCAGCAAGTTGAACAGCACGGAGTACACCTGCGCCAGAACCACTGGTTCGCTCAACACGTGGTACACCATGACGAGCCATTTCAGCAGAGCAGCCTGTAGGCTGAGGGATGCTTTCAGGGTGCCATGCCCCAAGGCCGACACGACACGCAGCACAACATCTGGCGAGACCCTCTCGGCGGGATACAGATTCCGTACAATGGCTGCCAAGCTCGCTTGATCGAGGTAGTTTGGCGTGGTGACTAGATCAACGAGTTGGTCGAGGGCGGAAGGCAAGACGCCGTTCTCGTAAGCGAGTGATGAGAGGGATGCGACGGTTGGTTTAATATTGGTTGCGCGAGCCTTGGCGGGAAGCTTGGATGCTGTGATGATGGTGAGCGACTGCTTCTTCAAATGAAATCCCTGATCAAAACTGGGGCCAAGGTGGTTGGTCGGTTGGTCGGTTGGTTGGTCGAGCGTACCATTAATGACATCTTCAATGAGATTGTTGATGTTGTCGTCTGCCATCGTCGCGTCATCAGGGAAGTCATTTAAACCGGCCTAGACGAGACATTTCGGTCATTGATAGACCATCGAGAGACCATTGACCGAAACGATGCAGTTTTCCAGGGAAAATCGCCGACTATGTCAATCGACCGGCCATTGCATCATCTATAAACGCGGTTTGAAAGTTGTCGACGCGCGTTTTGCTTGCTCGTGTATTAGAAATCGCGGCTGCTGGGCGGTTATTTGTGGGGCAGGGCCGGCCAGTTTAATCTTTTAGTTTACACCACCAATCTTTATCTTTCAAAGAAGGGCGCCATATCGAGAAGGGGGCGACACATTCACAGAATTCTTCGAGCGAGCCATGTCAGGAATATCGTGGTATTCTTCTCCTGCAAGTTTCTTTCAACTCTAATCCATGCACCGCCTTTTCTCTTCCTCGTCTCTGTTCGACCTTTATCGCCTCTCCACTCGCTGATCTGACGGCCGGACATCCGTGTAAAGCTGTGACCAGATAATGTCTCAAACAAGTTATGCCGAAAATATACAAATGGGCATTGTCGGAATGACAACCCAAAGGCAGATAGCGGGAAATAGACTAAAAACTTTTTGATCCGAAAGAACCTGCCATCCATAATTCGACGCCTTGAAGGGGAAAATAATGATATGCCAAAAAAAAGGAAAAAAATTGGAGATTACATCATCATACATGTTCATCCCCCCCCCCCAAAAAAAAGAGACTTGAAATACAAGTCTGTTCGCAGGAGACAACCTGGCACTATGCCCATTTGGAGAAGTCTACGGACTCGACCAGCGGATTAACTCCATTCGCGTGCCCGGTTTCGGTGTCATTGGTCGATGTTGATGTGGACAGCATAGAGGATCGATGCGAAGTCTGCTCACTCGTGCTAGTGAAAAAGGTTGCGACACTCGTACGTCGTAGACTGCTGAAACTGTCCCTCACACTGCTGCTAGGGCGCGAGGACTCGGACGGCTGGGCTTGTAATGACAACGTGGGTGGCGGCGACGGCATCGCGTTCGTCACTGCCTTGGGTCCATATCTCTCCCGGAGACGCTTAATCTCTCGCAATCGGCCACTCCATGAGCTGATATGCTCACCACCTTCTCGGGCATTCCATACATGGCAGAAGACAGAGGCGTTCAGTGCAACGAGACGAGTAAAGCCTGGCAAGGCGTTCAAGGAAATCATCTTTGTTTCCGACGCGGGTGATATTTCTGGAAATCCAGGCTTGCTCAAAACCTGGACTCGATAAAATGGTTGGCCACGTAGGCCACTAAAGTTAGTGGTCGTACGAGTTGCAATAAAGGATGCGCGGGAAGCCGGCGTTATAACGATATTGACATAGTTGAACTGGCTTGGGAATGTGTCAAATCTAAACGGTTTGCCAGAGTCGTTGAATATGATGTTAACGAAGTCGTTGCCGATGTGTCGTTTCTTTAAAGTACACTGTGGGTCGCGTTCCAAATTCGTCGGCATTTGAGTAACAACATGGAAGACGATTTCCGTCACCCGGTCTCGCCAGCAAAAGGTATATGGCCCATCCGTATCATACTCCCTGTCCAAGCCCTGGGTGTTGAAGCTTGCGCCCTTTAACTTCGTCAAAGTGCCTAGGTTGTTCAGAAATTCAGTATAGTCACTGCTACCACAAACGTTGGCGAGAATTTCAGCTTCGCCACTTTGCTCTTCGCCGATGTAGATGACGCCAACCTTGTGGCTATCTACGCTCGAGTTCCTATCGAACACCCTGATGGCGCGATCAATGGCCTCATCATCGGGGAGCGGGATCGGGCGTGCCGACTCGAAGCTTTGTGGTACTGGTGACATGAGTTGGAGAAGTACATGGCTCGGAAGGACGGCATTGGTGCTTGCCTGACCTTCTCTGCTCACGTCAACATGGTTTTCGATCTGGTGAGGTGGGGGTGGAGTGAACGTCTCGCGAATTGTGTATACTGATGTTCCCGACGGTTGTCTTTTGATAATCTGTGCCCATCCAGAAGTTGTGGCTTGCTTCACTGTCACAATGCTGTTCCCAATCAACCACCGCTTGCTGACAATTTCTCCAAAACGCTCTTCGGTGAAGAAGGGATCCTCGCTGGATTCGTCGACGTCTGCATAGGTGACCCTCTGCATGAAGTCAATCGATGTCAATGCTTGTTCATCAGCAGTCTGTCCGACATTGTCGGAATCTGCAAAGAGTTTCCTTGCGATCCATCCAACGTGTGTAGCTCTATCCTGGAGCTTGAGAGCGAGAAACCAGAATAAAATTACATGATATGCCAAAGCGTGGACATACTGTGGGAGTTCCTCAGAGGGCGCAACCATCTGCGAAGCATCTGCCCCGCCCATGTTCGGTGTTCCTGGAGTCGCTGGGTCACTAGTATGGCTGTTGCGATTGGACTGTCTTTTGTCTCTGGCATATTCCAGATATCGGAAGCAAATTGCGAACACAATCCTATACTCATCCTCTCTAAAATTGACGTAGACGTTGTGCAGGCGACTCAAGCACGCCAGAAACTCAAGAATGTGCACAGATACGTGAGGCTGCGTGATACTGGCCGCCATTTGGTTGAGCATTTGTACCAGTGACTTGCTGGTGGAGAGTGGGAGCTCATGGCAGCAAATCGACAGGGCGTGGATACAATATTTGGCTGTCCGCTCCCAAGTACCAATGCCGAGAATGAAAGTCTTGACGATTTCGTCCTCGTCTCCCTTGCCAAAATGCTCGTGGTAGCTCAGGATCATGGTCAAGCTGTGGAACAGGCAGATGGCTACATCTGCTCTCCGAAGACCAGAGATGAAGGGAGGCTCTTGGAAACCATTGGTCCGTATTTGGTCGCAGATGATTCGTCGCAATTCTTGAATTTGCGGAATTGCAGCACTAAATATCCCATGGTTGCTGAGCTGGGATGGCAAATGGACCAAAACGAAACTGTACACCTCCCATTCGCTCCCTTGAAGAATATCGAGCACAGCATCGAGCCAAATTCCCATATTGAGAACAGATGATCTGTGCAACCTGTCGCCCGGGTGGATCTCGTCATCGTCTGAGGACTCGGGTGTCCAGCTGTGTGAAACCAGCACAGGACTGATGAGACTTGGAATTGATTCGGGCAGAGCATTACGATCAGGGCATTTCCATAATTGATGCTGCCTCCCAAGCAGACCTTTCCCGCCACTTGGTGTTCGAACTGGTGTCGCTCGTTCTTGAACTTGAGTCTGTCCCAGAGAGACACCGCGTGATGGTCGCGGTTGGGTGCCATGATCAGCTCGAGAGGTTCGATGATATTGTGCGGCCTCTTCAGCCTGCTTCTTAGCATAGGATGCATCCGTACGGCACATGGCAGTGGCCAAAGACGTGTTGTCCAGATCATCCGTCACGAAGACTCTGTGAGCCCAATCGGCGCGTAATCGAAAAAGGAGTTTCATTGCAGTAAGCCTGGCATCGATTTCGCAGTGGCTCGGCTTGGCAATACCAACAAGAACGTTGTACAGCCTGACGCTCTTCTCATTATGAGAGTTCATAGTCCGCAGAAACATCTTGACATATCCCGTGGTCACCACGTTGGCAGGCGATTGGGGCTGTGCCAGACGTGGTGGCGGTGCGTCCGGAGAGATTGATACTGACATGGCCGGTGATGACATGGAAGACCTAAAACGATCGCTGACAACAAGAGTCCTCAGTGCCTCGACGACGAAATCAAAGAGTTCCAGATCGCATGACACGACGACAGAGACCATCAGCGACATGACTGCGTCGAGCACCAAAACATCACCCTCCTCGGCAACATTCTGCAAGATGCTCTTGGCCAACCTCGGAATAAAGTTTTGTTCTGCACCATCGCCAACCAGATCGACGATCTCATACGCGTCCATGGTTGCTTGCAAAGCTCTGAGTCTTGTATCCGAGCTTCGACTTCGGTTGCTGAAGAAGGCTTCCAGTACTAGGTTAAGGTTTTCCTCCCATCTTAAGTCAGAGGGAGAGCAGCATCGAAACTCCTGGAAGTAATCCAAAACGGTTCTGGCGGTCTCATCCGGGAGCAAGGTGTGCACATCTGTGAAGAATTTGATAATGGTTTGCCGTGGGATGAAGTCTCCGGATGTCTCCTTTATTACTGTATCGAGTCGCCGGATTAGCGTCAAGAGCTCACGGTCCACGTTGGCCACCTGCGACTCCTCATGGGATGTGTGTTGCCTGTCAGATATGTTGTTGATCCGTCGGTAGCAATCAGCAGCCACGTCCAGAGATTTTGACCAGTCCTCGTCAACAATCAGGCGGTGAATGTGACCCTCTCCATCGTCGAACAGCGAGTTTATGAGCTGCAGAATAGACACATATACCCGCAGCGACTTAGTTGCCTTCAGTGTATTGGACAAGCCGTCAACTAACAGAGCGTAAGGAACGGCAGGATAACCTTTTTCAGCAGTTTTTGACAGCAACTTCTGGAGCACAGCCAGGCTGCCGCGTATCTCTCTACTTGAATCTTTGTCATTTACGCCCGGTTGCAGATTTCGGAGAATGTCGAGCATGATACGAACTGTGGCCTGTCCATTGTGAGACTTGCACAGGTTGGCAATTTTGTGCCACGAATTTTTCTGCAAGCCTTGCACCATACAATAGATAGAGCTAAGCACTTGAACGCAATCCTTGAGCTTGCTTTGTGGGATGAACCCGAAGGTCACAATGGCATCCAGGACGTTGATACAGGATCGCAGGTCGTCCTCCTGGCTAGTATTCATGCAAATGGTAAGAACTGTGTCAATGAGGTCAATTACAGCCGGCTCATCGGCAGCATTGAAACTGAACTTGATGACATCCAAAAGAAACAAGAAAAGCTGTGCAAAGTTCTTGTCCTCTCCCGAAGCCGCAGTTTTCCCTCTTGCTGAGCTACCAGCATTGCGTCCAGGGTGCGAATTCTTCCTCGCGGTACGCGCTGCATTATACGCATCTTGTAGCCAGGTTGTGAGTAGCGGTAACAAGTCGTAGTCAAAGCCAGCGAGTACGCGGCCATGGTTCGTCAGGTCCACCAGGGCAGCAAGTTGCAAGTGAAAGTCTTCCGGGTTGGCAGCAGCAGACAAAGTTTGGAAGTATTCTTTTCGCTCCAAATCGGTCGACGATGAATGTTTCGCACATTCTGTCAATAGTTCCCAGCCAGCCGCTCTCGTTGACGAAGGATTCGATGGATCGATGAGGTCCTTGGCCGCGTACCAGATGTCCAGTATCGGGTTCAGAGGATACTCTGTAATGGTATACTTGAGAGTATTTGCTGCAGAGATACGTTCGCTCGGACTTCCATGCTTAAGGAGCTCAAATGCATCCATATGATTGGTCGACAGCTCGCGGAACTTTGTGGATATTGCATTTGTGAGCTCGGCTCGTGGCAAGGCAGCGGATGATGCTGATGACGGCGGCGGAGCTTTTGTGGACTTGGAGTTTGTCAAGCTTCGAAACACAGTAGCCAGTCCGCTGGGGCGGCTCGAATCCGGTAAAGAGGGATCATCTTCTGGTCGCTGGGACATGTGCTCGTCTGCTGGGAGAATGGTTTGATAGCAAAGGTGGACTGTTGCAAGTTAGAACGACAAAGGAGAGGTCGGGGGGGGGTCCAAGCGATGCTCTTCCACCAGGGTTGTACATCATCCATGGTCTGGCACCGCTTCGTGAAAGGGCAACTCAGAGGAAGCTTGAGAGCGGCCGGCGATATCCAGGACTCGGCGGAGGGGCCAGATGGTGAATGAAACTCACCAGGTGATCAGTCCAAGCGGGCGTTCTGCATCAAAGGGCATCAAAAGCAGTGGCAGCGGGAATAAGGCCGCACCGTGCGCTGAGTCGGAAGATTGAAGAGCCCAGAGTTCGAGAGACGAGATGAGGCCAGAGACAAGGCTGTATAGCTAGATAGATGCGAGAAGTAGTGAGTGGGTGGGTGGTGGACAATGCAGGATTGGCAAAGGACAAGATTCGGCTTGAGACAGTAAAGAAACTTAGGTCAACCTCTAGGATGTGACTTGAGGGAGGGGTGAAGGGAAGGCCAAAAATGGGATGCACAGTCGATGAGTCCAGAAGAGCTGATGATGCAGAGCCAGGCGAGGCAAGTGGCTTGTTGAGAAATCCCGATGTACAAGTACCTGCATTTACTGGCAATTCACCCAGCATTTTGTTGGGTCGGTACCAGTAGCTATGGAAATTTTGTACTCGTAGGTGGACGAGCTGAAGGGATTGGTGAAGACCGGACCGGACGCCGTCAAGTTAAAACAGGCGAAAACAGCGACGGCACCAGACGCTCTATCTAATCCGTACTCGACTAGGCAGATGAGAGAGGTCGGCGCCAGTCCTCCGAACAACAAGACCAGACACTTTGCCAATGCTGCGATGCCAGAGGGCAGAGGGCAGAGGGCAGAGGGCAGAGGGCAGGTCTGTTTTTATTTTTCCAGGTCTCTACTCTTCCCCAACAGTCAGGTCAATTGTTTTATATTTCTTCCTGACAGGACAGCTCCTCTGCAGCAGGTTTCGCAGCCACTTCATAATCTAACGCCTCCAAACGCCCACCAGACCACAAACTGTTACCAACTGTTACCAACTGTTACCAACAAGACCTCCAATAATAATTGCTTATTATGCCTGGGCCGTCTGCCTCGCTCGAGAGCTAGTGGCAAATCAGCTACATGGTGTAGCCTGCGAAAGGACACGAAAGGACACGCAACTTCTCCTGACCATTACAAAGTAGTGAGCCAGTTACTACTAGCAAAAGCGAACACAAGTTGTGCGGTGGCTGCTGGTCTTTTGCAACATCATGATAGGGTAGCTTGCTTCCCAGGCACAAGCGACGCCATTGCCGCCTTTCCCTTTTCGTCTGCGAGGCTCCTCACCACAAGCTTTGTTTCAATGTTCGTTGATAACCTCTGGCCAGAGCCAGAGACGGTTGGTATCTCTTCACCATAAGCACATGAAGCAGATCAGATTAAACTATAGGCTGCTCTTCCCAGGTATTGGGCCAAATTACACGAAAAGCCTGTACTAAGAGGTTGTAGCCGTTGTTGTTATTACAGAAGTGCCTGGTTGCAGTTGATTCCCGAGCTTCCCCACATGCAAGTGGAAGAACCAGAGTTGCCAGATGGCCATGGCAGACCTGGTCGCCTCGAATTCACCGTCGCCATGGGCAATTGTCAAAAAGTCCTCCACCTTCTGCAACGAGACCACAACGCATCGCATCATCTGTTTTTGCACCCCATCCACAGTGCAGCTCTCCTGGAAGAGATCTCGCAATGGCGGCAGATATTGGACATGTTTCTCAGCTGCTGAATGCCACCCTCGATCCTTCACAGCATCGCAAAGGTACGTCACATTTCCTGCTGCGGCCGATAAGCTTGCTGCCCCGCTCCCGAGTGCTAACAAATAAACGCATCTTGCAGCCGAAAATGCTCTGAAGCAAGAGGCCGCAAGACCACAGTACTCTCTCACCCTGCTCAACATCGTCAGCTCCGACTCTCTTCCTGTGAAGACGAGGCTTGCGGCATCCCTCGCTTTCAAAAACTTCATCCGCTCCAACTATGTGGTTCGTATGGACTCGATTCTTCCCCCACGCTGACATGCTCGACAACGAATACTAAGCTATGCGGTGGATAGGACGAGGAGGCAACTACAAAATCTCCCAAGATGAGGTCCAAACCATCAAGGAGCAACTTATCGGTCTGATGATTTCGAGCCCGCCCAACGTTCAGAAGCAGCTGGGCGAAGCCATTAGCGTCATTGCAGACTCCGATTTTTGGAGGCGATGGGATACGCTTACACAGGTGATTTCGCCCCATATGAAAACGAGAAACTCTTTGCTGAGAAGCTGCGTCTAGGAACTCGTGAGCCGCTTCTCTTCCAATGACCCGAAAACCAATGTAGGCGTTCTAGAAGTCGCACACTCTATTTTCAACAGATGGCGCCCTCTGAACCGGTCAGACGAACTGTATATCGAGATCAATCACGTCGTCAACACATTTGGCCAGCCTTTTGTTCAACTGCTAGTTGTAAGTCTGGTGATAGATTCATATAGATGAGATATTGATGCTGACAAAATTTTACAGACCACCGACCGCAAAATTGCCGAGCATGTCAACGACAAGGATGCCCTCAAGGGATGGTTCGAGACGCTGGATCTGCAAATCAGAATCTTGCATGACATGTCATCCCATGACCTCCCCCCTATATTCGAAGAGAACTTGGGCAGCATCTCCGAGCTACTCCACAAATACTTGACTTACTCCAACCCTTTGCTGGTCACCGACGACGCCGATGAGACTAGCGTCGTGGACATAGTCAAGGCTGGCATCTGCGAATTGCTAGAGCTATACACCATAAAATATGACGAAGACTTTTCAAAATATGTTCAGCCTTTTATCACCAGTGCATGGAATCTCTTAACTACGATTGGCACGAACACGAAGTACGACAACTTGGTGAGCAAGAGCTTGCACTTTTTGACCGCTGTCGCATCCACCGCCGATCACGCCAACGTGTTCAACGACGAGAACGTACTAGCACAAATCGTGGAGAAGGTCATTCTGCCCAATGTTGCTCTGCGCGAGTCGGACATTGAAATGTTTGAGGACGAACCTATTGAGTTTATTCGACGAGATTTGGAAGGCTCGGATACCGATTCGAGACGACGATCATCTACAGATTTCTTGCGAAAGTTGCAAGAAAGGTTTGAGACATCTGTGACTACGGCTGTCTCCAAGTACATCACCCATTATCTTGCACAAGGCAAGACAGACTGGAAAGCCAAGGACACTGCCGTCTACCTGTTCCTGTCCATAGCCGCAAAGGGAGCTGTCACACAGGCACAAGGTGTCAAGACGGTCAACCCTTTGGTAAATGTGGTGGAGTTCTTTGAACAGCACATCGCTCAGGACCTTATGGCTACTGACGGGGTCGAACCCATATCCAAGGTTGACGCCATCAAGTACCTGTACACGTTTCGCAGTCAACTGTCGAAGGAGCAATGGACTGTTGCTATCAAGCCACTGATTCAGAACCTGAACTCGTCAAACTACGTGGTTTATACATATGCAGCCATCGCTGTTGAGCGTGTCTTGTTCTTGGCCGACGATGCTGGAAACCAAATGTTCCCTCGCGCCGATATTGAACCTTTCGCAAAAGATTTACTGAACCATTTGTTCAAGCTGATTGAGCAAGAGTCAAATGCGGCCAAGCTTCAAGAGAACGAATTCTTGATGCGATGCGTGATGAGAATCCTCATTGTCATCAAGGACGGCGCCTCTACTATGCTGGACAGTGTCTTGACCCATCTTCTTCTCATTACAAATGTGATGAAACACAACCCGAGCAATCCTCGCTTCTACTACTACCACTTCGAGGCTATGGGGGCCCTTGTTAGATACTGTGCAGCAAATAATGCCGGCATTTTCAACCAGAAAATCTGGGAGCCTTTCAACCTTATTCTCACGGAAGACGTCACTGAATTCATTCCATACATCTTCCAAATTCTTGCCCAACTGCTCGAGTCAAGCCCCCCGGACGCCATCTCGGAAAACTACACGACCCTCTTGGGACCTTTACTCGCCGCCCCACTGTGGGAAACCCGCGGCAACGTCCCGGCATGCGTGCGACTTTTGTCGGCCGTTGTCCCCAAGGCATCGGGGCACATCCAGAGCGACAACCAGCTAGAGGCTGTCCTTGGCATTTTCCAGAAGCTTCTTGCCCTGAAGAAATCCGAGTGTCAGGCGTTTGATATTCTGGACGCTATTGTCAATTCCTTTGCGCCGTGAGTACAACGGTTGTATCCTTCAGCATGTATTGCGCATCTACCTACCCACGTTGGCCAAACTAACACGCAGAATCATGTTATAGTTCGGCTCTGGACAAGTATTTTGGCACTATAATTCAGCTTTTATACACAAAGCTGCAAGGTTCACCCGCTGATTCGTTCAAGATCCGATTCGCCCGCTTCTACCATCTAGTCAGTGCCAGACTTGAAGCCGGATATGGCGCAGACTTCTTCATCAAGCAATCCGACCAGATTGACGACCGTGCCTTCGCCCAAGTTTACCCGCCCTTTGTGCTGGCTGAAACCGAAAAGCTCGCCAAGCCCGTGGACCGCAAAACCGCCGTGGTATCACTCACCAAAACGCTCTGCGACTCACAAGTGTTCAGCGAGAAATTCATGAAGGGATGGGCCAACACCTGCCGCATACTGTTATCTCTACTTGCCAACCCGCCAGCAGTTGCCGCTGGCGCAGGCGATGAGATTATCACCGAAGCCTCGGTGGACGATATCGGATTTGGCATGACGTACACTGCTCTCAACACCTGCAAGCCCGTTGCGCGCGACGATTTCCCTGAAATCCAAAACGTAACATCATGGGTAAAGGAGTATATGGTAGCCGCCAACCAGCGACACAATGGGGCTATTGCCAACTTCATCTCGCAGCGACTCCCCCCTGAGCAGCAAGAGGCCATTGCGCAGTACATTCGCTGAGAAAAAAAAAAGGGCCCGAGACTAACTAGGCAACCCAAG
This sequence comes from Epichloe coenophiala, assembly GCA_018801565.1. Lineage (NCBI taxonomy): Eukaryota > Fungi > Ascomycota > Sordariomycetes > Hypocreales > Clavicipitaceae > Epichloe > Epichloe coenophiala. The sequence goes on along the minus strand of JAFEMN010000021.1, from coordinate 686,586 downwards.
TCTCTGTCGTCCTTTGAAGAGTCTACTCGGGACACAACGTAGAGAAGAAAAGGGGGATGGAAAGAATAGCCGGAACCATATTTCCTATCTATCAGGCAATAACAAAAAAGTTGACTTGTCGGCCGCGGAAGAAAAAAAAAAGAACTAGAAAAAACTGAAATGGGGTGTGGATATAATACTGTCTGAGACGGCAAGACGGGGGCGAGCTCCATGTCTTTCCGTGACCAATGCGGGGTGATGGATAGGGAAAGTGGGTAAATGACCACGACGAGAACAGACAAACAAGACAAGTCTAGATATTAGATGGCAGAATGATGGGGAAACCTCTGCGCGCACAAGGATATCCACTTGAATGCTGATGCAATTGAATGAAACACATGGCACGGCAGAATAGGCTGCAGCACCACAGTCACTCCTTGTCCCAAAGTGAACAGCTCACCATGTTTGCAAACCACGTCACTGTGGCTTCGTATTTCTTTCGATAACCTCGCCCTTGATGCACGAGTGCGCTGCTCAAATTCCACATTTCAATTGAGTCATCATGTGCATGAATGGAAAAATCAACGCAGGTAGGTGGAAATTATATGACACCCTCGAAAGGCTGAAATCATCAACTTTTACATACAAGGTGTGTTCGAGATAAGAAAGGGGCTTGACAAGACAATAGCATAGAAGAATGTGGTATCGTAAATCTTGGTAGTCATGACGTGTCCATCCAAATCCAATGAAAATTCAAACGCACAGTATCTGGACGCAGTGTACTCCTGATAATTGGTGATCAAGGCCCATAATGGTCGGAATGGATGATGAAGGTGATGGGTACAAGGTTGAATGCTTTTTCAAGGTGCGCATGAAAAAAAATCCAAAAAAGAAAATCCAACGGAACAACAACTGTATATCGTGAAGAGAAGAGTACAGGGAACCACACTGGGTGCTCCGAGTCTCTTTTGGTTATTGAAACGCGAAATGATGGGCCAAATGTGGCTGATGAAGGAGCGGTTATGCCGTCGTGAATGATAAAAAAAAAAAAAGGTCGTGGTGACATGTTGATTGGTATCGAAATGGGATCATCATACACATGTCGTCTCCTTCCTCTCCTTCCTCTTTTCTTTCCTCGCTCAGAAACCAAATGGTGCTGCAAAATGTTCGCGCAAACTTGGACATTATCAACGAACGGGTCGGTAGATTAGACTTGTGCGTAGTTGACCGAGTGGGCCAGGCCAAACTGTGTTTGTTGTTGCCCTGGGATGGGTTGTAGCTCTCCTCTCCCTCTTCCCCGGTCATATCATGAATCATGATTCATACATGTACGTAGCCCACGTCACTCCAACAATGCGGGGCCCGACAGACGACAAGCGCCAGACGGAGCCGGCATTTGTCAGCGATGGCAACGTGAATACACTTTACGGCACGCACTGATACGTACGGGTTGCTGATGGGTTACTGATGGCTGATGGCCCAACATCTCAGGAGGTTGGCCAACGCAAGGATACAACAACAAATCAGCCAGCAACTTCAGCGCACAATGTCCTTTACGTCCAGCACCGGCACAACCGTAGCAGCCGCTCCGTGGCGCGAGGCCTTCGCCTCGGACATGGAGTCGATGAAATCACCAACGTTCACGCTGAGCTCGCTACATCAAGTGTCGCCATCATCTTTCCTTCCACGGGCTCGCACAGTCGTCTACCGCGGGATGTGGGCTTCCCTCCAACCCAACAGCAAGAACCCGGCTCCTCTGAATCCCGCGTCCTACCAGACTGATCTGCCGACCCTCACCACTGACGCCCGCATGGAGAAAGTATCCGAAATGCTCTCGACCTCCAAAGGTTCCTCCACGGGCTCCTCCACGGGCTCCTCCACGGGCTCCTCCAAGGGCTCCTCCAAGGGTGGCCCCATCGAAGCCGTCTTCTGGGCCACCGAGTCCAAGACCCAATGGCGTCTCCGTGGCCGCATACACATGATCGGCCCGGATATAGAACTAGACCACGACCACGCAGCATCCGTGAGAGATGCTCTGACGCCGCACATGCGCAAAGTATCCGCGGAGAAGAACACGGGCGAACCCTGGAGCTGGACCCGCGAACTGACGGCTCATTTCGGAAACCTCAGCCCCTTCATGAGAGGCACGTTTCGGAATCCACCACCCGGGACCCCTATGACGGAGAAGCCAGAAGGGGAGCTCAGCCTCGGTCAAAAGGTCGAGGATTTGCACGACAGTGTTGCCAGGGAAAACTTTAGAGTTCTCGTCATTGTGCCGGAGGAAGTGGACAGACTCGACTTGTCTGATGCTGAAAGGGCACGACGATGGAACTATACTTTGGAGAAGAAGGTGTGGAAAGAAACCGAGTTGTGGCCGTAGCGTAGGAGCACTCGAATCTCAATCAAGTATAATCATTTCATTTCATCATTGTCGTCAAGTCAAGTCTTTCTGATAAATGCCCCCCGCGAAGGTTGAACGATGGCGATGCGGAGAAGAGTCGACGCAAAGAGTACTCGTGAGCTAGATTGAGGAGCGAGCAACAGACGGTTCGACTGCGTAGGGTTCCATTCATTTGCAAGTTCTGTTGATACGGTCCACCTTGTTGCCGTAATATTGTCAGGTCACTATATTAATAACCTGGGCATTCTCGCTTCTTGCATGGACTGCGGAGAACGAAGAAAAGCTGAATACGGGTTAAATCGTGCCAGTCCGTTGCAATGAGTCGAAGTCCTAAGCATTACTTGAGCGACTCGCTCAAATTATGAAATAGCATGTTGCGCGTGTAAAGCCGTGGGATTCCCCTTCCCCTTCCCCTTCCCGGCACGAAAACGGATCTTCAACGTGATGACTTGAGGGACCTATTGGGGGCACGCGTTACCGACTTGAGTAAATGAGACGGTCAGTCAGAATGGAATGTCATATCTGGCTGACACTAGAGCATCAACTACGCCTTTACGCCTTACCTTCACTCGGCCCTTGTCTTATCGGGGACTCGATTCCCACAAGTATTGGATTTTTTTTTCTTGCCCCTTCTTCTGCAATGGTTGTAGCCAACGCATCAGATTCCTACTAATATTTGATGACCCATTATTGCTGGCTATACCCAACGAAAAAGGGGGGGGGGGGGGTGGCGATGATTGACGTCCGTGTCGAAAAGCTTTTTCAAGAAACATGCCTGCCATAGTTATCACAAATCATCGCCCAAGCCACCATCTTGACTGTATAAGCTCTGTTGCAGTGCAAAATGGAGCAAAGGGATGTACCGGCCGGTCCATCTGACTCGTCGACTTCATCCCGATGTGCTCGAGAAAACGTCCCAGAAGACTGACAACTCGATTGAACGAGCCCACCCACGGGAGTCGGAAGTGTAGTAAAAGGTGCACTAATACTCACTGTGTGACTTCTACAACCACCTGTCCAGGTCGAATGAGGCCGACCTCTGGAATTCACGCACGGCGTCAACCAGCTATCAAACCACTTTCGAGTTCGTGGCTCGTGGGAGTGATACTTTTGGCCAAATAACCTTGAACCATCTCAAACTAGGCCTTTTATTTGCTGCGACGAGCCAAGATCAGATCATGCGTCTTTTGACAAGTTCGTACCGCAGGTGTTGGCACCTTGGAGAGGTCAGGCAAAACGCTACCACATTAGAAAATCGAAAAGCCCCGCCTTACAAATTTAGACATACGTTATAATAATGGCTCCTTGATAAAAAGACCTTTGAAATATATAAGAGAGGTTTATACGTGTTAGAACAGAATTCTATACGCATGATGAATTGAGAGGGTTGTGTGGAGGTCACGTGACTAGAGCCACGCCACGCAATCGCGGCTGTTAGCCCACGTATTACGCGAGCACCTATTTAAAGCCGCGCAACGCGATCAATATCATGCTCGTTCTAACACAATACAAACGGTGGCCTAGCCTTAACACTTGACAACTAATATGTATATAAGTTCAAAAGTACATGAATATACGCAAGAGGTTTTTTTTTTAAAAAAAATGTAAATTTTTAACTAAACTATAAGAAAACACAAACCTTTTCATTTACTTACAAATTAATAGTTAGGACTTGCTAGATTTACCTCAGGATTATCCAAAGAAAATGGAGCGGACGCACCGATAGCAATTCCTGGCCGCACGGGGACTGGATGGCGCGGGGGGGTTCCCGATTCTGCCCATTCGTTTGCCTTTTACATAATAAGTTTGGCTTTGACGGCAAAAAGCAAACTTGAGAAGCCTCCTCCGGCAATAAGCCGGTCCCCGGGCCCCTCTCCGGGGCGATTTGATTCGTCGATTCGTCGATTCGTACTTGAGCACCTTTGATTCGAGCAGCAACCAAGGGCAAATGTTGCATTGGATATGGAGATATGGAGATGGAAGTTGGATATGGATTAGAGCAAAGTTTCTCTTTTCTTGCCATTCATCATCACAAAGAGCAATCAATGCATGCGGCCATGGCATGCCTCTCTGTCCCTCGGCTGCTCTCGCCCCCACCGAGAAGTGACGAGTCAACTGTCAACTGTCACTCATCTCAATTCATTCCGTGGAGGCGTGATGAGATAGATGTGATGACTACATATCTGCCGAGTACTACGGACTAAGCCTGGTACGGACGTACATGGGAAAGGTATCACAAGGGAGTTCGGATCCAAGGTGCTCCGTACGAAGCACTCGCCGCACTCCAATCATCCATCACACCAGACATCCAACAACAACAACGACGACAACAACGACAGCGACATCCAGTGTCCCCCCGGAGCAAAAGTAAACTGTTGTGAAGTGACACGGGATTATAGCATTCATTGACTTTGTGCGCCGTAACAAGAAGGGAGACACACGCCGGTCCCTTTCAGTCTCGTCCTCGATGTGTCATCCAGTCAGTCAAGTCGTTCGTAACAAGCCAGCCGACCCGACCGACCCCATCACGGGCCGCCAGTCTCGGCTGGTCCGCGGTAGACTGCTAGTCTGCTACCGCTAACTGTAGCGGAGTACTGAGTACTCGGTATCGGGGCAGGTCCTCCGTACTTTATGCTAGCACTCAAGGCTGCTCGGTACCTGGGCAGGTACTCAGCAGGAGGTCCACCCTCCTCTGCACCTGCACACCGCACTGCATCCATCAGAATGGAGCCAACAGACCCGAGGACGCGCCTGCCACCACTGCCCAACTCCATGTCACACCTTCTCCCCCCCCAACACACCACCCCCCGTCTTCCCGATACCGACAAAGGTCGGCGGCTTTCTCACGACCTCAGTCACAACGCATCCACCCAACCCTACTCTGCTCAATCCTCAAAGTCGCCCAACGACAACTCGACAGCGGCTTGCATGTCATTTTCGCAAATCCAACACCCGACGCTGTGGCGCTCCGATTGAATCCGCTACGCTATCCGTCTCGGTTTGCCCCCCGATCTGATTTACCCACCTTCACCTTCACCTGCACTTAGTACTCAAGTACTCCGGACTTCGGCATCGTCCAAACATAGAACCCGCGCCGGCTTCATCCTCGCGATAGGAAGCGGGAAATTTCTTCCTTCCATCTTTCGAGTCTTCACTACGTTTGCCCGAAAATCCTCCCCTTCACAGTGGCGCGTTAGGCCTTGGACGCCTAACGCTGCCACACACAGCGATTCCTCCAACAACGACATTCGATCTATGGACATGGAGGCCATCCGTAACCTGGCCAACAACATCCCCGACTGGCGACGGCGTCTGCACGATCTGAACGGGCAGATTGAGCACAGGCAGGCTGAGCTCGCAGCCTTGGCTGGCGCCGATGCCAACTCTGCTGCTTCCCCCCGATCTCTCCGCAACAAAGGCTCGTCAGAATCGCTCAAGCCCAAGGACGAAGGCCCGATGCACTTCGATTTCGAACTTCCCCAACCCTCGAGCCGAAATCGCGCGAAACGGCCCGCACCCACCAGGACACCATCAACGCCGTCCAGGGAAGGTCAAGTACCAGCATCTCCTCCGAGCCCGGGCAGTGAAAACCGCGCAGCACTACACAAACAGGCTCGCGAAGCCGTAGCTGCCCACGCCCGGGGTCTAGTCCAATCCAACAAGAAGCGACGATCCAATTCAATGGTGTCAGCAGAAGGTGCCACACCGACCCACCGTACTCGAAGCATGATCATTGTTTACTACGACAGCTATGTCCAAGGATTCTTTGATGATCTTGTCAGATTTGTGTCCTCGAGCAGGAATCTCATGCGCAAGGCGAAAATGGCTGCCAAAGTCGCCCAGATCAAGCGTATGGCCGAGCTTGAAATCGCCAACGACGCGAAACGGTCCAGCGCCGAACGATTTGCCGTCGACGCACTTCCATCATTGAGAAGTATGAGTACCCGCCGGCTAGGACCCATATCAAATGACCAAGCGTCTACGGAACCAAGGCAACCGGGAAACTCGAATGAGCCTGTGGATATTTACGACTCTTTGGACAAGAGCCTCGAGTTTGTGCAGAGCACTTGCGAACACAGCGCCCACCAATTCTTGAGAGACGCAGATTGTCACGACGAAATCAGGAAGATTCAGGCTCGGCTGATGGAAGTGCTGCAAGAATCTGTGAGGGAAATTGAACGTGTCCAGCGCGAAGATCCCGAGCTGGCCAAAGAAACAGGAGACATGGGGAAGGCTCGCATGCATCGTCCCATCAGCGTCAGGCGAGATCTAAACGCTGAGCACAAAGATGGAACCATCTCCAACAGGGAAAAGCGCCTGACATTGGAAATTGCGCCGATCCCGACACTCACACCTGGTCCCTCAGCGATGCTCGAGATAGATACCCATCTGGACGAGGACTTGAACGATCTGGTGCCTAAGCTGGAATACCGATCTACCAGGCTGATGCGTAGTGGTGCTGTGTAAGCTCGGAAGCTGCCGACCGATCAACTCGCCGAAAACTGTGACGGAATGCTGAGAACAGACCCCGACTTTCGTCTTGGTCGGAAAGTTGACACCGCAAAACCAACGAACAAATATTTGATGACATTTAGCATTTGAAACTGCATAATTGGCCATAGCAATGGGATATTCGGTGATATGGGATAATTTTTTTTTTGTGGAAGCGGATTGAAATTTAGGGAAGCTTGGGACTGCGGTTCACACTCGTTTCGGAGGTAAAATCGTGCGCGATTTTTTTTTTCCCTTTCCTGTATTTCGTTGCTACCTGCACTGTGGATAGATACCCTCATCACTGCCAAGACTGAGTGCTTCTGTTTCTTATATTTGGCGCCTAGAAGGGGGACTGTCGATAGCAATGTTGAAAGTAGCGTCGCGGTGCATTGTGCGATGTTGTACGATGCATATCTTTGATATCAAAGGTCAACACGGATGAATGAATGGGTCCGGTGTCCTGAAAGAAGCCCCCCACTGCCCGCCCCCGTCCAAGCTGGGAAGGTGGGCGACTTGCGGCTGCCCTCTGGTTGATGATGACATACCCACCTCACCATCTTCCATCTGTCCTAGCTTTCCTAGCTTCCCTCAGACACATGCCAACGCCGCCATACAGCTTTGAAGAGGCTCGGTCGCTTTAGCTATTGGATCTGCTTGAAAATCTTTCTTCACCAACCTTCCTCGCGCAACCCGCGCTCGAGGTGGGAAAAAAATGTCGAGTGACTCAATACGACGATAGATGAGCCCAGAGCGCGTTTCGACTGCGACCGACGCGGAATATCGACGCGGAAGAAAAAAAATACGAAAGCAAGAATGGGCCAGGGCTTTTCATTGGCAACGCCGTCGGCTGGCTCGGCTGGCATCGATGTTGTCCAGCTGCAGGACGTACAATACGAACGCAGCATCGGCAACGCACGGTTCATGAAGAGCATTCGTGGACGGCACGAACATGGAGTTGTGTTGGTCAAGGTGTTGCTGAAGCCTTATGCAGAAGCGAATCTCGACGAGTACAAGCAGAAACTATTGAGTGTGTGATGTTCTGTTCTATGCGCGCCCCGTTGCGCCTGACGGGCCATTTTCGCTGATATTTATTTGTGCGCCTCCAGAGGAACGAAAGGCTTTGATGGACGTCCCCAACGCCCTGCCCTTCCAGCGCATCATCGAAACCGAGACGAACGGATATCTCGTTCGCCAGTTCCAGTACAGCTCACTTTACGACAGACTGAGCACGCGTCCCTTCCTCGAAGATATTGAGAAGAAATGGCTTGCGTTCCAGCTGCTTTGCGCGCTGCGCGACTGTCACGCTCGCGACGTGTACCATGGCGACATCAAGGCGCAGAATGTGCTGGTCACGTCGTGGAACTGGCTGTATCTGACGGATTTCGCGTCAGCATACAAACCAATACTGCTACCGGACGACAACCCTGGTGATTTCTCCTATTTCTTTGACACGTCCGGCCGTCGAACATGCTACATTGCCCCGGAGCGTTTCTACGCCTCAGGCGAGGAACCCCGGCTCAAGCCCAAGATGACGTGGGCCATGGACATTTTCAGTGCCGGGTGCGTCGTTGCGCAAATGTTTCTGGAATCCGAAATGTTCAGTCTCGCCCAGCTTTACAAGTACAAACGGGGAGAGTATGACCCTGTCATCACGCATCTCAGTGTCATTTCTGACAAGGACGTTCGAGACATGATTGCACACATGATTCAACTGGATCCCGAGAAGCGTTATTCTGCCGAGCAATATCTCGACTTTTGGAAGGGAAAAGTCTTTCCAGGCTATTTCTACAACTTCTTACACCAATACATGGAGCTCATCACCGACCCATCCTCGGGCAACAGCCCCATGTCGGGCAGCCAGAGGAACATGGGCGAATCCGACGATAGAATAGACCGCGTCTTCTACGATTTTGACAAGATTTCATACTTTTTGGGCTACCAGTCAGAAAAGAGGGTATTGTCAAAAGCGCCACCATCAATTGCTCGATTGGCGTTGGGGCACTTTCCGGTTCGACTGAGCATCCCGAATCATGAGCATATAGTCTCGGCCGATCTCGAGCCGCCCGAGGATGATGGCACCCTGATATTCTTGACACTCATCGTGTCATCCCTGCGCACTACAGCTAGAGCATCCTCGAGAGTGCGGGCCTGCGATGTTCTTCTGGCCTTTGCCGAGCGTCTCACAGACGAAGCCAAGCTAGATAGAGTGTTGCCTTATCTCATGACATTGCTGAAAAGGGAGGAGGCGGATGCCGTCATCGTGGCTGCCATCAGGACAATCACTCAACTTTTGCAGTTGGTGCGCACGCCTACCCCAATAAACTCCCATCTACTGGTTGAGTATGTCCTCCCACGGCTAGAGATGGCCCTGGGATCACGGTCGCGCGTGGCAAGCTCCCTGGTCAGAGCCACATATGCCTCATGCATAGGGAGCCTTGCTTCGACGGCACAGCGGTTTTTGGAAACCGCCTCGAGCTTACGGGCAGATGGATCGATGCCGATTGCAGATCCGGAAGTCGAACCCGGTGCAGAAGCCGATGCCAACTTTGAAAGCGTTTTCGATAACGCCGGACGCGAGCTTTTTGAAATACTCGAAAGTCACACAAAGCAGTTGGTGGAAGATCCAGACGTCTACGTTCGAAGGGCGTTCCTGGCATCCGTGCCGGAACTCTGCATGTTCTTCCAGGAACTTTCCAACGACATACTGCTCACACACCTCAACACGTATCTCAATGACCGTGACTGGACGCTCAAGTGTGCATTTTTCGATACCATTGTTGGCATCGCCGCCTTCATCGGCAGCACCAGCTTGGAAGAATTCATGCTGCCACTGATGTTGCAAGCTTTGGCCGATGCTGAAGAGACTGTAGTGCAGGCGGCGCTGCATTCACTGGCTCATCTCGCAGGGCTTGGCTTGCTGTCAAGACCCAGAACTCGGGAGCTTGTGGACCTTGTCGCACGGTTCACGATGCATCCCAACATCTGGATTCGAGAGGCAGCCACTGATTTTCTATCGCAGGCGGCCAAGTATGTCGACGCTGCCGATGTGCGATGCGTACTTGTTCCACTCATTACGCCCTACCTGAAAATCGACACCGTGGCCGAGCTCGATGAGCTAAGTTTGCTTGAGTCATTGAAGAAGCCTTTGACAAGACCTGTTTTTGACCAAGCAATCACCTGGGCTAATCAAACTGATCGGGGCGTCTTCTGGAAGCCGCTGCAAAAGATGCGCTCCTTGGCATTGGGATCCTCGAGTAACCGGTCGTCCAAGCACCTGAATGCCAATTCGATGAGTAGGGTTGCGCGCAATGACGAAGATGAGCAGTGGCTCTCCAAACTGCGAAACCTCGGGCTCAGAGCCGACGATGAGGTGAAGCTACTGGCGCTTGGAGAATTCATCTGGCGACTTAGCAAAGCCAGAACGAGGGACGCCGCGACTGGCGAGTCAAGCACTCATTCCGGACTGATATCCCTGAAGGAACTCGGAGTCGCTCCACAAACAGTCTTCTTCAACGACGCACCCCTTCGTGATCCAAACACGACCCCTGATTTGGATTCGCCGGCCGGGCCTTACACTATCGCAGATGCTCTGCTAGACGCGTCCATGACTATCGACGATACTATTAACAAGAGACGGAAAGCAGCGATGAGCGGTCATACGAATCGCGTGCAGAGCGTCGGACCTCGCTCATCCGCCTCGCGACGGCGGTTCTTGTCTCCAGAGGGTGGCACACGTGCCAGCTCTCGACATTCGAGGAGGGAGTCACCCGAGAGCAAAGCTGTAGGAAGAGGCGCGGGAGATGACAATGTTTCGGTCAATGACGGGCTCTCCTCGGCAAGGAGGACGATGCGTCATCAGCCGAGTGCACTCAGCCTGCTCGGTAGGAAAGATGGCAACAAGTCAATGGCGGAAACAGGCACAAGTGACACGAATGCCTTTGGAGAAGTAGAGGGACCTTTTGCCCAGTGCACACCATCGTCCCCTGTGCCTACACGCAACGACGAAACCGACCAGTCAGCTCCCCGGCAGGCGAGGCATACCTACGAGGGAACGGATCCCAGCATCCAGCGGATGTTGGATCAGATATACATCGACAATTTCCCGCGAGACGTATTGGAGTTTGGGCCCATGGTGCAGTCCATTGCAAGAAGCAAAGCTCGAACTGCTGGTGCTCAAACCGGTGACGACCATTGGCGTCCCGAGGGACATTTGGTTGCCACATTTGGAGAGCACAAGGGTCCTATCAACAGGGTGGTTCCGTCGCCCGATCACATCTTCTTCGTCACCGGAGGAAACGATGGCTGTGTCCGAGTCTGGGACACGGCAAGGCTGGAGCGGAATATCACCCAACGATCTCGACAGACGCACAAGCATGCCGAGGGTGCGCGTGTAGTGGCGCTGTGCTTTGTGGAAAACTCACACTGCTTCGTTAGCTGTGCCAGCGACGGCAGCGTGCATGTGGTCAAGGTCGACACGGTTTCGGCCAGCGGCGTCATTAGGTATGGCAAGCTGCGGACCGTCCGTGAATATCAGCTACGCGACGGAGAATTCGCCGTGTGGTGCGAGCACTTTCGGCAAGAGTCGAACTCGGTGTTGCTGCTGGCGACGAATCGGTCCAGGATTATCGGCATCGAATTGCGAACCATGACCCTGCTGTATTCGCTAGAAAACCCCGTCCATCATGGCGCACCCACGTGTTTCTGTGTTGATCGCAAACGCAACTGGCTTTGTGCAGGCACATCACATGGCGTCGTGGACCTGTGGGACTTGCGCTTCAAAATGAGACTTCGCGGCTGGGGCGTGCCAGGCAAGGCGGCCATCTACCGCATGTGTATCCACCCTACCAAAGGCCGAGGCAAATGGGTGTGTATCGCAGGAGGCACAGGTCAAGGAGAGGTGACGGTATGGGACTTGGAAAAGACGACATGTCGAGAGATATACCGGACAAGTGGCAACAAGGACGGACCAAAGGGGTACACGGCATGGGATGTCGACGAAGACAAGCCCGAGGGTATGCTGGGCCGCTTCGCCACGAACCTCGAAAGCGACGAAACCTCGGACGCGGACCGAGGCGTGCGCGCCATGATCGCAGGCACCGGCACGGCCGAAGACTCTCGCGACGTGCGCCACGCATTCATCGTCACGGGCGGATCGGACAAGAAGCTTCGGTTCTGGGACATTTCTCGCATCGAGAACTCGCGGATTTTCAGCGGGCTGCCTCCGGACGAGCAACAGCCTACGTACAGCGCCGCGCATCCCGCATCTGCGCTGACAATGAACACGGAAAGGGCACACAGTAATGCATCAGCTGGTAGTGACACGGCCGGAGAAGGAGGAGCAGGGAGGAACAACACCGCGGGGGGGGCGTCATCATCATCATCATCCAGGGGAAAGCGCTCTGGCGGACGGCCACCCAGGTCAACGGTGATTTCGCTCCAGCAGCAGCAGCTGTTGCAGTCTCATCTAGATGCGGTATTGGACGTGGCCCTGCTGGAGTATCCTTATACGATGAGCGTGAGCGTTGACCGATCTGGCGTGGTGTTTGTGTTTCAGTAGGGGGGGGAGAAAATGACTGGAACTTGCTTGGCTGGTTGTGGTCGATTGAGACGTTTGAGTGGGCGAGTTCAAGTTGATGTTTATTTCACGGAAATTGGAAAAGAGGTGCGAGATAGAGCTTAGTTAATGGAAGCACCATTCATACGGTGATGACGCTGACGATGCTATCTCTTTGAGGAGCGTAAGACTGCATTGTATCTACGGTCCATAGTTGAGGTTGCTATTCATCCTAGGTGCTCATGCTACCCTGGAAGTCAGCTGCTGGGCCAAGTGCTGAAGAGCACCGCATCGATGTTACTGGTCGGCGATGCCCGATGGTACGAAACGAAGGCAACATGGAAAGTTGAAAGTCGAAGTCGTCGAGTAGAAGGAGATGTGGGGCACCAGCACCGGCACCAGCACCAGCAACAATCTTTTGCCCAAAATCTCCCCTCTCATCATCCACACGACAACTCAACCCTTTCGCCACGAACCTTTGCACGAAAAGTCGACAAGCAGAGAGACAAGTGCAACCCAATCGATTGATGGCCCGCCGACCACACAGCCCGCAACAAAGGTAACAAGCAAAAAGCGAAATCCGCCCCCCCTTCGCAATGCGGCTCACCGCTGAGCTTATCCACGATTCCCTGTCCTACCTGAACCCGCTCAAAGAGCGCGAGTTGGATCTCCGAGGTGCGTTGTTGGTGAAAAGAGCAGATGCTACAATGCTTGTCTATATTTTATCACATGAATAAAATAGCTCCCATAAAAAGACAAGAGAACTTGATCATGGAAGAGAGCTAGTTGATGCGAACGTCTTTTTATTGGCGTGAGAAACAGGACATAGGATCCCTGCCATTGAGAATCTTGGTGTCGCTGGGGTAAGCAACTTCCGTGTCTCGCAAATAAACCTGCTACGAAAAAAAAAAAGGGAGTAGACAGGGAAGAGGGGGAAAGAAATTTACACAAAACACTGAAGCTGATTCACAATTCCTGCTTTGCTAGCCCCATGACTCAATCGACTTCACAGACAACGATATTCAAGTCCTGGGCAACTTCCCGTTGTCGCCGCGCATAACGACCCTTTTGCTGGCGAGGAACCGCATCGCGAGTATCCAGGCGACGCTGCCGAATGCGGTGCCGAACCTCACGAATTTGGTGCTGGCGTCGAACGAGCTGGGCGAGCTGGCGGATCTGGATGTCCTGAGGGGGTTCGGCCGGTTGACGCATCTGGTGTTGGCGGACAATCCTGTCGCCAGGAAGGAGAATTACCGGTACTGGGTGCTCTGGCGGTGTCCGAATGTGCGGTTCCTTGATTATGTCAAGGTGAAGGAGGTGGAGAGGGAGCGTGGACGGGAACTGTTTGGGACGGAGGAGGAGTTGACGCCTCTTGCTTCAGAGGTGCGTTTTGGACTTGTTCTTTTTTTTTCAATTTTTTTTTTCACTCGGGGGCAGGACAGGCTGCGGCTCGGAGTGAGAAGGAATCTGGTGGGTGGGCGCTTCTAACGACGTTGTAGATTTTGGGCAAGAAGACAAAGACGCTTGTCTCTGCCAAGGGCTCGGCACAGACATCCAGACTGTCGAGGATAAAGCTGACGGATGACGAGAAGAAGCGGCTGCAGGAGAAGATTCGCAAGGCGACGAGTCTGCAGGAGATTATTGCTTTGGAGAAGGAGTTGAATGAGGGGCGGGTACCGGCTGATGTTCATGGGGATGCCATGGAGGAGTAAATCATCATGTTGCTTTTGAAAATTTCGGTGGTTCCCAATTCCCAGAGTCCTCCTTGTTTACTCGGCAATTGCCATGAAAAGATATCAATGGGGGCCACGGGATCCGCAGGGTAACGAACGGGTCGTTGTACGTCGTCTCACCGTGGACACTTGACACTGCCACAAGGATTTCACTTTAGAAGTTGCCATTTTTCTCGTCATTTCACGACAAACTGGCCATACAAAAACCATTCATTACCCATTTCCGCGAAAACCTACAGCTACAACTACCCCGACATGCGCACATCCCCGTCCCTCGTCCCACCCGCCTGCCTCATCTCCAATTCCAACTGATGATTCGGATCCTCCCTCTCTTCTATCCTCAGCGGAACCGTGAACGCAGAGAGCCCGCCCTCCCTACTCACGATGCCGTTCGTCGTGTCTTGCGCGGGCATCGACGGCACCGCGTCGGCGACCTTTTCGCCGCGCTCGAGTCGCTTGCGCGGAGGCCCGTATTTTCTTGAACGGCGTGGTTCTGGGGACCACGTCTTCTAGGAACTCGAGGGTGTCATTGTGGGAGACGGCGTTGGCTGGGTTTTGTGTCAGTCCTGGGTGGGTGGGAATTGGAAAATCAAGTTTAGAGAAATGAAGACGGAATCGAATATAATGATCAAGAACATGAAACGTACCGACATCCTTGTACTGGATGTTCCGTCTCGGTTTGCGCTCCAGCTTTGCTTGGTCATTCGCTTCCTGGGCAAGGTGTTGGACGAACATTTCCTGTTGCGCCGCGAGACATCAGCTTCCGTTTTGGTTTTGGGGGGCGGGGGCATAAGAAGGAACCGTACGGCTGCGAGGGTGATGACAAAGGCGGCGTTGTTGGAGCATTTGTGGACGTCGGAATCTTGGTTGATGATTTTCTTGACGCGCGAGACTTGCGGGCTTTGTTTAGCGATGAGGAATGGAAGGGGGGGTTCGGGGTTCGGGGTGGCTTACGGGGGAGTTGTGTTTGGCCGGTGGGTTCCCTGCGGGGAGGGATTGCGCTGGTGTTGTAGGGCATTGTGGTGAGGTTTGTTGATTGGGATCTGGGGCGTCTCGAGAATTTTGAGTTTGGTGATGAGACAAATGCGCGGGTTCTTGGAGTTGAGGCTGAGCAGCAGCAGCAGCAGCAGCCACTTTACGCGACTTTGCTGGCTGTGGCTGTGGGTGTGGCTTGGGGTTGGTTGTCCGGGGTGTTGAGGTGGAGAATGGCTGAGGTAATCATTAGTAGTATTATTATAGGGAATATAGTAGCTAGATAACTAAATAATATAACCTATATTATCCCTATTATTTTTAGTACTACTTTATAGTAATAAGACTAGAATATTTAAGTATTCTTTTACTTAACTAAATTATTATAATAATTAAATATTCTAATATTAAAGATTCTTTAATAAAGTACTTTTATAGTATTACTAAACTAAATAAATAATACTTAGATAAGAAGGAAAGGGAATTATAAAACTTAGGTAAAGTATAACTATAGTTAAAAACTAAGGAGAATTAGATTAGAATAGGATTATAGTTAGAAATAAGAAAAGATAATAATTAAAGTATAGCTATAATTACTATTATAATTAGGAAAATTCTCTAGCTAAGGTTAAAAAATACTACTATTTAGTAAAATAAGAGTATTAAGAACTATAAGACTTAATAAGATAGGTATAAAACTATAAGGCTATATAAAACTTATAAAGAATTATATAATAAGATCCTAGAATACCTAGAATAGGATAATAGAAAGTAAATTATATTAGAAATAGTAATAAATAATAATTATAATAAGAAATAGACTTATAATAATAAAGTAAAGAGTTCTTAGTATAGGAAGTAAATAGGTTAGAAGCTTTAATTATAATAAAGCTATAAAGAAATAAATAAAAAAGAATTAATAAAAATACTATAGTACTAATATAGTATAATACTAGTACCTAGGATTATAAATAATTATAGCCTAGGTTATTTTATATAGTTAGGAATAAATAAAGGTTAAATACTAATAAATAAAGTATTAGAACTTATTAACTTAAGAAGCCTTATAGTTTACACTTAAGTTAAGGAATTTAACTATAGGAAGTATTATTCTTATACTTAGTAAATTAGGTATAATAGTATTCTATTTAAACTAGAGATAAATAACCCTAGATATTAGCTAGAACCTTAAGAAATTTTTAAACCTTAGAATTTAACCTAAATAGTAAAACTCTAGTATAAGAATAAATATTTCTTATACTTAGTAGTATAAGGAATTTATATCCTATTAGTAAAGGTAAATATTTCTAAGTAAATATAATATAATAAGGACCTTAAACTTATTAATTAAAGAAGCTTTAGGGAAAAGCTATTAATTAAAGAAACTACTTATAGGATTTACTACTAGACTAGTTAGAAGTAATATACTAATATATAAGGTATATAAAGAGGTAATAATATTTACCTAGTGTTATAGTGTAAGATACCTAGAGAGGGTATACTAGATAAAATATAAACTAGGATTTAAACCTTTTACCTTGGGGAACTAACTAAGGTGCCTTTTAACTTTAAAAACCTAGGTTTCTAGGATAATTACACTACTATAATTAGAGATATAGTGTATAAACTACTACCTTACTTTTAACTTACTTTTAGGTTTACTTATTTACTAATTTAATCTCCTAGTTAGTTAATACTATATAAAAGGCTTCTTATATACTATACTTATATTAGGAATTTACTTAAGTTATAGAGAAAGGAGTTATTAGGAGAGGAAGAAATAGTTTTATTTTAGAATAAAGGGAGAATAATCTTATTTCTTTTTTCTTCTTTTCTAGCTAGGTAAATATAATTAATATTTTAGAGTTACCCCTAATTTTTTTACTTTAAAAAACTTTATTATAATAAGGTTTAAAGAGTCTAAAAGTCCTAAAAGTCTAAAACCTTAATACCTAATTCCTAATTCCTAATATCCTATCTTATTTATTTTTATTTAGGAAACCAGATATATTATTAATATAACTATAGTTTATTAGTTAATCTAGACTAGTAATTTACTTAACTTAGAGAATATTAAGGAATCCTAAAGAAATACTAAATTACTAATACCTTAGAATAATACTATTTAACCTAATTACTTTATACTAAAACCTTTTTCTATAGAGTTAAATACTAAAACTTAGGAAGAGTTAGTCCTAAGCTTAGAATTAAAATAAGGTAATAAATTATCTTCTAAGTTTATTCTAAGCCCTAAGTATTCTCTAGAATAATTACCCTAGCTAAATAAAATTATAATACTTATTCTCTCTTTATCCTTATAATTATATAATATTACTAATCCTAGTAAGACTAAATAGATAAACACTATAAGTAATCCTTTCTTTCTAATAAACCTTATAGTAAGGGAAGGAATTACCTTTTCTAGCTTACTAAGGGATAGGCTAGCTAAGGAATATATAAAATATTATAAAATAATAGCTATAATAGCCTAAGCCCTAAAAGAATATATTTTACCTTTATCTAAGATTTATATAGGAAAGTAGTAGTATAGTATAAGGACTTAGAGTATAAAGACTAAATATAAAAGAAAATAGCTAAGAAATTCCTAGAAAAGTTTAAGAAGCTAAATCCTTTTATTAAGATTTTTATATAAAAAAAGGTATATAGTTTTATATAGAAATTAAAAGAGATGCTAAATACTTATATCTAATAAGCTAAGTATCTAGCTTCTAAGATAAAATCTAGTATATAATAAGTTTTATTTATAAACTTTATTACTTATCTAGTAAATAAAGAAGTAAATACCTAACTATAAGAAAGGGTATTAGATTATTTATTTATATTAAATAAATAAAAAAATAGTATAGCTTTAAAAGACTTAATAATATCTAACCTAAAGTTATTTCTATATAACTAGTATATTTCCTTAAAGAAATCCTTAAAGAAATACCTAAAGAGATTTAGATTTCTTCTAGTGCTTTTTATATAAAAAATAAGGGTATATAAGATATAGTTATACCTAGAGGGATAAAGACTTAATAAAAGACTTTAAAAATACTAAGACTAATAAAACTATAATAATTATTAGATAAAAAAAGATTATAAAAGAGAACTAGAGAATAGGAATTAAATAAACTTTATTAGTATTATAAAAATAAGTTAACTAATTCCTCCCTAAGGCTATATTACTAATACTAAGATTTAATTACCTATAGTATTATCCTTAAACTACTAATCCTTAAGTTATATCTAGGAAAAGAATAAGATAAGTTATACTAATATTACTACTATAATAAAGGGAAAAGAAAAAGTAAGTAAGCTAGTATTTACTAAAGAACTAGCTAAGAGAATTATTAAATTATTTACTAAACCTAAGAATATATTAAGAGATTTACTATAGGAATAAATTAAAGAAATTCTTAACTTAAATAAAACTTAGTAAAATAGTAAGAATTCTAGTCTAAGTATATATTTACTACTCTAGGAAATAAGCTTTAAGGAGTTTTAAAGATTACTTCTTATATTATACTTATACATAAATAAAACTATAGTAAATTCCTAGGAACTTACTAAACTAGTAGTAATAGCTTAACTAAGAGAGATAAAAATAAATAATATTACCTTAAACCTATAACCTTACTAAAAATTAGCCCTAGAAAATATTTAAGCTATAGAAGAATATAAAGTTTTACTATTTAACCTAGCAAAATATTTAAGTAAAACTATAGTATTTATTAGTATTTTATAACTTCTTTAGATAGCTTTAATTATTTACTAATAACTAAGTTACTTAATATAATACTAATAAAAGTTAAAGGGTAATAAAGCTAAATCTATTATCTCTAACCTCCTAGAACTATATAAGGGAATAATAAGTCTAGAAATAGTAGCTTATAAATCCTTAGGGTTAATAAACACTATAATTATATAGAATAATATTACTTATCTAGATAAAGAGGTACTAATAACTCTAGGATATATTACTATATATATTAAAGGTATTTAGTATAATTTAGCTTTACTTAATAGTGGCTTAAGTGTAAAACTAGTAAATATTAATTACTTAAAAAGGCATAGAATCCCCTTAGTCTAACTCTATAAAGTAAGGTTTATTAAGATAGTAAATAATATATATTAACCTATCTCCTACTATACTTACCTCTAGATTATAGCTAGAGAAATCTTAGTATTAGCTAAATACTATATAATACTAGCTTAATAAGATTATAATATCTTATTAGAAAAGGTTTAGTTATAAAGAATAAATACTATTAAATATTATAGGCTAGAGAAAATTATAATTATAAGTGCTAAGAATAAAATATAAACACTTCTAATATATCTATACCTAGATTTATTTTAATAATTTAAACTATAGACTTAATTACTATAGAGAATAAGTCTAGATAAGATTATAGAGTTTATAAAGAATAATTAAGAAATCCTAAGGGGACTAAATAGTAAGATATTTAATAAAGTAAATAACTAAGAATTAGAAAACTAAGTGTTATAAATAATAATAATACTAGTAGTTATTTATATATTTATATATTTATAATTTACTATTACTAAATAAGATTAGAATAATAAGTTTTAAAGAAATATTAGTAAAGAATACTTAGGAAATTAAATATAGATAAAAGGTATATTAGGAGAATAGGAAAACTAAGGGAAGTATTAATAAGAAAAATAATATTACTATAAATAAGATTAGAAGTAAGATAGATAGTTTATATAGTTCTAGCCTAGATAATATAGTAAAAATAACTAATAAACAAGTTTTTACTTATAAACTAGAATTAAAGTCTATTACTATAGTTATTTAAAAACTACTATAAAAAATTATTATAAATAGATTAATTCTTATATTAAACCCTAAGATAGAAATTAAATTATTTACTTATTACTACTCTAGTCTTAATTAACTAAAACCTATATTAATATACTAAATAATTATATAAAGTTAGACTAACTACTATAAGGCTTTATAGAAATAAAAATTAGTAATAAGTATAAACTATAGTTTTATTAAATAAAACCTAGTAAGAATATAAGTTAATAAGAACTATCCTAAGGAACTAGAATTATTATAGGAAAATATAATAAAAGATAATCCTAAAGACTTAGAAAAGGAAGAAATAAATAAAGAAAAATATAAGAAACCTATAAGACTTAACCTAGCTAAAGAATAGGAATTAGATAGGTATAATAAACTTAATTTATTTAAAATACTAAAAGACTCCTATAGTATTAGAAAAGAATAGGAGAAACCTATAGAAAATACCTTTAAATATAAGAAAGTCTTAATTTATATAGGAAAGTTAAAAATTAAGGGTATCTCTTTATAAAGTAAGAATTACTACCTAAATAATAAAAATTAAGTCTTAGTCTAAGAAATAAAACTTAGAATATACTTTATATAGGACTTAGGCGCTTTAATAAAGTAAGAACTAGGAGTAAATACACTAGGATATAGTAGTAACCTAATTTATATAGGAAAATTAGAAATTAAGGCTTACCCCTTAGAAAATAAAAAACACTATATAAATACTAAGAATCTAAGTTTACCTAGAGAAACTAAGGATAAGTAGTAGTATTTATAATACTTAAATATAAATAAAAACTAGTATTTAAAGATAAATATACTTAGATATAACTAAGAACTAATTTATATAGGAAGTAAAGAAATTAAGGCCTCTCCCTTAAAAATTAGAAATTACTATATAAATAACTAAATTAAAGAATTAGTTAATAAAACTAGGGATAGTAATAACTATAGTGTAAACTTAGTGTTATAGTTAAATTATATAGGTTATACGCTAGTTTATAACCTAAATAAGGAGATAGTAACCTAGGATAGTATAAGATAGCTAGAATTAAATATTTATATAAAAAAATTAGAAATTAAGGGGTACCCCTTATAATACTAGAATTTATATATAAACTAGCTATTATTTAACTTAATACCTAAAACTATTATTTTATAGTTTAATTAGTCTAATATTACCCTTAGAGATTATATAGGGATTACTAAATAATAGATAATAATTATAAGACTATATTATACCTATAGAGAATATTTTATTAAGAAACTTAAGAATATTTATATAACTAACTTACTTTAGTATTATATCCCTTTATTTCTAAATACTTAACTAAGAAAAAGAAAGTAGTATTAATACTTAAAACTATATTATAAGTTTACTAAGAAAGTATTTCTAGCTATAGAGAAAGTAAGTATTATTAAGGACTATTAGAATAAGTAATACTTATAATTTTTACTTTTAAAACTCTAAAGGTATTTTAAGTAGTATATAACTATTATAATATAAATAGTAAGACTATTAAAATAGTATATTTATATTATAATATAAAAGTAAATTTAGATTTAGTTTATTATAAAAGATTAATAATATTCTCCTAAGTAAATATATTTAATAGGTTCTAGGTAATTAGTATTTACTTACCTAATAAATATAAGATAGCCTTTTTAGGACCTTATAGAATATATTATTATAATAATATAGCCTAAGGCTTAATAGGATTACTAGTAAGCTATACTAGGTTTAGAGATATAACCTTTAGTTACTTATTCTTTAAAGATAAAATAGAAAGCAAATTAATACTAGGGTATATAGAGAATATATAAATATTATTCTTTATTTATATAGATAACTATTACTTAGGTTTTAAAATATAGGAAAATTATTTTAACTTTCTATAGAAATAATACTTCCTAAGAGTTACTTAGGCTTTAATTAGGCTAAGTAAATATAAGATAACCCTTTTTATATCTAGTGTAAACTATATTAAATACTTTTTAGAAAATAGGAAAATTAAACTAGTAAGAAAATATTATAAAAGATTTACTAACCTAGAGAAATATTTTAAATAAAGACCTTTAAAAACTTAGAATAAAAACTTAGTCTTAATATATTTAATACTATTCCTATAGAAGTTTATTCCTAGGAGATTAAACCTAGTGCTAATAATTAAGAAGGTTTTTTTTTTAAGATATTTAGAAAGTTACTAAGTTAGGGAAGCTATTAGTCTAGAGAGTAAAAGTTCGAAAAGAAAATCCTAAATAAATATAAGAAGCTTAAGATACTTTATTATAAATTTACTATAGTATTTAGGTAAATACTACTTTTAAGGCCTAGCTAGGGATATAGTTTTATTTAGTAATAAATACTTTAGATATAAGTACTAGAGGAGTTTTATTTTAGCTAGAAGATACTAATTTTAGTATAAGTATAATAGAATTAAATTTCTTAAAGATATAAATTATTATATAAATATCTTATAGATTAGGGAATACTAAAAAGTAATATATAATACCTAAGAAAGAAATATTAGCTATTATTATTAGACTAAAGGAGATATAATAGCTAGTAAATAGTTTACCTTATTCTTTAAAGGTATATATAGATTATAAAGGAATTATTAATTCTATAGCAAATCTCTCTAAGGTTTATAGGAAGGTTACTTAATAAGTAAATATTCTCTAAGAGTTAAATATAAAATATATATACTAACCTAATATAATAAAGATTATAAAGATTATAAATAGAATATTATAACTACTAGAAGAACTTAGGTCTAATCTATATAAAGTAAAGAGAAAAATAGGTATTAATATAATACTAGCTATAAAAGAGTAACTAGTAATAATTTTAATAAGAAGTAAAATAATTATACTAGAAGGTAAAAGATTAGATAATAAAACCTTAGAGATAGTAAGAACTAAGCTTTAGGAATAGCTAAACTCTAAATAGTATAGGGAAATTTTAACTTTAATTATTTATAGTTACTAGATAATCCTAGCTAAATATTAGAAACTAGTTTAGTATTAAGCGCTAAAATATTAAATCTTAGAATAAAAACTTTACTACTTAGAACTAAATAAATTACTATTAGAATATATACTCTCTAAAGATATTTCAATTAAACTCTAATAAGCTTATAATACTATAGGTTATTTTAGACTAACTATTATAATATAAAAACTTTATAAGTAATATTTCTAGCTAGATAAAGTAAGAGATATAGAATTTTACTGCTAATTCTATTTAGTTTACTAGTAAATAAGAATAAGACTACCTTAATTTACTTTAAAAACTATAATAGTATTAAAACCCTAGGCTTTAGTTATAATAGAATACCTAGGACTTATTACTCCTAAGGCTTAAAATAAAGACTTATATATATTAATTATAGTAAACTATATAATAAGGTTTATACTAGGATAGTCTTATAATAAAGCTACTAGGGATTTAGTTACTTAGATATAGGATAAATACTAAGGCTTTATTTTTAGTTAGCTAAAAAGAATTTACTATAATAATAAATCTTACTTTAAGAACCTAACTTTTAAATTAATAATAGGAAAATATAGTATAATAATTATATTTAGACTTATTTTAAATCCTACTTCTATAGGACTTACTAAATAAAATATTTACCTAGTAAAATAATAATTAATAAAGTAAGTAGTAAAAAAGGATAAAGTATTACTTAATTTATAGAATTAGGCTATTCTAAGTATTATAGTTATTTTAAATAATTAGTTTATATTAAGCACTAGGATAATACTAGCTATATTAATATTAGGATTTAATTTATTTATAAAGTATATAGGAGTTAATAATAACCTAGAGGAGATTAGGGACTTATTAAAACTAGAGAATAACTTTAAACTAATCTAAGAAATAAACTTATAGTACTTTAATTTAAGGGAGGAGAGAAAAAAATTAGTTTAGACTTAAAAGTCTAATAGTAAAAATAACTCCTTAAAATCCTTATATTAGTTTAAAGTTAGTAATCTTATATAGGAGAAAATAAATAAGGAGAATAAGTTAGAAAGAAAATTCTATAAGATCTAGGAAAAGCTTTTAATAGTAAAGAAAAAGCTATTACTAGTATTTTATAAAATTAAACTATTAGAAGGTAAATAAGGTTAGAAAATCTATATTAATAATCTAAAGATATATATCTTATACTAGAAAAGATTATAACTACCTAGGTTAAATACTTAGAATATAGCTAATTAGGATTTAGAGAAAAAGACATAGAATTATTAGGAGATAAAGAATAATAATTAAAGGAAGGAATAACTTAGAGAATTACTAATAATAATTACTAGCTTATAGTATTATAGTTAACACTATCTTAGATCTTGCTAGCCTATTAAGGTAAAGAATAGCTAAGGTAATTATTAGTAGTATTATTATAGGGAACATAGTAGCTAGATAACTAAATAATACAACCTACATTATCCCTATCATTTTTGGTACTGCTTCAGGGGATTAGAGTTAAGACCTGTTGAGGTGGGGAATGGTTGAGGTAATCGTTAGTAGTATTTTATGGAGAACGCCGTAGCTAGATAACTACATAATATAACTTATATTATCCCACTTAATTTAAGTAATATTATATAGGAATAAGACTAGGAACTTTAATTATTCTTTTACTTAATTAAATTATTACTATAATTAAATATTCTAATATTAAAGACTCTTTAATTATTAGGAGCACGGAGGCTAGGGAGCTAGGGATAGAGTGGTTATATAATAAAGCCCTTAGATAAGCCTTAGGTTATGCAAATAACTAAGTAGCTATAAGATAGCTATATATATATAGTAAGGTATTTAGATAAAGACTACTTATAGAATATATAATAAGTTAGAGTTTAAGACCTTTATATACTTATCTCTAAGTAATAGCTTTCTAGCTATAACTAAGAACCTTAGTCTTTACTTTATTTATATTTTCTTCATCTTAGTTATAATAAGTTAAACTTTTAAACCCTTTAAGAAAAATAAACTATTAGCTAGATTTAAATATAAAGGAGTTATAGAATATTTACTTAAAATATACTTATACCTATACTATTTAGTAAGGGAAATATAAACTAATAATACCTAGGGAGTAATATATATATCTTAACTATAAAACCTAATAAAAAAAGGGTATAATAAATACTACTTACCCTTAATTAATATAGTAATACTAAATTAGGAAATAATAAGAATTATAATATACTATTTTAAATACTATAAGGTTATATAGGCTAACCTATAATATACTTAAATAAGATAAGAAATTATAAATCTAGAAGTATAAATTAGAGATATTAAGGCTAATTTATAATTTACTAGACTAGGTAAAGGACTTACTATTATTCCTTAGATATTAGAATAAACTAACCTTTTATTTCTAGGCTTCTTACCTAATCCTAACTTTATAATAAGAGTATACTAATAAAGCTTTATTAAGATATAGTTTAAAGTACTTATATATAAAGGTAATACTTATAAGAATTTATAAGTATTTATAGGAGATTTATTAGTACTATTCAAATTAGACTTTAAAACCTTTCTTAATAATAAAACTAAGATAATATATACTAGTAATTACCTAGCTAATAATATAAAGTAATAATAAATATATTATATAACTATAAATAGTTAGGTTCCCTCCCGGGCACGAGGTAAAACTGCTTAAATTATTATAGATCTCTATTTTTCAACACCTTTTCTAAATATCTAGCCTTTTTCTTTAGCT